>OX637521.1:17356428-18582500 GCA_951799955.1 Apamea anceps | reverse complement strand
GAATTTTTTGCATTTCATACATAATACAAATCGACGAAATCCACCTTAGGGAGTCTTGATTTTGATCAAATCTATATAACTTTGCTTCCCGGTGACGCAATTACAAGCTGTTTTCAGCATATTAATTCTTCCCTGAGCTCCCTGAAACGTTCCCACTAGGGAAAATTGACGAAAACGCGAAAAACACTTTTCATCATTGACTTGTGAAAAATTTCAATAAAATTCCTTTAAAAAACACTATTTTTAAAATTTTTCTTCAAAATTTTCATCTAAATTCCCGTTCCTGTAATTTTAATTGATACTTACCTGCCTTACCTGTACTCCCGTGCGCGTTCCGCGTGCCAGAGTCCCGTTTTGGTAGTGTTATTCCAGGTTTTTACACACATTTTGGTCGTAAATTCAGTTTTTCCAGGAAAATTCCCGATTTTTCTTCGGGACAACATCCAGAAACGCCATAGTTAGCTAGCCCGCGCGGAGACGCGTCTTTTGACACCTCGCCCGTGCGCCTAGCCCACATATAACATAAAAAATTCCAGAATTTTTTGCATTTCATACATAATACAAATCGACGAAATCCACCTTAGGGAGTCTTGATTTTGATCAAATCTATATAACTTTGCTTCCCGGTGACGCAATTACAAGCTGTTTTCAGCATATTAATTCTTCCCTGAGCTCCCTGAAACGTTCCCACTAGGGAAAATTGACGAAAACGCGAAAAACACTTTTCATCATTGACTTGTGAAAAATTTCAATAAAATTCCTTTAAAAAACACTATTTTTAAAATTTTTCTTCAAAATTTTCATCTAAATTCCCGTTCCTGTAATTTTAATTGATACTTACCTGCCTTACCTGTACTCCCGTGCGCGTTCCGCGTGCCAGAGTCCCGTTTTGGTAGTGTTATTCCAGGTTTTTACACACATTTTGGTCGTAAATTCAGTTTTTCCAGGAAAATTCCCGATTTTTCTTCGGGACAACATCCAGAAACGCCATAGTTAGCTAGCCCGCGCGGAGACGCGTCTTTTGACACCTCGCCCGTGCGCCTAGCCCACATATAACATAAAAAATTCCAGAATTTTTTGCATTTCATACATAATACAAATCGACGAAATCCACCTTAGGGAGTCTTGATTTTGATCAAATCTATATAACTTTGCTTCCCGGTGACGCAATTACAAGCTGTTTTCAGCATATTAATTCTTCCCTGAGCTCCCTGAAACGTTCCCACTAGGGAAAATTGACGAAAACGCGAAAAACACTTTTCATCATTGACTTGTGAAAAATTTCAATAAAATTCCTTTAAAAAACACTATTTTTAAAATTTTTCTTCAAAATTTTCATCTAAATTCCCGTTCCTGTAATTTTAATTGATACTTACCTGCCTTACCTGTACTCCCGTGCGCGTTCCGCGTGCCAGAGTCCCGTTTTGGTAGTGTTATTCCAGGTTTTTACACACATTTTGGTCGTAAATTCAGTTTTTCCAGGAAAATTCCCGATTTTTCTTCGGGACAACATCCAGAAACGCCATAGTTAGCTAGCCCGCGCGGAGACGCGTCTTTTGACACCTCGCCCGTGCGCCTAGCCCACATATAACATAAAAAATTCCAGAATTTTTTGCATTTCATACATAATACAAATCGACGAAATCCACCTTAGGGAGTCTTGATTTTGATCAAATCTATATAACTTTGCTTCCCGGTGACGCAATTACAAGCTGTTTTCAGCATATTAATTCTTCCCTGAGCTCCCTGAAACGTTCCCACTAGGGAAAATTGACGAAAACGCGAAAAACACTTTTCATCATTGACTTGTGAAAAATTTCAATAAAATTCCTTTAAAAAACACTATTTTTAAAATTTTTCTTCAAAATTTTCATCTAAATTCCCGTTCCTGTAATTTTAATTGATACTTACCTGCCTTACCTGTACTCCCGTGCGCGTTCCGCGTGCCAGAGTCCCGTTTTGGTAGTGTTATTCCAGATTTTTACACACATTTTGGTCGTAAATTCAGTTTTTCCAGGAAAATTCCCGATTTTTCTTCGGGACAACATCCAGAAACGCCATAGTTAGCTAGCCCGCGCGGAGACGCGTCTTTTGACACCTCGCCCGTGCGCCTAGCCCACATATAACATAAAAAATTCCAGAATTTTTTGCATTTCATACATAATACAAATCGACGAAATCCACCTTAGGGAGTCTTGATTTTGATCAAATCTATATAACTTTGCTTCCCGGTGACGCAATTACAAGCTGTTTTCAGCATATTAATTCTTCCCTGAGCTCCCTGAAACGTTCCCACTAGGGAAAATTGACGAAAACGCGAAAAACACTTTTCATCATTGACTTGTGAAAAATTTCAATAAAATTCCTTTAAAAAACACTATTTTTAAAATTTTTCTTCAAAATTTTCATCTAAATTCCCGTTCCTGTAATTTTAATTGATACTTACCTGCCTTACCTGTACTCCCGTGCGCGTTCCGCGTGCCAGAGTCCCGTTTTGGTAGTGTTATTCCAGGTTTTTACACACATTTTGGTCGTAAATTCAGTTTTTCCAGGAAAATTCCCGATTTTTCTTCGGGACAACATCCAGAAACGCCATAGTTAACTAGCCCGCGCGGAGACGCGTCTTTTGACACCTCGCCCGTGCGCCTAGCCCACATATAACATAAAAAATTCCAGAATTTTTTGCATTTCATACATAATACAAATCGACGAAATCCACCTTAGGGAGTCTTGATTTTGATCAAATCTATATAACTTTGCTTCCCGGTGACGCAATTACAAGCTGTTTTCAGCATATTAATTCTTCCCTGAGCTCCCTGAAACGTTCCCACTAGGGAAAATTGACGAAAACGCGAAAAACACTTTTCATCATTGACTTGTGAAAAATTTCAATAAAATTCCTTTAAAAAACACTATTTTTAAAATTTTTCTTCAAAATTTTCATCTAAATTCCCGTTCCTGTAATTTTAATTGATACTTACCTGCCTTACCTGTACTCCCGTGCGCGTTCCGCGTGCCAGAGTCCCGTTTTGGTAGTGTTATTCCAGGTTTTTACACACATTTTGGTCGTAAATTCAGTTTTTCCAGGAAAATTCCCGATTTTTCTTCGGGACAACATCCAGAAACGCCATAGTTAGCTAGCCCGCGCGGAGACGCGTCTTTTGACACCTCGCCCGTGCGCCTAGCCCACATATAACATAAAAAATTCCAGAATTTTTTGCATTTCATACATAATACAAATCGACGAAATCCACCTTAGGGAGTCTTGATTTTGATCAAATCTATATAACTTTGCTTCCCGGTGACGCAATTACAAGCTGTTTTCAGCATATTAATTCTTCCCTGAGCTCCCTGAAACGTTCCCACTAGGGAAAATTGACGAAAACGCGAAAAACACTTTTCATCATTGACTTGTGAAAAATTTCAATAAAATTCCTTTAAAAAACACTATTTTTAAAATTTTTCTTCAAAATTTTCATCTAAATTCCCGTTCCTGTAATTTTAATTGATACTTACCTGCCTTACCTGTACTCCCGTGCGCGTTCCGCGTGCCAGAGTCCCGTTTTGGTAGTGTTATTCCAGGTTTTTACACACATTTTGGTCGTAAATTCAGTTTTTCCAGGAAAATTCCCGATTTTTCTTCGGGACAACATCCAGAAACGCCATAGTTAGCTAGCCCGCGCGGAGACGCGTCTTTTGACACCTCGCCCGTGCGCCTAGCCCACATATAACATAAAAAATTCCAGAATTTTTTGCATTTCATACATAATACAAATCGACGAAATCCACCTTAGGGAGTCTTGATTTTGATCAAATCTATATAACTTTGCTTCCCGGTGACGCAATTACAAGCTGTTTTCAGCATATTAATTCTTCCCTGAGCTCCCTGAAACGTTCCCACTAGGGAAAATTGACGAAAACGCGAAAAACACTTTTCATCATTGACTTGTGAAAAATTTCAATAAAATTCCTTTAAAAAACACTATTTTTAAAATTTTTCTTCAAAATTTTCATCTAAATTCCCGTTCCTGTAATTTTAATTGATACTTACCTGCCTTACCTGTACTCCCGTGCGCGTTCCGCGTGCCAGAGTCCCGTTTTGGTAGTGTTATTCCAGGTTTTTACACACATTTTGGTCGTAAATTCAGTTTTTCCAGGAAAATTCCCGATTTTTCTTCGGGACAACATCCAGAAACGCCATAGTTAGCTAGCCCGCGCGGAGACGCGTCTTTTGACACCTCGCCCGTGCGCCTAGCCCACATATAACATAAAAAATTCCAGAATTTTTTGCATTTCATACATAATACAAATCGACGAAATCCACCTTAGGGAGTCTTGATTTTGATCAAATCTATATAACTTTGCTTCCCGGTGACGCAATTACAAGCTGTTTTCAGCATATTAATTCTTCCCTGAGCTCCCTGAAACGTTCCCACTAGGGAAAATTGACGAAAACGCGAAAAACACTTTTCATCATTGACTTGTGAAAAATTTCAATAAAATTCCTTTAAAAAACACTATTTTTAAAATTTTTCTTCAAAATTTTCATCTAAATTCCCGTTCCTGTAATTTTAATTGATACTTACCTGCCTTACCTGTACTCCCGTGCGCGTTCCGCGTGCCAGAGTCCCGTTTTGGTAGTGTTATTCCAGGTTTTTACACACATTTTGGTCGTAAATTCAGTTTTTCCAGGAAAATTCCCGATTTTTCTTCGGGACAACATCCAGAAACGCCATAGTTAGCTAGCCCGCGCGGAGACGCGTCTTTTGACACCTCGCCCGTGCGCCTAGCCCACATATAACATAAAAAATTCCAGAATTTTTTGCATTTCATACATAATACAAATCGACGAAATCCACCTTAGGGAGTCTTGATTTTGATCAAATCTATATAACTTTGCTTCCCGGTGACGCAATTACAAGCTGTTTTCAGCATATTAATTCTTCCCTGAGCTCCCTGAAACGTTCCCACTAGGGAAAATTGACGAAAACGCGAAAAACACTTTTCATCATTGACTTGTGAAAAATTTCAATAAAATTCCTTTAAAAAACACTATTTTTAAAATTTTTCTTCAAAATTTTCATCTAAATTCCCGTTCCTGTAATTTTAATTGATACTTACCTGCCTTACCTGTACTCCCGTGCGCGTTCCGCGTGCCAGAGTCCCGTTTTGGTAGTGTTATTCCAGGTTTTTACACACATTTTGGTCGTAAATTCAGTTTTTCCAGGAAAATTCCCGATTTTTCTTCGGGACAACATCCAGAAACGCCATAGTTAGCTAGCCCGCGCGGAGACGCGTCTTTTGACACCTCGCCCGTGCGCCTAGCCCACATATAACATAAAAAATTCCAGAATTTTTTGCATTTCATACATAATACAAATCGACGAAATCCACCTTAGGGAGTCTTGATTTTGATCAAATCTATATAACTTTGCTTCCCGGTGACGCAATTACAAGCTGTTTTCAGCATATTAATTCTTCCCTGAGCTCCCTGAAACGTTCCCACTAGGGAAAATTGACGAAAACGCGAAAAACACTTTTCATCATTGACTTGTGAAAAATTTCAATAAAATTCCTTTAAAAAACACTATTTTTAAAATTTTTCTTCAAAATTTTCATCTAAATTCCCGTTCCTGTAATTTTAATTGATACTTACCTGCCTTACCTGTACTCCCGTGCGCGTTCCGCGTGCCAGAGTCCCGTTTTGGTAGTGTTATTCCAGGTTTTTACACACATTTTGGTCGTAAATTCAGTTTTTCCAGGAAAATTCCCGATTTTTCTTCGGGACAACATCCAGAAACGCCATAGTTAGCTAGCCCGCGCGGAGACGCGTCTTTTGACACCTCGCCCGTGCGCCTAGCCCACATATAACATAAAAAATTCCAGAATTTTTTGCATTTCATACATAATACAAATCGACGAAATCCACCTTAGGGAGTCTTGATTTTGATCAAATCTATATAACTTTGCTTCCCGGTGACGCAATTACAAGCTGTTTTCAGCATATTAATTCTTCCCTGAGCTCCCTGAAACGTTCCCACTAGGGAAAATTGACGAAAACGCGAAAAACACTTTTCATCATTGACTTGTGAAAAATTTCAATAAAATTCCTTTAAAAAACACTATTTTTAAAATTTTTCTTCAAAATTTTCATCTAAATTCCCGTTCCTGTAATTTTAATTGATACTTACCTGCCTTACCTGTACTCCCGTGCGCGTTCCGCGTGCCAGAGTCCCGTTTTGGTAGTGTTATTCCAGGTTTTTACACACATTTTGGTCGTAAATTCAGTTTTTCCAGGAAAATTCCCGATTTTTCTTCGGGACAACATCCAGAAACGCCATAGTTAGCTAGCCCGCGCGTAGACGCGTCTTTTGACACCTCGCCCGTGCGCCTAGCCCACATATAACATAAAAAATTCCAGAATTTTTTGCATTTCATACATAATACAAATCGACGAAATCCACCTTAGGGAGTCTTGATTTTGATCAAATCTATATAACTTTGCTTCCCGGTGACGCAATTACAAGCTGTTTTCAGCATATTAATTCTTCCCTGAGCTCCCTGAAACGTTCCCACTAGGGAAAATTGACGAAAACGCGAAAAACACTTTTCATCATTGACTTGTGAAAAATTTCAATAAAATTCCTTTAAAAAACACTATTTTTAAAATTTTTCTTCAAAATTTTCATCTAAATTCCCGTTCCTGTAATTTTAATTGATACTTACCTGCCTTACCTGTACTCCCGTGCGCGTTCCGCGTGCCAGAGTCCCGTTTTGGTAGTGTTATTCCAGGTTTTTACACACATTTTGGTCGTAAATTCAGTTTTTCCAGGAAAATTCCCGATTTTTCTTCGGGACAACATCCAGAAACGCCATAGTTAGCTAGCCCGCGCGGAGACGCGTCTTTTGACACCTCGCCCGTGCGCCTAGCCCACATATAACATAAAAAATTCCAGAATTTTTTGCATTTCATACATAATACAAATCGACGAAATCCACCTTAGGGAGTCTTGATTTTGATCAAATCTATATAACTTTGCTTCCCGGTGACGCAATTACAAGCTGTTTTCAGCATATTAATTCTTCCCTGAGCTCCCTGAAACGTTCCCACTAGGGAAAATTGACGAAAACGCGAAAAACACTTTTCATCATTGACTTGTGAAAAATTTCAATAAAATTCCTTTAAAAAACACTATTTTTAAAATTTTTCTTCAAAATTTTCATCTAAATTCCCGTTCCTGTAATTTTAATTGATACTTACCTGCCTTACCTGTACTCCCGTGCGCGTTCCGCGTGCCAGAGTCCCGTTTTGGTAGTGTTATTCCAGGTTTTTACACACATTTTGGTCGTAAATTCAGTTTTTCCAGGAAAATTCCCGATTTTTCTTCGGGACAACATCCAGAAACGCCATAGTTAGCTAGCCCGCGCGGAGACGCGTCTTTTGACACCTCGCCCGTGCGCCTAGCCCACATATAACATAAAAAATTCCAGAATTTTTTGCATTTCATACATAATACAAATCGACGAAATCCACCTTAGGGAGTCTTGATTTTGATCAAATCTATATAACTTTGCTTCCCGGTGACGCAATTACAAGCTGTTTTCAGCATATTAATTCTTCCCTGAGCTCCCTGAAACGTTCCCACTAGGGAAAATTGACGAAAACGCGAAAAACACTTTTCATCATTGACTTGTGAAAAATTTCAATAAAATTCCTTTAAAAAACACTATTTTTAAAATTTTTCTTCAAAATTTTCATCTAAATTCCCGTTCCTGTAATTTTAATTGATACTTACCTGCCTTACCTGTACTCCCGTGCGCGTTCCGCGTGCCAGAGTCCCGTTTTGGTAGTGTTATTCCAGGTTTTTACACACATTTTGGTCGTAAATTCAGTTTTTCCAGGAAAATTCCCGATTTTTCTTCGGGACAACATCCAGAAACGCCATAGTTAGCTAGCCCGCGCGGAGACGCGTCTTTTGACACCTCGCCCGTGCGCCTAGCCCACATATAACATAAAAAATTCCAGAATTTTTTGCATTTCATACATAATACAAATCGACGAAATCCACCTTAGGGAGTCTTGATTTTGATCAAATCTATATAACTTTGCTTCCCGGTGACGCAATTACAAGCTGTTTTCAGCATATTAATTCTTCCCTGAGCTCCCTGAAACGTTCCCACTAGGGAAAATTGACGAAAACGCGAAAAACACTTTTCATCATTGACTTGTGAAAAATTTCAATAAAATTCCTTTAAAAAACACTATTTTTAAAATTTTTCTTCAAAATTTTCATCTAAATTCCCGTTCCTGTAATTTTAATTGATACTTACCTGCCTTACCTGTACTCCCGTGCGCGTTCCGCGTGCCAGAGTCCCGTTTTGGTAGTGTTATTCCAGGTTTTTACACACATTTTGGTCGTAAATTCAGTTTTTCCAGGAAAATTCCCGATTTTTCTTCGGGACAACATCCAGAAACGCCATAGTTAGCTAGCCCGCGCGGAGACGCGTCTTTTGACACCTCGCCCGTGCGCCTAGCCCACATATAACATAAAAAATTCCAGAATTTTTTGCATTTCATACATAATACAAATCGACGAAATCCACCTTAGGGAGTCTTGATTTTGATCAAATCTATATAACTTTGCTTCCCGGTGACGCAATTACAAGCTGTTTTCAGCATATTAATTCTTCCCTGAGCTCCCTGAAACGTTCCCACTAGGGAAAATTGACGAAAACGCGAAAAACACTTTTCATCATTGACTTGTGAAAAATTTCAATAAAATTCCTTTAAAAAACACTATTTTTAAAATTTTTCTTCAAAATTTTCATCTAAATTCCCGTTCCTGTAATTTTAATTGATACTTACCTGCCTTACCTGTACTCCCGTGCGCGTTCCGCGTGCCAGAGTCCCGTTTTGGTAGTGTTATTCCAGGTTTTTACACACATTTTGGTCGTAAATTCAGTTTTTCCAGGAAAATTCCCGATTTTTCTTCGGGACAACATCCAGAAACGCCATAGTTAGCTAGCCCGCGCGGAGACGCGTCTTTTGACACCTCGCCCGTGCGCCTAGCCCACATATAACATAAAAAATTCCAGAATTTTTTGCATTTCATACATAATACAAATCGACGAAATCCACCTTAGGGAGTCTTGATTTTGATCAAATCTATATAACTTTGCTTCCCGGTGACGCAATTACAAGCTGTTTTCAGCATATTAATTCTTCCCTGAGCTCCCTGAAACGTTCCCACTAGGGAAAATTGACGAAAACGCGAAAAACACTTTTCATCATTGACTTGTGAAAAATTTCAATAAAATTCCTTTAAAAAACACTATTTTTAAAATTTTTCTTCAAAATTTTCATCTAAATTCCCGTTCCTGTAATTTTAATTGATACTTACCTGCCTTACCTGTACTCCCGTGCGCGTTCCGCGTGCCAGAGTCCCGTTTTGGTAGTGTTATTCCAGGTTTTTACACACATTTTGGTCGTAAATTCAGTTTTTCCAGGAAAATTCCCGATTTTTCTTCGGGACAACATCCAGAAACGCCATAGTTAGCTAGCCCGCGCGGAGACGCGTCTTTTGACACCTCGCCCGTGCGCCTAGCCCACATATAACATAAAAAATTCCAGAATTTTTTGCATTTCATACATAATACAAATCGACGAAATCCACCTTAGGGAGTCTTGATTTTGATCAAATCTATATAACTTTGCTTCCCGGTGACGCAATTACAAGCTGTTTTCAGCATATTAATTCTTCCCTGAGCTCCCTGAAACGTTCCCACTAGGGAAAATTGACGAAAACGCGAAAAACACTTTTCATCATTGACTTGTGAAAAATTTCAATAAAATTCCTTTAAAAAACACTATTTTTAAAATTTTTCTTCAAAATTTTCATCTAAATTCCCGTTCCTGTAATTTTAATTGATACTTACCTGCCTTACCTGTACTCCCGTGCGCGTTCCGCGTGCCAGAGTCCCGTTTTGGTAGTGTTATTCCAGGTTTTTACACACATTTTGGTCGTAAATTCAGTTTTTCCAGGAAAATTCCCGATTTTTCTTCGGGACAACATCCAGAAACGCCATAGTTAGCTAGCCCGCGCGGAGACGCGTCTTTTGACACCTCGCCCGTGCGCCTAGCCCACATATAACATAAAAAATTCCAGAATTTTTTGCATTTCATACATAATACAAATCGACGAAATCCACCTTAGGGAGTCTTGATTTTGATCAAATCTATATAACTTTGCTTCCCGGTGACGCAATTACAAGCTGTTTTCAGCATATTAATTCTTCCCTGAGCTCCCTGAAACGTTCCCACTAGGGAAAATTGACGAAAACGCGAAAAACACTTTTCATCATTGACTTGTGAAAAATTTCAATAAAATTCCTTTAAAAAACACTATTTTTAAAATTTTTCTTCAAAATTTTCATCTAAATTCCCGTTCCTGTAATTTTAATTGATACTTACCTGCCTTACCTGTACTCCCGTGCGCGTTCCGCGTGCCAGAGTCCCGTTTTGGTAGTGTTATTCCAGGTTTTTACACACATTTTGGTCGTAAATTCAGTTTTTCCAGGAAAATTCCCGATTTTTCTTCGGGACAACATCCAGAAACGCCATAGTTAGCTAGCCCGCGCGGAGACGCGTCTTTTGACACCTCGCCCGTGCGCCTAGCCCACATATAACATAAAAAATTCCAGAATTTTTTGCATTTCATACATAATACAAATCGACGAAATCCACCTTAGGGAGTCTTGATTTTGATCAAATCTATATAACTTTGCTTCCCGGTGACGCAATTACAAGCTGTTTTCAGCATATTAATTCTTCCCTGAGCTCCCTGAAACGTTCCCACTAGGGAAAATTGACGAAAACGCGAAAAACACTTTTCATCATTGACTTGTGAAAAATTTCAATAAAATTCCTTTAAAAAACACTATTTTTAAAATTTTTCTTCAAAATTTTCATCTAAATTCCCGTTCCTGTAATTTTAATTGATACTTACCTGCCTTACCTGTACTCCCGTGCGCGTTCCGCGTGCCAGAGTCCCGTTTTGGTAGTGTTATTCCAGGTTTTTACACACATTTTGGTCGTAAATTCAGTTTTTCCAGGAAAATTCCCGATTTTTCTTCGGGACAACATCCAGAAACGCCATAGTTAGCTAGCCCGCGCGGAGACGCGTCTTTTGACACCTCGCCCGTGCGCCTAGCCCACATATAACATAAAAAATTCCAGAATTTTTTGCATTTCATACATAATACAAATCGACGAAATCCACCTTAGGGAGTCTTGATTTTGATCAAATCTATATAACTTTGCTTCCCGGTGACGCAATTACAAGCTGTTTTCAGCATATTAATTCTTCCCTGAGCTCCCTGAAACGTTCCCACTAGGGAAAATTGACGAAAACGCGAAAAACACTTTTCATCATTGACTTGTGAAAAATTTCAATAAAATTCCTTTAAAAAACACTATTTTTAAAATTTTTCTTCAAAATTTTCATCTAAATTCCCGTTCCTGTAATTTTAATTGATACTTACCTGCCTTACCTGTACTCCCGTGCGCGTTCCGCGTGCCAGAGTCCCGTTTTGGTAGTGTTATTCCAGGTTTTTACACACATTTTGGTCGTAAATTCAGTTTTTCCAGGAAAATTCCCGATTTTTCTTCGGGACAACATCCAGAAACGCCATAGTTAGCTAGCCCGCGCGGAGACGCGTCTTTTGACACCTCGCCCGTGCGCCTAGCCCACATATAACATAAAAAATTCCAGAATTTTTTGCATTTCATACATAATACAAATCGACGAAATCCACCTTAGGGAGTCTTGATTTTGATCAAATCTATATAACTTTGCTTCCCGGTGACGCAATTACAAGCTGTTTTCAGCATATTAATTCTTCCCTGAGCTCCCTGAAACGTTCCCACTAGGGAAAATTGACGAAAACGCGAAAAACACTTTTCATCATTGACTTGTGAAAAATTTCAATAAAATTCCTTTAAAAAACACTATTTTTAAAATTTTTCTTCAAAATTTTCATCTAAATTCCCGTTCCTGTAATTTTAATTGATACTTACCTGCCTTACCTGTACTCCCGTGCGCGTTCCGCGTGCCAGAGTCCCGTTTTGGTAGTGTTATTCCAGGTTTTTACACACATTTTGGTCGTAAATTCAGTTTTTCCAGGAAAATTCCCGATTTTTCTTCGGGACAACATCCAGAAACGCCATAGTTAGCTAGCCCGCGCGTAGACGCGTCTTTTGACACCTCGCCCGTGCGCCTAGCCCACATATAACATAAAAAATTCCAGAATTTTTTGCATTTCATACATAATACAAATCGACGAAATCCACCTTAGGGAGTCTTGATTTTGATCAAATCTATATAACTTTGCTTCCCGGTGACGCAATTACAAGCTGTTTTCAGCATATTAATTCTTCCCTGAGCTCCCTGAAACGTTCCCACTAGGGAAAATTGACGAAAACGCGAAAAACACTTTTCATCATTGACTTGTGAAAAATTTCAATAAAATTCCTTTAAAAAACACTATTTTTAAAATTTTTCTTCAAAATTTTCATCTAAATTCCCGTTCCTGTAATTTTAATTGATACTTACCTGCCTTACCTGTACTCCCGTGCGCGTTCCGCGTGCCAGAGTCCCGTTTTGGTAGTGTTATTCCAGGTTTTTACACACATTTTGGTCGTAAATTCAGTTTTTCCAGGAAAATTCCCGATTTTTCTTCGGGACAACATCCAGAAACGCCATAGTTAGCTAGCCCGCGCGGAGACGCGTCTTTTGACACCTCGCCCGTGCGCCTAGCCCACATATAACATAAAAAATTCCAGAATTTTTTGCATTTCATACATAATACAAATCGACGAAATCCACCTTAGGGAGTCTTGATTTTGATCAAATCTATATAACTTTGCTTCCCGGTGACGCAATTACAAGCTGTTTTCAGCATATTAATTCTTCCCTGAGCTCCCTGAAACGTTCCCACTAGGGAAAATTGACGAAAACGCGAAAAACACTTTTCATCATTGACTTGTGAAAAATTTCAATAAAATTCCTTTAAAAAACACTATTTTTAAAATTTTTCTTCAAAATTTTCATCTAAATTCCCGTTCCTGTAATTTTAATTGATACTTACCTGCCTTACCTGTACTCCCGTGCGCGTTCCGCGTGCCAGAGTCCCGTTTTGGTAGTGTTATTCCAGGTTTTTACACACATTTTGGTCGTAAATTCAGTTTTTCCAGGAAAATTCCCGATTTTTCTTCGGGACAACATCCAGAAACGCCATAGTTAGCTAGCCCGCGCGGAGACGCGTCTTTTGACACCTCGCCCGTGCGCCTAGCCCACATATAACATAAAAAATTCCAGAATTTTTTGCATTTCATACATAATACAAATCGACGAAATCCACCTTAGGGAGTCTTGATTTTGATCAAATCTATATAACTTTGCTTCCCGGTGACGCAATTACAAGCTGTTTTCAGCATATTAATTCTTCCCTGAGCTCCCTGAAACGTTCCCACTAGGGAAAATTGACGAAAACGCGAAAAACACTTTTCATCATTGACTTGTGAAAAATTTCAATAAAATTCCTTTAAAAAACACTATTTTTAAAATTTTTCTTCAAAATTTTCATCTAAATTCCCGTTCCTGTAATTTTAATTGATACTTACCTGCCTTACCTGTACTCCCGTGCGCGTTCCGCGTGCCAGAGTCCCGTTTTGGTAGTGTTATTCCAGGTTTTTACACACATTTTGGTCGTAAATTCAGTTTTTCCAGGAAAATTCCCGATTTTTCTTCGGGACAACATCCAGAAACGCCATAGTTAGCTAGCCCGCGCGGAGACGCGTCTTTTGACACCTCGCCCGTGCGCCTAGCCCACATATAACATAAAAAATTCCAGAATTTTTTGCATTTCATACATAATACAAATCGACGAAATCCACCTTAGGGAGTCTTGATTTGGGGTGCGTGGACAGGAAACCTCCCCGAGTTCCCGTGGACTGGAATTCCCTTATGGATACGTCCGGGGGGAAGGCCAGTCTCTGGGACGGTGCACCCTGGGGTACGGGCAATGACTCCCCTTGGGCACTATGTGCCTAAGGGGTCTCGTTGCCCGTATGCCAATTTCCTGTCGAAGAGGTACGCTCCACACAAGGCGCTATGAGGAGCAGAGCGGCAACTGTGGTGGAGTAAGAGCGGGCCCGGTGTGCACTTACCCTGCCGCCGGGCAGGCAGGGGGGGGGGGAACCCCCCCCCTCCTGCCACCGCTAATCTCGTAGCCCCGGAGACAGTTAAGGTCATGTCTCTGGCTGTTGAAGGGGGTCGAGGGTCTTGGCTTAACCGCCCGGACCGCGAGGAAGATTAACCTCTATAAAAAATTCCCCAAACCTCCAAGCGGCGGCGCACCGTGAGGGAGGTAGTAAGCTTGGCTAATGGGTAGCTTGATTTAGTCGCTAGTGCGAACCACGGAATTTGAGCAAGTACACAAAGTTTTTTACTCGTGGGAACAAAATGGAAAATTTTTTAAAAAACCCAAACCCAACCGACGAAGAGAGGAGTGATGCGAGGTCGGAGTCCGACTCGGCATCGGGAGGAGCGAGCACGGGAGGCTCAGGGAGCCCTTGCCGTGGTAAGGAGGTGGCTGCTGCGAAAAGAAAGGTGCAGAGCAAGCGGCCAAGGTCAGTGGACGGCCAGGGGTCGTCCTCTGACGGGGAGCTGGCCTCGGCTCGGAAAATCCCCACCAGTAGGCGGGGAGGAGTCCGAGAGCGAGGCATTGGGAGGGGGCTCACTGCTCGGGAGGCGGCAGAGCTGGCGGAGAAGCCTGCAAAGGAGGGGGGAACCGGTCGCGCGGTCGCTCCGGAGCCCTCCAGTGACGAAGCGGGCGAGGTTGGCGGCCCTGATGCGGACCGCATGAGGAAGTTTGCGGCGGTCGTGGAGGCCGCGATTCGGGACGTGTCCCTAAAGAAGCTGCAGACTTCCAAAAACAGGGCCGTAGCCTCGGCAAAGGCCGCCATTATGGCGGCGGCGGAGGCGGCCAACTGCACCGGTCCTTCGGCCGGCGAAGTGGCCGAATTGCGGGCGGAGGTCGCCCGCCTGACGGCTGCCACGGAGCGTCTCCAAGAGGAGAATAGGAGGCTCCGGGCAGACCTGGCCGGCCTAAAGGACACCGGCAAAGCGCAGGCGACGCCGGCAGCCAGCCAGCCAGCCAGCCAGCCAGCAAGCCAGCCAGTGCCGGTGGAGAACCAGGTCCTGAACCTGGTTCGGCAGGAACTGGCGGCCTTCCAGGCGCGGTTCGCCGCCCTGGAGAGCATAGTCCTGCGCCCCCCCTTGGCGGGTAGGACGGCCCCAGGGCCGAAGGCGGCCTCGTACGCGGCCGCTGCCGCCCCTAAGCCCGGGCCGTCTGGCCGGGCCCAGGCGCCGGCCAAACCGGCGTCGGCTGGAGGAACCCCGGCGCCGGGAAAACCGGCGCAAGCTGGCGGAGCCTCGGCGCTGGCAAAACCGGTGCCAGCCGGCAAACCCCCGGCGCAGGCCCATAAGAAGGGCAGAACGGCTGGGAAGGCGACGGCCCCAGAGCCTACGCCTACCCCAGAGAAATCTCCCACGGCCAACGCCGAGTGGCAGGTGGTCGGGGAGAAAAAGAAGGCGGCCAAGGCGGCCAGGAAAAAGGCGCAGAGGAGGCGCCGCAAGGAGCGAGCCGTTGCGGCTAGGCTTCGCTCCCCTAAGACTGCGGCTGTAGTAATAACGCTGCAGCCAGACGCGGTCAAAAGGGGGGTGACCTACTGCGACGTGCTCACCAAGGCGAGAGCGACGGTGGATCTCCAAGAGCTGGGGATCACCGGGGGCCTCCGGCATAGGGTGACCGCCACTGGTGCCCGCATGCTGGAGATCCCCGGTGCGACGAGTGGCCCCACCGCTGACGCCCTAGCTGAGAAGCTAAGGGCGTCCCTCAATGCGGACGAGGCTCGAGTCTCCAGGCCTGTCAAGTGCGCAGATATGCGCATTATGGGCCTGGATGACTCCATTACGGAGACAGAGGTGGTAGCCGCCGTCGTCAGGACGGGCGAGTGTCTGGCCGATCAGGTGAAGGCGGGCACCATACGTCCTGACTTCACGGGCATGCGAACCGTAACGGTAAGCTGCCCAGTGACGGCGGCTAGGAAAATTGTGGAGGGAGGAAGGCTCCTGGTGGGCTGGGTGTCCGCGCAGGTTAAACTGCTGGAGCCCAGACCTCTGAGGTGCTACCGATGCCTCGTGGGGCACCACGTGAGCGTCCAGTGCACCTCGGAGGACCGCAGCACTCTGTGCTTCCGCTGCGGTAAGCCCGGACATAAGGCCGGCTCGTGCACCGCCGCGCCGCACTGCGCTGCATGTGCGGCTGCTGGCAAGCCGGCCGATCACCGGGCGGGCAGCAAGTCCTGCGCCCCACCCGCCGATGCCAGGAGGAAAGGCAGGCCCTCCGCCGCCGTCGCCGCCACCACCACCGTCGCCGCCACTGCCGCCGCCGCCGCCGCCGCCACCACTGCCGCCACCGCCGCCGCCACCGCCGCCGCCACCAATGCCGAGGGGCCCTCACAAGGGGCCCAGGAGGGGGCTGAAATGGAGGAGTAATGGCTCCGCCTTTACGCCTCCTCCAGGCGAACATCAACCACTGCGCCTGCGCTCAGGACCTGTTGCTCCAGAGCATGGCGCAGTGGTCGATTAACATCGCCGTGGTCGCTGAGCCGTACTTTGTCCCGCCCAGGGATAACTGGGTGGAGGACCTTAACGGCTCAGTGGCCATAATTTCGTCGGCTGCCGCCGGCACCCCGTCCCTTGAAGGTGTCACGAAGGGACAGGGGTGCGTAGCAGCACGGTTCGGAGAGATTGTAGTAGTGGGAGTCTACTTCTCTCCGAGCCGAACTCTCGCCGAGTTCCAGAACTCTTTAACAGAGTTGAGTGTCGTCGTCGCCAGAAGCCATCCTTTCTCCGTGCTAGTGCTCGGGGACTTCAACGCCAAGAATGTGGCCTGGGGTTCCCGTTGCACAGATGTGCGGGGCAGGATGGTGGAGGACTGGGCTCTGGAAACAGGCCTGGTCGCCGTGAATCGGGGTTCTGTCCCTACGTGCGTGCGGATGCGGGGCGAGTCGGTTGTGGACATCACGTTCGCCAGCCCCGCTCTGTCACAGCGTGTCATTGACTGGCGCGTCATGGAGGAGGTGGAGACCTACTCCGATCATCGGTATATCCGATTTGATGTCTCCACCCAGACCTCTAGCGCGCTGGTCCGACAGGCCCCGAGTGGTCCGCGTTGGGCGCTGAAGCAGCTGGACCGGGAGCTCCTCCTGGAAGCCTCGATCGTGCAGGCCTGGGTGTCTTCACCGGACAGGCCTGCTGATATTGACGATGAGGCGGAGTGGTTCCGGGAGGCCATGTCCGAGATCTGTGACGTGGCAATGCCCCGAGTCCGGCCAGGATGCGCCCGACGTCGGGTGTACTGGTGGTCGCAGGAGGTGGAGGCGTTGCGCAAGGCGTGCGTCGACGCGCGACACCGGTACACCAGGCACCGCAGGCTCCGCATCCGCCCTCCGGATGCGGAAGCCACAGAGGCGGAGCTGTACGAGGGGTACAGAGCGGCGAAGACCGCCCTCCGAGAGGCTGTCCAGCGGGCCAAGGATGCGGCCCGCGAGGAGATGCTGGAGACTCTGAACAGAGATCCATGGGGGCGCCCTTACAAAATGGTGCGGAATAAACTCCGCACCTGGGCCCCCCCACTGACTCAGAGTCTCCGCCCTCAGCTGGTGGAGGAGGTGGTGAGCGCTCTGTTCCCTTCACGGGGGGAGCATACTCCCCCGCCTATGGCTCCGCCACTGGCGGTGCCCGAAGCGGACCACGCGGAAGGCGACGACGACACCCCTGAAGTGACCGGGGTAGATCTGAGAGCGGCGGTTGGCAGGCTGAAGGCCAAAAACACCGCCCCAGGACCCGACGGCTTGCCGGGTAAAGCCTGGGTCCTGGCCTCGACGGCTCTCGGGCCTCGACTGGAGGCGCTCTTAAGCGCATGTATGGAGAGAGGCCAGTTTCCGCTCCGTTGGAAGACGGGGAAGCTGGTCCTCATTCAGAAGCCGGGGCGCCCTGCGGACTCTCCGTCCGCATACCGGCCCATAGTGCTGCTCGACGAGGTCGGCAAGCTCTTTGAGAGAGTAATTGCGGGCCGCCTCGTCGGGCACCTGGTGAGGACTGGGCCGGATCTTGCGGATTGCCAGTTTGGCTTCCGCAAGGGGCGCTCTACGGTGGACGCCATCATGCGCGTGAGAGCCCTCACGACGGGGGACGCGGTGTCCCGGGGTGGGGTGGTCGTGGCGGTGTCACTCGACATCGCCAACGCGTTCAACACCCTGCCCTGGAGCTGCATTGGGGAGGCACTCCGGTATCACCGGGTGCCGACCTACCTCCGTCGAGTAGTCGGGGCGTATTTGACGGACAGAGCCGTCATCTACCCCGGTCGCGACGGGAACTGGAACCGGCGAGAGATGTCGTGCGGTGTCCCACAGGGATCGGTTCTGGGGCCGCTTCTGTGGGACATCGGTTACGACTGGGTGCTGCGGGCCGACCTCCCTGAAGGCGTCAGCGTAGTTTGCTACGCTGACGACACGCTGGTCCTAGCGCAGGGGAGGTCGCATCAGGCGGCGGCTGACGCGATGACACGCGGGGTTGCGATAGTCGTGGAAAGGATCCGGCGGTTGGGTCTCGAGGTGGCACTGCACAAGTCCGAGGCCATGTCCTTTCATGGGCCTCGGTACGGGCCACCTCCCGGATCCCAACTAGTGGTAGGAGGGGTTCACATCGGCGTCGAGACCACGATGAGGTACCTGGGTCTCGTCCTCGACAGCCGATGGAACTTCGTCGAGCACTTCCGACGTTTGGCCCCCAAACTGGAACGGGCCGGGGCCGCCCTAAAGCGGCTCTTGCCCAACCTGAGGGGGCCAAACGCCTCCTGCCGGAGGCTTTACGCGGGGGTCGTGCGGTCCATGGCCCTATATGGGGCCCCGGTATGGGCGCGTTCACTGCGGCTACGAGCCGCACACTACCTGAACGCGCCCCAAAAGGTGGTAGCCATAAGGCTAATCCGGGGCTACCGCACGATCTCGGGCGAGGCAGCAAGCCTCCTTGCCGGACTGCCGCCTTGGGATCTGGAGGCGATAGTGCTCGCGCGCCTGTATGATTGGCGCGCGGAGGCACTACGCCGGGGGGAAACTCCGCATCCGCGGCAGACTGCGGCGGAGCGGACGAACCTCCGGCGCGATCTCATGGCGGCATGGAAGGAGCGACTATCGCAACCCAGCGCAGGGCACGCCACGATAGCGGCGGTAAGACCCCTCTTTGAGGAGTGGCTAGAGAGACGTCACGGCGTTCTCACCTACCGCCTGACGCAGGTCCTCTCCGGACACGGATGTTTCGGGAGGTTCCTGCACATAATCAGGCGGGAGGAGACGCCCGGGTGTCACCACTGTCAGGATCGCCCAGAGGACACGGTGGAGCATACGGTGGAGGTCTGCCCTGCTTGGGCAGAGCACCGCCGTGTCCTCGTAGAGGCGATCGGCAGCGGCGGCGACCTCTCGCGTCCGGCCCTGGTTCAAGCCATGGTCCGGGGCGAGAGGGAGTGGGAGGCAGTCACCTCCTTCTGCGAAGCAGTCATGCTAGCGAAGGAGGTGGCGGGGTGGGCGAGAGAACGCGCCTTGCGCACCTCACGCCTCAGCCGCCGCGGGAGACGCTCCGGGCGTCGGGAGCCGCGTGACGACTCCCGGCCACCGTAGGCGCGGGCCTGCGGGCGGTGAGTAATGGGTAACTCACCGTCCGATCAGGACCAGGCCCGTGCCGGACGGCGTGTATGTGTTCCACGCGCGCCTCAAAGAGATGTCAGCATGAGTGACGGGGCCCCATAGGGCCGAAGCCTGCCAGGGTAGCGGGATTGTCCGAAAGGGTTACCGCTGCCCTGGAACATAAAGGGCTAAGGAAGGAACACGGGTGGGTTTTAGTCAGTAAGAGTCTGACACTCCCTTCTGCTCCACCCAGAGCGGGAGGGGTCATTTGATGATTTCCCATCCTCAAAAAAAAAAAAAAAAAAAAAAGGGAGTCTTGATTTTGATCAAATCTATATAACTTTGCTTCCCGGTGACGCAATTACAAGCTGTTTTCAGCATATTAATTCTTCCCTGAGCTCCCTGAAACGTTCCCACTAGGGAAAATTGACGAAAACGCGAAAAACACTTTTCATCATTGACTTGTGAAAAATTTCAATAAAATTCCTTTAAAAAACACTATTTTTAAAATTTTTCTTCAAAATTTTCATCTAAATTCCCGTTCCTGTAATTTTAATTGATACTTACCTGCCTTACCTGTACTCCCGTGCGCGTTCCGCGTGCCAGAGTCCCGTTTTGGTAGTGTTATTCCAGGTTTTTACACACATTTTGGTCGTAAATTCAGTTTTTCCAGGAAAATTCCCGATTTTTCTTCGGGACAACATCCAGAAACGCCATAGTTAGCTAGCCCGCGCGGAGACGCGTCTTTTGACACCTCGCCCGTGCGCCTAGCCCACATATAACATAAAAAATTCCAGAATTTTTTGCATTTCATACATAATACAAATCGACGAAATCCACCTTAGGGAGTCTTGATTTTGATCAAATCTATATAACTTTGCTTCCCGGTGACGCAATTACAAGCTGTTTTCAGCATATTAATTCTTCCCTGAGCTCCCTGAAACGTTCCCACTAGGGAAAATTGACGAAAACGCGAAAAACACTTTTCATCATTGACTTGTGAAAAATTTCAATAAAATTCCTTTAAAAAACACTATTTTTAAAATTTTTCTTCAAAATTTTCATCTAAATTCCCGTTCCTGTAATTTTAATTGATACTTACCTGCCTTACCTGTACTCCCGTGCGCGTTCCGCGTGCCAGAGTCCCGTTTTGGTAGTGTTATTCCAGGTTTTTACACACATTTTGGTCGTAAATTCAGTTTTTCCAGGAAAATTCCCGATTTTTCTTCGGGACAACATCCAGAAACGCCATAGTTAGCTAGCCCGCGCGGAGACGCGTCTTTTGACACCTCGCCCGTGCGCCTAGCCCACATATAACATAAAAAATTCCAGAATTTTTTGCATTTCATACATAATACAAATCGACGAAATCCACCTTAGGGAGTCTTGATTTTGATCAAATCTATATAACTTTGCTTCCCGGTGACGCAATTACAAGCTGTTTTCAGCATATTAATTCTTCCCTGAGCTCCCTGAAACGTTCCCACTAGGGAAAATTGACGAAAACGCGAAAAACACTTTTCATCATTGACTTGTGAAAAATTTCAATAAAATTCCTTTAAAAAACACTATTTTTAAAATTTTTCTTCAAAATTTTCATCTAAATTCCCGTTCCTGTAATTTTAATTGATACTTACCTGCCTTACCTGTACTCCCGTGCGCGTTCCGCGTGCCAGAGTCCCGTTTTGGTAGTGTTATTCCAGGTTTTTACACACATTTTGGTCGTAAATTCAGTTTTTCCAGGAAAATTCCCGATTTTTCTTCGGGACAACATCCAGAAACGCCATAGTTAGCTAGCCCGCGCGGAGACGCGTCTTTTGACACCTCGCCCGTGCGCCTAGCCCACATATAACATAAAAAATTCCAGAATTTTTTGCATTTCATACATAATACAAATCGACGAAATCCACCTTAGGGAGTCTTGATTTTGATCAAATCTATATAACTTTGCTTCCCGGTGACGCAATTACAAGCTGTTTTCAGCATATTAATTCTTCCCTGAGCTCCCTGAAACGTTCCCACTAGGGAAAATTGACGAAAACGCGAAAAACACTTTTCATCATTGACTTGTGAAAAATTTCAATAAAATTCCTTTAAAAAACACTATTTTTAAAATTTTTCTTCAAAATTTTCATCTAAATTCCCGTTCCTGTAATTTTAATTGATACTTACCTGCCTTACCTGTACTCCCGTGCGCGTTCCGCGTGCCAGAGTCCCGTTTTGGTAGTGTTATTCCAGGTTTTTACACACATTTTGGTCGTAAATTCAGTTTTTCCAGGAAAATTCCCGATTTTTCTTCGGGACAACATCCAGAAACGCCATAGTTAGCTAGCCCGCGCGGAGACGCGTCTTTTGACACCTCGCCCGTGCGCCTAGCCCACATATAACATAAAAAATTCCAGAATTTTTTGCATTTCATACATAATACAAATCGACGAAATCCACCTTAGGGAGTCTTGATTTTGATCAAATCTATATAACTTTGCTTCCCGGTGACGCAATTACAAGCTGTTTTCAGCATATTAATTCTTCCCTGAGCTCCCTGAAACGTTCCCACTAGGGAAAATTGACGAAAACGCGAAAAACACTTTTCATCATTGACTTGTGAAAAATTTCAATAAAATTCCTTTAAAAAACACTATTTTTAAAATTTTTCTTCAAAATTTTCATCTAAATTCCCGTTCCTGTAATTTTAATTGATACTTACCTGCCTTACCTGTACTCCCGTGCGCGTTCCGCGTGCCAGAGTCCCGTTTTGGTAGTGTTATTCCAGGTTTTTACACACATTTTGGTCGTAAATTCAGTTTTTCCAGGAAAATTCCCGATTTTTCTTCGGGACAACATCCAGAAACGCCATAGTTAGCTAGCCCGCGCGGAGACGCGTCTTTTGACACCTCGCCCGTGCGCCTAGCCCACATATAACATAAAAAATTCCAGAATTTTTTGCATTTCATACATAATACAAATCGACGAAATCCACCTTAGGGAGTCTTGATTTTGATCAAATCTATATAACTTTGCTTCCCGGTGACGCAATTACAAGCTGTTTTCAGCATATTAATTCTTCCCTGAGCTCCCTGAAACGTTCCCACTAGGGAAAATTGACGAAAACGCGAAAAACACTTTTCATCATTGACTTGTGAAAAATTTCAATAAAATTCCTTTAAAAAACACTATTTTTAAAATTTTTCTTCAAAATTTTCATCTAAATTCCCGTTCCTGTAATTTTAATTGATACTTACCTGCCTTACCTGTACTCCCGTGCGCGTTCCGCGTGCCAGAGTCCCGTTTTGGTAGTGTTATTCCAGGTTTTTACACACATTTTGGTCGTAAATTCAGTTTTTCCAGGAAAATTCCCGATTTTTCTTCGGGACAACATCCAGAAACGCCATAGTTAACTAGCCCGCGCGGAGACGCGTCTTTTGACACCTCGCCCGTGCGCCTAGCCCACATATAACATAAAAAATTCCAGAATTTTTTGCATTTCATACATAATACAAATCGACGAAATCCACCTTAGGGAGTCTTGATTTTGATCAAATCTATATAACTTTGCTTCCCGGTGACGCAATTACAAGCTGTTTTCAGCATATTAATTCTTCCCTGAGCTCCCTGAAACGTTCCCACTAGGGAAAATTGACGAAAACGCGAAAAACACTTTTCATCATTGACTTGTGAAAAATTTCAATAAAATTCCTTTAAAAAACACTATTTTTAAAATTTTTCTTCAAAATTTTCATCTAAATTCCCGTTCCTGTAATTTTAATTGATACTTACCTGCCTTACCTGTACTCCCGTGCGCGTTCCGCGTGCCAGAGTCCCGTTTTGGTAGTGTTATTCCAGGTTTTTACACACATTTTGGTCGTAAATTCAGTTTTTCCAGGAAAATTCCCGATTTTTCTTCGGGACAACATCCAGAAACGCCATAGTTAGCTAGCCCGCGCGGAGACGCGTCTTTTGACACCTCGCCCGTGCGCCTAGCCCACATATAACATAAAAAATTCCAGAATTTTTTGCATTTCATACATAATACAAATCGACGAAATCCACCTTAGGGAGTCTTGATTTTGATCAAATCTATATAACTTTGCTTCCCGGTGACGCAATTACAAGCTGTTTTCAGCATATTAATTCTTCCCTGAGCTCCCTGAAACGTTCCCACTAGGGAAAATTGACGAAAACGCGAAAAACACTTTTCATCATTGACTTGTGAAAAATTTCAATAAAATTCCTTTAAAAAACACTATTTTTAAAATTTTTCTTCAAAATTTTCATCTAAATTCCCGTTCCTGTAATTTTAATTGATACTTACCTGCCTTACCTGTACTCCCGTGCGCGTTCCGCGTGCCAGAGTCCCGTTTTGGTAGTGTTATTCCAGGTTTTTACACACATTTTGGTCGTAAATTCAGTTTTTCCAGGAAAATTCCCGATTTTTCTTCGGGACAACATCCAGAAACGCCATAGTTAGCTAGCCCGCGCGGAGACGCGTCTTTTGACACCTCGCCCGTGCGCCTAGCCCACATATAACATAAAAAATTCCAGAATTTTTTGCATTTCATACATAATACAAATCGACGAAATCCACCTTAGGGAGTCTTGATTTTGATCAAATCTATATAACTTTGCTTCCCGGTGACGCAATTACAAGCTGTTTTCAGCATATTAATTCTTCCCTGAGCTCCCTGAAACGTTCCCACTAGGGAAAATTGACGAAAACGCGAAAAACACTTTTCATCATTGACTTGTGAAAAATTTCAATAAAATTCCTTTAAAAAACACTATTTTTAAAATTTTTCTTCAAAATTTTCATCTAAATTCCCGTTCCTGTAATTTTAATTGATACTTACCTGCCTTACCTGTACTCCCGTGCGCGTTCCGCGTGCCAGAGTCCCGTTTTGGTAGTGTTATTCCAGGTTTTTACACACATTTTGGTCGTAAATTCAGTTTTTCCAGGAAAATTCCCGATTTTTCTTCGGGACAACATCCAGAAACGCCATAGTTAGCTAGCCCGCGCGGAGACGCGTCTTTTGACACCTCGCCCGTGCGCCTAGCCCACATATAACATAAAAAATTCCAGAATTTTTTGCATTTCATACATAATACAAATCGACGAAATCCACCTTAGGGAGTCTTGATTTTGATCAAATCTATATAACTTTGCTTCCCGGTGACGCAATTACAAGCTGTTTTCAGCATATTAATTCTTCCCTGAGCTCCCTGAAACGTTCCCACTAGGGAAAATTGACGAAAACGCGAAAAACACTTTTCATCATTGACTTGTGAAAAATTTCAATAAAATTCCTTTAAAAAACACTATTTTTAAAATTTTTCTTCAAAATTTTCATCTAAATTCCCGTTCCTGTAATTTTAATTGATACTTACCTGCCTTACCTGTACTCCCGTGCGCGTTCCGCGTGCCAGAGTCCCGTTTTGGTAGTGTTATTCCAGGTTTTTACACACATTTTGGTCGTAAATTCAGTTTTTCCAGGAAAATTCCCGATTTTTCTTCGGGACAACATCCAGAAACGCCATAGTTAACTAGCCCGCGCGGAGACGCGTCTTTTGACACCTCGCCCGTGCGCCTAGCCCACATATAACATAAAAAATTCCAGAATTTTTTGCATTTCATACATAATACAAATCGACGAAATCCACCTTAGGGAGTCTTGATTTTGATCAAATCTATATAACTTTGCTTCCCGGTGACGCAATTACAAGCTGTTTTCAGCATATTAATTCTTCCCTGAGCTCCCTGAAACGTTCCCACTAGGGAAAATTGACGAAAACGCGAAAAACACTTTTCATCATTGACTTGTGAAAAATTTCAATAAAATTCCTTTAAAAAACACTATTTTTAAAATTTTTCTTCAAAATTTTCATCTAAATTCCCGTTCCTGTAATTTTAATTGATACTTACCTGCCTTACCTGTACTCCCGTGCGCGTTCCGCGTGCCAGAGTCCCGTTTTGGTAGTGTTATTCCAGGTTTTTACACACATTTTGGTCGTAAATTCAGTTTTTCCAGGAAAATTCCCGATTTTTCTTCGGGACAACATCCAGAAACGCCATAGTTAGCTAGCCCGCGCGGAGACGCGTCTTTTGACACCTCGCCCGTGCGCCTAGCCCACATATAACATAAAAAATTCCAGAATTTTTTGCATTTCATACATAATACAAATCGACGAAATCCACCTTAGGGAGTCTTGATTTTGATCAAATCTATATAACTTTGCTTCCCGGTGACGCAATTACAAGCTGTTTTCAGCATATTAATTCTTCCCTGAGCTCCCTGAAACGTTCCCACTAGGGAAAATTGACGAAAACGCGAAAAACACTTTTCATCATTGACTTGTGAAAAATTTCAATAAAATTCCTTTAAAAAACACTATTTTTAAAATTTTTCTTCAAAATTTTCATCTAAATTCCCGTTCCTGTAATTTTAATTGATACTTACCTGCCTTACCTGTACTCCCGTGCGCGTTCCGCGTGCCAGAGTCCCGTTTTGGTAGTGTTATTCCAGGTTTTTACACACATTTTGGTCGTAAATTCAGTTTTTCCAGGAAAATTCCCGATTTTTCTTCGGGACAACATCCAGAAACGCCATAGTTAGCTAGCCCGCGCGGAGACGCGTCTTTTGACACCTCGCCCGTGCGCCTAGCCCACATATAACATAAAAAATTCCAGAATTTTTTGCATTTCATACATAATACAAATCGACGAAATCCACCTTAGGGAGTCTTGATTTTGATCAAATCTATATAACTTTGCTTCCCGGTGACGCAATTACAAGCTGTTTTCAGCATATTAATTCTTCCCTGAGCTCCCTGAAACGTTCCCACTAGGGAAAATTGACGAAAACGCGAAAAACACTTTTCATCATTGACTTGTGAAAAATTTCAATAAAATTCCTTTAAAAAACACTATTTTTAAAATTTTTCTTCAAAATTTTCATCTAAATTCCCGTTCCTGTAATTTTAATTGATACTTACCTGCCTTACCTGTACTCCCGTGCGCGTTCCGCGTGCCAGAGTCCCGTTTTGGTAGTGTTATTCCAGGTTTTTACACACATTTTGGTCGTAAATTCAGTTTTTCCAGGAAAATTCCCGATTTTTCTTCGGGACAACATCCAGAAACGCCATAGTTAGCTAGCCCGCGCGGAGACGCGTCTTTTGACACCTCGCCCGTGCGCCTAGCCCACATATAACATAAAAAATTCCAGAATTTTTTGCATTTCATACATAATACAAATCGACGAAATCCACCTTAGGGAGTCTTGATTTTGATCAAATCTATATAACTTTGCTTCCCGGTGACGCAATTACAAGCTGTTTTCAGCATATTAATTCTTCCCTGAGCTCCCTGAAACGTTCCCACTAGGGAAAATTGACGAAAACGCGAAAAACACTTTTCATCATTGACTTGTGAAAAATTTCAATAAAATTCCTTTAAAAAACACTATTTTTAAAATTTTTCTTCAAAATTTTCATCTAAATTCCCGTTCCTGTAATTTTAATTGATACTTACCTGCCTTACCTGTACTCCCGTGCGCGTTCCGCGTGCCAGAGTCCCGTTTTGGTAGTGTTATTCCAGGTTTTTACACACATTTTGGTCGTAAATTCAGTTTTTCCAGGAAAATTCCCGATTTTTCTTCGGGACAACATCCAGAAACGCCATAGTTAGCTAGCCCGCGCGGAGACGCGTCTTTTGACACCTCGCCCGTGCGCCTAGCCCACATATAACATAAAAAATTCCAGAATTTTTTGCATTTCATACATAATACAAATCGACGAAATCCACCTTAGGGAGTCTTGATTTTGATCAAATCTATATAACTTTGCTTCCCGGTGACGCAATTACAAGCTGTTTTCAGCATATTAATTCTTCCCTGAGCTCCCTGAAACGTTCCCACTAGGGAAAATTGACGAAAACGCGAAAAACACTTTTCATCATTGACTTGTGAAAAATTTCAATAAAATTCCTTTAAAAAACACTATTTTTAAAATTTTTCTTCAAAATTTTCATCTAAATTCCCGTTCCTGTAATTTTAATTGATACTTACCTGCCTTACCTGTACTCCCGTGCGCGTTCCGCGTGCCAGAGTCCCGTTTTGGTAGTGTTATTCCAGGTTTTTACACACATTTTGGTCGTAAATTCAGTTTTTCCAGGAAAATTCCCGATTTTTCTTCGGGACAACATCCAGAAACGCCATAGTTAACTAGCCCGCGCGGAGACGCGTCTTTTGACACCTCGCCCGTGCGCCTAGCCCACATATAACATAAAAAATTCCAGAATTTTTTGCATTTCATACATAATACAAATCGACGAAATCCACCTTAGGGAGTCTTGATTTTGATCAAATCTATATAACTTTGCTTCCCGGTGACGCAATTACAAGCTGTTTTCAGCATATTAATTCTTCCCTGAGCTCCCTGAAACGTTCCCACTAGGGAAAATTGACGAAAACGCGAAAAACACTTTTCATCATTGACTTGTGAAAAATTTCAATAAAATTCCTTTAAAAAACACTATTTTTAAAATTTTTCTTCAAAATTTTCATCTAAATTCCCGTTCCTGTAATTTTAATTGATACTTACCTGCCTTACCTGTACTCCCGTGCGCGTTCCGCGTGCCAGAGTCCCGTTTTGGTAGTGTTATTCCAGGTTTTTACACACATTTTGGTCGTAAATTCAGTTTTTCCAGGAAAATTCCCGATTTTTCTTCGGGACAACATCCAGAAACGCCATAGTTAGCTAGCCCGCGCGGAGACGCGTCTTTTGACACCTCGCCCGTGCGCCTAGCCCACATATAACATAAAAAATTCCAGAATTTTTTGCATTTCATACATAATACAAATCGACGAAATCCACCTTAGGGAGTCTTGATTTTGATCAAATCTATATAACTTTGCTTCCCGGTGACGCAATTACAAGCTGTTTTCAGCATATTAATTCTTCCCTGAGCTCCCTGAAACGTTCCCACTAGGGAAAATTGACGAAAACGCGAAAAACACTTTTCATCATTGACTTGTGAAAAATTTCAATAAAATTCCTTTAAAAAACACTATTTTTAAAATTTTTCTTCAAAATTTTCATCTAAATTCCCGTTCCTGTAATTTTAATTGATACTTACCTGCCTTACCTGTACTCCCGTGCGCGTTCCGCGTGCCAGAGTCCCGTTTTGGTAGTGTTATTCCAGGTTTTTACACACATTTTGGTCGTAAATTCAGTTTTTCCAGGAAAATTCCCGATTTTTCTTCGGGACAACATCCAGAAACGCCATAGTTAGCTAGCCCGCGCGGAGACGCGTCTTTTGACACCTCGCCCGTGCGCCTAGCCCACATATAACATAAAAAATTCCAGAATTTTTTGCATTTCATACATAATACAAATCGACGAAATCCACCTTAGGGAGTCTTGATTTTGATCAAATCTATATAACTTTGCTTCCCGGTGACGCAATTACAAGCTGTTTTCAGCATATTAATTCTTCCCTGAGCTCCCTGAAACGTTCCCACTAGGGAAAATTGACGAAAACGCGAAAAACACTTTTCATCATTGACTTGTGAAAAATTTCAATAAAATTCCTTTAAAAAACACTATTTTTAAAATTTTTCTTCAAAATTTTCATCTAAATTCCCGTTCCTGTAATTTTAATTGATACTTACCTGCCTTACCTGTACTCCCGTGCGCGTTCCGCGTGCCAGAGTCCCGTTTTGGTAGTGTTATTCCAGGTTTTTACACACATTTTGGTCGTAAATTCAGTTTTTCCAGGAAAATTCCCGATTTTTCTTCGGGACAACATCCAGAAACGCCATAGTTAGCTAGCCCGCGCGGAGACGCGTCTTTTGACACCTCGCCCGTGCGCCTAGCCCACATATAACATAAAAAATTCCAGAATTTTTTGCATTTCATACATAATACAAATCGACGAAATCCACCTTAGGGAGTCTTGATTTTGATCAAATCTATATAACTTTGCTTCCCGGTGACGCAATTACAAGCTGTTTTCAGCATATTAATTCTTCCCTGAGCTCCCTGAAACGTTCCCACTAGGGAAAATTGACGAAAACGCGAAAAACACTTTTCATCATTGACTTGTGAAAAATTTCAATAAAATTCCTTTAAAAAACACTATTTTTAAAATTTTTCTTCAAAATTTTCATCTAAATTCCCGTTCCTGTAATTTTAATTGATACTTACCTGCCTTACCTGTACTCCCGTGCGCGTTCCGCGTGCCAGAGTCCCGTTTTGGTAGTGTTATTCCAGGTTTTTACACACATTTTGGTCGTAAATTCAGTTTTTCCAGGAAAATTCCCGATTTTTCTTCGGGACAACATCCAGAAACGCCATAGTTAGCTAGCCCGCGCGGAGACGCGTCTTTTGACACCTCGCCCGTGCGCCTAGCCCACATATAACATAAAAAATTCCAGAATTTTTTGCATTTCATACATAATACAAATCGACGAAATCCACCTTAGGGAGTCTTGATTTTGATCAAATCTATATAACTTTGCTTCCCGGTGACGCAATTACAAGCTGTTTTCAGCATATTAATTCTTCCCTGAGCTCCCTGAAACGTTCCCACTAGGGAAAATTGACGAAAACGCGAAAAACACTTTTCATCATTGACTTGTGAAAAATTTCAATAAAATTCCTTTAAAAAACACTATTTTTAAAATTTTTCTTCAAAATTTTCATCTAAATTCCCGTTCCTGTAATTTTAATTGATACTTACCTGCCTTACCTGTACTCCCGTGCGCGTTCCGCGTGCCAGAGTCCCGTTTTGGTAGTGTTATTCCAGGTTTTTACACACATTTTGGTCGTAAATTCAGTTTTTCCAGGAAAATTCCCGATTTTTCTTCGGGACAACATCCAGAAACGCCATAGTTAGCTAGCCCGCGCGGAGACGCGTCTTTTGACACCTCGCCCGTGCGCCTAGCCCACATATAACATAAAAAATTCCAGAATTTTTTGCATTTCATACATAATACAAATCGACGAAATCCACCTTAGGGAGTCTTGATTTTGATCAAATCTATATAACTTTGCTTCCCGGTGACGCAATTACAAGCTGTTTTCAGCATATTAATTCTTCCCTGAGCTCCCTGAAACGTTCCCACTAGGGAAAATTGACGAAAACGCGAAAAACACTTTTCATCATTGACTTGTGAAAAATTTCAATAAAATTCCTTTAAAAAACACTATTTTTAAAATTTTTCTTCAAAATTTTCATCTAAATTCCCGTTCCTGTAATTTTAATTGATACTTACCTGCCTTACCTGTACTCCCGTGCGCGTTCCGCGTGCCAGAGTCCCGTTTTGGTAGTGTTATTCCAGGTTTTTACACACATTTTGGTCGTAAATTCAGTTTTTCCAGGAAAATTCCCGATTTTTCTTCGGGACAACATCCAGAAACGCCATAGTTAGCTAGCCCGCGCGGAGACGCGTCTTTTGACACCTCGCCCGTGCGCCTAGCCCACATATAACATAAAAAATTCCAGAATTTTTTGCATTTCATACATAATACAAATCGACGAAATCCACCTTAGGGAGTCTTGATGGGGTGCGTGGACAGGAAACCTCCCCGAGTTCCCGTGGACTGGAATTCCCTTATGGATACGTCCGGGGGGAAGGCCAGTCTCTGGGACGGTGCACCCTGGGGTACGGGCAATGACTCCCCTTGGGCACTATGTGCCTAAGGGGTCTCGTTGCCCGTATGCCAATTTCCTGTCGAAGAGGTACGCTCCACACAAGTCGCTATGAGGAGCAGAGCGGCAACTGTGGTGGAGTAAGAGCGGGCCCGGTGTGCACTTACCCTGCCGCCGGGCAGGCAGGGGGGGGGGGAACCCCCCCCCTCCTGCCACCGCTAATCTCGTAGCCCCGGAGACAGTTAAGGTCATGTCTCTGGCTGTTGAAGGGGGTCGAGGGTCTTGGCTTAACCGCCCGGACCGCGAGGAAGATTAACCTCTATAAAAAATTCCCCAAACCTCCAAGCGGCGGCGCACCGTGAGGGAGGTAGTAAGCTTGGCTAATGGGTAGCTTGATTTAGTCGCTAGTGCGAACCACGGAATTTGAGCAAGTACACAAAGTTTTTTACTCGTGGGAACAAAATGGAAAATTTTTTAAAAAACCCAAACCCAACCGACGAAGAGAGGAGTGATGCGAGGTCGGAGTCCGACTCGGCATCGGGAGGAGCGAGCACGGGAGGCTCAGGGAGCCCTTGCCGTGGTAAGGAGGTGGCTGCTGCGAAAAGAAAGGTGCAGAGCAAGCGGCCAAGGTCAGTGGACGGCCAGGGGTCGTCCTCTGACGGGGAGCTGGCCTCGGCTCGGAAAATCCCCACCAGTAGGCGGGGAGGAGTCCGAGAGCGAGGCATTGGGAGGGGGCTCACTGCTCGGGAGGCGGCAGAGCTGGCGGAGAAGCCTGCAAAGGAGGGGGGAACCGGTCGCGCGGTCGCTCCGGAGCCCTCCAGTGACGAAGCGGGCGAGGTTGGCGGCCCTGATGCGGACCGCATGAGGAAGTTTGCGGCGGTCGTGGAGGCCGCGATTCGGGACGTGTCCCTAAAGAAGCTGCAGACTTCCAAAAACAGGGCCGTAGCCTCGGCAAAGGCCGCCATTATGGCGGCGGCGGAGGCGGCCAACTGCACCGGTCCTTCGGCCGGCGAAGTGGCCGAATTGCGGGCGGAGGTCGCCCGCCTGACGGCTGCCACGGAGCGTCTCCAAGAGGAGAATAGGAGGCTCCGGGCAGACCTGGCCGGCCTAAAGGACACCGGCAAAGCGCAGGCGACGCCGGCAGCCAGCCAGCCAGCCAGCCAGCCAGCAAGCCAGCCAGTGCCGGTGGAGAACCAGGTCCTGAACCTGGTTCGGCAGGAACTGGCGGCCTTCCAGGCGCGGTTCGCCGCCCTGGAGAGCATAGTCCTGCGCCCCCCCTTGGCGGGTAGGACGGCCCCAGGGCCGAAGGCGGCCTCGTACGCGGCCGCTGCCGCCCCTAAGCCCGGGCCGTCTGGCCGGGCCCAGGCGCCGGCCAAACCGGCGTCGGCTGGAGGAACCCCGGCGCCGGGAAAACCGGCGCAAGCTGGCGGAGCCTCGGCGCTGGCAAAACCGGTGCCAGCCGGCAAACCCCCGGCGCAGGCCCATAAGAAGGGCAGAACGGCTGGGAAGGCGACGGCCCCAGAGCCTACGCCTACCCCAGAGAAATCTCCCACGGCCAACGCCGAGTGGCAGGTGGTCGGGGAGAAAAAGAAGGCGGCCAAGGCGGCCAGGAAAAAGGCGCAGAGGAGGCGCCGCAAGGAGCGAGCCGTTGCGGCTAGGCTTCGCTCCCCTAAGACTGCGGCTGTAGTAATAACGCTGCAGCCAGACGCGGTCAAAAGGGGGGTGACCTACTGCGACGTGCTCACCAAGGCGAGAGCGACGGTGGATCTCCAAGAGCTGGGGATCACCGGGGGCCTCCGGCATAGGGTGACCGCCACTGGTGCCCGCATGCTGGAGATCCCCGGTGCGACGAGTGGCCCCACCGCTGACGCCCTAGCTGAGAAGCTAAGGGCGTCCCTCAATGCGGACGAGGCTCGAGTCTCCAGGCCTGTCAAGTGCGCAGATATGCGCATTATGGGCCTGGATGACTCCATTACGGAGACAGAGGTGGTAGCCGCCGTCGTCAGGACGGGCGAGTGTCTGGCCGATCAGGTGAAGGCGGGCACCATACGTCCTGACTTCACGGGCATGCGAACCGTAACGGTAAGCTGCCCAGTGACGGCGGCTAGGAAAATTGTGGAGGGAGGAAGGCTCCTGGTGGGCTGGGTGTCCGCGCAGGTTAAACTGCTGGAGCCCAGACCTCTGAGGTGCTACCGATGCCTCGTGGGGCACCACGTGAGCGTCCAGTGCACCTCGGAGGACCGCAGCACTCTGTGCTTCCGCTGCGGTAAGCCCGGACATAAGGCCGGCTCGTGCACCGCCGCGCCGCACTGCGCTGCATGTGCGGCTGCTGGCAAGCCGGCCGATCACCGGGCGGGCAGCAAGTCCTGCGCCCCACCCGCCGATGCCAGGAGGAAAGGCAGGCCCTCCGCCGCCGTCGCCGCCACCACCACCGTCGCCGCCACTGCCGCCGCCGCCGCCGCCGCCACCACTGCCGCCACCGCCGCCGCCACCGCCGCCGCCACCAATGCCGAGGGGCCCTCACAAGGGGCCCAGGAGGGGGCTGAAATGGAGGAGTAATGGCTCCGCCTTTACGCCTCCTCCAGGCGAACATCAACCACTGCGCCTGCGCTCAGGACCTGTTGCTCCAGAGCATGGCGCAGTGGTCGATTAACATCGCCGTGGTCGCTGAGCCGTACTTTGTCCCGCCCAGGGATAACTGGGTGGAGGACCTTAACGGCTCAGTGGCCATAATTTCGTCGGCTGCCGCCGGCACCCCGTCCCTTGAAGGTGTCACGAAGGGACAGGGGTGCGTAGCAGCACGGTTCGGAGAGATTGTAGTAGTGGGAGTCTACTTCTCTCCGAGCCGAACTCTCGCCGAGTTCCAGAACTCTTTAACAGAGTTGAGTGTCGTCGTCGCCAGAAGCCATCCTTTCTCCGTGCTAGTGCTCGGGGACTTCAACGCCAAGAATGTGGCCTGGGGTTCCCGTTGCACAGATGTGCGGGGCAGGATGGTGGAGGACTGGGCTCTGGAAACAGGCCTGGTCGCCGTGAATCGGGGTTCTGTCCCTACGTGCGTGCGGATGCGGGGCGAGTCGGTTGTGGACATCACGTTCGCCAGCCCCGCTCTGTCACAGCGTGTCATTGACTGGCGCGTCATGGAGGAGGTGGAGACCTACTCCGATCATCGGTATATCCGATTTGATGTCTCCACCCAGACCTCTAGCGCGCTGGTCCGACAGGCCCCGAGTGGTCCGCGTTGGGCGCTGAAGCAGCTGGACCGGGAGCTCCTCCTGGAAGCCTCGATCGTGCAGGCCTGGGTGTCTTCACCGGACAGGCCTGCTGATATTGACGATGAGGCGGAGTGGTTCCGGGAGGCCATGTCCGAGATCTGTGACGTGGCAATGCCCCGAGTCCGGCCAGGATGCGCCCGACGTCGGGTGTACTGGTGGTCGCAGGAGGTGGAGGCGTTGCGCAAGGCGTGCGTCGACGCGCGACACCGGTACACCAGGCACCGCAGGCTCCGCATCCGCCCTCCGGATGCGGAAGCCACAGAGGCGGAGCTGTACGAGGGGTACAGAGCGGCGAAGACCGCCCTCCGAGAGGCTGTCCAGCGGGCCAAGGATGCGGCCCGCGAGGAGATGCTGGAGACTCTGAACAGAGATCCATGGGGGCGCCCTTACAAAATGGTGCGGAATAAACTCCGCACCTGGGCCCCCCCACTGACTCAGAGTCTCCGCCCTCAGCTGGTGGAGGAGGTGGTGAGCGCTCTGTTCCCTTCACGGGGGGAGCATACTCCCCCGCCTATGGCTCCGCCACTGGCGGTGCCCGAAGCGGACCACGCGGAAGGCGACGACGACACCCCTGAAGTGACCGGGGTAGATCTGAGAGCGGCGGTTGGCAGGCTGAAGGCCAAAAACACCGCCCCAGGACCCGACGGCTTGCCGGGTAAAGCCTGGGTCCTGGCCTCGACGGCTCTCGGGCCTCGACTGGAGGCGCTCTTAAGCGCATGTATGGAGAGAGGCCAGTTTCCGCTCCGTTGGAAGACGGGGAAGCTGGTCCTCATTCAGAAGCCGGGGCGCCCTGCGGACTCTCCGTCCGCATACCGGCCCATAGTGCTGCTCGACGAGGTCGGCAAGCTCTTTGAGAGAGTAATTGCGGGCCGCCTCGTCGGGCACCTGGTGAGGACTGGGCCGGATCTTGCGGATTGCCAGTTTGGCTTCCGCAAGGGGCGCTCTACGGTGGACGCCATCATGCGCGTGAGAGCCCTCACGACGGGGGACGCGGTGTCCCGGGGTGGGGTGGTCGTGGCGGTGTCACTCGACATCGCCAACGCGTTCAACACCCTGCCCTGGAGCTGCATTGGGGAGGCACTCCGGTATCACCGGGTGCCGACCTACCTCCGTCGAGTAGTCGGGGCGTATTTGACGGACAGAGCCGTCATCTACCCCGGTCGCGACGGGAACTGGAACCGGCGAGAGATGTCGTGCGGTGTCCCACAGGGATCGGTTCTGGGGCCGCTTCTGTGGGACATCGGTTACGACTGGGTGCTGCGGGCCGACCTCCCTGAAGGCGTCAGCGTAGTTTGCTACGCTGACGACACGCTGGTCCTAGCGCAGGGGAGGTCGCATCAGGCGGCGGCTGACGCGATGACACGCGGGGTTGCGATAGTCGTGGAAAGGATCCGGCGGTTGGGTCTCGAGGTGGCACTGCACAAGTCCGAGGCCATGTCCTTTCATGGGCCTCGGTACGGGCCACCTCCCGGATCCCAACTAGTGGTAGGAGGGGTTCACATCGGCGTCGAGACCACGATGAGGTACCTGGGTCTCGTCCTCGACAGCCGATGGAACTTCGTCGAGCACTTCCGACGTTTGGCCCCCAAACTGGAACGGGCCGGGGCCGCCCTAAAGCGGCTCTTGCCCAACCTGAGGGGGCCAAACGCCTCCTGCCGGAGGCTTTACGCGGGGGTCGTGCGGTCCATGGCCCTATATGGGGCCCCGGTATGGGCGCGTTCACTGCGGCTACGAGCCGCACACTACCTGAACGCGCCCCAAAAGGTGGTAGCCATAAGGCTAATCCGGGGCTACCGCACGATCTCGGGCGAGGCAGCAAGCCTCCTTGCCGGACTGCCGCCTTGGGATCTGGAGGCGATAGTGCTCGCGCGCCTGTATGATTGGCGCGCGGAGGCACTACGCCGGGGGGAAACTCCGCATCCGCGGCAGACTGCGGCGGAGCGGACGAACCTCCGGCGCGATCTCATGGCGGCATGGAAGGAGCGACTATCGCAACCCAGCGCAGGGCACGCCACGATAGCGGCGGTAAGACCCCTCTTTGAGGAGTGGCTAGAGAGACGTCACGGCGTTCTCACCTACCGCCTGACGCAGGTCCTCTCCGGACACGGATGTTTCGGGAGGTTCCTGCACATAATCAGGCGGGAGGAGACGCCCGGGTGTCACCACTGTCAGGATCGCCCAGAGGACACGGTGGAGCATACGGTGGAGGTCTGCCCTGCTTGGGCAGAGCACCGCCGTGTCCTCGTAGAGGCGATCGGCAGCGGCGGCGACCTCTCGCGTCCGGCCCTGGTTCAAGCCATGGTCCGGGGCGAGAGGGAGTGGGAGGCAGTCACCTCCTTCTGCGAAGCAGTCATGCTAGCGAAGGAGGTGGCGGGGTGGGCGAGAGAACGCGCCTTGCGCACCTCACGCCTCAGCCGCCGCGGGAGACGCTCCGGGCGTCGGGAGCCGCGTGACGACTCCCGGCCACCGTAGGCGCGGGCCTGCGGGCGGTGAGTAATGGGTAACTCACCGTCCGATCAGGACCAGGCCCGTGCCGGACGGCGTGTATGTGTTCCACGCGCGCCTCAAAGAGATGTCAGCATGAGTGACGGGGCCCCATAGGGCCGAAGCCTGCCAGGGTAGCGGGATTGTCCGAAAGGGTTACCGCTGCCCTGGAACATAAAGGGCTAAGGAAGGAACACGGGTGGGTTTTAGTCAGTAAGAGTCTGACACTCCCTTCTGCTCCACCCAGAGCGGGAGGGGTCATTTGATGATTTCCCATCCTCAAAAAAAAAAAAAAAAAAAAAAGGGAGTCTTGATTTTGATCAAATCTATATAACTTTGCTTCCCGGTGACGCAATTACAAGCTGTTTTCAGCATATTAATTCTTCCCTGAGCTCCCTGAAACGTTCCCACTAGGGAAAATTGACGAAAACGCGAAAAACACTTTTCATCATTGACTTGTGAAAAATTTCAATAAAATTCCTTTAAAAAACACTATTTTTAAAATTTTTCTTCAAAATTTTCATCTAAATTCCCGTTCCTGTAATTTTAATTGATACTTACCTGCCTTACCTGTACTCCCGTGCGCGTTCCGCGTGCCAGAGTCCCGTTTTGGTAGTGTTATTCCAGGTTTTTACACACATTTTGGTCGTAAATTCAGTTTTTCCAGGAAAATTCCCGATTTTTCTTCGGGACAACATCCAGAAACGCCATAGTTAGCTAGCCCGCGCGGAGACGCGTCTTTTGACACCTCGCCCGTGCGCCTAGCCCACATATAACATAAAAAATTCCAGAATTTTTTGCATTTCATACATAATACAAATCGACGAAATCCACCTTAGGGAGTCTTGATTTTGATCAAATCTATATAACTTTGCTTCCCGGTGACGCAATTACAAGCTGTTTTCAGCATATTAATTCTTCCCTGAGCTCCCTGAAACGTTCCCACTAGGGAAAATTGACGAAAACGCGAAAAACACTTTTCATCATTGACTTGTGAAAAATTTCAATAAAATTCCTTTAAAAAACACTATTTTTAAAATTTTTCTTCAAAATTTTCATCTAAATTCCCGTTCCTGTAATTTTAATTGATACTTACCTGCCTTACCTGTACTCCCGTGCGCGTTCCGCGTGCCAGAGTCCCGTTTTGGTAGTGTTATTCCAGGTTTTTACACACATTTTGGTCGTAAATTCAGTTTTTCCAGGAAAATTCCCGATTTTTCTTCGGGACAACATCCAGAAACGCCATAGTTAGCTAGCCCGCGCGGAGACGCGTCTTTTGACACCTCGCCCGTGCGCCTAGCCCACATATAACATAAAAAATTCCAGAATTTTTTGCATTTCATACATAATACAAATCGACGAAATCCACCTTAGGGAGTCTTGATTTTGATCAAATCTATATAACTTTGCTTCCCGGTGACGCAATTACAAGCTGTTTTCAGCATATTAATTCTTCCCTGAGCTCCCTGAAACGTTCCCACTAGGGAAAATTGACGAAAACGCGAAAAACACTTTTCATCATTGACTTGTGAAAAATTTCAATAAAATTCCTTTAAAAAACACTATTTTTAAAATTTTTCTTCAAAATTTTCATCTAAATTCCCGTTCCTGTAATTTTAATTGATACTTACCTGCCTTACCTGTACTCCCGTGCGCGTTCCGCGTGCCAGAGTCCCGTTTTGGTAGTGTTATTCCAGGTTTTTACACACATTTTGGTCGTAAATTCAGTTTTTCCAGGAAAATTCCCGATTTTTCTTCGGGACAACATCCAGAAACGCCATAGTTAACTAGCCCGCGCGGAGACGCGTCTTTTGACACCTCGCCCGTGCGCCTAGCCCACATATAACATAAAAAATTCCAGAATTTTTTGCATTTCATACATAATACAAATCGACGAAATCCACCTTAGGGAGTCTTGATTTTGATCAAATCTATATAACTTTGCTTCCCGGTGACGCAATTACAAGCTGTTTTCAGCATATTAATTCTTCCCTGAGCTCCCTGAAACGTTCCCACTAGGGAAAATTGACGAAAACGCGAAAAACACTTTTCATCATTGACTTGTGAAAAATTTCAATAAAATTCCTTTAAAAAACACTATTTTTAAAATTTTTCTTCAAAATTTTCATCTAAATTCCCGTTCCTGTAATTTTAATTGATACTTACCTGCCTTACCTGTACTCCCGTGCGCGTTCCGCGTGCCAGAGTCCCGTTTTGGTAGTGTTATTCCAGGTTTTTACACACATTTTGGTCGTAAATTCAGTTTTTCCAGGAAAATTCCCGATTTTTCTTCGGGACAACATCCAGAAACGCCATAGTTAGCTAGCCCGCGCGGAGACGCGTCTTTTGACACCTCGCCCGTGCGCCTAGCCCACATATAACATAAAAAATTCCAGAATTTTTTGCATTTCATACATAATACAAATCGACGAAATCCACCTTAGGGAGTCTTGATTTTGATCAAATCTATATAACTTTGCTTCCCGGTGACGCAATTACAAGCTGTTTTCAGCATATTAATTCTTCCCTGAGCTCCCTGAAACGTTCCCACTAGGGAAAATTGACGAAAACGCGAAAAACACTTTTCATCATTGACTTGTGAAAAATTTCAATAAAATTCCTTTAAAAAACACTATTTTTAAAATTTTTCTTCAAAATTTTCATCTAAATTCCCGTTCCTGTAATTTTAATTGATACTTACCTGCCTTACCTGTACTCCCGTGCGCGTTCCGCGTGCCAGAGTCCCGTTTTGGTAGTGTTATTCCAGGTTTTTACACACATTTTGGTCGTAAATTCAGTTTTTCCAGGAAAATTCCCGATTTTTCTTCGGGACAACATCCAGAAACGCCATAGTTAGCTAGCCCGCGCGGAGACGCGTCTTTTGACACCTCGCCCGTGCGCCTAGCCCACATATAACATAAAAAATTCCAGAATTTTTTGCATTTCATACATAATACAAATCGACGAAATCCACCTTAGGGAGTCTTGATTTTGATCAAATCTATATAACTTTGCTTCCCGGTGACGCAATTACAAGCTGTTTTCAGCATATTAATTCTTCCCTGAGCTCCCTGAAACGTTCCCACTAGGGAAAATTGACGAAAACGCGAAAAACACTTTTCATCATTGACTTGTGAAAAATTTCAATAAAATTCCTTTAAAAAACACTATTTTTAAAATTTTTCTTCAAAATTTTCATCTAAATTCCCGTTCCTGTAATTTTAATTGATACTTACCTGCCTTACCTGTACTCCCGTGCGCGTTCCGCGTGCCAGAGTCCCGTTTTGGTAGTGTTATTCCAGGTTTTTACACACATTTTGGTCGTAAATTCAGTTTTTCCAGGAAAATTCCCGATTTTTCTTCGGGACAACATCCAGAAACGCCATAGTTAGCTAGCCCGCGCGGAGACGCGTCTTTTGACACCTCGCCCGTGCGCCTAGCCCACATATAACATAAAAAATTCCAGAATTTTTTGCATTTCATACATAATACAAATCGACGAAATCCACCTTAGGGAGTCTTGATTTTGATCAAATCTATATAACTTTGCTTCCCGGTGACGCAATTACAAGCTGTTTTCAGCATATTAATTCTTCCCTGAGCTCCCTGAAACGTTCCCACTAGGGAAAATTGACGAAAACGCGAAAAACACTTTTCATCATTGACTTGTGAAAAATTTCAATAAAATTCCTTTAAAAAACACTATTTTTAAAATTTTTCTTCAAAATTTTCATCTAAATTCCCGTTCCTGTAATTTTAATTGATACTTACCTGCCTTACCTGTACTCCCGTGCGCGTTCCGCGTGCCAGAGTCCCGTTTTGGTAGTGTTATTCCAGGTTTTTACACACATTTTGGTCGTAAATTCAGTTTTTCCAGGAAAATTCCCGATTTTTCTTCGGGACAACATCCAGAAACGCCATAGTTAGCTAGCCCGCGCGGAGACGCGTCTTTTGACACCTCGCCCGTGCGCCTAGCCCACATATAACATAAAAAATTCCAGAATTTTTTGCATTTCATACATAATACAAATCGACGAAATCCACCTTAGGGAGTCTTGATTTTGATCAAATCTATATAACTTTGCTTCCCGGTGACGCAATTACAAGCTGTTTTCAGCATATTAATTCTTCCCTGAGCTCCCTGAAACGTTCCCACTAGGGAAAATTGACGAAAACGCGAAAAACACTTTTCATCATTGACTTGTGAAAAATTTCAATAAAATTCCTTTAAAAAACACTATTTTTAAAATTTTTCTTCAAAATTTTCATCTAAATTCCCGTTCCTGTAATTTTAATTGATACTTACCTGCCTTACCTGTACTCCCGTGCGCGTTCCGCGTGCCAGAGTCCCGTTTTGGTAGTGTTATTCCAGGTTTTTACACACATTTTGGTCGTAAATTCAGTTTTTCCAGGAAAATTCCCGATTTTTTTTCAAACTCAAACTCAAATCATTTATTTCAATTAAACCCTTTCAGGCACTTTTGAATTGTCAAAATTAAATTGTCGGTCAGTTAGTCAGAAAATTGAAGCTAGTTGCCCATTCCAAAACGTAGATCTCTGTGGAGAAGAACGGGCAAGAAACTCCACGGACACTCTTTTAAATCAAGATATTATTACAAAATCCTGGGTACATTATTTTTATTGCTTCTATATGTGAGAACAATGTAAAAAAAACTAAACAATTTAAAATATAAAATTCAAAAATAAGCCCTGGCAGTTAAGAGATGACCAGTCTCAACCGACGGCGCCCGTTCACGAACATGACGCGTGGATCAGCACCATCCAGCTCAACCATTTCGTAGGGAACCGAATGATCCAACACACGCGCCACCACCAGTGAGACATTTAAGTGAGCATGACATATTCTTAACTGCCGAGCTCTGTCAAGTCAACATCAAAATATCGTAAAAAAAAAGAAACGAATCCATGGTTCTTACATTTACAAAATTTAAAAAAATGCTTCTAAATTATACAAAACTATAGTTTGCAATTTATTTAAATATGAGAAAAAAGAAAAAAATACTACCAATCGGGAAGAGGTATATAATATTGAAGTATATTTAGAATTAAAACTTGAATGAATAAAGTATACATTAAGTTCGTAATGTCAAAAATATTTTAAAAAAATAAAACAAAAAGGGGAAGCATCTCTTCCAAATATTGAAATTGCAATCAACTAGCGTACCCAAGTGCCTGTGGAGCAGGACCAGCATTAAGCCAAGCATTTTTATCAACGATATACTCATCCAATTTATAATATGCTTGTCTACATAGTGTGCGTTTAATGCATGTTTTAAATTTCTTCTCATTTAGTTGAAGAATATCGAGTGGTATTTTATTATAACATTTTACACAGTACCCCATAAAAGAAGTTTTTACTTTAGACAATCTGAAACGCGGTTGATCTAGCTTGTTCCTATTCCTAGTGTTAAAATTATGCCTGTCACTTATCTTACTAAAAAGATGTAGATTTTTCCGAACGTACATAATGTTTTCGTATATATATTGACAAGGAACCGTCATGATGTTAATTTTTTTAAACAGTTCCCTTAGAGATTCGCGTCTGCTGAGATTGTAGATGGCTCTGATAGCCCTCTTTTGCAGGATGAAAATAGACTCAATATCTGCAGCCCGTCCCCACAGCAAAATACCGTAAGACATGATGCTATGGAAGTAACTAAAATAGACCAGTCTCGCGGTATCCACGTCTGTTAATTGACGGATTTTCCAAACAGCGTAAGCGGCTGAACTTAGCCGCCCTGCAAGTGATGTTAGGTGAGGACCCCACTGCAGCTTTGAGTCAAGCGTGATCCCCAAGAAAACCGTATTTTCGACGAATTCAAGTATCTCCCTATTCAATACAACGTGACATTCACTACTTCTAACATTCGGTAAAGCGAATCTAATGCATTTAGTTTTTTTCTCATTTAATACTAAATTATTTACAGTAAACCAATTATGGACCATAAGCATAGCGTTATTTACGTCGTCAAGCTCCTGTGCACGTCTGCTTACTTTAAAAATCAGTGATGTGTCATCAGCAAATAACACCATTTTCTTCGGGACAACATCCAGAAACGCCATAGTTAGCTAGCCCGCGCGGAGACGCGTCTTTTGACACCTCGCCCGTGCGCCTAGCCCACATATAACATAAAAAATTCCAGAATTTTTTGCATTTCATACATAATACAAATCGACGAAATCCACCTTAGGGAGTCTTGATTTTGATCAAATCTATATAACTTTGCTTCCCGGTGACGCAATTACAAGCTGTTTTCAGCATATTAATTCTTCCCTGAGCTCCCTGAAACGTTCCCACTAGGGAAAATTGACGAAAACGCGAAAAACACTTTTCATCATTGACTTGTGAAAAATTTCAATAAAATTCCTTTAAAAAACACTATTTTTAAAATTTTTCTTCAAAATTTTCATCTAAATTCCCGTTCCTGTAATTTTAATTGATACTTACCTGCCTTACCTGTACTCCCGTGCGCGTTCCGCGTGCCAGAGTCCCGTTTTGGTAGTGTTATTCCAGGTTTTTACACACATTTTGGTCGTAAATTCAGTTTTTCCAGGAAAATTCCCGATTTTTCTTCGGGACAACATCCAGAAACGCCATAGTTAGCTAGCCCGCGCGGAGACGCGTCTTTTGACACCTCGCCCGTGCGCCTAGCCCACATATAACATAAAAAATTCCAGAATTTTTTGCATTTCATACATAATACAAATCGACGAAATCCACCTTAGGGAGTCTTGATTTTGATCAAATCTATATAACTTTGCTTCCCGGTGACGCAATTACAAGCTGTTTTCAGCATATTAATTCTTCCCTGAGCTCCCTGAAACGTTCCCACTAGGGAAAATTGACGAAAACGCGAAAAACACTTTTCATCATTGACTTGTGAAAAATTTCAATAAAATTCCTTTAAAAAACACTATTTTTAAAATTTTTCTTCAAAATTTTCATCTAAATTCCCGTTCCTGTAATTTTAATTGATACTTACCTGCCTTACCTGTACTCCCGTGCGCGTTCCGCGTGCCAGAGTCCCGTTTTGGTAGTGTTATTCCAGGTTTTTACACACATTTTGGTCGTAAATTCAGTTTTTCCAGGAAAATTCCCGATTTTTCTTCGGGACAACATCCAGAAACGCCATAGTTAGCTAGCCCGCGCGGAGACGCGTCTTTTGACACCTCGCCCGTGCGCCTAGCCCACATATAACATAAAAAATTCCAGAATTTTTTGCATTTCATACATAATACAAATCGACGAAATCCACCTTAGGGAGTCTTGATTTTGATCAAATCTATATAACTTTGCTTCCCGGTGACGCAATTACAAGCTGTTTTCAGCATATTAATTCTTCCCTGAGCTCCCTGAAACGTTCCCACTAGGGAAAATTGACGAAAACGCGAAAAACACTTTTCATCATTGACTTGTGAAAAATTTCAATAAAATTCCTTTAAAAAACACTATTTTTAAAATTTTTCTTCAAAATTTTCATCTAAATTCCCGTTCCTGTAATTTTAATTGATACTTACCTGCCTTACCTGTACTCCCGTGCGCGTTCCGCGTGCCAGAGTCCCGTTTTGGTAGTGTTATTCCAGGTTTTTACACACATTTTGGTCGTAAATTCAGTTTTTCCAGGAAAATTCCCGATTTTTCTTCGGGACAACATCCAGAAACGCCATAGTTAGCTAGCCCGCGCGGAGACGCGTCTTTTGACACCTCGCCCGTGCGCCTAGCCCACATATAACATAAAAAATTCCAGAATTTTTTGCATTTCATACATAATACAAATCGACGAAATCCACCTTAGGGAGTCTTGATTTTGATCAAATCTATATAACTTTGCTTCCCGGTGACGCAATTACAAGCTGTTTTCAGCATATTAATTCTTCCCTGAGCTCCCTGAAACGTTCCCACTAGGGAAAATTGACGAAAACGCGAAAAACACTTTTCATCATTGACTTGTGAAAAATTTCAATAAAATTCCTTTAAAAAACACTATTTTTAAAATTTTTCTTCAAAATTTTCATCTAAATTCCCGTTCCTGTAATTTTAATTGATACTTACCTGCCTTACCTGTACTCCCGTGCGCGTTCCGCGTGCCAGAGTCCCGTTTTGGTAGTGTTATTCCAGGTTTTTACACACATTTTGGTCGTAAATTCAGTTTTTCCAGGAAAATTCCCGATTTTTCTTCGGGACAACATCCAGAAACGCCATAGTTAGCTAGCCCGCGCGGAGACGCGTCTTTTGACACCTCGCCCGTGCGCCTAGCCCACATATAACATAAAAAATTCCAGAATTTTTTGCATTTCATACATAATACAAATCGACGAAATCCACCTTAGGGAGTCTTGATGGGTAGCGGGATTGTCTGGGTAGCGGGATTGTCCGAAAGGGTTACCGCTGCCCTGGAACATAAAGGGCTAAGGAAGGAACACGGGTGGGTTTTAGTCAGTAAGAGTCTGACACTCCCTCCTGCTCCACCCAGAGCGGGAGGAGTCATTTGATGATTTCCCATCCTCAAAAAAAAAAAAAAAAAAAAAAAAAAAAAAAGGGAGTCTTGATTTTGATCAAATCTATATAACTTTGCTTCCCGGTGACGCAATTACAAGCTGTTTTCAGCATATTAATTCTTCCCTGAGCTCCCTGAAACGTTCCCACTAGGGAAAATTGACGAAAACGCGAAAAACACTTTTCATCATTGACTTGTGAAAAATTTCAATAAAATTCCTTTAAAAAACACTATTTTTAAAATTTTTCTTCAAAATTTTCATCTAAATTCCCGTTCCTGTAATTTTAATTGATACTTACCTGCCTTACCTGTACTCCCGTGCGCGTTCCGCGTGCCAGAGTCCCGTTTTGGTAGTGTTATTCCAGGTTTTTACACACATTTTGGTCGTAAATTCAGTTTTTCCAGGAAAATTCCCGATTTTTCTTCGGGACAACATCCAGAAACGCCATAGTTAGCTAGCCCGCGCGGAGACGCGTCTTTTGACACCTCGCCCGTGCGCCTAGCCCACATATAACATAAAAAATTCCAGAATTTTTTGCATTTCATACATAATACAAATCGACGAAATCCACCTTAGGGAGTCTTGATTTTGATCAAATCTATATAACTTTGCTTCCCGGTGACGCAATTACAAGCTGTTTTCAGCATATTAATTCTTCCCTGAGCTCCCTGAAACGTTCCCACTAGGGAAAATTGACGAAAACGCGAAAAACACTTTTCATCATTGACTTGTGAAAAATTTCAATAAAATTCCTTTAAAAAACACTATTTTTAAAATTTTTCTTCAAAATTTTCATCTAAATTCCCGTTCCTGTAATTTTAATTGATACTTACCTGCCTTACCTGTACTCCCGTGCGCGTTCCGCGTGCCAGAGTCCCGTTTTGGTAGTGTTATTCCAGGTTTTTACACACATTTTGGTCGTAAATTCAGTTTTTCCAGGAAAATTCCCGATTTTTCTTCGGGACAACATCCAGAAACGCCATAGTTAGCTAGCCCGCGCGGAGACGCGTCTTTTGACACCTCGCCCGTGCGCCTAGCCCACATATAACATAAAAAATTCCAGAATTTTTTGCATTTCATACATAATACAAATCGACGAAATCCACCTTAGGGAGTCTTGATTTTGATCAAATCTATATAACTTTGCTTCCCGGTGACGCAATTACAAGCTGTTTTCAGCATATTAATTCTTCCCTGAGCTCCCTGAAACGTTCCCACTAGGGAAAATTGACGAAAACGCGAAAAACACTTTTCATCATTGACTTGTGAAAAATTTCAATAAAATTCCTTTAAAAAACACTATTTTTAAAATTTTTCTTCAAAATTTTCATCTAAATTCCCGTTCCTGTAATTTTAATTGATACTTACCTGCCTTACCTGTACTCCCGTGCGCGTTCCGCGTGCCAGAGTCCCGTTTTGGTAGTGTTATTCCAGGTTTTTACACACATTTTGGTCGTAAATTCAGTTTTTCCAGGAAAATTCCCGATTTTTCTTCGGGACAACATCCAGAAACGCCATAGTTAGCTAGCCCGCGCGGAGACGCGTCTTTTGACACCTCGCCCGTGCGCCTAGCCCACATATAACATAAAAAATTCCAGAATTTTTTGCATTTCATACATAATACAAATCGACGAAATCCACCTTAGGGAGTCTTGATTTTGATCAAATCTATATAACTTTGCTTCCCGGTGACGCAATTACAAGCTGTTTTCAGCATATTAATTCTTCCCTGAGCTCCCTGAAACGTTCCCACTAGGGAAAATTGACGAAAACGCGAAAAACACTTTTCATCATTGACTTGTGAAAAATTTCAATAAAATTCCTTTAAAAAACACTATTTTTAAAATTTTTCTTCAAAATTTTCATCTAAATTCCCGTTCCTGTAATTTTAATTGATACTTACCTGCCTTACCTGTACTCCCGTGCGCGTTCCGCGTGCCAGAGTCCCGTTTTGGTAGTGTTATTCCAGGTTTTTACACACATTTTGGTCGTAAATTCAGTTTTTCCAGGAAAATTCCCGATTTTTCTTCGGGACAACATCCAGAAACGCCATAGTTAGCTAGCCCGCGCGGAGACGCGTCTTTTGACACCTCGCCCGTGCGCCTAGCCCACATATAACATAAAAAATTCCAGAATTTTTTGCATTTCATACATAATACAAATCGACGAAATCCACCTTAGGGAGTCTTGATTTTGATCAAATCTATATAACTTTGCTTCCCGGTGACGCAATTACAAGCTGTTTTCAGCATATTAATTCTTCCCTGAGCTCCCTGAAACGTTCCCACTAGGGAAAATTGACGAAAACGCGAAAAACACTTTTCATCATTGACTTGTGAAAAATTTCAATAAAATTCCTTTAAAAAACACTATTTTTAAAATTTTTCTTCAAAATTTTCATCTAAATTCCCGTTCCTGTAATTTTAATTGATACTTACCTGCCTTACCTGTACTCCCGTGCGCGTTCCGCGTGCCAGAGTCCCGTTTTGGTAGTGTTATTCCAGGTTTTTACACACATTTTGGTCGTAAATTCAGTTTTTCCAGGAAAATTCCCGATTTTTCTTCGGGACAACATCCAGAAACGCCATAGTTAGCTAGCCCGCGCGGAGACGCGTCTTTTGACACCTCGCCCGTGCGCCTAGCCCACATATAACATAAAAAATTCCAGAATTTTTTGCATTTCATACATAATACAAATCGACGAAATCCACCTTAGGGAGTCTTGATTTTGATCAAATCTATATAACTTTGCTTCCCGGTGACGCAATTACAAGCTGTTTTCAGCATATTAATTCTTCCCTGAGCTCCCTGAAACGTTCCCACTAGGGAAAATTGACGAAAACGCGAAAAACACTTTTCATCATTGACTTGTGAAAAATTTCAATAAAATTCCTTTAAAAAACACTATTTTTAAAATTTTTCTTCAAAATTTTCATCTAAATTCCCGTTCCTGTAATTTTAATTGATACTTACCTGCCTTACCTGTACTCCCGTGCGCGTTCCGCGTGCCAGAGTCCCGTTTTGGTAGTGTTATTCCAGGTTTTTACACACATTTTGGTCGTAAATTCAGTTTTTCCAGGAAAATTCCCGATTTTTCTTCGGGACAACATCCAGAAACGCCATAGTTAGCTAGCCCGCGCGGAGACGCGTCTTTTGACACCTCGCCCGTGCGCCTAGCCCACATATAACATAAAAAATTCCAGAATTTTTTGCATTTCATACATAATACAAATCGACGAAATCCACCTTAGGGAGTCTTGATTTTGATCAAATCTATATAACTTTGCTTCCCGGTGACGCAATTACAAGCTGTTTTCAGCATATTAATTCTTCCCTGAGCTCCCTGAAACGTTCCCACTAGGGAAAATTGACGAAAACGCGAAAAACACTTTTCATCATTGACTTGTGAAAAATTTCAATAAAATTCCTTTAAAAAACACTATTTTTAAAATTTTTCTTCAAAATTTTCATCTAAATTCCCGTTCCTGTAATTTTAATTGATACTTACCTGCCTTACCTGTACTCCCGTGCGCGTTCCGCGTGCCAGAGTCCCGTTTTGGTAGTGTTATTCCAGGTTTTTACACACATTTTGGTCGTAAATTCAGTTTTTCCAGGAAAATTCCCGATTTTTCTTCGGGACAACATCCAGAAACGCCATAGTTAGCTAGCCCGCGCGGAGACGCGTCTTTTGACACCTCGCCCGTGCGCCTAGCCCACATATAACATAAAAAATTCCAGAATTTTTTGCATTTCATACATAATACAAATCGACGAAATCCACCTTAGGGAGTCTTGATTTTGATCAAATCTATATAACTTTGCTTCCCGGTGACGCAATTACAAGCTGTTTTCAGCATATTAATTCTTCCCTGAGCTCCCTGAAACGTTCCCACTAGGGAAAATTGACGAAAACGCGAAAAACACTTTTCATCATTGACTTGTGAAAAATTTCAATAAAATTCCTTTAAAAAACACTATTTTTAAAATTTTTCTTCAAAATTTTCATCTAAATTCCCGTTCCTGTAATTTTAATTGATACTTACCTGCCTTACCTGTACTCCCGTGCGCGTTCCGCGTGCCAGAGTCCCGTTTTGGTAGTGTTATTCCAGGTTTTTACACACATTTTGGTCGTAAATTCAGTTTTTCCAGGAAAATTCCCGATTTTTCTTCGGGACAACATCCAGAAACGCCATAGTTAGCTAGCCCGCGCGGAGACGCGTCTTTTGACACCTCGCCCGTGCGCCTAGCCCACATATAACATAAAAAATTCCAGAATTTTTTGCATTTCATACATAATACAAATCGACGAAATCCACCTTAGGGAGTCTTGATTTTGATCAAATCTATATAACTTTGCTTCCCGGTGACGCAATTACAAGCTGTTTTCAGCATATTAATTCTTCCCTGAGCTCCCTGAAACGTTCCCACTAGGGAAAATTGACGAAAACGCGAAAAACACTTTTCATCATTGACTTGTGAAAAATTTCAATAAAATTCCTTTAAAAAACACTATTTTTAAAATTTTTCTTCAAAATTTTCATCTAAATTCCCGTTCCTGTAATTTTAATTGATACTTACCTGCCTTACCTGTACTCCCGTGCGCGTTCCGCGTGCCAGAGTCCCGTTTTGGTAGTGTTATTCCAGGTTTTTACACACATTTTGGTCGTAAATTCAGTTTTTCCAGGAAAATTCCCGATTTTTCTTCGGGACAACATCCAGAAACGCCATAGTTAGCTAGCCCGCGCGGAGACGCGTCTTTTGACACCTCGCCCGTGCGCCTAGCCCACATATAACATAAAAAATTCCAGAATTTTTTGCATTTCATACATAATACAAATCGACGAAATCCACCTTTTTTTTTTTTTTGAGGATGGGAAATCATCAAATGACTCCTCCCGCTCTGGGTGGAGCAGGAGGGAGTGTCAGACTCTTACTGACTAAAACCCACCCGTGTTCCTTCCTTAGCCCTTTATGTTCCAGGGCAGCGGTAACCCTTTCGGACAATCCCGCTACCCTGGCAGGCTTCGGCCCTATGGGGCCCCGTCACTCATGCTGACATCTCTTTGAGGCGCGCGTGGAACACAACACGCCGTCCGGCACGGGCCTGGTCCTGATCGGACGGTGAGTTACCCATTACTCACCGCCCGCAGGCCCGCGCCTACGGTGGCCGGGAGTCGTCACGCGGCTCCCGACGCCCGGAGCGTCTCCCGCGGCGGCTGAGGCGTGAGGTGCGCAAGGCGCGTTCTCTCGCCCACCCCGCCACCTCCTTCGCTAGCATGACTGCTTCGCAGAAGGAGGTGACTGCCTCCCACTCCCTCTCGCCCCGGACCATGGCTTGAACCAGGGCCGGACGCGAGAGGTCGCCGCCGCTGCCGATCGCCTCTACGAGGACACGGCGGTGCTCTGCCCAAGCAGGGCAGACCTCCACCGTGTGCTCCACCGTGTCCTCTGGGCGATCCTGACAGTGGTGACACCCGGGCGTCTCCTCCCGCCTGATTATGTGCAGGAACCTCCCGAAACATCCGTGTCCGGAGAGGACCTGCGTCAGGCGGTAGGTGAGAACGCCGTGACGTCTCTCTAGCCACTCCTCAAAGAGGGGTCTTACCGCCGCTATCGTGGCGTGCCCTGCGCTGGGTTGCGATAGTCGCTCCTTCCATGCCGCCATGAGATCGCGCTGGAGGTTCGTCCGCTCCGCCGCGGTTTGCCGCGGATGCGGAGTTTCCCCCCGGCGTAGTGCCTCCGCGCGCCAATCATACAGGCGCGCGAGCACTATCGCCTCCAGATCCCATGGCGGCAGTCCGGCAAGGAGGCTTGCTGCCTCGCCCGAGATCGTGCGGTAGCCCCGGATTAGCCTTATGGCTACCACCTTTTGGGGCGCGTTCAGGTAGTGTGCGGCTCGTAGCCGCAGTGAACGCGCCCATACCGGGGCCCCATATAGGGCCATGGACCGCACGACCCCCGCGTAAAGCCTCCGGCAGGAGGCGTTTGGCCCCCTCAGGTTGGGCAAGAGCCGCTTTAGGGCGGCCCCGGCCCGTTCCAGTTTGGGGGCCAAACGTCGGAAGTGCTCGACGAAGTTCCATCGGCTGTCGAGGACGAGACCCAGGTACCTCATCGTGGTCTCGACGCCGATGTGAACCCCTCCTACCACTAGTTGGGATCCTGGAGGTGGCCCGTACCGAGGCCCATGAAAGGACATGGCCTCGGACTTGTGCAATGCCACCTCGAGACCCAACCGCCGGATCCTTTCCACGACTATCGCAACCCCGCGTGTCATCGCGTCGGCCGCCGCCTGATGCGACCTCCCCTGCGCCAGGACCAGCGTGTCGTCAGCGTAGCAAACTACGCTGACGCCTTCAGGGAGGTCGGCCCGCAGCACCCAGTCGTAACCGATGTCCCACAGGAGCGGCCCCAGAACCGATCCCTGTGGGACACCGCACGACATCTCTCGCCGGTTCCAGTTCCCGTCGCGACCGGGGTAGATGACGGCTCTGTCCGTCAGATACGCCCCGACTACTCGACGGAGGTAGGTCGGCACCCGGTGATACCGGAGTGCCTCCCCAATGCAGCTCCAGGGCAGGGTGTTGAACGCGTTGGCGATGTCGAGTGACACCGCCACGACCACCCCACCCCGGGACACCGCGTCCCCCGTCGTGAGGGCTCTCACGCGCATGATGGCGTCCACCGTCGAGCGCCCCTTGCGGAAGCCAAACTGGCAATCCGCAAGATCCGGCCCAGTCCCCACCAGGTGCCCGACGAGGCGGCCCGCAATTACTCTCTCGAAGAGCTTGCCGACCTCGTCGAGCAGCACTATGGGCCGGTATGCGGACGGAGAGTCCGCAGGGCGCCCTGGCTTCTGAATGAGGACCAGCTTCCCCGTCTTCCAACGGAGCGGAAACTGGCCTCTCTCCATGCATGCGCTTAAGAGCGCCTCCAGTCGAGGCCCGAGAGCCGTCGAGGCCAGGACCCAGGCTTTACCCGGCAAGCCGTCGGGTCCTGGGGCGGTGTTCTTGGCCTTCAGCCTGCCTACCGCCGCTCTCAGATCTACCCCGGTCACTTCAGGGGTGTCGTCGTCGTCGTCCGCGTGGTCCGCTTCGGGCACCGCCAGTGGCGGAGCCATAGGCGGGGGAGTATGCTCCCCCCGCGAAGGGAACAGAGCGCTCACCACCTCCTCCACCAGCTGTGGGCGGAGACTCTGAGTCAGCGGGGGGGCCCAGGTGCGGAGTTTATTCCGCACCATTTTGTAAGGGCGCCCCCATGGATCTCTGTTCAGAGTCTCCAGCATCTCCTCGCGGGCCGCATCCTTGGCCCGCTGGACAGCCTCTCGGAGGGCGGTCTTCGCCGCTCTGTACCCCTCGTACAGCTCCGCCTCTGTGGCTTCCGCATCCGGAGGGCGGATGCGGAGCCTGCGGTGCCTGGTGTACCGGTGTCGCGCGTCAACGCACGCCTTGCGCAACGCCTCCACCTCCTGCGACCACCAGTACACCCGGCGTCGGGCGCATCCTGGCCGGACTCGGGGCATTGCCACGTCACATATCTCGGACATGGCCTCCCGGAACCACTCCGCCTCATCGTCGATATCAGCAGGCCTGTCCGGTGAAGACACCCAGGCCTGCACGATCGAGGCTTCCAGGAGGAGCTCCCGGTCCAGCTGCTTCAGCGCCCAACGCGGACCACTCGGGGCCTGTCGGACCAGCGCGCTAGAGGTCTGGGTGGAGACATCAAATCGGATATACCGATGGTCGGAGTAGGTCTCCACCTCCTCCATGACGCGCCAGTCAATGACACGCTGTGACAGAGCGGGGCTGGCGAACGTGATGTCCACTACCGACTCGCCCCGCATCCGCACACACGTAGGGACAGAACCCCGATTCACGGCGACCAGGCCTGTTTCCAGAGCCCAGTCCTCCACCATCCTGCCCCGCACATCCGTGCAACGGGAACCCCAGGCCACATTCTTGGCGTTGAAGTCCCCGAGCACTAGCACGGAGAAAGGATGGCTTCTGGCGACGACGACACTCAACTCTGTTAAGGAGTTCTGGAACTCGGCGAGAGTTCGGCTCGGAGAGAAGTAGACTCCCGCTACCACAATCTCTCCGAACCGTGCTGCTACGCACCCCTGTCCCTTCGTGACACCTTCGAGGGACGGGGTACCGGCGGCAGCCGACGAAATTATGGCCACTGAGCCGTTAAGGTCCTCCACCCAGTTATCCCTGGGCGGGACAAAGTACGGCTCAGCGACCACGGCGATATTAATCGACCACTGCGCCATGCTCTGGAGCAACAGGTCCTGAGCGCAGGCGCAGTGGTTGATGTTCGCCTGAAGGAGGCGTAAAGGCGGAGCCATTACTCCTCCATTTCCGCCCCCTCCCGGGCCCCTTGTGAGGGACCCTCGGCAGCGGCGGCGGCGGCGGCGGCGGTAGTGGTGGCGGCGGCGGCGGCGGCGGCGGCGGCGGCGGCAGAGGCGGCGGCAGAGGCGGCGACCGTGGTGGTGGTGGCGACGGCGGCGGCGGAGGGCCTGCCCTTCCTCCTGGCTTCGGTGGGTGGGGCGCAGGACTTGCTGCCCGCCCGGTGATCGGCCGGCTTGCCGGCAGCCGCACATGCATAGCAGTGCGGCATGGCGTTGCAAGAGCCGGCCTTGTGACCGGGCTGACCACAGCGGAAGCAGAGACTGCTGCGGTCCACCCCCGAGGTGCATTTAGCCCCCACGTGGCTGCCCACATGGCAGCGGAAGCACCTCAGAGGTCTGGGCTCCAGCAGTTTCACCTGCGCGGAAACCCAGCCTACCAGGAGCCTTCGGCCCTCCCCGGCTAACTTTTGGGCCACCGACACGGGGCAGCTCACCGTGATGGCTTGCATCCCCGTGGAGTCAGGACGGAGAGTGCCCGCCCTCACCTGCTCGGTAGAGCACTCCCCAGTCCTAGCGATGGCGGCCACCACCTCTTCCACCGTCGCAGAGTCATCCAGACCCAGGATGCGCACGTCAGCGCACTTGGTGGGTCTGGTCACTCGGGCCTCGTCCGCATTTAAGGACGCTCTGAGCCTTTCGGCCAGAGCGTCAGCAGTCGGGCCGCTAGCCGCACCAGGGACCTCCAGCATCCGGGCCCCAGTCGCAGTGACCCTTAGCCGGATGCCCCCAGCAACGCCGAGCTCCTGCAGATTTACCGCCGCTTTCGCCTTGGAAAGCACGTCGCGGTAGGTCATGCCCTTCTTCTCCGCTTCCGGCTGTAGTGTGATCACTACAGCTGCGGTCTTCGGGGCACGAAGCCTAGCCGCAACGGCTCGCTCCTTGCGGCGCCTCCTCTGCGCCTTTTTTCTGGCCGCCTTGGCCGCCTTCTTCTTCTCCCCGACCACCTGCCACTCAGCGTTGGTCGTGGGAGATTTCTCTGGGGGAGGCGGAGGTTCTGGGGCCTTCGCCTCCCCAGCCGCCCTGCCCTTCTTCCTTTTCGCCGGTTTGGCCGGTTTTGCCGGCACGGCGGCTCCGCCAGCCAATGCCGGTTTCGCCGGCGCCGCGGTTCCTCCAGCCGACGCCTGGGCCCGGCCGGACGGCCCGGGCTTAGGGGCGGCAGCGGCTGCGTACGAGGCCGCCTTCGGCCCTGGGGCCGTCCTACCCGCTAAGGGCGGGCGCAGGACCATACCCTCCAGGGCGACGAACCGCGCCTGGAAGGCCGCCAGTTCCTGCCGAACCAGGTTCAGGACCTGGTTCTCCGCCGGCACGATCTGGCTTGCCGGCTGGCCTGCCGGCTGGCTGGCTGGCTGGCTGGCTGCTGGTGACACCTGCCCTTTGTCGGGGGCCTTCAGGCCGGCCAGGTCTGCCCGGAGCTTCCTGTTCTCCTCTTGGAGAAGCTCCGTGGCAGCCGTCAGGCGGGCGACCTCCGCCCGCAATTCGGCCACTTCGCCGGCCGAAGGACCGGTGCAATTGGCCGCCTCCGCCGCCGCCATAATGGCGGCCTTTGCCGAGGCTACGGCCCTGTTTTTGGAAGTCTGCAGCTTCTTCAGGGACACGTCCCGAATCGCTGCCTCCACGACCGCCGCAAACTTCCTCATGCGGTCCGCATCAGGGCCGCCAACCTCGCCCGCTTCGTCACCCGAGGGCTCCGTAGCGACCGCGCTACCGGTTCCCCCCTCCTTTGCCGGCTTCTCTGCAAGCTCTGCCACCTCCCGAGCAGTGAGCCCCCTCCCTACGCCTCGCTCTCGGACTCCCCCCCGCCTACTGGTGGGGATTTTCCGAGCCGAGGCCAGCTCTACGTCAGAGGACGACCCCTGGCCGTCCAATGACCTTGGCCGCTTGCTTCGTGCTTTTCTTTTTGCAGCGGCCATCTCTTTGTCTCGGCAAGGGCTCCCTGAGCCTCCCGAGCTCGCTCCTCCAGATGCGACGTCGGACTCCGACCCCGCATCACTCTTCCGTGAGCCTCCTCGGCTCTTGTTGCCGTCTACGACGGCAAGCGGTGCGTCTGCGCCGCACAGGCGCTCCGGGCTAACCCGGAGCTCCTTTTCTTGCGACGCAAGACCTGGTTGACGAAGGCCAGCGGTGGTCTGCCGGCCTACGAAGCTATTGTTGCCCCCCCCAGATACAGTGGGGCTGCCTTCCGTAGAAGGGCGGGATTGACCCTCCTTGAGTAGGAGGGTACCCGCCTGAGGAATGTTTCCAATAGCAGACTTTTTCATGTTTTCCTTTTAAGGGTGAGGTCCCTTGGACGCGCTAATGACCGGATCCCCTCCGGCCATTCATCCCATCGGCACGCTAGACCTTGGGATTGGGGTGATTTTTTAGAGAGGTTGTCTACCTCGCGGCCCGGGCCTCAGTGGCTCGGACCCCCGGTCCTGAACCCAGGATTACGGGGTGGCCGGCGGCTGGCAGAACCAACCACCGCCCCGACGTCCCCACGCTGCCGCCGGATGCCGGACAGACGCAGCGCGGACATGGACTCCTCCACCACCCACACTCTAGTGGGTGCAGCGGCGCGAACCGCCCCCCCCCCAGTCTACGCCCACTCACCTTCCTCTGTAAGCAGAGGGGGAGTAGACGTATGTAGCCCGGTTCCCTTCACCGACCATCAAGGATGATCGGTGATTGGAACCATGACCCTTCCCCGTTTGTTGAAGATTAGCCGCCAGCCCCAAGTGTCCACCAAAACTTGGTGGGCACTTGGAGCCGACGTTGCCCAGGGTGCGCCACGAGGAGGCTCTTCAACATGCACCCCACGAAATCCACCTTAGGGAGTCTTGATTTTGATCAAATCTATATAACTTTGCTTCCCGGTGACGCAATTACAAGCTGTTTTCAGCATATTAATTCTTCCCTGAGCTCCCTGAAACGTTCCCACTAGGGAAAATTGACGAAAACGCGAAAAACACTTTTCATCATTGACTTGTGAAAAATTTCAATAAAATTCCTTTAAAAAACACTATTTTTAAAATTTTTCTTCAAAATTTTCATCTAAATTCCCGTTCCTGTAATTTTAATTGATACTTACCTGCCTTACCTGTACTCCCGTGCGCGTTCCGCGTGCCAGAGTCCCGTTTTGGTAGTGTTATTCCAGGTTTTTACACACATTTTGGTCGTAAATTCAGTTTTTCCAGGAAAATTCCCGATTTTTCTTCGGGACAACATCCAGAAACGCCATAGTTAGCTAGCCCGCGCGGAGACGCGTCTTTTGACACCTCGCCCGTGCGCCTAGCCCACATATAACATAAAAAATTCCAGAATTTTTTGCATTTCATACATAATACAAATCGACGAAATCCACCTTAGGGAGTCTTGATTTTGATCAAATCTATATAACTTTGCTTCCCGGTGACGCAATTACAAGCTGTTTTCAGCATATTAATTCTTCCCTGAGCTCCCTGAAACGTTCCCACTAGGGAAAATTGACGAAAACGCGAAAAACACTTTTCATCATTGACTTGTGAAAAATTTCAATAAAATTCCTTTAAAAAACACTATTTTTAAAATTTTTCTTCAAAATTTTCATCTAAATTCCCGTTCCTGTAATTTTAATTGATACTTACCTGCCTTACCTGTACTCCCGTGCGCGTTCCGCGTGCCAGAGTCCCGTTTTGGTAGTGTTATTCCAGGTTTTTACACACATTTTGGTCGTAAATTCAGTTTTTCCAGGAAAATTCCCGATTTTTCTTCGGGACAACATCCAGAAACGCCATAGTTAGCTAGCCCGCGCGGAGACGCGTCTTTTGACACCTCGCCCGTGCGCCTAGCCCACATATAACATAAAAAATTCCAGAATTTTTTGCATTTCATACATAATACAAATCGACGAAATCCACCTTAGGGAGTCTTGATTTTGATCAAATCTATATAACTTTGCTTCCCGGTGACGCAATTACAAGCTGTTTTCAGCATATTAATTCTTCCCTGAGCTCCCTGAAACGTTCCCACTAGGGAAAATTGACGAAAACGCGAAAAACACTTTTCATCATTGACTTGTGAAAAATTTCAATAAAATTCCTTTAAAAAACACTATTTTTAAAATTTTTCTTCAAAATTTTCATCTAAATTCCCGTTCCTGTAATTTTAATTGATACTTACCTGCCTTACCTGTACTCCCGTGCGCGTTCCGCGTGCCAGAGTCCCGTTTTGGTAGTGTTATTCCAGGTTTTTACACACATTTTGGTCGTAAATTCAGTTTTTCCAGGAAAATTCCCGATTTTTCTTCGGGACAACATCCAGAAACGCCATAGTTAGCTAGCCCGCGCGGAGACGCGTCTTTTGACACCTCGCCCGTGCGCCTAGCCCACATATAACATAAAAAATTCCAGAATTTTTTGCATTTCATACATAATACAAATCGACGAAATCCACCTTAGGGAGTCTTGATTTTGATCAAATCTATATAACTTTGCTTCCCGGTGACGCAATTACAAGCTGTTTTCAGCATATTAATTCTTCCCTGAGCTCCCTGAAACGTTCCCACTAGGGAAAATTGACGAAAACGCGAAAAACACTTTTCATCATTGACTTGTGAAAAATTTCAATAAAATTCCTTTAAAAAACACTATTTTTAAAATTTTTCTTCAAAATTTTCATCTAAATTCCCGTTCCTGTAATTTTAATTGATACTTACCTGCCTTACCTGTACTCCCGTGCGCGTTCCGCGTGCCAGAGTCCCGTTTTGGTAGTGTTATTCCAGGTTTTTACACACATTTTGGTCGTAAATTCAGTTTTTCCAGGAAAATTCCCGATTTTTCTTCGGGACAACATCCAGAAACGCCATAGTTAGCTAGCCCGCGCGGAGACGCGTCTTTTGACACCTCGCCCGTGCGCCTAGCCCACATATAACATAAAAAATTCCAGAATTTTTTGCATTTCATACATAATACAAATCGACGAAATCCACCTTAGGGAGTCTTGATTTTGATCAAATCTATATAACTTTGCTTCCCGGTGACGCAATTACAAGCTGTTTTCAGCATATTAATTCTTCCCTGAGCTCCCTGAAACGTTCCCACTAGGGAAAATTGACGAAAACGCGAAAAACACTTTTCATCATTGACTTGTGAAAAATTTCAATAAAATTCCTTTAAAAAACACTATTTTTAAAATTTTTCTTCAAAATTTTCATCTAAATTCCCGTTCCTGTAATTTTAATTGATACTTACCTGCCTTACCTGTACTCCCGTGCGCGTTCCGCGTGCCAGAGTCCCGTTTTGGTAGTGTTATTCCAGGTTTTTACACACATTTTGGTCGTAAATTCAGTTTTTCCAGGAAAATTCCCGATTTTTCTTCGGGACAACATCCAGAAACGCCATAGTTAGCTAGCCCGCGCGGAGACGCGTCTTTTGACACCTCGCCCGTGCGCCTAGCCCACATATAACATAAAAAATTCCAGAATTTTTTGCATTTCATACATAATACAAATCGACGAAATCCACCTTAGGGAGTCTTGATTTTGATCAAATCTATATAACTTTGCTTCCCGGTGACGCAATTACAAGCTGTTTTCAGCATATTAATTCTTCCCTGAGCTCCCTGAAACGTTCCCACTAGGGAAAATTGACGAAAACGCGAAAAACACTTTTCATCATTGACTTGTGAAAAATTTCAATAAAATTCCTTTAAAAAACACTATTTTTAAAATTTTTCTTCAAAATTTTCATCTAAATTCCCGTTCCTGTAATTTTAATTGATACTTACCTGCCTTACCTGTACTCCCGTGCGCGTTCCGCGTGCCAGAGTCCCGTTTTGGTAGTGTTATTCCAGGTTTTTACACACATTTTGGTCGTAAATTCAGTTTTTCCAGGAAAATTCCCGATTTTTCTTCGGGACAACATCCAGAAACGCCATAGTTAGCTAGCCCGCGCGGAGACGCGTCTTTTGACACCTCGCCCGTGCGCCTAGCCCACATATAACATAAAAAATTCCAGAATTTTTTGCATTTCATACATAATACAAATCGACGAAATCCACCTTAGGGAGTCTTGATTTTGATCAAATCTATATAACTTTGCTTCCCGGTGACGCAATTACAAGCTGTTTTCAGCATATTAATTCTTCCCTGAGCTCCCTGAAACGTTCCCACTAGGGAAAATTGACGAAAACGCGAAAAACACTTTTCATCATTGACTTGTGAAAAATTTCAATAAAATTCCTTTAAAAAACACTATTTTTAAAATTTTTCTTCAAAATTTTCATCTAAATTCCCGTTCCTGTAATTTTAATTGATACTTACCTGCCTTACCTGTACTCCCGTGCGCGTTCCGCGTGCCAGAGTCCCGTTTTGGTAGTGTTATTCCAGGTTTTTACACACATTTTGGTCGTAAATTCAGTTTTTCCAGGAAAATTCCCGATTTTTCTTCGGGACAACATCCAGAAACGCCATAGTTAGCTAGCCCGCGCGGAGACGCGTCTTTTGACACCTCGCCCGTGCGCCTAGCCCACATATAACATAAAAAATTCCAGAATTTTTTGCATTTCATACATAATACAAATCGACGAAATCCACCTTAGGGAGTCTTGATTTTGATCAAATCTATATAACTTTGCTTCCCGGTGACGCAATTACAAGCTGTTTTCAGCATATTAATTCTTCCCTGAGCTCCCTGAAACGTTCCCACTAGGGAAAATTGACGAAAACGCGAAAAACACTTTTCATCATTGACTTGTGAAAAATTTCAATAAAATTCCTTTAAAAAACACTATTTTTAAAATTTTTCTTCAAAATTTTCATCTAAATTCCCGTTCCTGTAATTTTAATTGATACTTACCTGCCTTACCTGTACTCCCGTGCGCGTTCCGCGTGCCAGAGTCCCGTTTTGGTAGTGTTATTCCAGGTTTTTACACACATTTTGGTCGTAAATTCAGTTTTTCCAGGAAAATTCCCGATTTTTCTTCGGGACAACATCCAGAAACGCCATAGTTAGCTAGCCCGCGCGGAGACGCGTCTTTTGACACCTCGCCCGTGCGCCTAGCCCACATATAACATAAAAAATTCCAGAATTTTTTGCATTTCATACATAATACAAATCGACGAAATCCACCTTAGGGAGTCTTGATTTTGATCAAATCTATATAACTTTGCTTCCCGGTGACGCAATTACAAGCTGTTTTCAGCATATTAATTCTTCCCTGAGCTCCCTGAAACGTTCCCACTAGGGAAAATTGACGAAAACGCGAAAAACACTTTTCATCATTGACTTGTGAAAAATTTCAATAAAATTCCTTTAAAAAACACTATTTTTAAAATTTTTCTTCAAAATTTTCATCTAAATTCCCGTTCCTGTAATTTTAATTGATACTTACCTGCCTTACCTGTACTCCCGTGCGCGTTCCGCGTGCCAGAGTCCCGTTTTGGTAGTGTTATTCCAGGTTTTTACACACATTTTGGTCGTAAATTCAGTTTTTCCAGGAAAATTCCCGATTTTTCTTCGGGACAACATCCAGAAACGCCATAGTTAGCTAGCCCGCGCGGAGACGCGTCTTTTGACACCTCGCCCGTGCGCCTAGCCCACATATAACATAAAAAATTCCAGAATTTTTTGCATTTCATACATAATACAAATCGACGAAATCCACCTTAGGGAGTCTTGATTTTGATCAAATCTATATAACTTTGCTTCCCGGTGACGCAATTACAAGCTGTTTTCAGCATATTAATTCTTCCCTGAGCTCCCTGAAACGTTCCCACTAGGGAAAATTGACGAAAACGCGAAAAACACTTTTCATCATTGACTTGTGAAAAATTTCAATAAAATTCCTTTAAAAAACACTATTTTTAAAATTTTTCTTCAAAATTTTCATCTAAATTCCCGTTCCTGTAATTTTAATTGATACTTACCTGCCTTACCTGTACTCCCGTGCGCGTTCCGCGTGCCAGAGTCCCGTTTTGGTAGTGTTATTCCAGGTTTTTACACACATTTTGGTCGTAAATTCAGTTTTTCCAGGAAAATTCCCGATTTTTCTTCGGGACAACATCCAGAAACGCCATAGTTAGCTAGCCCGCGCGGAGACGCGTCTTTTGACACCTCGCCCGTGCGCCTAGCCCACATATAACATAAAAAATTCCAGAATTTTTTGCATTTCATACATAATACAAATCGACGAAATCCACCTTAGGGAGTCTTGATTTTGATCAAATCTATATAACTTTGCTTCCCGGTGACGCAATTACAAGCTGTTTTCAGCATATTAATTCTTCCCTGAGCTCCCTGAAACGTTCCCACTAGGGAAAATTGACGAAAACGCGAAAAACACTTTTCATCATTGACTTGTGAAAAATTTCAATAAAATTCCTTTAAAAAACACTATTTTTAAAATTTTTCTTCAAAATTTTCATCTAAATTCCCGTTCCTGTAATTTTAATTGATACTTACCTGCCTTACCTGTACTCCCGTGCGCGTTCCGCGTGCCAGAGTCCCGTTTTGGTAGTGTTATTCCAGGTTTTTACACACATTTTGGTCGTAAATTCAGTTTTTCCAGGAAAATTCCCGATTTTTCTTCGGGACAACATCCAGAAACGCCATAGTTAGCTAGCCCGCGCGGAGACGCGTCTTTTGACACCTCGCCCGTGCGCCTAGCCCACATATAACATAAAAAATTCCAGAATTTTTTGCATTTCATACATAATACAAATCGACGAAATCCACCTTAGGGAGTCTTGATTTTGATCAAATCTATATAACTTTGCTTCCCGGTGACGCAATTACAAGCTGTTTTCAGCATATTAATTCTTCCCTGAGCTCCCTGAAACGTTCCCACTAGGGAAAATTGACGAAAACGCGAAAAACACTTTTCATCATTGACTTGTGAAAAATTTCAATAAAATTCCTTTAAAAAACACTATTTTTAAAATTTTTCTTCAAAATTTTCATCTAAATTCCCGTTCCTGTAATTTTAATTGATACTTACCTGCCTTACCTGTACTCCCGTGCGCGTTCCGCGTGCCAGAGTCCCGTTTTGGTAGTGTTATTCCAGGTTTTTACACACATTTTGGTCGTAAATTCAGTTTTTCCAGGAAAATTCCCGATTTTTCTTCGGGACAACATCCAGAAACGCCATAGTTAGCTAGCCCGCGCGGAGACGCGTCTTTTGACACCTCGCCCGTGCGCCTAGCCCACATATAACATAAAAAATTCCAGAATTTTTTGCATTTCATACATAATACAAATCGACGAAATCCACCTTAGGGAGTCTTGATTTTGATCAAATCTATATAACTTTGCTTCCCGGTGACGCAATTACAAGCTGTTTTCAGCATATTAATTCTTCCCTGAGCTCCCTGAAACGTTCCCACTAGGGAAAATTGACGAAAACGCGAAAAACACTTTTCATCATTGACTTGTGAAAAATTTCAATAAAATTCCTTTAAAAAACACTATTTTTAAAATTTTTCTTCAAAATTTTCATCTAAATTCCCGTTCCTGTAATTTTAATTGATACTTACCTGCCTTACCTGTACTCCCGTGCGCGTTCCGCGTGCCAGAGTCCCGTTTTGGTAGTGTTATTCCAGGTTTTTACACACATTTTGGTCGTAAATTCAGTTTTTCCAGGAAAATTCCCGATTTTTCTTCGGGACAACATCCAGAAACGCCATAGTTAGCTAGCCCGCGCGGAGACGCGTCTTTTGACACCTCGCCCGTGCGCCTAGCCCACATATAACATAAAAAATTCCAGAATTTTTTGCATTTCATACATAATACAAATCGACGAAATCCACCTTAGGGAGTCTTGATTTTGATCAAATCTATATAACTTTGCTTCCCGGTGACGCAATTACAAGCTGTTTTCAGCATATTAATTCTTCCCTGAGCTCCCTGAAACGTTCCCACTAGGGAAAATTGACGAAAACGCGAAAAACACTTTTCATCATTGACTTGTGAAAAATTTCAATAAAATTCCTTTAAAAAACACTATTTTTAAAATTTTTCTTCAAAATTTTCATCTAAATTCCCGTTCCTGTAATTTTAATTGATACTTACCTGCCTTACCTGTACTCCCGTGCGCGTTCCGCGTGCCAGAGTCCCGTTTTGGTAGTGTTATTCCAGGTTTTTACACACATTTTGGTCGTAAATTCAGTTTTTCCAGGAAAATTCCCGATTTTTCTTCGGGACAACATCCAGAAACGCCATAGTTAGCTAGCCCGCGCGGAGACGCGTCTTTTGACACCTCGCCCGTGCGCCTAGCCCACATATAACATAAAAAATTCCAGAATTTTTTGCATTTCATACATAATACAAATCGACGAAATCCACCTTAGGGAGTCTTGATTTTGATCAAATCTATATAACTTTGCTTCCCGGTGACGCAATTACAAGCTGTTTTCAGCATATTAATTCTTCCCTGAGCTCCCTGAAACGTTCCCACTAGGGAAAATTGACGAAAACGCGAAAAACACTTTTCATCATTGACTTGTGAAAAATTTCAATAAAATTCCTTTAAAAAACACTATTTTTAAAATTTTTCTTCAAAATTTTCATCTAAATTCCCGTTCCTGTAATTTTAATTGATACTTACCTGCCTTACCTGTACTCCCGTGCGCGTTCCGCGTGCCAGAGTCCCGTTTTGGTAGTGTTATTCCAGGTTTTTACACACATTTTGGTCGTAAATTCAGTTTTTCCAGGAAAATTCCCGATTTTTCTTCGGGACAACATCCAGAAACGCCATAGTTAGCTAGCCCGCGCGGAGACGCGTCTTTTGACACCTCGCCCGTGCGCCTAGCCCACATATAACATAAAAAATTCCAGAATTTTTTGCATTTCATACATAATACAAATCGACGAAATCCACCTTAGGGAGTCTTGATTTTGATCAAATCTATATAACTTTGCTTCCCGGTGACGCAATTACAAGCTGTTTTCAGCATATTAATTCTTCCCTGAGCTCCCTGAAACGTTCCCACTAGGGAAAATTGACGAAAACGCGAAAAACACTTTTCATCATTGACTTGTGAAAAATTTCAATAAAATTCCTTTAAAAAACACTATTTTTAAAATTTTTCTTCAAAATTTTCATCTAAATTCCCGTTCCTGTAATTTTAATTGATACTTACCTGCCTTACCTGTACTCCCGTGCGCGTTCCGCGTGCCAGAGTCCCGTTTTGGTAGTGTTATTCCAGGTTTTTACACACATTTTGGTCGTAAATTCAGTTTTTCCAGGAAAATTCCCGATTTTTCTTCGGGACAACATCCAGAAACGCCATAGTTAGCTAGCCCGCGCGGAGACGCGTCTTTTGACACCTCGCCCGTGCGCCTAGCCCACATATAACATAAAAAATTCCAGAATTTTTTGCATTTCATACATAATACAAATCGACGAAATCCACCTTAGGGAGTCTTGATTTTGATCAAATCTATATAACTTTGCTTCCCGGTGACGCAATTACAAGCTGTTTTCAGCATATTAATTCTTCCCTGAGCTCCCTGAAACGTTCCCACTAGGGAAAATTGACGAAAACGCGAAAAACACTTTTCATCATTGACTTGTGAAAAATTTCAATAAAATTCCTTTAAAAAACACTATTTTTAAAATTTTTCTTCAAAATTTTCATCTAAATTCCCGTTCCTGTAATTTTAATTGATACTTACCTGCCTTACCTGTACTCCCGTGCGCGTTCCGCGTGCCAGAGTCCCGTTTTGGTAGTGTTATTCCAGGTTTTTACACACATTTTGGTCGTAAATTCAGTTTTTCCAGGAAAATTCCCGATTTTTCTTCGGGACAACATCCAGAAACGCCATAGTTAGCTAGCCCGCGCGGAGACGCGTCTTTTGACACCTCGCCCGTGCGCCTAGCCCACATATAACATAAAAAATTCCAGAATTTTTTGCATTTCATACATAATACAAATCGACGAAATCCACCTTAGGGAGTCTTGATTTTGATCAAATCTATATAACTTTGCTTCCCGGTGACGCAATTACAAGCTGTTTTCAGCATATTAATTCTTCCCTGAGCTCCCTGAAACGTTCCCACTAGGGAAAATTGACGAAAACGCGAAAAACACTTTTCATCATTGACTTGTGAAAAATTTCAATAAAATTCCTTTAAAAAACACTATTTTTAAAATTTTTCTTCAAAATTTTCATCTAAATTCCCGTTCCTGTAATTTTAATTGATACTTACCTGCCTTACCTGTACTCCCGTGCGCGTTCCGCGTGCCAGAGTCCCGTTTTGGTAGTGTTATTCCAGGTTTTTACACACATTTTGGTCGTAAATTCAGTTTTTCCAGGAAAATTCCCGATTTTTCTTCGGGACAACATCCAGAAACGCCATAGTTAGCTAGCCCGCGCGGAGACGCGTCTTTTGACACCTCGCCCGTGCGCCTAGCCCACATATAACATAAAAAATTCCAGAATTTTTTGCATTTCATACATAATACAAATCGACGAAATCCACCTTAGGGAGTCTTGATTTTGATCAAATCTATATAACTTTGCTTCCCGGTGACGCAATTACAAGCTGTTTTCAGCATATTAATTCTTCCCTGAGCTCCCTGAAACGTTCCCACTAGGGAAAATTGACGAAAACGCGAAAAACACTTTTCATCATTGACTTGTGAAAAATTTCAATAAAATTCCTTTAAAAAACACTATTTTTAAAATTTTTCTTCAAAATTTTCATCTAAATTCCCGTTCCTGTAATTTTAATTGATACTTACCTGCCTTACCTGTACTCCCGTGCGCGTTCCGCGTGCCAGAGTCCCGTTTTGGTAGTGTTATTCCAGGTTTTTACACACATTTTGGTCGTAAATTCAGTTTTTCCAGGAAAATTCCCGATTTTTCTTCGGGACAACATCCAGAAACGCCATAGTTAGCTAGCCCGCGCGGAGACGCGTCTTTTGACACCTCGCCCGTGCGCCTAGCCCACATATAACATAAAAAATTCCAGAATTTTTTGCATTTCATACATAATACAAATCGACGAAATCCACCTTAGGGAGTCTTGATTCCGAGAGGCTGTCCAGCGGGCCAAGGATGCGGCCCGCGAGGAGATGCTGGAGACTCTGAACAGAGATCCATGGGGGCGCCCTTACAAAATGGTGCGGAATAAACTCCGCACCTGGGCCCCCCCGCTGACTCAGAGTCTCCGCCCACAGCTGGTGGAGGAGGTGGTGAGCGCTCTGTTCCCTTCGCGGGGGGAGCATACTCCCCCGCCTATGGCTCCGCCACAGGCGGTGCCCGAAGCGGACCACGCGGACGACGACGACGACACCCCTGAAGTGACCGGGGTAGATCTGAGAGCGGCGGTAGGCAGGCTGAAGGCCAAGAACACCGCCCCAGGACCCGACGGCTTGCCGGGTAAAGCCTGGGTCCTGGCCTCGACGGCTCTCGGGCCTCGACTGGAGGCGCTCTTAAGCGCATGCATGGAGAGAGGCCAGTTTCCGCTCCGTTGGAAGACGGGGAAGCTGGTCCTCATTCAGAAGCCAGGGCGCCCTGCGGACTCTCCGTCCGCATACCGGCCCATAGTGCTGCTCGACGAGGTCGGCAAGCTCTTCGAGAGAGTAATTGCGGGCCGCCTCGTCGGGCACCTGGTGGGGACTGGGCCGGATCTTGCGGATTGCCAGTTTGGCTTCCGCAAGGGGCGCTCGACGGTGGACGCCATCATGCGCGTGAGAGCCCTCACGACGGGGGACGCGGTGTCCCGGGGTGGGGTGGTCGTGGCGGTGTCACTCGACATCGCCAACGCGTTCAACACCCTGCCCTGGAGCTGCATTGGGGAGGCACTCCGGTATCACCGGGTGCCGACCTACCTCCGTCGAGTAGTCGGGGCGTATCTGACGGATAGAGCCGTCATCTACCCCGGTCGCGACGGGAACTGGAACCGGCGAGAGATGTCGTGCGGTGTCCCACAGGGATCGGTTCTGGGGCCGCTCCTGTGGGACATCGGTTACGACTGGGTGCTGCGGGCCGACCTCCCTGAAGGCGTCAGCGTAGTTTGCTACGCTGACGACACGCTGGTCCTGGCGCAGGGGAGGTCGCATCAGGCGGCGGCCGACGCGATGACACGCGGGGTTGCGATAGTCGTGGAAAGGATCCGGCGGTTGGGTCTCGAGGTGGCATTGCACAAGTCCGAGGCCATGTCCTTTCATGGGCCTCGGTACGGGCCACCTCCAGGATCCCAACTAGTGGTAGGAGGGGTTCACATCGACGTCGAGACCACGATGAGGTACCTGGGTCTCGTCCTCGACAGCCGATGGAACTTCGTCGAGCACTTCCGACGTTTGGCCCCCAAACTGGAACGGGCCGGGGCCGCCCTAAAGCGGCTCTTGCCCAACCTGAGGGGGCCAAACGCCTCCTGCCGGAGGCTTTACGCGGGGGTCGTGCGGTCCATGGCCCTATATGGGGCCCCGGTATGGGCGCGTTCACTGCGGCTACGAGCCGCACACTACCTGAACGCGCCCCAAAAGGTGGTAGCCATCAGGCTAATCCGGGGCTACCGCACGATCTCGGGCGAGGCAGCAAGCCTCCTTGCCGGACTGCCGCCATGGGATCTGGAGGCGATAGTGCTCGCGCGCCTGTATGATTGGCGCGCGGAGGCACTACGCCGGGGGGAAACTCCGCATCCGCGGCAAACCGCGGCGGAGCGGACGAACCTCCGGCGCGATCTCATGGCGGCATGGAAGGAGCGACTATCGCAACCCAGCGCAGGGCACGCCACGATAGCGGCGGTAAGACCCCTCTTTGAGGAGTGGCTAGAGAGACGTCACGGCGTTCTCACCTACCGCCTGACGCAGGTCCTCTCCGGACACGGATGTTTCGGGAGGTTCCTGCACATAATCAGGCGGGAGGAGACGCCCGGGTGTCACCACTGTCAGGATCGCCCAGAGGACACGGTGGAGCACACGGTGGAGGTCTGCCCTGCTTGGGCAGAGCACCGCCGTGTCCTCGTAGAGGCGATCGGCAGCGGCGGCGACCTCTCGCGTCCGGCCCTGGTTCAAGCCATGGTCCGGGGCGAGAGGGAGTGGGAGGCAGTCACCTCCTTCTGCGAAGCAGTCATGCTAGCGAAGGAGGTGGCGGGGTGGGCGAGAGAACGCGCCTTGCGCACCTCACGCCTCAGCCGCCGCGGGAGACGCTCCGGGCGTCGGGAGCCGCGTGACGACTCCCGGCCACCGTAGGCGCGGGCCTGCGGGCGGTGAGTAATGGGTAACTCACCGTCCGATCAGGACCAGGCCCGTGCCGGACGGCGTGTTGTGTTCCACGCGCGCCTCAAAGAGATGTCAGCATGAGTGACGGGGCCCCATAGGGCCGAAGCCTGCCAGGGTAGCGGGATTGTCCGAAAGGGTTACCGCTGCCCTGGAACATAAAGGGCTAAGGAAGGAACACGGGTGGGTTTTAGTCAGTAAGAGTCTGACACTCCCTCCTGCTCCACCCAGAGCGGGAGGAGTCATTTGATGATTTCCCATCCTCAAAAAAAAAAAAAAAAAAAAAAAGGGAGTCTTGATTTTGATCAAATCTATATAACTTTGCTTCCCGGTGACGCAATTACAAGCTGTTTTCAGCATATTAATTCTTCCCTGAGCTCCCTGAAACGTTCCCACTAGGGAAAATTGACGAAAACGCGAAAAACACTTTTCATCATTGACTTGTGAAAAATTTCAATAAAATTCCTTTAAAAAACACTATTTTTAAAATTTTTCTTCAAAATTTTCATCTAAATTCCCGTTCCTGTAATTTTAATTGATACTTACCTGCCTTACCTGTACTCCCGTGCGCGTTCCGCGTGCCAGAGTCCCGTTTTGGTAGTGTTATTCCAGGTTTTTACACACATTTTGGTCGTAAATTCAGTTTTTCCAGGAAAATTCCCGATTTTTCTTCGGGACAACATCCAGAAACGCCATAGTTAGCTAGCCCGCGCGGAGACGCGTCTTTTGACACCTCGCCCGTGCGCCTAGCCCACATATAACATAAAAAATTCCAGAATTTTTTGCATTTCATACATAATACAAATCGACGAAATCCACCTTAGGGAGTCTTGATTTTGATCAAATCTATATAACTTTGCTTCCCGGTGACGCAATTACAAGCTGTTTTCAGCATATTAATTCTTCCCTGAGCTCCCTGAAACGTTCCCACTAGGGAAAATTGACGAAAACGCGAAAAACACTTTTCATCATTGACTTGTGAAAAATTTCAATAAAATTCCTTTAAAAAACACTATTTTTAAAATTTTTCTTCAAAATTTTCATCTAAATTCCCGTTCCTGTAATTTTAATTGATACTTACCTGCCTTACCTGTACTCCCGTGCGCGTTCCGCGTGCCAGAGTCCCGTTTTGGTAGTGTTATTCCAGGTTTTTACACACATTTTGGTCGTAAATTCAGTTTTTCCAGGAAAATTCCCGATTTTTCTTCGGGACAACATCCAGAAACGCCATAGTTAGCTAGCCCGCGCGGAGACGCGTCTTTTGACACCTCGCCCGTGCGCCTAGCCCACATATAACATAAAAAATTCCAGAATTTTTTGCATTTCATACATAATACAAATCGACGAAATCCACCTTAGGGAGTCTTGATTTTGATCAAATCTATATAACTTTGCTTCCCGGTGACGCAATTACAAGCTGTTTTCAGCATATTAATTCTTCCCTGAGCTCCCTGAAACGTTCCCACTAGGGAAAATTGACGAAAACGCGAAAAACACTTTTCATCATTGACTTGTGAAAAATTTCAATAAAATTCCTTTAAAAAACACTATTTTTAAAATTTTTCTTCAAAATTTTCATCTAAATTCCCGTTCCTGTAATTTTAATTGATACTTACCTGCCTTACCTGTACTCCCGTGCGCGTTCCGCGTGCCAGAGTCCCGTTTTGGTAGTGTTATTCCAGGTTTTTACACACATTTTGGTCGTAAATTCAGTTTTTCCAGGAAAATTCCCGATTTTTCTTCGGGACAACATCCAGAAACGCCATAGTTAGCTAGCCCGCGCGGAGACGCGTCTTTTGACACCTCGCCCGTGCGCCTAGCCCACATATAACATAAAAAATTCCAGAATTTTTTGCATTTCATACATAATACAAATCGACGAAATCCACCTTAGGGAGTCTTGATTTTGATCAAATCTATATAACTTTGCTTCCCGGTGACGCAATTACAAGCTGTTTTCAGCATATTAATTCTTCCCTGAGCTCCCTGAAACGTTCCCACTAGGGAAAATTGACGAAAACGCGAAAAACACTTTTCATCATTGACTTGTGAAAAATTTCAATAAAATTCCTTTAAAAAACACTATTTTTAAAATTTTTCTTCAAAATTTTCATCTAAATTCCCGTTCCTGTAATTTTAATTGATACTTACCTGCCTTACCTGTACTCCCGTGCGCGTTCCGCGTGCCAGAGTCCCGTTTTGGTAGTGTTATTCCAGGTTTTTACACACATTTTGGTCGTAAATTCAGTTTTTCCAGGAAAATTCCCGATTTTTCTTCGGGACAACATCCAGAAACGCCATAGTTAGCTAGCCCGCGCGGAGACGCGTCTTTTGACACCTCGCCCGTGCGCCTAGCCCACATATAACATAAAAAATTCCAGAATTTTTTGCATTTCATACATAATACAAATCGACGAAATCCACCTTAGGGAGTCTTGATTTTGATCAAATCTATATAACTTTGCTTCCCGGTGACGCAATTACAAGCTGTTTTCAGCATATTAATTCTTCCCTGAGCTCCCTGAAACGTTCCCACTAGGGAAAATTGACGAAAACGCGAAAAACACTTTTCATCATTGACTTGTGAAAAATTTCAATAAAATTCCTTTAAAAAACACTATTTTTAAAATTTTTCTTCAAAATTTTCATCTAAATTCCCGTTCCTGTAATTTTAATTGATACTTACCTGCCTTACCTGTACTCCCGTGCGCGTTCCGCGTGCCAGAGTCCCGTTTTGGTAGTGTTATTCCAGGTTTTTACACACATTTTGGTCGTAAATTCAGTTTTTCCAGGAAAATTCCCGATTTTTCTTCGGGACAACATCCAGAAACGCCATAGTTAGCTAGCCCGCGCGGAGACGCGTCTTTTGACACCTCGCCCGTGCGCCTAGCCCACATATAACATAAAAAATTCCAGAATTTTTTGCATTTCATACATAATACAAATCGACGAAATCCACCTTAGGGAGTCTTGATTTTGATCAAATCTATATAACTTTGCTTCCCGGTGACGCAATTACAAGCTGTTTTCAGCATATTAATTCTTCCCTGAGCTCCCTGAAACGTTCCCACTAGGGAAAATTGACGAAAACGCGAAAAACACTTTTCATCATTGACTTGTGAAAAATTTCAATAAAATTCCTTTAAAAAACACTATTTTTAAAATTTTTCTTCAAAATTTTCATCTAAATTCCCGTTCCTGTAATTTTAATTGATACTTACCTGCCTTACCTGTACTCCCGTGCGCGTTCCGCGTGCCAGAGTCCCGTTTTGGTAGTGTTATTCCAGGTTTTTACACACATTTTGGTCGTAAATTCAGTTTTTCCAGGAAAATTCCCGATTTTTCTTCGGGACAACATCCAGAAACGCCATAGTTAGCTAGCCCGCGCGGAGACGCGTCTTTTGACACCTCGCCCGTGCGCCTAGCCCACATATAACATAAAAAATTCCAGAATTTTTTGCATTTCATACATAATACAAATCGACGAAATCCACCTTAGGGAGTCTTGATTTTGATCAAATCTATATAACTTTGCTTCCCGGTGACGCAATTACAAGCTGTTTTCAGCATATTAATTCTTCCCTGAGCTCCCTGAAACGTTCCCACTAGGGAAAATTGACGAAAACGCGAAAAACACTTTTCATCATTGACTTGTGAAAAATTTCAATAAAATTCCTTTAAAAAACACTATTTTTAAAATTTTTCTTCAAAATTTTCATCTAAATTCCCGTTCCTGTAATTTTAATTGATACTTACCTGCCTTACCTGTACTCCCGTGCGCGTTCCGCGTGCCAGAGTCCCGTTTTGGTAGTGTTATTCCAGGTTTTTACACACATTTTGGTCGTAAATTCAGTTTTTCCAGGAAAATTCCCGATTTTTCTTCGGGACAACATCCAGAAACGCCATAGTTAGCTAGCCCGCGCGGAGACGCGTCTTTTGACACCTCGCCCGTGCGCCTAGCCCACATATAACATAAAAAATTCCAGAATTTTTTGCATTTCATACATAATACAAATCGACGAAATCCACCTTAGGGAGTCTTGATTTTGATCAAATCTATATAACTTTGCTTCCCGGTGACGCAATTACAAGCTGTTTTCAGCATATTAATTCTTCCCTGAGCTCCCTGAAACGTTCCCACTAGGGAAAATTGACGAAAACGCGAAAAACACTTTTCATCATTGACTTGTGAAAAATTTCAATAAAATTCCTTTAAAAAACACTATTTTTAAAATTTTTCTTCAAAATTTTCATCTAAATTCCCGTTCCTGTAATTTTAATTGATACTTACCTGCCTTACCTGTACTCCCGTGCGCGTTCCGCGTGCCAGAGTCCCGTTTTGGTAGTGTTATTCCAGGTTTTTACACACATTTTGGTCGTAAATTCAGTTTTTCCAGGAAAATTCCCGATTTTTCTTCGGGACAACATCCAGAAACGCCATAGTTAGCTAGCCCGCGCGTAGACGCGTCTTTTGACACCTCGCCCGTGCGCCTAGCCCACATATAACATAAAAAATTCCAGAATTTTTTGCATTTCATACATAATACAAATCGACGAAATCCACCTTAGGGAGTCTTGATTTTGATCAAATCTATATAACTTTGCTTCCCGGTGACGCAATTACAAGCTGTTTTCAGCATATTAATTCTTCCCTGAGCTCCCTGAAACGTTCCCACTAGGGAAAATTGACGAAAACGCGAAAAACACTTTTCATCATTGACTTGTGAAAAATTTCAATAAAATTCCTTTAAAAAACACTATTTTTAAAATTTTTCTTCAAAATTTTCATCTAAATTCCCGTTCCTGTAATTTTAATTGATACTTACCTGCCTTACCTGTACTCCCGTGCGCGTTCCGCGTGCCAGAGTCCCGTTTTGGTAGTGTTATTCCAGGTTTTTACACACATTTTGGTCGTAAATTCAGTTTTTCCAGGAAAATTCCCGATTTTTCTTCGGGACAACATCCAGAAACGCCATAGTTAGCTAGCCCGCGCGGAGACGCGTCTTTTGACACCTCGCCCGTGCGCCTAGCCCACATATAACATAAAAAATTCCAGAATTTTTTGCATTTCATACATAATACAAATCGACGAAATCCACCTTAGGGAGTCTTGATTTTGATCAAATCTATATAACTTTGCTTCCCGGTGACGCAATTACAAGCTGTTTTCAGCATATTAATTCTTCCCTGAGCTCCCTGAAACGTTCCCACTAGGGAAAATTGACGAAAACGCGAAAAACACTTTTCATCATTGACTTGTGAAAAATTTCAATAAAATTCCTTTAAAAAACACTATTTTTAAAATTTTTCTTCAAAATTTTCATCTAAATTCCCGTTCCTGTAATTTTAATTGATACTTACCTGCCTTACCTGTACTCCCGTGCGCGTTCCGCGTGCCAGAGTCCCGTTTTGGTAGTGTTATTCCAGGTTTTTACACACATTTTGGTCGTAAATTCAGTTTTTCCAGGAAAATTCCCGATTTTTCTTCGGGACAACATCCAGAAACGCCATAGTTAGCTAGCCCGCGCGGAGACGCGTCTTTTGACACCTCGCCCGTGCGCCTAGCCCACATATAACATAAAAAATTCCAGAATTTTTTGCATTTCATACATAATACAAATCGACGAAATCCACCTTAGGGAGTCTTGATTTTGATCAAATCTATATAACTTTGCTTCCCGGTGACGCAATTACAAGCTGTTTTCAGCATATTAATTCTTCCCTGAGCTCCCTGAAACGTTCCCACTAGGGAAAATTGACGAAAACGCGAAAAACACTTTTCATCATTGACTTGTGAAAAATTTCAATAAAATTCCTTTAAAAAACACTATTTTTAAAATTTTTCTTCAAAATTTTCATCTAAATTCCCGTTCCTGTAATTTTAATTGATACTTACCTGCCTTACCTGTACTCCCGTGCGCGTTCCGCGTGCCAGAGTCCCGTTTTGGTAGTGTTATTCCAGGTTTTTACACACATTTTGGTCGTAAATTCAGTTTTTCCAGGAAAATTCCCGATTTTTCTTCGGGACAACATCCAGAAACGCCATAGTTAGCTAGCCCGCGCGGAGACGCGTCTTTTGACACCTCGCCCGTGCGCCTAGCCCACATATAACATAAAAAATTCCAGAATTTTTTGCATTTCATACATAATACAAATCGACGAAATCCACCTTAGGGAGTCTTGATTTTGATCAAATCTATATAACTTTGCTTCCCGGTGACGCAATTACAAGCTGTTTTCAGCATATTAATTCTTCCCTGAGCTCCCTGAAACGTTCCCACTAGGGAAAATTGACGAAAACGCGAAAAACACTTTTCATCATTGACTTGTGAAAAATTTCAATAAAATTCCTTTAAAAAACACTATTTTTAAAATTTTTCTTCAAAATTTTCATCTAAATTCCCGTTCCTGTAATTTTAATTGATACTTACCTGCCTTACCTGTACTCCCGTGCGCGTTCCGCGTGCCAGAGTCCCGTTTTGGTAGTGTTATTCCAGGTTTTTACACACATTTTGGTCGTAAATTCAGTTTTTCCAGGAAAATTCCCGATTTTTCTTCGGGACAACATCCAGAAACGCCATAGTTAGCTAGCCCGCGCGGAGACGCGTCTTTTGACACCTCGCCCGTGCGCCTAGCCCACATATAACATAAAAAATTCCAGAATTTTTTGCATTTCATACATAATACAAATCGACGAAATCCACCTTAGGGAGTCTTGATTTTGATCAAATCTATATAACTTTGCTTCCCGGTGACGCAATTACAAGCTGTTTTCAGCATATTAATTCTTCCCTGAGCTCCCTGAAACGTTCCCACTAGGGAAAATTGACGAAAACGCGAAAAACACTTTTCATCATTGACTTGTGAAAAATTTCAATAAAATTCCTTTAAAAAACACTATTTTTAAAATTTTTCTTCAAAATTTTCATCTAAATTCCCGTTCCTGTAATTTTAATTGATACTTACCTGCCTTACCTGTACTCCCGTGCGCGTTCCGCGTGCCAGAGTCCCGTTTTGGTAGTGTTATTCCAGGTTTTTACACACATTTTGGTCGTAAATTCAGTTTTTCCAGGAAAATTCCCGATTTTTCTTCGGGACAACATCCAGAAACGCCATAGTTAGCTAGCCCGCGCGGAGACGCGTCTTTTGACACCTCGCCCGTGCGCCTAGCCCACATATAACATAAAAAATTCCAGAATTTTTTGCATTTCATACATAATACAAATCGACGAAATCCACCTTAGGGAGTCTTGATTTTGATCAAATCTATATAACTTTGCTTCCCGGTGACGCAATTACAAGCTGTTTTCAGCATATTAATTCTTCCCTGAGCTCCCTGAAACGTTCCCACTAGGGAAAATTGACGAAAACGCGAAAAACACTTTTCATCATTGACTTGTGAAAAATTTCAATAAAATTCCTTTAAAAAACACTATTTTTAAAATTTTTCTTCAAAATTTTCATCTAAATTCCCGTTCCTGTAATTTTAATTGATACTTACCTGCCTTACCTGTACTCCCGTGCGCGTTCCGCGTGCCAGAGTCCCGTTTTGGTAGTGTTATTCCAGGTTTTTACACACATTTTGGTCGTAAATTCAGTTTTTCCAGGAAAATTCCCGATTTTTCTTCGGGACAACATCCAGAAACGCCATAGTTAGCTAGCCCGCGCGGAGACGCGTCTTTTGACACCTCGCCCGTGCGCCTAGCCCACATATAACATAAAAAATTCCAGAATTTTTTGCATTTCATACATAATACAAATCGACGAAATCCACCTTAGGGAGTCTTGATTTTGATCAAATCTATATAACTTTGCTTCCCGGTGACGCAATTACAAGCTGTTTTCAGCATATTAATTCTTCCCTGAGCTCCCTGAAACGTTCCCACTAGGGAAAATTGACGAAAACGCGAAAAACACTTTTCATCATTGACTTGTGAAAAATTTCAATAAAATTCCTTTAAAAAACACTATTTTTAAAATTTTTCTTCAAAATTTTCATCTAAATTCCCGTTCCTGTAATTTTAATTGATACTTACCTGCCTTACCTGTACTCCCGTGCGCGTTCCGCGTGCCAGAGTCCCGTTTTGGTAGTGTTATTCCAGGTTTTTACACACATTTTGGTCGTAAATTCAGTTTTTCCAGGAAAATTCCCGATTTTTCTTCGGGACAACATCCAGAAACGCCATAGTTAGCTAGCCCGCGCGGAGACGCGTCTTTTGACACCTCGCCCGTGCGCCTAGCCCACATATAACATAAAAAATTCCAGAATTTTTTGCATTTCATACATAATACAAATCGACGAAATCCACCTTAGGGAGTCTTGATTTTGATCAAATCTATATAACTTTGCTTCCCGGTGACGCAATTACAAGCTGTTTTCAGCATATTAATTCTTCCCTGAGCTCCCTGAAACGTTCCCACTAGGGAAAATTGACGAAAACGCGAAAAACACTTTTCATCATTGACTTGTGAAAAATTTCAATAAAATTCCTTTAAAAAACACTATTTTTAAAATTTTTCTTCAAAATTTTCATCTAAATTCCCGTTCCTGTAATTTTAATTGATACTTACCTGCCTTACCTGTACTCCCGTGCGCGTTCCGCGTGCCAGAGTCCCGTTTTGGTAGTGTTATTCCAGGTTTTTACACACATTTTGGTCGTAAATTCAGTTTTTCCAGGAAAATTCCCGATTTTTCTTCGGGACAACATCCAGAAACGCCATAGTTAGCTAGCCCGCGCGGAGACGCGTCTTTTGACACCTCGCCCGTGCGCCTAGCCCACATATAACATAAAAAATTCCAGAATTTTTTGCATTTCATACATAATACAAATCGACGAAATCCACCTTAGGGAGTCTTGATTTTGATCAAATCTATATAACTTTGCTTCCCGGTGACGCAATTACAAGCTGTTTTCAGCATATTAATTCTTCCCTGAGCTCCCTGAAACGTTCCCACTAGGGAAAATTGACGAAAACGCGAAAAACACTTTTCATCATTGACTTGTGAAAAATTTCAATAAAATTCCTTTAAAAAACACTATTTTTAAAATTTTTCTTCAAAATTTTCATCTAAATTCCCGTTCCTGTAATTTTAATTGATACTTACCTGCCTTACCTGTACTCCCGTGCGCGTTCCGCGTGCCAGAGTCCCGTTTTGGTAGTGTTATTCCAGGTTTTTACACACATTTTGGTCGTAAATTCAGTTTTTCCAGGAAAATTCCCGATTTTTCTTCGGGACAACATCCAGAAACGCCATAGTTAGCTAGCCCGCGCGGAGACGCGTCTTTTGACACCTCGCCCGTGCGCCTAGCCCACATATAACATAAAAAATTCCAGAATTTTTTGCATTTCATACATAATACAAATCGACGAAATCCACCTTAGGGAGTCTTGATTTTGATCAAATCTATATAACTTTGCTTCCCGGTGACGCAATTACAAGCTGTTTTCAGCATATTAATTCTTCCCTGAGCTCCCTGAAACGTTCCCACTAGGGAAAATTGACGAAAACGCGAAAAACACTTTTCATCATTGACTTGTGAAAAATTTCAATAAAATTCCTTTAAAAAACACTATTTTTAAAATTTTTCTTCAAAATTTTCATCTAAATTCCCGTTCCTGTAATTTTAATTGATACTTACCTGCCTTACCTGTACTCCCGTGCGCGTTCCGCGTGCCAGAGTCCCGTTTTGGTAGTGTTATTCCAGGTTTTTACACACATTTTGGTCGTAAATTCAGTTTTTCCAGGAAAATTCCCGATTTTTCTTCGGGACAACATCCAGAAACGCCATAGTTAGCTAGCCCGCGCGGAGACGCGTCTTTTGACACCTCGCCCGTGCGCCTAGCCCACATATAACATAAAAAATTCCAGAATTTTTTGCATTTCATACATAATACAAATCGACGAAATCCACCTTAGGGAGTCTTGATTTTGATCAAATCTATATAACTTTGCTTCCCGGTGACGCAATTACAAGCTGTTTTCAGCATATTAATTCTTCCCTGAGCTCCCTGAAACGTTCCCACTAGGGAAAATTGACGAAAACGCGAAAAACACTTTTCATCATTGACTTGTGAAAAATTTCAATAAAATTCCTTTAAAAAACACTATTTTTAAAATTTTTCTTCAAAATTTTCATCTAAATTCCCGTTCCTGTAATTTTAATTGATACTTACCTGCCTTACCTGTACTCCCGTGCGCGTTCCGCGTGCCAGAGTCCCGTTTTGGTAGTGTTATTCCAGGTTTTTACACACATTTTGGTCGTAAATTCAGTTTTTCCAGGAAAATTCCCGATTTTTCTTCGGGACAACATCCAGAAACGCCATAGTTAGCTAGCCCGCGCGGAGACGCGTCTTTTGACACCTCGCCCGTGCGCCTAGCCCACATATAACATAAAAAATTCCAGAATTTTTTGCATTTCATACATAATACAAATCGACGAAATCCACCTTAGGGAGTCTTGATTTTGATCAAATCTATATAACTTTGCTTCCCGGTGACGCAATTACAAGCTGTTTTCAGCATATTAATTCTTCCCTGAGCTCCCTGAAACGTTCCCACTAGGGAAAATTGACGAAAACGCGAAAAACACTTTTCATCATTGACTTGTGAAAAATTTCAATAAAATTCCTTTAAAAAACACTATTTTTAAAATTTTTCTTCAAAATTTTCATCTAAATTCCCGTTCCTGTAATTTTAATTGATACTTACCTGCCTTACCTGTACTCCCGTGCGCGTTCCGCGTGCCAGAGTCCCGTTTTGGTAGTGTTATTCCAGGTTTTTACACACATTTTGGTCGTAAATTCAGTTTTTCCAGGAAAATTCCCGATTTTTCTTCGGGACAACATCCAGAAACGCCATAGTTAGCTAGCCCGCGCGGAGACGCGTCTTTTGACACCTCGCACGTGCGCCTAGCTCACAAAAATTCTGTCTTTCTGTCTTTCCAAGGCCAAGTTGCACCTAGACAGCTCTAGGAATCTCAAAAAAGAAATTAAGGACGGGATAAACAAAGCTGTCGACAGACTGTACCACCTCGTCAGGGAGGGAGAGATAGAACGAGCCATTACACCGGGGGAGAAGGCAGTTGAGCCCGAGAGGAACTCCAGGGTCCTGACGCCGGCCTCAGACGCACCGACAGAGCTCATGAAGCAGCTCATGGAGAACCTTCAGCAGCACAATAAGGCGCTGGAGGAATGCCAGCTGCATACACGAGCTCTGTCGGAGCACCTTCAACAGGCACCTCGTTTTGTAGCAGGCCAGGGACCCTCGTTCGCGGAGATGGCCGCCGTTCCGAAGCAGCATATTCAAGCGCCTCTTCACTCGATGGTCGTGTCATCAGTCAGTGACACGGACACCGGTGAAGAGGTGATTGAGAAGCTAAGAACGGCGGTTGACGCGAGAAACGAGGGCACCAGGGTGGAGAGGCTGCGAAAGGCGAGGGATCAGAAGGTGGTAGTTGGCTTCAGGACCAGGGAGGAGTTGACTCGGGTGGCCGAGAGGATCAGAAAGGCCGGAAACCTAATGGTGGAAGAGGTGAAAAACAAGGATCCTCTCATCATAGCCAAGGATGTTCTCTCGTGCCACTCGGATGGGGATATCATTGAGGCGCTGAAGCGGCAAAACAGCCACCTGATAGGGGACGTGCCTGCGGATGACCTGAGGATGGGGGTGAAGTACCGTCGCAAGACGAGGAACCCCCACACATGCCACGTCATCCTGCAGGTGTCTCCTGCCGTGTGGCAGAGGCTGACGCACGCGGGTCGAGTGCACATAGACTTGCAGCGGGTGCGTGTGCTGGACCAGTCGCCAGTGATTCAGTGCACCCGCTGCTTGCGCTACGGCCACGGCCGTAAACTGTGCACGGAGCCCGCAGACCTCTGCACACACTGTGGCGATCCCCATCTGAGAGTCGACTGCCCCTCAAGGTTGGCTGCAGAAGCGCCAAAATGCCGGAACTGCGTCTCCGCAAAGCTGAGCAACACCCAGCACAACGCCTTCGACAGTGAGTGCCCAAGTCGCGTGAAGTGGGACGCATTGGCACGACTGTCGGTGGCGTATTGCTAAGGGCCAGCCAGCGGAATATGACTCCAGGGACTCATCCAGGGATTCCCGAACACACTCGAGAGCCCGCAAGAATTACCAGGTAATCCAAGCGAATCTGCAGAGGAAGAACCTAGCAACCCAAGAGCTCATGATCTTGGCTAGCGAGCGGAGGGTTGCGTTCGCATTGCTCCAGGAGCCGTATGTGGGTGGGGTTAAAAAGATGAGAGACTACCGGGGAGCGAGAGTCTACCAGTGCGCTGAACAAGGAGGTGGAACTGTGAAGGCGGCAATAGTCGTCTTCGATCACGACCTTGACGTGACACAGTGTCCGAAACTCACCACCAACAACATCGTGGTGGTGAGGATCCGTACCAGCGCCTGGGAAATCGCAGTAGTCTCCTTCTACTTTGAACCAGACCAGCCCATACAGCCATACCTGGAGCAACTCTTGCAGATTCGCGAGGAAATAGGCCCCACTAGGATAATTATTGGCGGCGACGCCAACGCCAAGAGTACCTGGTGGGGTAGCCTGGTAACCGACACAAAGGGTGAGGACATGTCGGGAACCCTGGAGGAAATGCGCTTGCAGATACTCAACGTCGGCAACACTCCGACCTTCGACACCGTCAGAGGAAACACCGTGTACAGCAGCTTCGTAGATGTCACAGCCTGCTCAACGGAGCTGCTGGACTTGGTGGAGGACTGGCGGGTCGAGGAAGGCCTCACGAGCTCGGACCACAACGGTATAGTATTTAAAATCAATCTTCAAAAAGCAAAAGGAAATAACGTTAACAGGACCACAAGAATCTTCAACACCAAAAAGGCTAATTGGAGCCAATTTCATTCGAAATTGGCCCAATTAAAAGCTGATTCAAATTTAAATTCAACCGAAATTGGCAAAATTCAAAATAAAATAGAACTTGAACAATACATAAACAAATACATCTTCCAAATTACAGAATCTTGTGAAGATACTTTAGATAAAATCAAAAACAACACACGAATTACTATACCGTGGTGGTCCAAAGAGCTCGCTGAGCTGAAGTCGGAGATGAACACCCGGAGACGTCGCATTCGATGCGCTGCACCGGTCCGGAGACAAAAAGTCGTCGATGAGTACCTGCAAGCAAAATTAAACTATGAGTCCCTTGCAAAAAAGGCGCAGACAGAAGGATGGAAGGCCTTCTGTCAAAAACAAGACAGGGAAGGAATGTGGGAGGGGATATATAGGATCATAGGACGGACCGCCAAAAGACAGGAGGACTTGCCGTTGGTAAAGGATGGAGTGCCACTGAGTGCACAGGAATCGGCTCAGCTGCTGGCCGAGACCTTCTACCCGGAAGACCTAGAAGAGGGAGAATCTGCTGACCACCGTCGGACACGTGAAGCGGCCTGTCGTGTAAACGACTGGGCGCATGATGAACAACATGACCCACCGTTTACACTTCAGGAGCTGAAAACCGCGGTGGAAAGCTTTAACCCGAAGAAGGCACCCGGGGCAGACGGTCTCACAGCCGACATCTGTGCCCAGGCTATATCCCGGGACCCAGGGACGTTTCTTGCACTGGCAAATAAATGCCTCGAGCACGGACACTTCCCTGGGGCCTGGAAGGTAGCCACAGTGGTAGTCCTCCGAAAACCCGGCAAAGAGTCTTACACCACCCCTAAATCATACAGGCCGATTGGCCTCCTGCCAGTCCTAGGTAAAACGCTGGAGAAACTGCTAGTAGCAAGGTTGAAGTGGCACCTAATCCCGCGGCTCAGTACTCGCCAGTTTGGTTTCATGCCACAGAGGAGCACCGAGGACTCCCTCTACACCATGATACAACATATTAAAGGGAAGCTGAGTGAAAAGAAGCTAATCACTGTTGTATCACTGGACATAGAGGGAGCTTTCGATAGCGCATGGTGGCCGGCCATCAGGACCAAACTGGCTGAGGAAAACTGCCCGGTGAACCTTAGAAGGCTACTAGACAGCTATCTGACTGGTAGGAGTGTCAGACTAAGATACGCTGGTGCCGAGTATCGAAAGGACACGAATAAGGGGTGCGTGCAGGGGTCCATTGGCGGTCCGATCCTATGGAACCTAATCCTCGACCCTCTGCTAAAGGGGCTGGATGAGCTAGGCGTCCACTGCCAGGCGTTCGCCGACGATGTGGTGATGATCTTCGACGGTGAGACAGCGCTGGAAGTCCAGAGACATGCCAATGCCGCCCTCGAGTATGTTCGGGTGTGGGGCATCGGAAACAAGCTGAAGTTTGCACCGCAAAAAACTTGTGCAATGGTGATTACCAAGAAGCTGAAGTACGATGTCCCGCTCCTGAGCATGGGCGGGGTAGACATTGGCATGTCCAAGGAAATCAAGGTGCTGGGACTCACCGTCGACCACCAGCTCACTTTCAACGCCCATGTCGCCAACGTTTGCAGAAAAGCTGTGAATATCTATAAGCAGCTGGCACGTGCGGCAAAAGTGAGCTGGGGCCTTCACCCGGAGATCATCCACACGATCTACACGGCAGCAGTGGAGCCTGTAATCTTGTACGCGGCAAGCGCCTGGGCACCGGCCGCGAAGAAGATCGGAGTGCAAAAGAGCCTCAACACGGTCCAACGAGGGTTCGCGCAGAAGCTCTGCAAATCCTACCGCACCGTTTCGCTGAACGCGTCCCTGGTGCTGGCTGGGTTACTCCCACTCGACCTCCGAATACAGGAAGCAGCCGCTCTGTACGAGGCGAAGAGAGGGATACCACAGCCGGCACTTGCGGGCAGGGAGGTAGAGCAGGTGGTGGCATTTGCAGAGACTCCGCACCCGGCGAAGCATATGGCCATGGAGTTCGTGTGCCTGGAGGACCGGACGCTCGTGGACACCCACAATACCCAAGCAGTCAGGGTGTTCACAGACGGCAGCAAGATTGCGGGCAGGGTCGGAGCAGCGCTGTCACTCTGGAACAGCGATGCCGAGATCAAGTCCGTCAAACTTAGCTTGCCGTCCTACTGCACGGTCTACCAGGCTGAACTTCTGGCCATATGCGTAGCCACGCGCGAAATCCTCAAAAGCAAAGAGGGAACCTTCGGCATCTACAGTGACTCAAAGGCCGCACTGCAGACAGTCACAAACCAAGGTTCCCTCCACGCCCTGGCCGTGGAAGCGAGAGCGAACGTTGCCGCAGCTTTATCCCAGAGCAAAGATGTGTCCTTGTTCTGGGTAAAGGCCCACGCAGGGCTAGAAGGCAACGAACGCGCGGACATTCTCGCGAAAGAGGCTGCACTCCGGTCCAAAAAGAGGCCGGACTATGACCGCTGCCCGGTTTCATTCGTCAAGCGGCAGATCCGGCTGGGGTCGCTTGACGAATGGAACAGGAGGTACAGGAACGGCGAGACAGCCTCAGGCACAAAAATTTTCCTCCCAGATGCGATCGACGCCCACCGAATTGTGTTGAAACTAAAACCAGTCGGAATAGTTACACAAATCCTGACGGGTCACGGTGGGTTCTCCGAATACCTGCACCGTTTCAGGCGTAAGGAGAACCCATGGTGTATCTGTGAGCCGGATAAAGTGGAGTCGATCGCACACATTTTAACGGAATGCCCAGTTTTTGAAGCGGAGAGGTACAACACTGAACAAAAACTCGATATCAGAATTGAAAGAAACAGCATACCAAGCCTGATGTCAGAAACCAAAACTAGAAAAATACTAGTAGAATACTGCGTAACAGTGGCAAAAAAGGTAATCGAGAGAAACAAAAATGCTTAAAACTCTGCTTTTCTGGATATAAAGTTTCTTATAGAATAGATATTCAGACTAAGCACAAAACAATAAAAATAACAAATTATCTATAAAAACACAAAATATACAACAATAGAAATAAGCCCAAAAAAAGGTCCCTGACTATGTCAGGGGGACACGAGCAAGGGCAGGAGTGGGTTTTAGCCGGTAAGAGTCCGGCACTGCCCAGACTGGTTCACAAGTGAGGCAGTCTGGGCGTCCATGAGGATTTCCCACTCCTGCCAATATAAAAAAAAAAAAAAAAAAAAAAAAAAACCTAACCTAACCTAACAAAGTAGTCGTTTTGCTTCTACGAAACTGTGGCCGAGCAGTCGAAACGGACACGCTAATTAAAATTGCTTTACTGGGCCCTACAAATGCTTTAAGTCAACTTTTGCGAGAACAAAATCCTAGCATACTGCCAATCGCTTCAAACTTTCCTAGAATAATATTGATTTGAACGATATGAATCTGCTTCAAATTCTTGAAGATCAATGGCGCACACTACCATTGGCTGAATTTGGGGACGACATTAAAATGGAAAAGAGAGCAGACGTTTTTTGGGCAAAACTAAGTCAATGGTGCGACATGACAAATCAAATCAAATCAAATCAAAATCAAAAGTCATTTATTCAAATTAGGCTGAGAATCAGCACTTTTCGAACGTCAAAATTACAAAAGACAGTCCCCCAAAAACGCCCGCCCTTCGCCACTTCCTAGTGCTATCGCTGGGAAGAAGAAGTGGCGGAACAAACTCCCCAGCAGCACAGCTGTCTGTTTAGTTAAAATATAGTTGCATGTATACAATACTAGGAACCTATGTTCAGTAATGAACATTACAAGAAGCTTAAATTATTTGCCATATTATGTCAGCTAGCCACGCCAATATACCAAAAAATATAATAAAAACTATACGTACTCAAGCTAAAAAATAATTATTAAAATAAAAATAAAAACTCACTACCTAAATAAAAGCCTCCAGGCATAAAGGGCGTGACAGCTTACATATTTATGCATTGCTGGGTTCGTCACATAGCTGTCACTTGCAGTCACAGATGATGAACTATTAATAACAGTAACCTGTCAGTACCTAAGCTAATTCTGGAGAAAGAACATGAACATTGTCTTGCGTTAATTAGGGCGACCAACTATTCTTATCGTGTAAGTAGTCGTTGATGGAATAGTAAGCCTTTGAACAAAGGTTGGATTTTACTTGAGCTTTAAACGCATTAAAAGGCAAGTCTAGCAAAGAAGACGGTATCTTGTTATAAAAGGTTATACCAAGCCCAACAAATGAGTTATGAACCTTATGAAGCCGGTGAAAGGGGGCACGTAGTTTGTCCTTATTTCTAGTGTTAACACTGTGAATATCACTGTTTTTAGTGTACAAGTGCAAATTTTGCCTAATATATAGGATGTTGGCGAAGATGAATTGTGATGCAACCGTGAGAATACCAATATCTTTAAAAAAATCTCTTAGAGAAACTCTGGCACCTAGCTGGTAAATTGCTCGAACAGCTCGTTTTTGAAGGACAAATATATTTTGTATATCAGCGGCTTTGCCCCACAGCAGAATACCGTAGGACATAACACTGTGAAAATAACTGAAATTTATAGACTAAACGAGCTGTATCAACGTCAGTGTATTGTCTTACTTTCCTGACGGCGTAGGCAGCCGAACTGAGCCTTCCTGCTAGACTTGATATATGAGGTCCCCACTGAAGTTTGGCATCTACTGTTAGTCCTAGAAAAATTGCCGAGCCTACTGTTTCAAGCACCTCTTTATTTAAGACGATGTTGGGTCCTAGATTTCTGACATTCGGTAAGGCGAACTTTACACATTTCGTTTTCTTGGCATTGAGAACTAGGTTATTTGACGTAAACCAATCTGTAACTATTGTGAGTGCACTGTTTACGTCGTCAAAATCTTGTCTATTCCTGTCTATTTTAAAAATAAGAGAGGTATCATCTGTAAACAGTACAACGTCACAGATGCCCTTCAAATGGAATGGTAAATCATTGATGTATACTAAGAACAAGAATGGACCCAATATTGAGCCTTGCGGAACACCTAACTGAACTGGTAGCCCGGAAGATTTCGCGCCATTAACATCTACACATTGGACCCTATTATGTAAATATGAAATTATTATGTTGAGAGCCTCGTTTCTGACACCGTAATGATGTAACTTACGCAAAAGCGTGTCATGGTGCACGCAATCAAAGGCTTTAGAGAGATCACAGAAAACTCCAATAGCATTTTGCGATTTCTCCCATGCGTCAAATATGTGTCTCAGCAGAGCAACACCCGCGTCTGTAGTTGAACGACCCTTTGTAAAGCCATATTGATCATTATGGTGGAGGCTGTTTAAATTAAAATGTCTTAGCAACTGCTTGAGTATTGTTACGCGCCACAATTAATGCCTGATACACGGTGACATTAGTTACCACTGGCGCCATCTATTATGGAATAGTAGAACTAATAGTCACGCCATCCGTCAGCGCCATCTATTGACGAGTAGATATGACGAAGCTAGAACTTACTAGAACTATCGACATGTAGTCAGTCGGGGCCGGTATGTACTCGAACATTCTAGACGGTTCTACAATAGAAGGTTCTGGAACTATCTGCGGCACTATATAAGGCCGGGAATAGCCGCGAGCAATCAGACTTGGATTAGCGATAAATACGAATACATCGAAAGCGATCTTCAAGTGCAACTAAATAGCGATTGTGTTTTATAATTAGTGTGTTTTGAATTGTTGTTAGTGTTGATTAATTAAAGTAACTTTTGGTAATTTTTATCGGCATTTTTAATTGTCACGAACCCGAAGCTCGTAACAATTGGTGTCAGAAGCAAGGATTAAAATCATGCCGATTTTGCCTAAAGACGACACGGAGGGTATCCGTACCCGGAGTCAACGCCAACAGGAGACGGACCAGAGGCGTTTTGGTGGAGCTGCGCCGCAGAGGTCGGAGGGCCAGCTACCAACCACGGAGGCCGACCCGTCCGCAGCAGCTCCAGCATCATCAGCACCAGACTTTGCTGCTCTGATGATGATGCTGCAGGAGCAGTCCCGCCGGCAGGAGGAACAGGCTCGCCGACAAGAGGAACAGGCTCGCCGACAGGAGGAACAGGCTCGTCGGTTGGAAGAACAGCTTCAGCGGGACAAGGAGGAACAGAGTCGCCGACAGGAGGAACAGGCTCGCCGGTTGGAAGAACAGCTCCAACGTGATAAGGAGGAGCAAGCGCGCCGCCAGGAAGAGCAGATGCTCCTTATGAAGGACCTTCACGCTACCTTAGGGAAAGATATGAAGGAGGTGAAGGATAAGGTTGCTCAACATGACGACCGCCTGTCGGAAGCTGAAATCCGGATCGACCAAATGAGTAATCGGGTTGACAACGTGGTGGCTGACGTAAAGAAAACGCTGGATTACCTTAAACTTGGGGATGGAATCGCAGCTCCCGTAGCTACAACACCTTCGCTACGTGGATTCAAAGTGCCACCGTTCGACGGAACTTCTTCCTGGTCGGCCTACAAAATCCAATTTGAGGCTGTCATGAAGGCGAATGGTTGGAATAATAGTCAGGCCATGACTGCCCTCACCCTAGGCCTGCGCGACCAAGCCTTAACTGTTCTGGAAGCTCTCGGTAAGGAAGTGACTTACGAGCAGCTCCTAGAGGCATTGGAGGCTCGGTATGGCGATGCTCACCTGGAACACGTGTTTCGTGCGCAGCTCAAGGATCGCGTGCAACGCAGTAATGAAAACCTGCAGCAGTGGGCCCTTGAAGTGGAGAAGCTGGTGCGTAAAGCTTACCAGTCCGTGCCTGCGCTTATTGATGGGAACCTGGTGCAGGCATTCATCGACGGCATCCGCGACCTTGAAGTTAGAGCTGCTGTGAGGCTCGGGCACCACGGGACGCTTAAGGACGCTTTGGCTCATGCACTGGAGGTGGAAGCCGTGCGACAGGATCATCATTCCCATCGCGTCAGGGAGGTTGCAGCGGCTACAGTTCGCGACCGCAGTAAAGGATACAGCCCTAGGTGCTACGGCTGTGGGGAAAAGGGCCACCTTCGATCCAGTTGCCCTAAGCGAACTGCAGAAAGGGAAGACGGCCGATCTCCAGAGGGCAGTGTAGCTAACAGCACCACCCAGAACTTTCAGCACCAGCAGAAGGCGTTGCTTGTGGCTCACCAGGAACAGCAAGCTCTTCTAGAACGTTTAGAAGAATTGAAACGCGCGGTTGACATGGAACAGAAAAAGTTGGAGCGAGTGCGACGCGAAGCGCATGCGCGGTCCGAACAGGACCGTACTTATGTCAACCAGCGGAAGGATGAGACGGCCGCCTTGAAGACTAGGCAAGAGAGTAAAGAAGTTATACCTGTGAGGATGCTCAAGACAGACCTCAGCAACGAGATTGGGACAAGCACATACAACCGTTTTTGTTGTCATATCGAAGCGCTGTTCACGAAAGTACATCGGTGACACCAGCCTTCGCAAACTTTGGAAGAGAATTACGGCTGCCTGCAGACCTGATCATCGGAATACCACCTGATGCCCCATGCAGTATAACGGATTATGCGAATAACTTGCGGAATAAAATGAATGACATTTGTGAGCACGTCAGACAATCGGGCCAGCAAATGTCTGAAAAGATGAAAACCCGTTATGACCGCAAAATGAACAGTAAAGGGTTCGACGAAGGTTCACTAGTGTGGTTGCACAATCCAGTGCGCAGCAAAGGGAAATCTCCTAAGCTTCAAGCTAAATGGGATGGACCGTACCGGATTGTGACAAAGATCAATGACGTAACCTACCGGATACGGAAAGGTGCAAGAGGTACTCCTAAGATCGTCCATGTGGATCGATTGGCGCGTTATTATGGAGCCGATAATGCTCGGGACGAGCATGTCTTAGGAGGGGGCAGTGTTACGCGCCACAATTAATGCCTGATACACGGTGACATTAGTTACCACTGGCGCCATCTATTATGGAATAGTAGAACTAATAGTCACGCCATCCGTCAGCGCCATCTATTGACGAGTAGATATGACGAAGCTAGAACTTACTAGAACTATCGACATGTAGTCAGTCGGGGCCGGTATGTACTCGAACATTCTAGACGGTTCTACAATAGAAGGTTCTGGAACTATCTGCGGCACTATATAAGGCCGGGAATAGCCGCGAGCAATCAGACTTGGATTAGCGATAAATGCGAATACATCGAAAGCGATCTTCAAGTGCAACTAAATAGCGATTGTGTTTTATAATTAGTGTGTTTTGAATTGTTGTTAGTGTTGATTAATTAAAGTGTAACTTTTGGTAATTTTTATCGGCATTTTTAATTGTCACGAACCCGAAGCTCGTAACAGTATTAACTTTTCAAATATTTTGCTAAATGCAAGTAAAATAGAAATAGGCCTGAAATTGCCAACGTCATTCTTATTACCTGATTTAAATAATGGTATGACTTTACTACTCTTCATGAGGTCAGGAAAAGTTCCTAAATCAACACATTTATTAAAAGTAACAGCTAGATAGGGGGCTACGATGGCTATTATATTACTTAAAAGTTTAATGGAGATGCCCCAATAATCACCGGTGTTTTTAGACTTAAGTGTATTAAAAATATTAACTACATCACGTGGGGTTACATGTTCGAAACTAAATAAAGGACTACATTTAGGTACACTACTATGCAAAAGGTTTTCAGCTTTAGACGGGGACGAATTTAAGGAGCGAGTCGTAGTTATCGGTATGTTGGCAAAAAACTCATTAAATGCCTCAGCTACGTCCGCTGCATTATTAACTAATTTGTTGTCGACCATAATCTCAAGTTGTTTTTCTTGTTTAACAGATTTACCAGTTTCATTGTTAATAATTTTCCAAGTGGCTTTTACTTTATTTTTAGAATTTTTAATTGTATCGCCTAAAAATTTTGATTTAGCAAAAGCACAAATCTTTTTGAATAATTTTGAATAATTTTTGACATACTCTAGGAAAGGAGTATCAAACCTGTATTTTTTCAAACCATATAACTCGTATAGTCTCGCTCTACTTTTATAAATACCTGGAGTAGCCCATTGATTAAAGCCAACAGACGGAAAAATAAACCATTTGAACAAATTAGTAAGTTTGCACTCGATTGTCTTGTTTTGCCGCACGCAAATGCAGACTGTGAAAGAGTTTTCAGCAAAGTTAACCTTACTAAACCTAAAAGACGCAATAAACTAGCAGCAAAATCCATCGACGCCCTCTTGCTTACTTGTGACGTTGTGAAAGAAAGCAAATCGAAGAATTGCATTGAATTTATGCCCTCTGACGATATGTTACGCCGTATTGATGCTAAGATTGCCAATGATCATGACTTCCCAATTGATGAGATAGCTGATTTCGAAGTTATCATGCCTTAATTTGATTACTTTGTGATTTTTTAACTGTATTTTCGACTGATTATATTAATTTGTATATTATCGTGTTTTTATTTCCATCTAGAACAAAATCGATGCAATAACAAAACGTACTATATTTCATTGGAAAATACTATCTTTTTAATTTCCATAGACTATAATTTTTTAAGAGCTCGATTCCAACACTGCCTCCCAGACACTTTGACAATGTCTAAATATGACAGATGGCTAAATATAATGCCGCGTTTACACATTCGTGTTCGCTATTCGCCTCGTCATTCGACGAAACATCCGACGAATCATTCGTGTACGAATGCCGTCGCGAACACGAACATGGATGACGTGAAAATAATTGCAGCATGCGCGCTACATCTAATTGAATTCTTTATTTTTAAGTTGCTTACTGGCAATAGGGTATTTGCCTGGGTTAAAAAATGATAATTTCACTTCATCATTTTTTATATAATTAACAAAAGAAAAAATACGGGTTCAATATTTTTTGCTAATCTAAGTGACGGACTAATTTGTTTTTTTAGGAAAATAGCCTATCCCATATAGTTGATATACGGTTCCATGCATCGTTTGTCTTTTGTCTATTTTTATTATTGCGATGTTTTGGGGTCCAAATGAGCGCTTCCTTTTGATAAATATAAAGATGATCAATACATCGTTCGCCTCCACTCGAGGCAGACGTGTTATCGCTTACATTAAAGATATTTAAATCAGTGTACTTTAAAAATAGCTACTAGTGCAGTCAGTATAGAACTCAAATTTTGTAGATTGTGTGTGTTAATTACATCGTTTCGCCCCACTGTCCATTACCGCAAAAACAAAGGAAGCCGTACCGCCGCGCCGGCACACCGCGCGCTCACCGTGCCTCACCTCTGCGCAACAGAGACAGTGGCTATTTTTCATCTTGCTTGCACAGTGACTCCGCGTTCGCCCGTAACGTGCTTCACCTCCGCGAAAACAGTGCAGTTGTTATTTTTTGACTCTTTCACTCAGATATCCTGCGTTTACCGAGTGTTCTTACAGCGCCACAGAACACCTAGTTATTAATATTGTGAGTTGATAACTTGTGTGGACTACCTACTACCAAGTATAATTACAACTGTCGCTGCTCTGCTACCGAAACGTTGCGGGGATGAAACCGTGGATGGCGTAACTGGCTCCGTGTGTGAAGGGCAATTCGACTTTCCTTGCTCTGGTATAACGGAACGCGGATATAGTAGGCTCGGTGAACGCAAACTTACATGGAAATGTGCCAGCTGCAGACTACCAGTGACAGCCAGTCCCGGCATTAAAGTTACATCACCAGTTCCAGCGGACTAAGAGACCATTCTACTGGAGTTGAAGCGGCTGTCGGCCCAAATGGAGTCGTTGCCAGCGTTAGTTGAGTCTGTGAAGGCCATCCAGAGTGAGCTAGAGGACTTGAAGGCTATAAGGGCTGAATTCTCAGAAGTGAAGAACTCCTTTGAGTTTGCCTGCGACGAAATCAAAGCGTTGACTGGTAGGGTATCAATCTTGGAGAAAGAAGCTGAGTCAATGAAAAACACCAAAGAAGAACTATCCATCTTACAAAATCGTATAGTTAAGTTGGAGGAGCAGCAACGTGAGAATGATCAAAGGTCCCGTATAAACAACATCGAGAATAAGGGTGTGCCGATGTCAAACAATGAAAACCTGTTCACTATAGTGGCCAAGATCGGAGAGACCATCAACTGTCATATCCCTAGGGAGCAGATCAATTACATTGTAAGGGTACCAACGCGTAACGATAAACAAAATAAAAATATAATTTGTTCCGTGCACAATTCCTACCTGAAAAATGATTTTGTGGCTGCCGCCAGAAAACACAGAAATCTTAACACCGGTAATCTGGGGCTTCAAGGAGACAGCAGGATCTATGTCAAACACCATCTTACACTTGAAAACAAAATTCTCCTAAATCTAACTAAAGCTCGAGCCAAAGAGCGTGGATTTGAATTTGTGTGGGTTACTGGCTGCAAAATATTAGTACGTAATAACACCACTTCTCCTAAGCATCACATCAAGACAGAACAAGATATCAAAAAGTTTTTATGTTAAGAATGTCGATGCGGTTTTCTGGTACGTTGTTTACTTATATTAACTCGCTAAGCTTGAGAAACACAGGTAACTGTTTTTTATACGCATTCCTTTCTCGCCTGCCTTTTGTTCGCTGCTCGCTCGGTGACAAATGGTTTGTAAATACTTGCTATTATGATTATATGCTCTATTTTTTGTCTGTTAACGTTGCATTTTGCTACTTAGTCGAAACCTATTTATCTTATATTAACTTAAACTCATTTCTTTTTGCCTATTTTTATTGCAACTTTGTTTACATGTCATAATACCGTAATTTGAATGTGCTTTATATATTTTTATCTATTCAATTAAATAATAAACCTTACAATGATTATTATGGCACCTATTAATATATACTACCAGAACGTACGGGGACTGCGGACAAAAACAGCTGTTTTCTTTAGGAATGTGTGCAGTAATGGTTTTGATATTATTTGTCTGACTGAGACGTGGCTAGTGGACGGCATATCTGACCTGGAATTGTTTGATGACCGGTATCTTGTGTGGAGACGTGATCGGGACTACACTCATACCGGCCAAATGATGGGAGGAGGGGTCTTAATTGCAGTTAAGCGTGAACTTGCCGCTGACACCTGCAGTGAATGGTGCTCGTCCGCTGAGGATTTATGGATTACGTTGACGCTGCATCATAAAAAACCAAGAGTAGTTTATAAAATGCATATTTGTGTTGTTTATGTCTGCTGTCAGAATCATGGAAATTCTCTAACGGCTCAACTGAGCAACTTTTCGGACAAAGTACTTGAAATTACCCTCAATCGTCCGTCCGATAAGTTTATCGTCTTAGGCGATTTCAATCAACCCAATATTGTATGGCAGCGGGCCGGCGACGGACTATCATTATACCCTGCAAATGTTCATGGCAGTGTTCAGACTACTTTAATTATTGATAATCTTAGCACGTGTAATTTAATGCAATATAATAGTCACTTGAACGTCAATGGTAGAATCCTCGATTTGGTTTTTTCTAATGATGAAGTTATCGTCAGCTGCTGTGATGATCCACTAGTCCCTGAAGATCCTCATCACAGAGCCTTATGTGTAACCGCGGAATTCGTTGAACTACGTCTACTACCAGGTAGGTCCTACGTAAAATTCTTATACGAGTCTGCCGATTACGAAAATATAAAAGGCGAGTTAAATCGTGTAGACTGGCAGTCGGAGTTAAGTAGTAGGTCGATGGAAGAGGCGGTAGCATACTTTTATGGAGTAATAAGTGGGCTGCATTCCGCGTATATACCGACAAAAACTGTCGTCCCCAGTTCAAAATACCCTCTCTGGTACAAAAGTCCGTTAATAAAAATCTTAAAGGAAAAAGCTAAATTTCACACTAAATTTAAGAAGTACAGGAACTTATCTGACTATCAATCTTTCATTATACTCCGGCAACGGGCTAAAGACCTAGAGGTGGATATGTTTGACAATTACATAGCTAAAATAGAATCTGATATACGTGACAATCCACGGGCATTTTGGAGATACGTCAAGTCTAAAAAACAATTTTGTTCTTACCCCGCAGTGATGCAATTTGGCCAGGTAACGTCCAGTGATGGTGACGTAATTTGTGATATGTTCAGTAAGTGTTTTCACTCTAACTTTCTTGACGATACTAGTAATGCCAACAGTCAACCTTCAGCTTGTAATGTCGATGGACCCAATGACAACACGCACGATATAAGTCAAGTGGAAATACGGCTAAATGAGGTATGTAGGCTGCTAAAACAAGTGGATTTACACAAATCTGCGGGTCCAGATAACATTTCGCCCATATTCATCGTCAACTGCGCCAAGGATCTTTCTGTGCCTCTTTCCATCCTGTTTGAAAAATCGCTTGCGACTGGCGTGGTGCCTAAGATATGGAAGTCGGCATATATAACACCGATACATAAAAAAGGGTCAAAAACATTGGTGGAGAATTACCGACCTATTTCGAAGCTGTGTGTGTTTGCTAAAGTGCTGGAGAAAATTGTGCACACACAGGTTTATTCGGCACTCAAGCACAGTTTGTGTGAAAGCCAGCACGGCTTCGTAAGGGGTCGGTCGACCTCGTCTAATCTCACAGTCTGTAGCGACTACCTCTCCGAACATATGTCACAGAGGTCGCAAGTCGATGTTATATATACCGACTACCGGAAGTGTTTCGATCGGATAGATCACGTGATCCTATTGCGTAAACTTTTATCGGTGGACATTAGGGGTGATCTTTACCGATGGTTCAAGTCCTATGTGGAGAACAGATGTCAGACTGTGGTCCTGAATGGATACTGCTCTAAGACTATGAATGTCCCCTCGGGGGTTCCCCAAGGATCCTTGCTAGGGCCTTTGTTATTTATTATCTTTATCAACGATATCTCTTCTTCTTTTCGGTATTCAAAATTATTACTATATGCTGATGACATGAAGACAATGAGACAAATAAGTACCGTGGCAGATGCTCATCTGTTGCAGACAGACCTTAATAATTTTCAGGGCTATTGCATCAATAATAAGTTGGACCTGAATGTCTCCAAGTGTTATGTTTGCTCCTTTACACGGAAACCTATCCCAATCGTCCATGACTACTTGCTTTTGGATACAGCACTAAATAGGGTCAACACTATCAGGGATCTGGGAGTTACCTTTGACGCTAAGCTCCTCTTTGATGCACACATAGACAATATTGTCAAAAAAGCATCAAAAGCACTTGGTTTCATTCTGCGGGTGTCCTCGGAGTTCAAAAACATTAAGACTATTAAAATATTATACTGTTCTTTTGTTCGCAGTCATTTGGAGAATGCCTCTCAAGTCTGGAACCCCAATTATAATGTCTACATAAATCGTATTGAGAGCATACAGAAAAGGTTTTTAAGGCACATTCAGTATCGGTCTAAGACATTTTTAACGAATTATACCTACCGTTGCAAAAAAGGACATTGCTCGGCTTCCATACATTATTTGCCTAAGAACCGACGATGCCGTGAAATTATTTTTTGTGTTCTAAATAATGCATATTTTCGATTGAAACTTAATTTAAGTCACGGACACTTCAGCGAAATGTGAAAAATCTAAAATTCTTTCTGATTTTGAGGTTATAACGGGCCAACATAAATAAACACGGCACGGCACGGCACGGCTTACTCTAACTTATATAAAAGCTTGTAAAAAGGGAAGTTGTTGTGGTTTTACTTACCAAACGAGGAGCAGTCCATTGTTGTATACAATGAAGAATTTGCTCATCTTCCAATACCATGGAACCAGAGGCTGACCCGCAGTTAACACAAAATACATTATCGTTTTCCAATTCCATGTCACAATAAAAGTCCGTTGAGTAAATGCCGAGTAGTCGTTCTTAGTAGGTCCGTACGAAATCACAGTCCTTTGTTCACGCCAAGTTGTTAGATTAAATCAGAATACAAAAATAACACAAACGAAAACACAACCAACAATCCGTATGCGAACACAGGATGCGCGCGAGGGTAGATATCAACGTACGTAGTGTCAACTAAATGTCATCCGTCAATTCATCAACTGTCAGTCATAGACTTTAGTCTATGGTGTCAATACTGCTCGATAAACATAAAATCGTAATCAATAATCTGTTTGTAAAAATAATAACCTTATTTTATAGATGAAACGCTGAGGGTAATTATAATTAATTGCTTTGTATAATTACGATACACACTGTTAATGGATCAATAATTTCACAAAGTGTTTATTTAAACTACTTTGTAGATGTGGCTGTATGAGCTTAATACCTTTGCATAATCAAAACCCAAAGTGAAACAGAAAAAACATAGGAACATATATTGAATTACTATTTAAAATGTTTTTGATATCAAAGAGTGTCCGTGTTATTCTAATAACTGTAAAGTAATTAAAAAAATAAAATATAAATTATTGTTAAATTTAAATACGTGACGATTCTTAGGCCATTGCTATACATCTCCTTTCATATCCTTCCACTTTATGAAAGGCGAAAAATATCAGATCTTGTGTTCCTTTTCAAAATTGCCAACGGAACAACTGGTGTTACCGAGTTGTTGCACAAAATCCGGCTGCGAGTGCCGTCTGTGTTCTTACGTAGACCTCATTTATTGCACACCCCAGTGGTAGCCACTACATACAGACGGAACTTGTACATGGTGAGAGCGAGTCGTATGTACAACACGACCTGCTGGGAAGCTGATATCGACTTTTTTAATACTAGTGTTGCTAAATTAAAGAAAATTTTATCTAATTGCTTCTTCGAGCGTTAATAGTAATTTACTGTTCTGTTATACATTTTATCATCTGTTCACATGATAATATATTATATTGTATTATCTAAGGTTATATATTATATTGTGTTATTTATACGTATATACTTACTACACGTGGAAACTTGTAATTGGCCTTATTTTTGGTTAATCTATTACTTACTGTATCTGTTTAGCTGTAAGTTTTCCTCAAAGAGATTTAAGATAGGAACAATAGAGAGGCTATGCAAAGAAATGTCATAGAAAAACTGTGATCCCAATTCCCATGTCTCAGTGACGCCATCTAGTATAATATAGCAAAATTAGAGCGGCAAAAATTGCAAACATGAATTAAATTTAGTAAAATATATGCAGCTATTGCTCGGTAGGTGGCCAGTGTGGTCAGTGTTGCCAGATCCGATTTTCAATCCGTGGGTTAAGCCTGAAAAACCTAATATACTTAGTTCAAATGGTAAATAGATATAAAAAACTAAACAAATTAAGCAAAACTTGTTCTAAACAGTAAAAACTATTTTAGAATTTTATTCGCTACTATCCATTGTCCGTATTACCGTGTATGACTAGGTATCAGTTTCCGTGTGTGTTTATGTACATTTTAAAATAAAATCATTTTAAATGTGCCTGCTTGGCCGTTGGATTATTATAGCACTCAGTTTATTACACTTTTTGTGTAAAGTAGACCTATTATGTCACAAAGCGCATATTTTCTTTGCAATTGTCGGTTGCGTTTCGGTTTTAGCAAAATAATTTTTTTTTACTTTGTTTGCAAATATTTGTAAATCTTGTATCCGTATGTATACGTATATCCGAGGCGAGGTCCAAAATCCGTAGATCTATAAAAAAATCCGTAGGTCTGGCAATAAATGGGGTGACACTAAGTAGACAGTATAAAACCTGTGGTAGGGATTTTACCATTTCGATATAAATGTATCGATAACATTGAAAAAAGTGACTAAGACTATTTTTTTTTTCGCGTTTGAATAGATTGAACCAAGTGCCAAAATATTATGAAAACAATAAAATGATTAGCAGTTTAAAAGTTATTTATTTATAAAATTATTTTTACATACAAATGACTAATAATTATCGTTATTATGATCTAGTAATCCAAGTGTGAGACCAGATGGAAGCCAATTTTCTTCTCTATCTGAACAAACCGTATCCACTTTTCACGTTCTACATTATTTACATTCGGAAACCTACATGAATGAATAGTACTTGTTCATTTATTGATATTTAAATAAAATGACATGATTATCTTCAAACAGTATTATATTTTGTGTTATTTATTTTTTAACTTAATAAATATTATCGATAACCAAATCGATAAACAAAATTTTATCTCTACAACGCAGTAGTAAACTGTAGTAGCTACTCAGCAATAGAGGGCGTTTATTACAAAATTAGCAAATTTTCTAGATCTATTTATGAAAATTATTTAATTTTAATTACTGAGTAAATATAAATAATTCATACGAAAATAAACTGAAGTTAGGTCCAGCCGTTTTACCGTAACGAGATTTACAATATCTCAATGCGCAACTCGGCATATTTCCTTAGAAAATATTTGTTTTTGGTGGACACAAATACGACTTGACACGCAGGCGTACCACACTCGACTGAGTGACTTTTGACCACTAGGACAAAAGTATTGGATTACGATTTTGTTCGTGATGTCCTGTCTATTGTCAAGTCTTTGGTTTTCCTAAAAATAAATAAATAAAGATAAACAATCAATAAAGATATTCAATTATAATCATTGTTGTAGTATTAAAAATATATATATAATTGTACTAGTTTATTGTAACTTTTTGTAAGGGACAGGGACTGCTAGGTATTAGGAAAGCTGAACTTCACCCATCAGAGGCCTTACCACGAGCTCTTAACGCGATCCAGTTTAGGCTGTTGGAAAGAGACAGAGCTATACAAGTCGTCTAGCGCCATCTCGATCCCTGAGCGTAAATTGAATCGCGTTAAGAGCTCGTGGTAAGGCCTCCGATTGTGTTTGAGATGGAACAAACTTATATGAATAACTTTATGTATGCGTATGCCTCATGTACTACAATCTCCTTTTTATGAAATTAAAAAATATTATTAAGTATTATAATGTTCTAGGCATTCTAAAATTCGCACTTCATTCCATTTTGTCGGGCGCAGGGGGAGACAGTTAGAACATGCACAACTTTAGTAAAGATAGAGTCGCCATCTACTTTTGTTAACGAAGAAGCTATTAGTTTAATAATCATCGATAGATGTCTCTGTGATACCAACTTAAATGCAAATAAGAAAATCAAATACAAGAGTTCTCTATAATAAATTTAAAACAATAATTATAACATTTTACATCAAGATTATTACATTATTATATGTATTTCATTTGCATTAGGCATCATCAATTATTGCAACCGTGTCACGGAAATCCTTATTGTGTGACATATTCTGGCAACATCACAATATGGTCGTCGGTCTCAGTTTATAAGTGTATAGTCTATGGTCGCCCTCGCCGGTACCGTTTATTAATATACTCTTAGCCTTTACACGGTTACAAATTACAATAAATTAAAGCAGAATGGTTCATTATTGTGTTACTGCCAATTCTGGCGAAATTTAGCGTTTGATGTATGTGATCATTCAAATTTTCTTAGCTGTTGTTGCGTTATAATGTTGATCAATATGCGGTCAATTTATATTAGGACACTTTTACTTCTTAATCACCATCATTCAAATTTTAATTATTGTAATTTAGTAAATGTATCATTATTATTATTCGCCAGTCGCATATTGATCAACATATGACTACAACAGCTAAAAAAATTTGAAAGATCACTTAAAAACCAAATTTACTGATCTATACGTACGTAGGTACACATACATTCATGCATATCTATAGCCACCTATAGAGCCTTAGTTCCAGTTAAGAAATGCAGATGGCGTTTCGAATCTGGATGCTTCGGAATGGCACAAGAGGGCTCTCTTCTCCCGTATTATACTCTTTGGTCGGGCGCTAGCTGTCTACTGAATGCAGGCGAATGTGTAAACAGTAAGTTCGTGTTCGCTATTCGTGCCCTTTGATTCGCGTCCGAAAAACCGCTCCCAATGCGATCGCGCGATTCGCGCGAATGTGTAAACGCGGTATAACAGATGACAGTGTTGACCGTCAGGCAGGCCTCATCCGTCTGATACGTCACACTTAAAAAATAATCTGACAAACAAACAGACTTTTCAGCTTTATTATAGTATAGATTATTACAGAGGTAAATAAATAATTTAATTAGATTCGTTTCGTTCACATTGATAAACTCGCAAATCAAACATTGATTGACAGTAATGACAGTACCATGTGTCAATTTTAACAAGATTATTACCTATTTTTGGGATGTGTTTGTGTTCACTTTATTATCCTAGACAATTAGAAAAGTTTGTTCGTTTTAGGGGTAAATTCACACTAAAATAAAAAAACATTTTTCTGAAAATTGGGGGCCTTTAAAAATATATGATATAGTTAGAACCACCAGTTTTCGAGATGCCTATCCAAATATATTTAATTTATCCTTGTTACGAATTATTAAATAATAAAAAACCATTTTTGGACATGTCCTTTGGCACACAGATAGTTTATAACCAAGATTAACACAGGATACTTCTATGTTCTATGTTACGGGTTTGGTTTCCACACTTAGTATTACAGGATACTTATTATCCCGATATTCCCACGGGATCGAAACATATGCTGGTGAAACCACGGTGCGCAGCAAATAAAATAATAAAAGATGATTCTGTCGACTCTAACAGCAACCCTGTCAATCAACAATCAACTCAGCCTACCACAATCCACTGCTGGACATAGGCCTCTCCCAGGCTGCGCCACAGCACCCTGTCTTACATTTCGGATTTTTTTCCTTTACTTGTGCTACATGACATTGCTTCTTGCCAAATTCATGATTCTAGGTCAAAGGGAAGTACCCTATAGGTTTTGATTCCCTTGCAAGTGTCAAAATATGCAGCATAAATGGAACATAAACGCCCGTATCCTTTGATTACATTGACATAGAAGTTTGATTTTTTCACTGCTTCAAGGGATTGCAGCCCTGGGTATTTGATATTAATTTCAACTTGAGAACTCCACGCATTCCTGATAAAAAGGATCTTGACAGACAGACACTGAAGTGATCTTATAAGGGTTCCATTTATCCTTTTGAGGTACAGAACTCTAGAAATAACAACTATTTATTTTGACTATAATATGAAATATGATGTTTATTTGTAATATGTGTACCTATTGTCCAGTATTGTTATCCTATCTTACTAATATTATAAATGTGAAAGTTTGTATGGATGGATGGATGTTTGTAACTCTTTCACGTTAAAACTACTGAACGGATTTGAAAATTGGTTCACAGATAGTTTATAAGCAGGATTAACACATAGGATACTTTTTTATCCCAATATTCCCACTGGATCGAAACTTTTGTGGGTGAAACCGCGGGGCATAGCTAGTACAAAATATGAGTAAATGTCTGTTTTTATCTTTAAAAATGTTTATTTACAAACACCATTTGGCAAAGTCTAGTTATTTGAAGATGCAAACAAAGTCCTCCTTAATTCTATCAACTTAATGGAAGTTGTTAGCAGCAGCAAGCATTTGAAAGGAATGAGCCGTGCTGCAGCAGCACAGCCACAGCTGTGGTGTCACAACAGCTATGGTGACTGTTTGACTGGATTCTGACATCTCTATACAATCTGATAAGGACAATATCATAGAACACATTCACTTAAACATAATTCAATCATCAGCCAAGTTCAGCAACACTTTTACCTACACAAATATGACAAACACTTATAGTTAAATATTCAGAGGAGCCCTGTTTAGGAACGGCTATGTAATACACAGTCACACAAGCTGGACGCCCCAAAACTCACAATGCCAATGTAGCTGTACATTATTCATACAAAACATCAACTGGTATTACTCTATCTAGTACAAGAACTTGTTCTACATTATATTCTGTACGATTAAACACAGTTTCCACAAAAACACAACTTGTAATAATTCATCAAGCCACAATGAATGCACCATTATCCTGAAAGGCACTGAAGGCAGGCAGGTGCCTATGCTACCTCCGGTTGTTGCCACGCTGGTGACCGCGGCCGCGCACATACGTCTTATGTGCGTGCTTGCCGGAATGGTCCTGCGCGGGCGGCGCGAAGCGGTCGGGCTTGGCGCTGTGCGGCGGCGCGGGCGCGGCCGGCGCCTGCAGCGTGCGCAGCGGCGCGTGGGCCCCGTTGGAGCGCTCCGGCGCGGGCGGTGCGGCGCCGGCGGCGGGTGGCGGCGGCGCAGGCTGGGGCTCGCTCATGTTCACCTGCTCGTTGAATAGCATACAGAACTCGCCCACTTTCTGTATGTCGCCGGACTTGCCGGAGTAGAGCGTGAGCGCCGCGCGCCACAGAGACGCATAGCCGCGTGTGAGGCGCACGATATCGCCGGGCTGCAGTAGCGCGCCGGGCTCGTCCCACACAGACAGGTTGACCGAAGCCGTGGCGTCCGCCACGCGCAGGGTACGCACCTCCCGCGCTTCCTTCGTCAGCGTCGGTGGACCCACCTCGAGCACGATGAACTCGGCATTTATGTTTTTCAAGCCGGGTTTCAGATCCTTTATTTGCACGTACTGTATGTTACTCATTGCAGTTTTTGTGATTTGTTTACTTGTCTAAATTGATTATAAGTATTGAAAGGACGTTGTATTTACAAATCAAATTGCAATTTTGCATATTTCTGACACACTTTGACGCTGATGACTGACTCACTGACAAGGGACACAACTCGACCGACTCGCAAGCAAGTGACATACAAATTCCTTGGACATACACATACACCTTTAGTAAAAATGTACTCTGTGAGTGACATGACAATATGACACGTCTGTCATTTGTCAGTTTTAAGATTTGAGAGATTAGGTGCGTTTAAATAATCACTCACAATCACTAATATCGCTTGACTCACAGAAAAAGTCATTATAAAAGATGCCGCCGACTGCTAAAGATTGAGATAAGTGAGATTGGAGACAGAAGTATTGTAGGTCTTTCAATCTTTTTTAAAGTTCATATTTTATGCAGTTGGGTTATTTATTTTTAAAGGACCATGCAAAAAATCTGGATGATTTTCTACTGTGAGGACATCCGCCGTAGGAATGGGGTTTTCATGCAAAAAATCGTATTTGAATATTTAATGTTTTTTGGAACGAAGAACGAAGATGGAAAAAATTAAGACCAAAAGTTGTAACGACACTTTTTGCTATAGTTGTAAGCCGTGCGGCGTGCGCGTGTTTCTCTGTCTGTCTCTCTCGCTCTCTCTTATAGAAAGCAAGCCAGTTATTTTCGTTTCGTCTTTTTATTTCGCATTGAACAGTGTGGTGTCGCGACAATTATTTTTGTTGAGTGTATAAAGGTTAAAAAAATAAAATTTTATTAAGAAAGGAACTTCGTTCCATCCGGGTGTCCCTTGACACCTCTCAAGATTTTTTTTACATTTTCAGTTTTTTTTTAATGCTCTGTTATTTTTATATGGTCGCCTTAACACGCGCGCGCATCTCAGTTGTGGATATACTATGTTATTTTTTATATAATTATGATCACCTAAACACGCGCGCGCACCTCAGTCGTAGCTAGTACCACGGACTAATATATTATAATAATATATAAAATGAGCTCGGAAAGCACGTTAGCCGTTGGTCCCGGCTGTCACTCGTGGATCTTTGACAGTCGTTATGGGTCGCCAGTAGCCCGAAAATCTGAAAACCAGTCAAAGAGTATAGTAATATAGATGAAACAGTCTTACCAAGGGGTATCGTATTACCCAGTCACTGGGTTGTGGAGGTCTGATAGGCAGTCGCTCCATGTAAAATACTGGTATTCAGCTGCATCCGGTTAGACTGGAGTTTGTATATATGTCCCTCTATAAACTCTGGTAAGTTAGAATAAGTTTTCTAGACAGATGTCAAAGGCTTGTCTGCTCTGATCGTTTGCCTGTGCGGATGCACAATATATTTTGGAATCTAATATGTTATTTTATTGAGTAGCTCACGAATTTCCAACAGACCCCAACATAGTTGGGAAAAGGCTGTGCAAATGATGAGGCTAATACGTTTCGCTGTGTTCACGTTTTTATCTGTAGGTACGTCATCGGCTATGGAAGCTAGTATGCCACATTTTGAAGATTTTCCAAGAGTAACTGACGGTGATATATTATTATTTGCTGAACATTTGCGAAATGGACTTTACTATACACAACATGACACCGGATAATACCTGGTTGATCAGAGCACGCATACAATCTGGACACGTTATGTCACGTATCTTTTATTAGTGTTAAAAACTAGATGAGGTCGGCGTTTCCTATCTGACTAGTCTAAGTATAGTAATATAGTCTATAGTAATAAACTGAGCTTTAACTGATAGACATGCCAAATAATCTCAGTTGTGTGGTATATGGGGAAAAGGCGTCACATAGAATAATCTTCCAGCTGAATTTTTATCTACTTTAATAATAGACGAATAATTATTTAATTAGTACACTACATAACATTTCTGTTGTGATGAATATTAACCTACAGTTACATCATACTTTATAGGTATATATATTCTCTATTATTCTGTGACGTTTTAGTTACTCCAAAGCGTTACATGTTTTTAAAGTTTCGCGGTCATTAGCACACATCGTTATTACAAATCAAGATAATTTTTTTGAAAAGAAAACAGATTTATAATCGTTTGGTATTATTTGACACAAGCGTTTTAACAACGGACATATTTAGTTGGTCAATAATTTAAAACTAGATGACGCCGGCATTTCTTAGCTGACTGATCCGTAAGAAGAAACGCCGAAACAAACTCCTGGTAACCCTAACCCTACCGAACCTAACCTTCAAATTCAAAAAGTCAAAACAAGTTGTTTCGTGCCGCGCCGATAAACAAACACTTTGTCTACTGTGGTTCTATCAACACCGTATTTAAAATCCGCTTTGTATTTGTAGTCTAGATAGTTAGAGGTGATCGTAAGCGGTGAAGATGTTCAACCAGCTGGGCGGCGCGCCGAGCAACCCGAACAAGGACCTGGAGGTGACTTCGCCGCCGGACGACACGGTGTCGGCGCTGGAGTTCTCGCCGCCCTCGCTGCCGCAGACCTTCCTCGTGTCGGGCAGCTGGGACTGTCGGGTGAGTCGCCCGTCGCACTAGCACCGGCTCACCGGTAAAGTCTGTGTGCTATTAGCAGAATACGCACATGATGTTCAGTACAGTAGACGCCATGGATATTTTTGTAGTTAGCCGTGGGTAGTCTCTTTGTGTACGAACAAGTTCTACGCAAGTTATGTCAAGCACCAAGCACTGCAGTGTAGCACTGGGCTTATTTACATACCACAATATTAGTAAGGAAATACCTGTGGAGTGTCGGCTCCAGCCGGTGCACTTCTACAATAGGTTATTAGTAGCCATGTTTGTTATACAAAAATTGCATTTTCGGAGAGTTTGGCAAACTGTACCCTAATTGCGTAACACAGTATTAATCTCAATCTGAATCATTTTGAAGGATATTGCTAATCCATTGCTTCTTAAGTTCGAAAAATGTATCTGCTCAACTACGTAAATAACACAATGAATGCTGCTGAAATGTCAAAATGAAAACCATTGCTACTGATAGTGTGTTACGCAATGACCCTGCAGGAAACAACAAATTGCATCTTTTCTATTGTTAGTTGTTCTCCCTAAGAGGCGTCCCTGCCCCTCACTGCACACACACCACCAGGAGCCACAGCACGGGTGAGATTCTCTTTGTAGGAACATTGTTATTTGTGTTGTACAATATTGTGAAACTGAATCAATGTTTATGAGTCATCTTCATATTATTCTTTTAACATTATGTAATTAGGCACTTTTTGCAACATGTATCTCCTTTATTAGGCTCTCTCCAGCCCCATAGTTGTTACCACTAAAAAACTTGCTATTTTAAAGATTAATGTTTCATAGTGTGTATCAGGGATGTTGCGGATGCAGATTTTTTTCACATCCTTCCGTGGATTTGGATGCACATCTGTACAAAAAACATATGTGTTACCCACACTTTTTAATGGTTAACAAAAGTCAATTTGAATTCAAAAAGCAGCACTCTCCTTACTTAACGTAATAAGTAGCACTTATGTATGTAAATAATACCTACAGTTATATGTATGCGATGACACTTTTTAACACACCTATAGAACTAGAAATAGGGACTAATAAGTTCAACCAGGTTTTTTCATGGGGTACTGTTTAAAATGTTACAATAAAATACCTCCCCACATACTACAACTCAATGAAACCAAATTCAAATCTTACATAAAACACACACTGTGCAACCAAGCCTATTATAAGTTGGGGGATTACATCGCTGACAAAAATGCTTGGCTAAACGCTGGGCCTGCACCACAGGATGCATAAATAAATTGATGAGCATTTGAAAATACTTCACACACGCCTACCCTACCTGCATACTGTTGGAGCTGCTGAAGATTTTAAGATACTATTTTTGCATTATATAAATTCAACAATCTTCTAGTATTGTATAATTGCAATGTCTGTAAGGATTGAGGAGCCACATCAGATTTTTAAAATCTGATATCACCATTATTTAGCAGCAATGTAGCTGATTTTGCAGCACGAATTCTAGATTTAGCAGCAAAATATATCACTAGTTATATTTAATGCAAAAGTGGCTCCTCAATCTAAACGTCTGAATTGAGGAGCCACCTGGAACTCGTTAAGTAATAGATGAATATTTATGAAAAATTTGTATCATTTAGTAGCAGTTGTGCATATTACTGTCAAAAAATTTAGCTTCTGTAGCGCTAAAATGAAAGAAAGTACAACACTTTTAGTATGGCTCCTCAATCTACACTCAAGAGGTGAATTTCTATTGGATGTGAGCGATCAATTAACATATTCGACATAATGATCATTTAGCAGGTGTTGTGTTTGATTTTGCAGTATAGAAATAAAATAGTAAAACAGAGTAAATTTTGTATATAAACGCATTTTCTATGGCTCCTCAATCCTGACGTTCTAATTATATATGTTCTATTCTATTATTCTGTTCTAATTTTAAAATCTTTTCGTTACGGACGCTTTTAACGTTCTGCATCATTCTCACGTGTATAATTTTTAACATGAATGATGTAACCAATACTTTGTAACTATATTATTGTGATTTAAAAGAGTGTCCATGGAGTTTCTTGCCTGTTCTTCTCCATAGGTACCTACTACGCTTTGGAATGGGCAACTAGCTTACTATATTATTGTGATTTAAAAGAGTGTCCATGGAGTTTCTTGCCTGTTCTTCTCCATAGGTACCTACTACGCTTTGGAATGGGCAACTAGCTTCATCTTTTTGACTGACTGGACTGACCCTTGACAATTGAAAAGTGCCTGTAATTGGTTTAGTTGAAATAAATAGTTTGAGTTTGAGTAACAAAAAGCACAATAAAAAAGTAATAAACTTGTGATTGACTATACTACTTACGACCAAACAACAAACGTGCACGTCAGATCTTGTCACAACACAATAGCGAGGCGCGTCACCGTCACCGATTCACCGAAGTCCAAACTCCAAAACAAAATTATTGCTTTCTTATTGGTCAATTAGCACACGTTGTCGACACGCGCCACTCGCCGGGCCCGCTCCTTTCTTTCTTGTCGCGACCTGCTACACATCCACATACGCATCAGCTCCGCATCGATTTATGCGGATGCGGATTCGATGCGGATGTTCCGCATATGCGGATGCGGATGCGAATATTCGCAACATCCCTGGGGGTCTACTCCGAAGTAGTATCGGCCGAATGTTCGGCTGTTTCCTGCTACGAAGTTACTATTTGGTTTGGACGGTTCCGATCCTACACTCTTACACTCTTTCGAATATTGACTATGGTCCCGACCCAACTGAGCCGATCCAAACTTTTTTCACATTTCTCAATAATATTCGGTTCGGCCATGTGTCAGTCCGATCCGAACATTCGCACTTCGGAGTAAGCCCCCTGGTGTATGGTAACAGGATCAAGAATTGATCAACGATTCCATAGCTAATGTTCTAATGAGAATAAAAAATTCAAATGACAGTTTATTGGATCAAAAATTAGCTCCAAGTGCTCAAGTGCTCTTGGTGGGTGTGTGCTGTGTGTGACAGTGATCAACCAAGTGGCTTGCTTGCAGGTGCGATGCTGGGAGGTGGAGGCGTCAGGCAAGACTGTGCCCAAGGCCGTGCAGACCATGGACGGGCCCATCCTCGATGTGGCGTGGCACGACGTCAGTACACGCACTCACTGCTACTTACCATACTTCATTACCGGGAACATGCCTATTCACTAGTACCCGGCTATATTGTATTTGCAGGATGGCAGTAAAATCTTCATGGCGTCCACAGATAAGAGCGTCAAGTGCTGGGACCTAGCTTCCAATCAATCAATACAGGTGATAAATTCGAAAAAAAAACATCCAAAAATGTTTTAATCGATTTTGTTCTTTTGGCATAAAGACTAACATAGTGTAATGTTTGAAAAGTTTTTTTGCTTTTGAACCTGGTTATGATTTCAATGCAGTGTTATTTGCCGCGCAGGTGGCGGCGCACGAGGCGCCTGTGAAGACGTGCCACTGGATCAAGGCGCCCAACTACACCTGCCTCATGACGGCCTCCTGGGACAAGACGCTCAAGGTACCGCACCGTCCGACGCCCGCAAGTCGCGCTCTACTCACCTCACGTCGTCTCTGCATTATCGTGCACATTTTTGTTTCAGTTCTGGGACACCCGCAGCGCAGTTCCCATAATGAATATGAACTTGTCGGAGCGCTGCTACTGCGCGGACGTGGTACGTACCGTAGCTCTCGATGTCAGTGGGGAAGGTGGGAGTGCGACACGCGACAGTTTGCTCATATTGTGTCTGCGCAGGACTACCCGATGGCTGTGGTGGGCACGGCGGACCGCGGCATCTGCCTGTACACGCTGGAAGGCAAGCCGGGCGAGTTCAAGCGCGTGGAGTCGCCGCTGAAGCACCAACACCGCTGCATCGCCATCTTTCGCGACAAGAAAACGAAGCAGCCCACTGGCTTCGCGCTGGGCAGCGTGGAAGGCCGCGTGGCCATCCAGTACGTCAACCCCACAAACCCCAAGGACAACTTCACATTCAAGTGCCACCGGCCGCCCGCCAACACCACCGGCTACCAGGCAAGTGCATTACCTCTTAGCTCGTACGAGCGTGCGTGTAGCGAAGTGAGAGTGTCGTAATGTGACGGTTATTGTGCAGGACATCTACGCGGTGAACGATATCGCGTTCCACCCGGCGCACGGCACGCTGGCCACGGTGGGCTCGGACGGCTCATTCTCGTTCTGGGACAAGGACGCGCGCACGCGGCTCAAGTCCTCGGAGATGCTGGACCAGCCGCTCACCAAGTGCGCATTCAACCACAACGGACAGATCTTCGCCTACGCCGTCGGATACGACTGGTCCAAGGTACTGTACTACACCACTCATACTCACGATCCCAAAAGGTTCATTCAACGACTCGCCGTGTCATTGTAATGTACAGCCAGTGAAATGCATAGATTAATACAACCAGTAAAATCCAAATAATAAAGCTGTGTTTGTTTGTTTGAACGCGCTAATCTCTGGAACTACCAGTCGGAAAGAGCCTATAACCCTATAGGCACTTTAACATCGCAACGACGGGAGCCGAGCAACACGAAAAAAGGTCGCAAGGCGGGCGGTGGGATGCGACAGAAGCTATAGTCCATTTATAATAGCATTAGAAAAAAGAGGCTCGTAGAAGCAGGAATGCAAAACATTTTATTTCAAAGTTATGATAAAACAATTTTAAGGGAGATGCTTAAATTCTAATTTTCTTGCGTTTTTTGCAATTTGCAGGTCAGTGTAAGGTTGTATCTTAATAAAAATAATATGATGCGCAACAATAAGAAATATGTAGGCAATAATCCAATTTTAACCTTAAAAATCATCAATACATCCCTTTAAATTAGAATTGCTCCGAATTCGTCTGATTTCGCGGGCTACTGCAGCGCATCCACCTTAATTAAAATAAAATTCGGTAGAATTATAGTGAAACGAATAACGTTCCAAGTATTGTTCATCCCTGCTTCTTTTAGGTTTTTAGCATTGACACTGTAATTTTAAATTGGAGTTATATAATATAAATAAATTAAAGCCACATAATTTCATAAGATAAATAGTTAAAATGGTTACAATTAAGTGTGACAGCTGCTGTAAAAATAGATCATAATAAATTCGGCGTCTATCATAATGTAACAATGTTTATTGTATTTTTGTTACAAAGTGTGCATTAAAAATAACCTTTTTTAACTTCTTTCTAATGCTATTGTAAATGGACTATAGTGTTGTAATAAAATCATTTGAACATTCAAGCAAACTATTAATAACTTGACAAGTCAATTTGTAAAACCTTTCGTTTCCTTCGAATAAACTTATCTATAAAAATGAGTTTTATAAACGCAATAATATTATGAAAATCGCGAGTCATCGCGTCAGGTGTATGTGGGCTGTTAATGTACCGTGTCATATGCCGTAGGGTCACGAGCACTTCAACCCGGCCAAGAAGAACTACATCTACCTGCGCGCCTGCTACGAAGACCTCAAGCCGCGCTCTACGTGAGCATCCCCCGAGTCCCACACACATACACACACCCACACCCTTGCATACATTACAATGCTAAAATATTCCTTTTCTTTACCACAGAATGTGAACCAAGTTGCCCGACACGTCTGTATTACACGTTTTGTTTTATATAATCTTTTGTAATTTCTGTATAAACGTGTTACTTACTTGACCCTACCCAAGGCCAAGTTGCTAGATAATAATAAATTAAAATATCTTTTCTTTTATGTAAGTAAATGTTGTCAGAAGTAGAATATAAGAAGGTGGGAGAGTTGTGAGTAGCGCATTACATTGAGCGAGACTGACTGATGTGTTAATAAACAATATTAAGTTATACAAGTTATTATTGGCGGTGCCACAATCAGGGTCAAGGAAAACAAAGACGAGACGTTTCAATGGCATAATATGTAATTATTTAATAGAGACTGATACTAGGAGCAAGTAACTGTCGGCGGCGCGCTGCTCGCCGCTCGCCGCTCAGTGCGCGCCGTGGCCGTGCGCGTCGTCGCCGCCGAGCATCTTGCCCACGCCCACGGTGACGAGCGCCAGGGCCAGGCCCAGCGGCAGGCCGCGGAACAACGCCTTGTTTGCGCGGGCCCACTTGGTGCCGAACCCGGGGTGGTAGCGCCACGCCTCATTCCTGAAGTGTATTATTGTAGTCTTGTACAATGCTTCATGTAAATACAATTTATTATTATACTGGATCGGTTGTTTTTTTAATGTTTCCATTTTCTATGTTAACATTTTTATTTAATTAAATAAATTATTATTTGCTTTATTACATTTTCATACATATTATTATGTATTATTAACATTTAAAAATATTTTTATAAAAAAATACATTTAATAATGTTAAAAAAACCGGTCAAGTGCGGGTCGGGACTTGCGCACCGAGGATCCCGTACAAATTTGTAAGTACCTATGTAAATAGTTTAAAATACTTAATTGATTTCGTAATGTACTCGTAACTACGAAACGGTTTTCGAATTTTTTCATTTGCTTGCTGAATTTGGCTACTTCTTGCCAAATTTCATAGTTCTAGGTCAACGGGAAGTACCGTATAGATTTTGACTACCTTGCGAGTGACAAAATATGCGGCATAAACGACCGTATCTTTTGATTGCGTTGACTTAGATGTTTGATTTTTTCACTGCTTCAAGGGATTGCAGCCCTGAGTATTTGATATTAATTTCAACTTGATAACTACACGCGTTCCTGATAAAAAGGGTCTTGACAGACGGACAACGAAGTGATCTTATAAGGGTTCCGGTTTTCCTTTGAGGTACGGAACCTTAAAAATGCCTATCGGCATCAGGAACAGGGTCCAGGCTGTCGGTGGTCAAGGCTCTAAAGAAAGGAATCTCCTCACTATACGTGCCGTGTCTAGGAGTACTGCTTTCTGAACCAACCCCGTGACCCAGTCGCGCAATGAGAGCCTCCCTGAGGTGTTGGTCGAGGCTCTCCGCTATTCGCATTTACTGTAACGATTATCGGTGCAATGATTGCAAAGTTCACGTTCCACATATCGATAACCTCGTGCGCTAAGTCAAGATACTTGTTTTTTTTTATCTTTCTCAACTTTCACGAGATTTTCATCACTGAGGGACAACGATATCAACTCAAATATCAACAATCATTGCACGGCGCTCTCGTCGATCTATCACCACGATATCAGGCTTATTGGCTACAATAGTCTTGTGATGTTAGATTCCCAGTACAATGTGGCGTGAGCATTCTCTGGAACTGGGTCAGGCAATACCTGTAGCATGGTAGGTACTTATGACTCCACAAGGTTGTACTGCAAGGTAAGCTGCTGGTGGATAATCCTAGCCTCTAGATTGTGTCTGTGCAAGTACTCGCCGTTAGCAAGACGTGAACAACTGGCAACAATACGTCCGATTGTTTCACCAGGAAGGTGGCATGCCTGACAAATGTCACCCATTCCGTCCTTGACAATGTATGTATGTCTGATAATTATTCGTTATGATATCTTCATCCATAATTGCACAGACAAAACCTTCGGTTTCCCTGAAGAGACAGACTGAGATTCGAAAGTGCCAGCCAGAAGTTTTACACGTAAATTCAAGCTGGCTGGACACAGATTTTTGCATTTTTCCACTTAGCCGCTGTACGTATCACAAAACTTTTAGCTTGATGCCTGTTACAAATTTATGTGACGCCCGTTGATATGCAAAATGTCGTCAAAATCACTTCCGTTGCCGAGATTGAGAGACCAGCGAAAAGTGGTTTTTCAAGCTGGCTGGACACGTTTTCGATCGATTATCTAAGATTCTGTAGCGTTACAAATTCTGAAATAAGGGTGTTTAGCCATCACATAAAGTGCCCTATTGACCTAGTTAAATGCGAGCAGCCAGCCTGAGTCACATGGCCCATGGGGAGCCCGATAAAAGCATCCATGAAGCTCTTTGCCTTGCCATATATCCTTTATGCTCGTTAGTATCTACTACTGCAGGTTTGAGCTAGTTCTCTGTCGCTAAGGAGATCATGGTGAGGCCCTTGTCCACTGCAACCACATCTCAATGCATCCCAACATAATTTTGTTAGAAATAATAATATTCCCTGAGACTGTAAATCTCTCGTGGTTATGGAGGGTTTTAGCCAAATAAATTATTATTATTAATGCTTTGGGATCCGTCACAGCCTGACTTACATTTATGAATGTTTTTAGTAAATTGCAGATCAGCTTAAGGTTGTATCTTGACCAAAACATTGGGATAGTAACAAATTATTTATAGCATAATATTCACAAAAATAAGAAACTGGTTTTAGTACTTACCTAAGTTATATTTGAGGTTATATAAATATACTGTAGGTACTAATAATTTATTTTATTGATTTTTATTCTTCATAATAAAACATATTCGCTACTGTTGCAAATTGTATTTTGATGAACATACAACTTGATACAGAGTTATAAATTGCAAAAAAGTTTCAGGCTCTCTGGATGCATAGTAAGAATAACATACAGTAAAGCATATAATATTGGTGCCATGATGTGTTCCCAGAGTTCTATTGTGTCTACAATTGGTGGACATGTGTATACTTATCAGAATAGGACAACCAACATTGTCCTCTTTTCTTACTTATGTTATAAGATGGCATAAAATTTTCTGACAGCCGAAATAATTGTTTTTTTATAAGCAACTAAGAAATGCAGACAAAGCAATGGTTAAATCGTCACCTGATCCAGGGGTCACGGAGCCCCTTCTTCTCCAGCGCTTTCTCTAGCTCTTCCAGCTGAGGGATACCCTTGGTAGTGAATTTTTGGTAGTCCGGGATTTCGTACGGAGGTCCATGTCCATGGCCACCCATCTAAGACATAACAACATAACATACTTTACCAATTTTACATACATCACGCCTGCTTACTCGCAAAGAGGTAGACATGCGAATAGTAACTACACCGTCACCTACATTTCGGTAGATTTAAGTCAGATGTAATGGAGGGCGAACCTGATGCTAATTAACTAGTTATAAACGCAATAATAACAAAATTCTAACCTATTACATTACATAATTAACTGCCTTGGTCATAAGTGGTTTTAAATTATATGAAGCTGTTTCAGGTTTAATATCACAAACCTTATTACTTCGTCCTAGCTTTGGTTAAAGTTTTCACAATTTTATAGGATTTAATAGGGATTTAAACGCTTTGTATACCTTCGACTCCTATAAAATTTTTCAATCGATTTTGTCAAAATTGACACTTGTCCCCTAGTATACTGCCAGTGACGGTGTTGCAAATGTTAAGTTTTAATTTTCAAACATTCCACTACTTTTTAACCGACTTCAAAAAAAGGAGGATGTTCTTATTTATTTATTTAAACTTTTCGCACAAAAAAGGCGGTTCTTAATTCATATGTTTATAGGTATATATTTTTTATTCGTCTGAAACCGATAACATAAATTCCTAAATGCGAATACATAGTCTGTTATGGCCTTCACAAGACTTACGCAAGTATTTATTAACCCGCTAACTCACTCAAGCCTAATCTGAGCTAAAATCAACCTTGCAAATTCCATCTTCGCAATAGAGAAGCGGGCAGCAATAACATAATTTGAGGTGCGGTATCCATCGAGCACAGCAACTTGCCAAGATATTTTCGTCTTTCTCTAGAGCTAGACAGGCAATTTACATTCAGCAAAAGTTGCAAGAACAGCAAGTGCACACGGAACAGTCTCTTTAGCGATTAATATCATCAAAGTGGGGTGCTTCGCTTGATGTTATGCGGACTTAACTGGACTGACCCTATCTCGTGTGGAGTGATTCAGCCTATGCAAAGGCTAGTAGATACAGCATTGAATGAAACTTGCCCGATCATTATATCATTTTGGTAGCTTTAAACCGATCAAATGCTAAATAAACTAGTAGGAATAGCGCCACCAAAAGTTTGCAGAGTGGTGGCAAGCTCTCGTGAAAGAGCCAAAATAGTTTCCGATAGCGGCGGCTTTTTAGTCTTTGCGATATGGATTTGGCGGAATAGTGCAAAGGGGGACGCCGCTGTTAACGTGCATGTAATTGTGTAGCCTCTGTTCGCCAACAGAGGCTACACAATTACATGCACCACTTCCGTCTTTTTTTATCGCCATAAAAAAAAACTGAAGTGGTGGCGAGACAGTGCTTCCCTGCATGAGCAGGGAAGCACTGTCTCGCCACCACTTCAGTGCTTCCCTGCTCATCCCATTCGTTTTACCTGCTGAAAATCTCCCATGGGCATGTTGTTGCCTTGGCTAACCTGCATTGGCGTAGCTAGGGATTTTGTCCGGGGGGGGGGGGCAGCCTTCCAGCTGGTCTAACCACAGTCATTTAATGAGAGATCATATTCATCATTTTATGATTTTAGGTCAATGGGAAGTAACCTATTGATTTTGATTTATTTGCGAATATCAAAATATGTCGCATTTATGCGACATATTTTGATATTCCCTTGCCCTGCTATATTGCCTTGACTTAGAAGATTGTTCTTTTTAGGACTCCAAGAAACCGTAGACCTTGGTATTTGATATTAATTTGAACTTGATACCTCCACGCGTTCTTGAGAAAAAGTGTCTTGTGAGACAGACGGTCGGAACACGAAGTGATCCTATAATGGTTCCGTTTTTCCTTTTGAGGTACGGACCCCTAATAAAAAGCGTTTACACAGTTGGTAATTCTTTAATACTGTCGATTTTTCTAGGGTAGACAAAAAAGTTACCAGAGTAGGCATTGCCTACCCCTGCGCCCACCCCCCCAAGTTACGCCCAAGCTAACCTGATAGCCGCTTATCAGACTCCGAACCTAGGTTGGCCAATGCAAGGAAAACGTGAAACGTGTCTTCGAAGTCCTGTTGTCTGCACGTTATATGAACTGTTGGATGCTACTAAAGGTGGCGAACTCATAGCCGAATTTATAGTGATATCGACGCGGTAAGAAAAAAATAAATACGGTTGTTTTACTACAGAAAAAAGGGTTTTGTTCTAAGGATCTCCTTAGACCAAAACGCTTTTTCCGCAGGCGAGAAGGAAATGTTCTAAGGCTTAAACCATTTAATTTAATTAACCAACCATTTATTTTTTTAATTTATTTAAACATGGCTAGTTTTTGCTAGGGTTTTTATCGTAAACACATTCATACTATGTAAGAAATTAAATGTTGTCGTCTGGCAACATTCTTACCATAGAATAAAAAAATCAAATGTTTTATGTTTACTGTTGCGGCGGCGCGGCGCGGCTGTGTCCTGTCGAGTACTATGACGAGATGTATTGTTTGTTTGTGCCGCTTAAAAAATAAATAGAACTTGCTATATTACACAGTGATAAACTAGTTTTAATTGACTACCATATATTAATCTAGATACGCACCAACTCCTCAATCATAGTGCATAGTGATATCAAGTTCCAGTCATTGCAATGAGTGTAGTTTAGCGTCGATAGTAAACAGAAATAGATTGAGATCCATTTTAACGTTACTCGGAGATCCAGAGCAGCAATTTGGCGGAGTCGTCCGTAGCCTTCAAGGGGTGTATGTGTACGGGTATGCGAGTGAAAACGGGTGCGTGAGAAGACAAAGGATGGCGGCCAGGGCCGGGCGGGCAGGGTGGCCGGCGGCCGCGGCGCTGCTGCTGGCGCTGCTCGGCGCGGCGCACGCTGACTCCGCCTCAGGTAACTGCGCTCGTTGAGCGGTGAGTCTCGAACTCTCGACGGTTGGTCGGCGCTTGCATGGCGCGCCGCTCGGCTCACGGCTGCAAGCTTGCGGTACTGGGTTGCACTTGCATGTTAGTGCAGATATTACTGATGTTGTTTCTTTGATGCAGAAATCTAGGCAGGTAATGTATTCGATTCGACTCGAATGTCTACCATGTTTTGAAATAAACATTATGTTAACTATTGATAAATCTACATACGTTAGAGAAGGATTTAGCGCGTCACAGGCTGACCTTCAGTAGGTATGTTGCTCGGTTTATCTAAGGTTGTCCACTTGTACCGCTGTCCCGACACTCGCCCGCATTCACTCGTCATACCTAATCCTTAACAAATTCTTTGGAGTGCTTGCTGCTTAATAACTACCTACATCCTGTATCAACAAAGGTATACCTACCTACTGGTTTGGCAAGCAGAATATGTAATAATACCTTCATAATGTAATGGATATTCTACCTATCATCAAACTGTTACTTAAATTAAACTAAAATTCTTAAAAATCGTTGAACCATCAGTACCTACGAGGGTGACACTGAAAGTTCTTAGAAAATTAAAAACTGAACAAACTGGCAAGTTATTAGTTTTGTTATATCTTTTCAAAATAGTGTCCATTTACATCAATACATCGCTGCATCCGGTGGAACCATTGAGAAAAGCACTTTGCCCACTCGTCCTTCAGGGTCTCTTCGACGACATTTTGAAACACAGCCACTGCTTTCTCGGCGTCCATAAAACGTTTTCCTCGAAGTTTTTCTTTTATTTTCGGAAATAAATAAAAATCGCAAGGTGCGAGGTCGGATCTATAGGGCGGGTGACGCAGTACTTCCACGTCTGACGTCGCCAAGTGGTCAATTGTTTGCTTGGCGGTGTGCGACGAGGCGATGTCGTGGTGAAGGAGGATCCTACTGCGAGGTCGTTTCTCCCGAACTTTTTCCATACAAAATACATACACAATAATATTGGCAAAGAGTTCTATTTTCAAAATTTGAACTTATTTTTTTTATTATATCGTTTACAAGTGGCCAGTTCTAAAAACTTTCAGTGTCGCCCTCGTACTAGGTATGTACCTAGTAAGTAATTTTAAGTAAAATTGCACGCCTTTGATAGTGGTGAGAAGCTCATAGGAAGATATCGAACGTTTTACACAAAGGCCCATGAACTAACGGGTAGCCCGCTTACAACATGTACGTGTGCCAAGGATCTGACCAAAGACTTGGATCTGACACTGTCACAGTGCCAGACAGTACCCCACGATATCTTCTGGTAGGTCTATTGCCTGGCAGTTCTTTTTATCCTGTCAACAAAAATGCTTATAAAAGTAATGGAATGCCTTCGGATCCGGACCCCGGATCTGGATATGTTTTCACTGCGTGTGACTGATCACTCGCGGCTCATCATTAAATTAGCGACAACCGCCGCCGGAGCACGCATCATCGCTTCGCGAATAGGAATAGTGATGATCTACACAGGGTTGAGGGTTGGCCGAGCTGAGGCCGGCTTGTGCGGTTGCTGGGGTTGTTGTGCTAGTTTGCGAGACGGTTTTGATCCGGCATGGCTACACGCGACGCCGGACGAAGACATGATAAACAAGACAAACCGTCGCCTATCAAGTAGTCGCCCCATCGTTTGCATTTGGCGCAAAACACCTTACCTTACTTAATACCTTATAGGTACTTTTCTCAGCTAACACGTCATTACTAAACCAGACATTACAATACATATAGTAGATAAGTACAGAAGGTCGGCTCTAAACATTAAGCGCAAACGCTCGTACATAAAGATAGATACGCTTCTCGTACAGCGAGTGCAAGCGCACTCATGACTGGTATTCGTTTGAATTCGCCGTACACACGGCTACACATCAAGTTAGACACCCTGTATACGCATAACTACGCTACCAGCAATACAGAGAATTGTACGAAAGGGACTCCGTATCGTGGCATCGGCCAATCACAGCATTTGCTGCGTTGCGCCTACGCACACAGATGCACTTTTTTTTTAAAGTCAAAGTCAAATCATTTATTTCAAATAGGCACACAAAAGGCACTTTTGAACGTCAAAAATAAAATAAAATTGATTCTAGTCGCCCCTTCCAAAAGGTTGTTTTCGTATGGAGAAGAATGGGCAAGAAACTCCACCGTTACTCTTTTAAAATGTTTTACAATATTTGCGTACATTAATTATTAATTATATGTGAAGACGATGCACCTAGAAATAAAATTACTATACCACAATAGGTAAAAGAATTAAAATGGCTTGATGAAACCATGACATATAAATTAACTATGTGGTAGATACATGGTGCTCACATATTTACAAACATTCGCTTTAGCAAAAACATTCGCTAGTTTCTCTCGTATTCAATTCAGTGTTCTACGCCAGTCAGTTCCTAAACCACAGGGTACATTATACTTAACGTCGCCCAGCCCCAGCCCAGCAGTCTCGCTCTCGACATTCATAGCGATCGCTTTACAGGTGAAATGTATGGAGTGACAGGATTTTGCGACCGAATTCGTTCGTAAAGCGATCGCTATGAATGTCGAGACTGCTGGGGCTGGATTCACTACTATTAAGTTACGTTAAGTTAGGCAAACTAATTAGATTAATTGTTAATATTGTTTCCAAATTTTTGTTTTTTTATCTATGTTGATTTCTATTACTTACTCATTTAGGAGTTTAAATTTTAAACTATTTTAATTGATAATTTTTTTATTTGTTTTTATTTTTGGCCCCCGAAGTAACTCGAAGCTGTTAAATTTGATAGTAGTCTGTTATCTAAGAATAATATTTTATTGTTTTAAATGTTTATAGTTTACAATTTTTTAAGTGGATACTTACTTCTTTTCAAGTCATAAATATAATTTATCTAACTACTAGCTGCGCCCCGCGGTTTCACCCGCATAAGTTTCCATCCCGTGGGAATATCAGAATGAAAAGTATCCTATGTGTTAATCCTGGTTAAATCCGTTCAATAGTTTTTGCGTGAAAGAGTAACAAACATCCATCCATCCATACAAACTTAAGCGTCTATAATATTAGTAGGATTTACATAATAATTACTTTAGTGTGAGGATATTTCTCATACCTAATAGTAGCATAGATCAATAAACCATATCAAGTTTTATTTGCCATAGTTGATTATAGAGGGTTGTCACTGGATGAATATTTTTTTTTCAACTGTGTTGTTTTTATGTTCATTGTTGTAGATTTTTAACTATTGTTGGCTCCTGAGGTAACTTGTAGTTATGTTTAGATTATGATAGTTACTTCGCGCCTTTCAAGCGTTAAATAATTAGACAAAATTAATAATGAATCATTACATTAAGTATTAACTATTGTTACGCGGTCAGCCGACGCGGACGCCCGCACGGAGCTTTGTGGATTGAAATATATTTAAATTGTTAATTCATTTTAGGTTTTCTGCGACACATTGATGATATACCTAAAACCTTACCTTACCTTTAATGTACGTGATTTGGCTGTGCTTTTCTTAAATAAATAAATAAATAACTATGCAATGCATGTGATGCTAGCTTAGGCAACATATATAAAGGCCTATTCAAATATAAGCGGTATTTGTATGACCTCCCGTGGCTAGCGCGAAACCAGAATACAAAATATACCTACCCGGCGGAACTGCTCGTATTTCGTTGTTACCCACAACTGTATCTATCGAATATCGCTTATAGGTATCTGAATACAATGGGCCTTTACCTAATGATTTCAGTATTTGCCATAAGTAGATACAATATAAGAACCCATTTGATAAAAATCCTATGGGTTCAAGCTACCCCTAATCGATTCTGTAGTTTTGCTGTGAAAGAGCATCACACACTATACTCAGCCCCCGTTCGCACGGATGTAAAAATATCCCGGTGATTTTAATATTTTTCAGGCTTCCAACTAGTCTGTGCAGAGTCACGTCGATGTAGATTGCTTTGTTGTGTCGTAAAGAAGGGGCAAACAGTTTAAAATTTAAGTTTTTAGTTTTGTTCCTCTTTAAAAGTTCTAAAAAAAAGTCCGCGACAATCTCTTTCTTTTCTTTTAAGATTGACTCACTATAGTCTTTTTTATGGTAATCAAATTTGTTCTTAATTAAGTAATGCATTATCTGCGAAGGTGTTTTATCATCATGATATTAATCTTTATCCAAATAAATACATTTAAAAATTGTTAATTAAATCACAAGTATTTAATTGTGCACAAAATTGCCCTTGACATCACTTGATTTCAATCAACATCTTAGGAGATATCATAATTTTAAAATAACTCCGCAACCTATCTATATCTGTGTCCGCAACAAAATAGGTATGATAACGTTCGGGTCGGTTCAACATCACGCTAGGTCAATATGATTACAATCAGAGAGAGAACTAGAAGCGACCGATGCGATGCGGCGGGGGGGGGGGGGGGGGGGGGGAACAAGAATTCCGCACGGACGAAGTCGCGGCCAGAAGCTAGTATTATAATTATAATACGAGCTCAACTTTTTTACAAAAAAATAGTAGCGGTCCCCCGACAGGACAATATTTAACCAAAAAATTTTATACGTACTTACGTAGGGTCATAATTTCAAGGTTATTTTTTTCTTTTTATAGGGTTTCACGTACTTAGTCGGGGGTTTTTTAAATTTTTAATTTAATTTTTTATTTCATGCTTTTTGTATGGACTCCTTATTATTTCTTTTCTTTTATTTTCTTGCGTTTTAAGATTCAGGTAATTTGGTATTTAATCAGGTTTTTGTAATTCGCCATTTTGTGGTGGTGGCCATCTTGGATTTGAAATTTGTCATAGTGTATAACATTCTACTAGTCAAGCCCTTTCATTTGGGTAGCGGGATTGTCCGAAAGGGTTACCGCTGCCCTGGAACATAAAGGGCTAAGGAAGGAACACGGGTGGGTTTTAGTCAGTAAGAGTCTGACACTCCCTCCTGCTCTACCCAGAGCGGGAGGAGACATTTGATGACTTCCCATCCTCAAAAAAAAAAAAAAGCCCTTTCATTTGATACCCATATTCAGGGAGTTGTGAAAAAAAATATGTTATTTGCCATTTTGTGGTGGCGGCCATCTTAGATTTGAAATGTATCGTAGTGTATAGTATTCTACTAGTCAAGCCCTTTCATTTGATACCCGTATTGAGAGAGTTGTGAAAAAATATATAATCCGCCATTTTGTAGCGGCGGCCATCTTGGACCGATTTTCATCAAACATAGCTAAGAACACTCCCGACAAATTCACCTTTCAAACAAAAAAAACAAAATTAAAATCGGTTCATCCGTTCGGGAGCTACGATGCCACAGACAGACATACACACACACACACACACCCCCACACACACCCCCACACACACACACACACAGACACGTCAAACTTATAACACCCCGTCGTTTTTGCGTCGGGGGTTAATAATATACATGATACGCATCTATCTATGCGCGTTGATGTTGGTGCCACGCGCTCCCGCGCAGTTCTGCGACGTGCGTGAGTGAGACGAAATAACAAAAACATATCGCACCCTCTCGCACGATTCACAGCGTTCAAATTCTAGTAGTCCAAAGTCCAAAAAGTCTAACTTGATGTGTAGCCGTGTGTACGAACGCTATGTTTGCGTGCGCCTGTTTTCACCCGATGTACGGAGCCGGCCTTCTGTACCTATTTATATATTGTGTGTGTGTGGTGCTAGTATGATGGCGTCGCCTCCAGTAGTAGATGACGTCGAGAGGCGCGTCGAGCGAGCAGCATATAAAAAAATTGCGAACCGGTCGGCGCGGTACCACGGCACGCCTGCCCGCCCCCCATACTCGTTGTAATTACCTGCTCCGGCTGCGTTACCTAACTATACACTTGTATATTTCGTATCTGCCAATCCAATCTGGCTAAATGGGCTATCATCAACCCAATACCCATCCCAAACACAGTGTGAGTATGGAGCCCCCTCACAGGATGTGCCGCATCTTCTCTCCTGCCCGTCGTGCACAATTACCTGCACTCTCCAAATGACAGAGCTGTTCAGGTCGTTACGTATTTGTCCGACAAAAAATTCACCGACGAGAAGAAGAAGGAGAAGGCTTGTATATAATGTCACATAGCTGCAGCCAGATACCTTACACATATTATAAACATGGTCATCTGATGGCGATACAAGTGTCATCCTTATTACCCAACTGCGCGACAGCAAAGACAGGGTTATTAATTGACTAATCAGCAATCTAGTTGGCTGTGCGCGTTTGTTGTTGAGAGGCTCGCCGTGCTACTCGGGCAGCATGGCACAGCTACGTGACTCTCGTCCCCGAGCGTCGCGCCGTGTTACTGAACTACGACTGTGTACAGTCACGAGCAAAAGTATGTATACACTTGGCTTTATTCAAAAGCGAGTTACTCCTTTATTTTTTAATGTTTTATGTTGCTACGAACATAGTATTTTCATTGTTGTTGTTTTGGTTATTTCACGCAAAAATCGCTATTGAAAGTTTCCAAGTGTTGACATTTTAGTGCTCGTGACTGTACTTACGGTTCACACATTTATATTCTGCGATCCTTTTGTCAACATCCCTAAGCCAGATCATGAAAAAAATTGAATTGAAATGGCTGTCGTCCGCTGTTGAACATGGCCCTCCCATTTCGCCATCTTCAACAGCCGCCGTAACTGGACTTCAGCTAATCTGGTGATATAGTAACATTAGTTACAAAATTAGGCATTTCAGTTAAAAATAGTATCTAGGTTAATGTCAAAGTATTATTCAATGTCAAACTATCAAACAGAGATTTCAAAATACATACAAAAAACTAGTCAATCAAAAGGGAGTATCATTCAAAAAGTCGTGTAGATTATAATAACACTTTTTACATAGCAACTCTTTAAGTTCCTTTTTAAACCCATTTAGATTTACCTGCTTGATTTGCTTTGGGATTTTGTTAAAAACTTGCGGAGCTATACAGAATATGCTCTGCCACATTAATGCTGTTTTGGCTCTACGTCCGCGTAACATATCATTCCGCCTGTCGTATTCGCTGACTGATAGTTTCGTAGCATGCTCTAACTAAAAGCCAAACATGACTACCTACCTAATTTGACTTCCTATACAAATCCTCACCTGATCCGACAATTTTGCACGGAAAGTTTTTTTTTTCTTTTTTGAGATTTGGATAAGACTTGTCATAGCCGGTATAGCAACTGTTTTTTTTTATAAAACTTATTTAGGAATGAAATAATAGCGCGATACAACTGACACTTAGCGTCATCTATCGACATTTCTATGGAGTTGTTCGAATTTTTCGAGTCTTAATACAATTGGTTAACTATTACTCGTAAACTTGTGTAGCCCACTTAAGTGTGATAGTTTTCCTTTAAACTTCGTTATACATACGTACTACTGCCGTTACATTTGAATTTCTAACTACAGCCGTTTAGTTGGTAGAGGGGGGGGGGGGGGAGGACACTTGACTCTAACGAAAATTGATACTTTAAAGCTTGATAAGTCACGAGCTGTTTACTTAATCAAAAAACGGTCTTCCCAAACCCCTAATATTTTTCAAAGACCTATCCAATGATGTTCCACACTATGGGAAGGACGAAAAAAAAAATATCGTCCCCACTAGATGTAGGGGAGGTACACTAAATAATAATTTTTTTTAAATTTTATTTTACCACTTTTTCGGCGTCATTAACGTGTATACTCATGCCAAATTACAACTTTCTAGTACCAATAGTTTTTGAGCTAAACCGCGGACAGACAGACAGATAGACGACATGGCGAAACTATAAGGGTTCCTTGTTGACTACGGAACCCTAAAAATTATAAGTACGTAAACTCAATTGATTATAATAATTCAAGTTTTAATATAAGATGTTCTTACAATTCATATTACTACATATGTAAAAGAATGTTCCTACTTATGAAACTGAAAACAAAAAGTAGTTATTTATCTGATAATGATGATGATGATAATGCTGAGTGGATACTATCGGTCTACTCTCCACCGCCAGCGAGGTTGCTAGTCGACCCCGCCGCAGTACCTTACCTAGTACGAAAGCTCGTTTGCATCAAGCTCCATTCAAATCATTACCATATAGTCCCAGTGTGAAGTGGCAAGTGAACTTTTGCGATATAAGCATGATGAGTGCGCCCGCAGTTATCCAGTTAGTAGAGCGCTGCATGTGATCATGTGATCTGTCAGTCTGTCACTCTTCATTCGTTCGACGTTCATTAGAATGACGGCGGTAGTGCTGCGTCGCGTCTCGTGGCCGGTTGCGCTCAATGCGTTCGCCACTAGTCTGTCAGTCACTTGTAGCCGTAGTAGGTACTGACAATCCTATAAGCTCGGCCATATTTAAGGCCATTCAAAAATACTAAAGAGGAGAACCAGCGCTTCTAAATTCACACTGAGCATTGCCTTGGGTTCGGCGCAGACCTAGAGGAGCAGATGAAATTGATGGTTGCCAGTGACAAAGTGCAAAGTTGAGTGAACATCTGCACAGACATCAAAGTTGCTAGGTATTAAATTGGTTTGGAAGTAAGGTGGTGTGGTGGTGCTGTCATTTTAAAAACTCGCCTTAATGCAGTGCTCCAACACTGACCTTTCCAATTCGCCAAAACAATACTTTTTAACATGTATTGTTTTTAAAACACTTACCTACAGCAAAACTTCAAAGTTCAGTAAAACAAAGTGACTTTAGTTTCGGTTGGTGGCTTCGGTTTGGCCGGTTGGTTTTTTTGTAAAAAAAAAAAGGTTTCTAGTTTTGGGTTGCCACGCAAACTCTTGCCATGTATGAGGACCTGACCTATTTTACTGACATTTTCACATAATTAGGAAAAACGAAAATTTTATCAGCCTAGGGTAATTTAGGAACAGTCACATGTGGTGCCGTATTTTACATAGTAAATAAGTAGTGGTATTATAACACCATCAACATACAAAATATCTAGTTACAATATATATTATTGAAGCTAATTCAAAAAGTACCTACTCATCAGAACTCGACCAAATTATATGGGATTACCCCTAAACTGCCAACCAATAAATAAATAATCGGTCAATGTAGTACTTAAATAACTATGGCTGAACAATACATTAAAAAAAGCCGACGAATAGAGAACCTCCTCTATTTTTAAAGTTGGTTAAAATGCCGATAGGAAAGCCATGTGTCACGTGGAACATAATGTGCCCGAGGTTGATCCGCATGTGTGCGCGGCAATAGTTGCGCGCGCGCACGCCTATTGAGGCGGCTTCCTGCGCCGACCGCTGCGCGATGCCGAGCGCGCTGTCGGAACTGCCGAAGAACACAGTACAGCTAACTGTGCTGAAATACCACTACCGTACTCATTGTAATATACCACTACCGTACTCATTGTAATACTTGTGCAGCACGGACTCGTGCTCTATGACCTTTATTACCCGACACCAAAGACAGGGTTATGTTTTTCACGCGTATCTATGTATCTTTGTATGTGGGAGTCTTTATATCCTCGAAGCATCCTGTCGGCTGGATGGATTTTATTAATACGTGACTTACATGATACGTGTCTATCGACTTGTCAGGGTTGCGCGTTGATAATAGGCTAGGTTTAGTTTCAAAATGACGGATTTTAGACGTCAATAAAAAAATAAAAAAAGCGGCCAATTGCGAGTCGGACTCGCCCATGAAGGGTTCCGTTAAAAAGGGTTAGGGTTCCGAATTTAGCCCCTTTAGAGGGTACAGGCGTGACGTTATGTTGTGTGATTGCGTAAACAATACATACATAAGCAATAGCAGCAATAATATTATAATAATTCTTTATTTCACCAAAAGCCATCACATTACAGTATCCAAAGACTAAGAGAATATAAGGCTTATAACTAGGTCACAATAGTTTTAGTTCTCTGACTCTTAAACTAGGTGTAGGTGCCTGTGTCTTAGGAGCCAGTGATTCTTCGTTAGAAACAAAGCCATATTATATTAAATCGGGACGTTTCAACAATAAGCAAATGGTGTAAAAGAAAACAGGTTATATTTTATGTAAGAAATACAAATGCAAGAGGTTTTAGTGTGCTGTGGTGAATTAATGTAGGGTCTGAGTGTGTGTGTGTAGAGAGTAAGTGTAGGATGTGTGTGTGTATGTAGTGAGTAGATGTAGGAAGAGAGTAGTGAGACAGAATAAAAAAAGATCACTCAATCCAAATGCACATACCCTTTGTATGTGCATTTGGATTGAGTGATCTTTTTTTATTTCGTGACAAAATGTGATTGTACATTTAGTTAAAAATAGTCAAAACTCATAGCCCAAAGTAAAAAATTTGTCACTCTCAAGGGTCTTCAGTTATTGCCGAAAATGTGGATCACTCAATTCAGACATTTTGCAAAAACGGCGATGAGCTAAATCTCAACAATGTAAATGTAAAATCACATTTTGTCACGAAATAAAAAAAGATCACTCAATCCAAATGCACATGAAAAGGGTGTGGCCAATACACAATCGTTTCTGGTTAAATTTAGATTCGTATAGTTCGCCGTTGCCGTAGCCGTTGATTTGCTGGCATTTATTGAAGAGTTCCGTTGTCTGTCTCCGAAACTCATCATCAGATCTTGTCGAAATTTGACCATTTGGGAAGTATACCCTTTCCAACAAAAAAAGAATTTTTCAAATCGGTTGGCAAGCGATGGAGTTATGCGCGAACAAACATAAAAAACCGGCCAAGTGCGAGTCGGACTCGCCCATGAAGGGTTCCGTTACGTTACGATTTATGACGTATTAAAAAAAAACTACTCACTAGATCTCGTTCAAACCAATTTTCGGTGGAAGTTTATATGGTAATGTACATCATATATTTTTTTTAGTTTTATCATTCTCTTATTTTAGAAGTTACAGGGGGGGGGGACACACACATTTTACCACTTTGGAAGTGTCTCTCGCGCAAACTATTCAGTTTAGAAAAAAATGATATTAGAAACCTCAATATCATTTTTGAAGACCTATCCATAGATACCCCACACGTATGGGTTTGATGAAAAAAAAAATTTTGAGTTTCAGTTCTAAGTATGGGGACCCCCAAAATTTATTGTTTTTTTTCTATTTTTGTGTGAAAATCTTAATGCGGTTCACAGAATACATCTACTTACCAAGTTTCAACAGTATAGCTCTTATAGTTTCGGAAAAAAGCGGCTGTGACATACGGACGGACAGACAGACAGACAGACAGACAGACAGACATGGCGAATCCATAAGGGTTCCGTTGCCATTTGGCTACGGAACCCTAAAAAAGGTGGAAGTTTACATGGTAATGTACATCATATATTTTTTACAAGCTTTTATTTAGTTTCACCTGTCTCGTTGTCTGTCTGTCTGTCTGTCTGTAATCATATCTTGCAAGTTAAATTTTTTCGTGACATCGCCAAGCGGTTGGTTGACTCTTCACGTGACCAGAAGGCTGGCCTATTTTTAGCCCAAAGAATCAGCATTGCCATCCAACGTGGTAATGCTGCCAGCCTTTTGGGCACTTATCCCACTGACAGTGATGCGGACGAATTTTTTGATGCCCAATGAAACTCAAACTCAAATCATTTAATTCAACTAAACCAATTACAGGTACTTTTGAATTGTCAAAGGGTCGGTCAGTCAGAAAGATGAAGCTAGTTGCCCATTCCAAAGCGTAGGTACCTATGGAGAAGAACGGGCAAGAAACTCCATGGACACTCTTTTAAATCATAAAATTGTTACAAAATATTTTATTACATCATTCGTGTTGAAATTAACCATGTGAGAACGATGTAGAAATACGTGCAAGTTAAAAGCGTCCGTTATAAAAAAACAAAAACAATTCAGAAATTAACAATTAAAATAAGCCGAGGCAGCTAAGAGATGACCAGTCCCTACTGGCGGCGCCCGTTCACGAACGTGACGTATGGATCAGCACCATTCAGCTCAACCATTTTGGAGGGAACTTAATGATCCAACACACACGCCACCACCAGCGAGACATTTGAGTGAGCATGACATACTCACAGCTGCCAGGGCACATTCAAGTCAGTGAAAGTCGTACCCAGTAAATGGTAGCTTTATAGAAAGTACATAGTGCTCACACGTGTGCTATGCAATTATACAATTCTAAGCAATTGAGTTTATACAATGCAAAGATAGTTTTTCTTTTCCAATGTTCAGCAGCTCCAACATTGTTTCCGAATGCTAATTAGTTTATGCGCCTCTGTGGAGCAGGACCAGCATTGAGCCAAGCATTTTTGTCAGCGATGTAATCTCCTAACTTATAGTATGCTTGGCTACATAGTGTGCGTTTAATACAAGATTTAAATTTCGTTTCATTCAGTTGGAGTATGTGGGGAGGAATTTTATTGTAACATTTTAAACAGTACCCCATGAAGGATGAGTCTACTTTAGCCAGTCTGAAACCTGTTTGAACTAATTGGTCCCTATTTCTAGTCCTATAGTTGTGTCTTTCACCTCTTTTATTGAAAAGATTTAAATTTTTTCTTACGTACATGATGTTTTCATAGATGTATTGACAAGGTACCGTCATGATGTTAATATCTTTAAACAGTTCCCTTAAAGAATCGCGCCTGCGGAGGCCATATATTGCTCTGATGGCTCTTTTCTACAGAATAAAAATGGACTCGATATCTGCAGCCCGTCCCCATAGTAAAATACCGTAAGACATGATACTATGAAAGTAACTGAAATAGACTAGCCTCGCGGTATCTACATTAGTAAATTGACGGATTTTTCTTACAGCATAAGCTGCTGAACTTAGCCGTCCTGCAAGAGATGTTAAATGAGGACCCCATTGCAGCTTTGAGTCGAGCGTGATCCCCAAGAAAACAGTTTTATCGACGAATTCTAGTTTCTCTTTGTTCAATACTATGTCACAATCACTACTTTTAACATTTGGTAAAGCAAATCTTATGCATTTAGTTTTTTTCCCATTTAATACCAAATTATTAGCAGTGAACCAATTTTGTACCTGCAGTAGGGCGTTATTTACGTCGTCAAGATTTGATGCACGCCTATTTATCTTAAAAATTAAGGAAGTATCGTCAGCAAATAACACCATTTGTGGTTGGTTCTTTAATAAATGGGGTAGATCATTAATATATACTAAAAAGAGGAAAGGACCTAAAATCGAGCCTTGTGGAACACCCATTTTAACTTTTAAAGCAAGAGAATTGACACCATTTATTTGAACTTTTTGTTGTCTATCATATAAATAAGATTTTACTAATCTGAGCGCAAGTTGACCTAGTCCGTAATGCTCGAGTTTAAAAAGCAAGGTTTCGTGATTGACGCAATCAAATGCCTTGGAGAGGTCACAAAAGATTCCTATGGCATCTTGGGCCTCCTCCCACGCTGTAAAGATGTGCTTTAATAAGGTTACACCGGCGTCAGTCGTACAACGTCCTTTGGTGAAACCATATTGCTGATCATGTAAGATTTTGTTGGTGTTAAAATGATTAAGCATTTGATTGAGCATTACCTTTTCGTACACCTTGCTGAATACGGGCAACACGGATACTGGTCTATAATTGTTGGTGTCTTTGCTGTCCCCGGATTTAAAAAGCGGTATAACCTTACTGTATTTCATTAAATCCGGGAAGACTCCTTGATCTACACACAAATTAAATATCAAAGCTAAGTATGGCGCTATAGTTTCGATTATGGATGTACAAACTTTGATAGACATTCCCCATAAGTCTTCGGTCAATTTGATTTTGATTTGCTGAAAAGCTTTTATAACAATCATAGGGTTTATATGTTTAAATTGAAATTCAACCGAGCAGCCTGGAACGTTAGCTCTTAATAGATCAATTGAGACAACGGGTGAGGAATTTATGAGCTGCCTTTTTCTATATTTTTTCGTATTATATACTTGTATATAATTGTATATAGTGTATATTAGTGTTACTTGATATTTGTTTAACTTGAAATAAAAAGTCTTTAATTTAGTTGAAAAACTCAGTTAAATTTGATCCACTTCCCGGTTTCCAATTAAGCTGAAATTTTGTATGCATGTATAAATCGGATGACAATGCAATATTATTATGACATAGAGCTGATCTGATGATGGAGCTGGAAGGTGGCCATAGGAACTCCGTAATTAAACGACGCAACCCCATCGAGTTTGGGCTCGTTTGATTCGTCTTGAGGAGTACTTTGATACTACATAGTAACCAGGGTCTGATGATGGAGCTGGAAGGTGGCCATAGGAACTCCGTAATTAAACGACGCAACCCCATCGAGTTTGGGCTCGTTTGATTCGTCTTGATGAGTACTTTGATACTACATGGTAACCAGGGTCTGATGATGGAGCTGGAAGGTGGCCATAGGAACTCCGTAATACAACTACGCAACCCCATCGAGTTTGGGCTCGTTTGATTCGTCTTGACGAGTACTTTGATACTACATGGTAACCAGGGTCTGATGATGGAGCTGGAAGGTGGCCATAGGAACTCTGTAATTAAACGACGCAACCCCATCGAGTTTGGGCTCGTTTGATTCGTCTTGACGAGTACTTTGATACTACATGGTAACCAGGGTCTGATGATGGAGCTGAAAGGTGGCCATAGGAACTCCGTAATTAAACGACGCAACCCCATCGAGTTTGGGCTCGTTTGATTCGTCTTTACGAGTACTTTGGTGCTAGATGGTAACCAGGGACTAAAGATGAACAGGTAGCTTAAGTGCAGTAAACGCATATAACGGCAAAACACTGCTACACGCTACGAACTACGCCGTAGTCAATCTCGCATCAAAAATAGGCACTAAAAAGTTAAAAATAATTTAAACCTGATAAGTAATAAATAAAAGCGTGTTACATTTTGATGGAACATAAAAGAACATTTAGAACACAAACTGAGCTACGTGTAGTTTTTTGGCAAACACATTCTAGATAAGTGCTTAAAAATGTCTTTGTAACTGACTTCAAAAAGAAGTAGGTTTTCAGTTGGGTTCAATGTTCAATACAGCTTCAAAGTAGTCTCATAGTCGACTTCCGAAATTCAAGTTATTTTTCACTTTGTATTGTTTTTTTTTTTAGAAAAACTGGTAAGTAATCAATTTAATTTTAGTATATGACCCAGAGAAACAATCGCTAATCTTAATTGTTATGTTTTTCCTCACAGGAGTGAATAATTGTATTCTTTCTGAGCGAAATAAATTGTCTTAAACCGTTATACGTTTGGTAGGAGAGCCTTTTTGTTTTTTAAATCTACGAGTTCAATTCCTAACTAGAGCAATATGGATTTATCAAAAATAGAATGATGCAGTTTGTATTTACGATCAAAATCAAAAAATCAAAATACAGTGCAACCTCGATATAACATATCGGAAGGGAACAAGTAAATATTCGTTCAAGTAATTCGTTAAACTGAGGTTTGTTATATTGGAGTTAGGTTGGTCTAAAATTTGTTATAAAGAGGTAAAAACCTGTCGAAACCTGTCACGACTGAATCACATTCTATTGGGAATGTTACATAAAGGTTTTGGGTTGACAAAATTCGTTAATTAGAGGTTTACACTGTTTTTTGATAGTTGAAAATTCGTTATAAAGAGGTTGTTCGCAAAAAATCGTCGCAATGTAAAGATATATTTTACATTGACTCTATGGACAATTCAAGGGGATTACGAAGAATTCGTTAAATCGAGGAATTCGTTATATTGAGGTACGTTATATTAAGGTTGCACTGTATTCAAACTCAAACTCAAAACTCAAATCATTTATTTCAATTAAACCCTTTCAGGCACTTTTGAATTGTCAAAATTAAATTGTCGGTCAGTTAGTCAGAAAATTGAAGCTAGTTGCCCATTCCAAAACGTAGATCTCTGTGGAGAAGAACGGGCAAGAAACTCCACGGACACTCTTTTAAATCAAGATATTATTACAAAATCCTGGGTACATTATTTTTATTGCTTCTATATGTGAGAACAATGTAAAAAAAACTAAACAATTTAAAATATAAAATTCAAAAATAAGCCCTGGCAGTTAAGAGATGACCAGTCTCAACCGACGGCGCCCGTTCACGAACATGACGCGTGGATCAGCACCATCCAGCTCAACCATTTCGTAGGGAACCGAATGATCCAACACACGCGCCACCACCAGTGAGACATTTAAGTGAGCATGACATATTCTTAACTGCCGAGCTCTGTCAAGTCAACATCAAAATATCGTAAAAAAAAAGAAACGAATCCATGGTTCTTACATTTACAAAATTTAAAAAAATGCTTCTAAATTATACAAAACTATAGTTTGCAATTTATTTAAATATGAGAAAAAAGAAAAAAATACAACCAATCGGGAAGAGGTATATAATATTGAAGTATATTAAGAATTAAAACTTGAATGAATAAAGTATACATTAAGTTCGTAATGTCAAAAATATTTTAAAAAAATAAAACAAAAAGGGGAAGCATCTCTTCCAAATATTGAAATTGCAATCAACTAGCGTACCCAAGTGCCTGTGGAGCAGGACCAGCATTAAGCCAAGCATTTTTATCAACGATATACTCATCCAATTTATAATATGCTTGTCTACATAGTGTGCGTTTAATGCATGTTTTAAATTTCTTCTCATTTAGTTGAAGAATATCGAGTGGTATTTTATTATAACATTTTACACAGTACCCCATAAAAGAAGTTTTTACTTTAGACAATCTGAAACGCGGTTGATCTAGTTTGTTCCTATTCCTAGTGTTAAAATTATGCCTGTCACTTATCTTACTAAAAAGATGTAGATTTTTCCGAATGTACATAATGTTTTCGTATATATATTGACAAGGAACCGTCATGATGTTAATTTTTTTAAACAGTTCCCTTAGAGATTCGCGTCTGCTGAGATTGTAGATGGCTCTGATAGCCCTCTTTTGCAGGATGAAAATAGACTCAATATCTGCAGCCCGTCCCCACAGCAAAATACCGTAAGACATGATGCTATGGAAGTAACTAAAATAGACCAGTCTCGCGGTATCCACGTCTGTTAATTGACGGATTTTCCAAACAGCGTAAGCGGCTGAACTTAGCCGCCCTGCAAGTGATGTTAGGTGAGGACCCCACTGCAGCTTTGAGTCAAGCGTGATCCCCAAGAAAACCGTATTTTCGACGAATTCAAGTATCTCCCTATTCAATACAACGTGACATTCACTACTTCTAACATTCGGTAAAGCGAATCTAATGCATTTAGTTTTTTTCTCATTTAATACTAAATTATTTACAGTAAACCAATTATGGACCATAAGCATAGCGTTATTTACGTCGTCAAGCTCCTGTGCACGTCTGCTTACTTTAAAAATCAGTGATGTGTCATCAGCAAATAACACCATTTGTGGCCGGGTTTTTAGTAAATGAGGTAAATCATTTATATATACTAAAAATAGGAACGGCCCCAATATTGAGCCCTGCGGTACACCCATTTTGACTTTTAAGCCTTTTTTTATTTTAGTTCACATAAACCAACATGGGCACATATGAAACGTCAGAAGCTAGGTGCACGGTTCCAATTGGTCGTTGTCTATGGAGAAGAGCCGGCAAGAAACTCCACGGTTACTCTTAAAAATAATTGGCTTTTACAATGTTTTCAAATTACAGTAGGTATGGGAGGACAGCTTAGGCCTGTCAACAAGTACCAGGTACTTGATAAAATAAAAAATGGTCTACAGATTTAAAGTCTACAAGGCCTACAAAGTCCTCACATTTACAAAATATAGAAGAACCCATCAAAAGGACAGATAAAGTACAGAAACCTATTAAAACCAAGTGACACGACTGCCATTACAACCACTAATATATATAATGTCAAATAATAAAAAGATTATGTCAAAGAAGTATGTAAAAAATAAATAAAAATCGTAATTTGAGAGCAGTTAATAGACATTTACGTAGTTATGCCGTTAATGAGGTGCCAGGGAAGCACATGTGCAGAAGAAATCATTGCCAAACTACCTTGTCTTCAATGTAGTCTTTAATCTTATAATATGCTTTTTTGATAAGGACACGTTTGATGACGGTTTTGAACTTTCCATCACTAAGTTCTGTAACCGGCATTGGCAACTTGTTAGAAAAGCGGATGCTGTATATAAGAAATGACTTGCTAGTTTTAGTTAATCTAAATTTTGGTATCACAATTTTATTAACCGACGAAAAAAAACGGAGGAGGTTCTCAAGTCGACGCGTATACTTATTAACCCCCAACGCAAAAACGACGGGGTGTTATAAGTTTGACGTGTATGTGTGTGTGTGTGTGTATGTCTGTCTGTGGCATCGTAGCTCCCGAACGGATGAACCGATTTTAATTTTGTTTTTTTTGTTTGAAAGGTGAATTTGTCGGGAGTGTTCTTAGCTATGTTTGATGAAAATCGGTCCAAGGTGGCCGCCGCTACAAAATGGCGGATTACATATTTTTTCACAACTCCCTCAATATGGGTATCAAATGAAAGTGCTTGACTAGTAGAATACTATACACTATGATAAATTTCAAATCCAAGATGGACGCCACCACAAAATGGCAAATTACATTTTTTTTTTCACAACTCCCTCAATATGGGTATCAAATGAAAGGGCTTGACTAGTACAATACTATACACTATGACAAATTTCAAATCCAAGATGGCCACCACCACAAAATGGCGAATTACAAAAAACCTGATTAAATACAAAATTACCTGAATCTTAAAACGCAAGAAAATAAATAATAAGGAGTCCCTACAAAAAGCATGAAATAAAAAATTAAATTAAAAATTTAAAAAACCCCCGACTACATGAAACCCTATAAAAAGAAAAAAAGAACCTTGAAATTATGACCCTACGTAAGTAAGAACGTATGAAATTTTTTGATTAAATGTTGTCCCGTCGGGGGACCGCTCTAATTATTAGCCTAACGTTCTGAGTTTAAAATAGTAGCGGTCCCCCGACAGGACAATATTTAATCAAAAAATTTCATACGTACTTACTTACGTAGGGTCATGTAGTCGGGGGTTTTTTAAATTTAAAATTTTTTTTTTTTTTAATGTACAGACGCCAGCAGGTCAAGCTACCCGAAACTGTAAAATTTTCCCAATCAACCTTGAACCTTAATGCTTTAGCGATAAAGTTGAAAATCTATTAAAGAAATTTGACAGATTGTAGTGGCTTGATGTGCTGGCGTCTGTACGACCACACATAAATTTTTACAGAGTAGTCCGATTTTGATAATTCTTTATTGGAAAGGGTATACCCCAAAGTTGGTCCCATTTAAATTTGGAAAAAAAATCCAACCCTATGGGTGGGAAAATAGGGGTGATTTATTGTTCACTCACAGATTTGAATGCTGAGTTGTGTATTATTACTCTACTCAGTGCCACATATGCCTGACCTTTGGCAAACAATTAGTAGATTATAGCCACAAAAAATTATAAAATAATATCATTTTAACGAAAAAATCAAAACGCCGAAAAAACTGAAAAATAAAAAAGGTTTATTATTTTTTGCTTTTCAGTTATTTTGGCGGTTTAATTTTGTTGTTAAAAAGTTTTTATTTTTACTACGTGTATTTATATTATGGAAATCGCTTCTTATTTTGAAAAGTCCTAAGTTTTTGCGAACATACAAAACACTTTCTAAAATGTAACAAGAAGGCAGAGTTAGTATATCAATTTCTTTGAATTTGTTTCTAAGAGACTCGCGAGGACCCATTTTATAGATTGCGCGGATTGCCCTCTTTTGTAAAATGAAAATTGAATCTACGTCAGCTACCAATCCCCACAGTAGAACACCCTTAAGACATAATACTGTGGAAATAAGCAAAGTATATTAACCTAACTGTGGCTATATCTTTCAACTGCCTTATTTTTCTTACTGCATATGCAGTTGAACTTAATAATAACATAATCACGTACCTGTAAGAGCTCTAATGTGTGCGCCCCATTGTAATTTTGAACCTAAAGTAATTCCCAGAAATACAGTTTCCGTAATAGCGTCTAGTTTCTTGCCATCAAGTTTTAAATTTAAACCCACTTGAGGCACATTTGGTGACATTTAGTTTTGTTCGCATTAAGTAAAAGATTATCAACAATATTGTCATCAATCGATACCAAATACAAAGTGTTGTAACTGTCTCAAAATACTAAATATTCATCACATACGCCTTAAGTAGCGACATCTGTTATACTAAGAAATAAGAATAAATCAACAGAATACGACCTGCTTTTTCGATGCGAAACGTACAGAACAGGTAGCCAGTAGGCCTGCACATTTGACTGACGCAAAGAGCTCTAGCTCGAATCTCGCCACACGAGATTATTTTGGTAAAATCATGAACTTTCTGGAGAATATTACTTTCCGTCGCACGCGCACCCGCTCAGAATCAGAAGACGACAGTAATATTATGTCAAATGTGTTAGTGTGTGACAGTTTGCACAGTACAAAGTCCAGAAAACAAAGCCAGAGTCGTCCAGATTGTTTTATTATATCTTTTACAAGTGGCAAGTTCTAAAAACTTTCAGTGTCGCCCTCGTAACATTTAGTACGCATCGTTTCTTCGTTTACTGCGCATCTCTCGTAATCGTGTAACTTTCGTACTATCGACTTTGGCTTGTGTTACCCTGGACTTTTATCCGTACTTGACGACTTTGGCTTTGTTTTCTGGACTTTGTACTGTGCAAACTGTCTGTGAACAACATGCCGTATTTGTACACACCGTAAGAATATGCAAATATGCATCTTATCTACGGTGAGTGCCGTTGTAATGCTTCTGCCGGTACTTCAGTATGTGCGCTTGAAATTGCAACGGGAGTACCGAAGAGTATCGCTCATCGAATTTTAAAGCGATACGAATTACATCCGTATCATGTGCAACGTGTGCAGAGTTACCATGTGATCATGCACCCAGAATTGCTTTCTGCAGAACCATGTTGGCGAAGATTCGTGAAGATCCGGATTTTCTAAATAAAATTTTATGGGCTGACGAATCGACGTTCAAAAGAGATGGTTATTTAATCTTACACAACCTACATGGTTGGCACATGGAAAACCCGCATTTGATGCGTGAGAACCTATCCCAGTACCAATTTAAAGTCAACATGTGGACAGGAATTTTAAATGACCATTTGAGCTGACTGAAAATTTAAATGGCGCCACCTACTTGCATTTTCTCCAAAATGATTTGCCGACATTGTTAGAAGATGTACCACTCAACATCTACAGCGAAATGTGGTATCAACAAGACGGTTGCCCAGCTCATTATGCCCGGCCTGTACGAGAATATTTAAACGAAGAATATCCCGACAGATGGATCGGACGCCTTGGATCAGTTTTGATGCAGCATCTAAAGAAATAAATGCGAGTAGACGTCCACGACTGGTGAAGAGGTCATTTCTGAGGCGATGCAGAGCTTGTATTCGTGCCGGAGGGAAACAATTTGAGCATCTACTTTAGTTTTAGGACGATATTAAAGTGTTACGATAGTTGATTGTTTTATTTTGATTAAGTTTTCCAGGAGGTCCCTTCGCAAAAAATACGAAGTAGCACTTTCATTGGCAAGAAAAGTAGCAAGTGTTGTACTATTTTGAAATCTAGACTAAATAGGCCATCTTTTGAAATAACTTGCCAAGGGTAGTGTAATACATTTTTTTTCAACATGGAGTGTCAAAGTTAACTGACAATAATTTTGTAAACTATAACTCGTCAAAACTTAATTTATTTTACTTAGTTAACAATGTTACTTTGATTTGTGGTTGCGATTAATAGCACTGTTAATTGAGATTACATTATTAAAAAAAATCACAATGAAATTATAAAAATTGTGATCACAGTACTTAAAAATGCGACCAAGGGTGTCAACTTTTTCGAAAAATGTCTATTATCGCTTGACTAAGTGACATGGATTTTCTTTCTTATTTTTTTCATAACTGGAATACCTTGGCTTCTCGCCCGGTACCAAGTTATCGTTGAGTTTCGGGACACCCTGTATAATCAATAACAAAAATTACGCAGTAGGGATTTTACTGGATATGAGCAAAGCCTACGACAGAGTTTCATATGAAATTTTACTTAATAAATTATATGCAATAGGTGTCAGAGGTACAGCACACAAGTGGTTCTGCTCGTACCTAGAAAATAGGGAACAATTTGTAGAGGTAGTACATAGCGACCCACACAGTGGCCAAATAACACGTGAAAGATCTAATAAAGCAAAAACAACAATGTCAATACCACAAGGCAGCGTTTTGGGATGCTGATTATTTCTAGTTTATATTAATGACCTCCCAAATGAAAGTGATGCGCAAACAATTTTATTTGCTGAAGATATTTCTATTATTTTTCCTTACACCAATGAAGAAAACCTAAACTTAAGTCTGGACGATAAGCTCTCAAAAATAATAGCATGGTTAAAGGATCATAACTTAGAATTAAATTTTGACAAAACAAAGATACTTAATGCAATATAGAGCTTACCAAAAACGCAAATTGGATATAAATTACTTATACAACAACATAAAGCTGCAATGCTTAAACGAGTTTAAATGGTTGGGTTTGACTATAGATACCAATATAAACTGGAAAGCCCATATATGTAGATATATTAGCAAACAAACTAGCCAGCTTTATATATGCCTTGGAGGAGTTCAAAAGAGCTATCGATTTTAAAACTGCTCTAACAGCATACTATGCCTACACGTACTCCTGTCTAAATTATGGAATCGTGGTGTGGGGAAATGGTGTAGACAAAGATAGACTTTTTATCCTACAAAAGAAATGTATACGAATTCTTGCATAGATAACACAGAAAGCTGCAAGCCATTGTTTGTAGAATACAAAGTCCTTACACTAATCGGTATCACATTTGTTACATTTTGGAAGTTAGCAAATTTGTAATAAAACAACAGTCACTAGTCCAGCTCACTAAGGACCTTCGCCCACAACATCGCAGTGTCAGACGCGAAAAAAAAATGAATTAGCCTTACCAAGCTCAAAATTAATTATGTTCCATTCAGGACCTTTAGCCATGTGCGTGAAAATATATAATACGCTTCCAAATCCAATTAAGGACTGAGTACGAAAATAAATTTAAAAACAGTCTCCAAAAATATCTTATACGAGTACTATAACGCAAGAAAATAAAAGAAATTAAATAATAAGGAATCCCCATAAAAAGCATAAAATAAAAAAATAAAAAAAAACCGACAGAATAATAATAAAAATAGTATCATGAATGTAAAAAGCCTAAAACAATTTAAAAAAAAATACTATTGAATAAATAGCCACAAATAGAACAAAAAGGGTATAAACGTGAAACCCTATACAAAGAAAAAAATAACCATGAAATTATGACCCTACGTAAGCACGTATGAAATTTTTTGATTAAATGTTGTCCCGTCGGGGGACCGCTACTATCAGAACGTTAGGCTAATAATTAGCGATGTTCTCATCATGATACTTAGCCACAGATTACTGAATAGTTACACTTAGCTATCAACTTGTCGCCCTGCATGTGCTTGCTCAAAAACCCTCTGGGCTTCCCTACCGTTATGCCAACAGGAAATATTATAAAGAAACCTCCCTGCAGGACAAACCAGCCCAGCGCAAGAAGTTCGCCGCCTACTTATAATACTAACACTACTGTATGAATTAATTGGGTCTAATTTAATTGATTGTAAACATTTATTATATTACGGAGAATGTACCTAATGTATTTTGTATAACAATCAATCAATCAAAAGTGTTTATTCGTTAACGTAGGTTACAACATAAGTAGTTTCTCTATGTTTAGCCATTTAGAGTACATAGTTGTAGGTAATTAAAAAGATTTGATTTTGTTTGATGTGGTAGTAGAGCGCTGTGCGCAGTGCGCTACCCAAACAGCCGTGCTCCCTCATACGACGAACTCGGAGCTTGCACTTTGAGTTCGGGCGACACTGTACACACTTTGGAACACACTCGCGGTACAATTGATAACCTTTGAAGATCTCTCCTGGCTTGCATGAATGATGACAGTTCATAGTGCATTCATGACACTGTTCACTGTTCAGTCGGTTGTACTGTGTAGCGTATGTTTGTTATCATTCGTGCAGTCGCTAATCGCTCAACACTCATTTCCCTTCTTGCAATCATAAGTAGGTACCTACTTATAATATTATGTATTTAGGGTTCCTTAGTCTAACCGGACGGGCCCTTATAATTTCGTCAGATTCGTCTGTGTGGCCGTCCGTCCGGTTATGACACCCAACTACCTACTTATAAATGGTCTCATAACACTGAACTACAGTTATTTAGTTAAGGACCTTCGCAAATAGTCTATAGAACTGTACGAGTCTTCTGTAAGCCAATTTGAATAAAGGGTTATGGATATGCTACTTATTGAGGGGCTTGTGGCTAAGTAATAACAGCCGCACGGGTTGATCGATCAGGTTATGCTACGCTTGCCGCGGTTGGTTCGTGGTTGGGTGACTATCTTTACATACCAGGACCCTTCGTGCCTCGGAAAGCACGTTAAGCCGTTGGTCCCGGCTGTCATATGTAGATCTTTGACAGTCGTTACGGGTCGTCAGAAGCCCGAAAGTCTGACAACCAGTCTGGGTGATACCCCTTGGTAACCCAGAGGGGTATCACCCAGTAACTGGGTTGTGGAGGTCAGAGTAGGAGTCGCTCCATGTCCCCCCCGGTGGGTTCCCGCATTGTCGAGGCGGGGGGGCTCAGTAGCCGTGGCTGGCTGGACCACGGTGAAGCTAAGAGGAACCCCAGCGGGGGCCGCTCGTCAGGTCTTAACGGTTAAGCCTACGACGTAGCGGCCAGCGGGTAGGTTGCGGTGCCGCTTGGGCGACATCGCAGCCTACCTGAGGCCTGCGCGGTGTCCCCCGTGAGGGAGACATCGCGGCTGAGGATTGGAGGCCGCGGCGGGAGAGGAGTGTCGGTGTTTCGTTGCCGCTCTCCCTACCTTCCGCGGCCTTGACGGGGCCGCCACCGTTAGATGGCGGACGCGGTGGGGCCGCAGGGGAAGAGGAGTGTCGGTGTTACGTTGCCGCTCTCAATATCCTCTGCGGCCGTAGCTCCCCCAACCTGGGGGGGCATGCGGGGCCTGCCTTTTAGGCGGGCGTGGAGGCCAGCAGGCAACGGGTGCGGGGGCACCGTTGCCTGTTTTGCACAGGCCTCCACCAGTGTGGGACGGGAATGGCCAGGTGTTCCCGGCCATTCCCGCAGCCCCCCAATCTGGGGGGCATGGCCCGCCATACCATCTAGGCGGGCGTGCGCCGGGAGGGCTGTGGAAGTAAAGGCTATGCCGGTTTCCCATGGCCCTCCCATTACGGCGATGTAGGAACACCGCTGAGTTTTAGTGGGTATACTGTCATTCCGACAGGGAGTCCCACATATCCCGTCTCGTCCCCCGGGAGGCGGGGATGTATAAAGCATTTCTTAGCGACAAAAAAAAAAAAGAGTCGCTCCATGTAGAATACTGGTACTTATTCAGATGCATCCGGTTAGACTGGAAGCCGACCCCAACATATTTGGGAAAAGGCTAGGCAGATTGATTTTTTGACGCTACATTCAGACCACGGAGTTCGAAATCCCGTTACTGTCGCATCCGCGCGCTTTTAAACAGCCACGAGTGAGACACGGAGCACCGCTTGACCACACTGTCCGTTTGTGACTTCTAGCCTCTGAGGGTCAAGGCTACACCTACGCAGTAACTGGCACTGCTTTTTTTTTTTTTGGAAAAACGTTGCCCCACACTAGGAATTTCTCCTGTATCGTGGGTGCGTTTACAAACATTTAAATTCACATACACAAACAGCCAGACCCGGAACAACTACCTGAGTCCATACAAATACTTGTTCCGAGCGGGAATCGAACCCGCGACACGCAGCGCAGCAGTCAATCGCTTAACCACTACGCCAACCGTGCCGTCGAACTGTACCTACCACAGAACAGATAAAAGAGGTCTGTGGTACCTACTACACACTCGGATACCTGCAATAAAACAGTGCGTGAAGTTAATGAATGAATGAGCGGCAACGCTTTGGGGGCTGTCGCATGGCGGCGCGGGCGGCGAGCGGTGCCCTGCACGTGAACGCGTCACACTCACACCAGATAGCGAGGTTAAAAACTTAAAACAGCGAAGACGCGGGTGCGCCCCGCCTCCTCCCGCCCTACCGCCGGCACCGGGGTAGGTACCGGCCGACACCCGACCTCACATAGCGTAAGCACTCTGCACCCTACACGTGTTTATTATGCGGAGAAATCTGCATTACAATAGCAAATGCCCTTCAATGGATTTAAAGGAGTTTTGTATCCAATCAGACAGAAGTTTAGCCACTTGGCAGCCGGGCTGTCAAGTTGTGCACAATGACCCGCAGGCGACACTGGCGACAGTCGACCGCCGCGCGCAGACGGTGTAGAAGTGCAGGAGGTCAGCGGCGCGCTGGAGCGATAACCTCGTTGTTTGTCAGAGCTAATATCAGTGGTAATAAATTGATAACTACCTTCTAATTTTATTTTAATTTGCAAAAAAGAAAATTATCTATCGTTAGTCATTCATTATAACAACAACAAGACCTATAAGTTGTGCATATGACCAGTGCAATTCAAAAGTTGCGATTCCACAAGGGTTTTTTTATTTGCATACCTATATGCCTGAAACCTCCAACCCTTAACTTTAACATAACGAGCGTACCTACAGCAACGAAGTTTAAAAGAATAACTTGATCTATTAGTTAATCGCAAACCGGCTAGTCTGGTCAGTTGTCCCCCTGGCGCGGTGTGGCGGCGGCGGCGGCGCGACCACGCCGTTACTGTGTTACTGAAACCTAGGCCGTACTTGATACTGGTACACATCACACATGACTACACGAGTTAACACGATTCTCCACAGGCTCTGCTGCAACTATCTATTGCGACTCGCACAGGAAGATCACAAACTAAACATCATATAAAAATAAATAAATAAACTAAACAACCGATGAATGGATTAAAACAAAGACACTTAAATCTCTTTGTATTAAAACAAACACAATGCACTGCTAGGTATTAGATTGTTTCATATTTAGATTCAACTAGCTTCTGCCCGCGGCTTCGCCCGCGTGGATGTCGGAAATTATCCCACGGGAACGTGCTACCAGAAAAAAACCGGCCAAGTGCGAGTCGGACTCGCCCATGAAGGGTTCCGTTACGTTACGATTTATGACGTATTAAAAAAAAACTACTCACTAGATCTCGTTCAAACCAATTTTCGGTGGAAGTTTATATGGTAATGTACATCATATATTTTTTTAAGTTTTATCATTCTCTTATTTTAGAAGTTACAGGGGGGGGGGGGGGGGGACACATTTTACCACTTTGGAAGTGTCTCTCGCGCAAACTATTCAGTTTAGAAAAAAATGATATTAGAAACCTCAATATCATTTTTGAAGACCTATCCATAGATACCCCACACGCATGGGTTTGATGAAAAAAAAAATTTTGAGTTTCAGTTCTAAGTATGGGGACCCCCAAAATTTATTGTTTTTTTTCTATTTTTGTGTGAAAATCTTAATGCGGTTCACAGAATACATCTACTTACCAAGTTTCAACAGTATAGCTCTTATAGTTTCGGAAAAAAGCGGCTGTGACATACGGACGGACAGACAGACAGACAGACATGGCGAATCCATAAGGGTTCCGTTGCCATTTGGCTACGGAACCCTAAAAAAAGTATGTCCTTCCCTAGGATGCCATCTATCTCTTTGCCAAATCAGAAGTTCAGTGGTTTAGGTGTGAAAATGTAACATACAGTTTCAAGTTCAAATCCTCCCCTTAAAACCGAATTACCCCTTTTTGCCCCGTCAGGGGTAAATTTTCAACAACTTTACATACTTATTATTAATTATTTTCTGTCAAAACTATTAATACTGAGTTTCGAGTTAATTGAACCGCGCATTCAATTACTTCCACACAAACATCAACACCCTTTTGAGGGGTAGTTTTGAAAAACTTATAATAATAAACTTTATTACTTAGGCGAGTATTATTGCCAAGTTTCAAGTTTATAAATTGTATCCCCGCTTTTCAACCCTACAAGGGTGGAATTTTGAAAAATCGTTTGGGATGTATTCATAACTTTATTCAAATATATTATTATTTATATCAATTTTCAAGTTAATCAAGCCACTTATTATAATCCTCCCCAGTAAAATTAACTACCCCTTTTCAACCCGTTAGGGGTAGATTTTCGAAAAACTGATAAATGTTATTCTTTAGTTTTGGTCTTAAGTATAAACACGGAGTTTCGAGTTAATCGGACCGCGCATTGAAATTCTTCCACACAAACTTCAAGACCCCTATATCCCCCTTTGCGGGGTAGTTTTGAAAAACTTATAATGATAAACTTTATTACTTAGGCGAGTATTCTTGAAAAGTTTCAAGTTTATTAACCTAATGAAGAAGATTTTTCATATAAACTGTATCTGTTTTTCACCCCCACAGGAGTATTCTTGAAAAGTTTCAAGTTTATTAACCTAATGAAGAAGATTTTTCATATAAACTGTATCTGCTTTTCACCCCCACAGGGGTGGAATTAAAAAAAAAATTGTTGAACGAGTGTTTGAAGTCCATATAATTATGTCCCTGACTACCACAAAACAGTGTTTATCAGTTGTTTAGGCCTTTTAATCACGACATAATTATATGGACTTTGACATAACACTGACATTAAACACTCGTTCAACAAGTGTTTAAGTTTTTTTAGTAAGACTCAGGTGTTTAGCCTAAACAACTGATAAACACTGTTTTGTGGTAGTCAGGAAAATGGCTAACTTCATAATTTACTTTAGTATTGGTGCCAAGTTTCAATTTCAAGTTTATTAACTTATGGAATAAGATTTTCCATACAAACAAAATCCCTCCATTTCACCCTCTTAGGGGTAGAATTTCGAAAAACCCTTTCTTATTGGATACCTACTCTTCACGAAGAACACACCCTCCAAATTTCATGTCTCTAAGACCAGCGCAGTGGTTTAGGCTGTGCGTTGTTGATGACTGACTGAGTCAGGTCTTTGAATTATATATATATATATAGATAGATGAAACAGTATCAATATCGAACTCGGGAACAAGTGCTTTCGTAGCCAGCAAGCAGTCGTCACTCGTCATGTATGTGCGGGGCGGCTGTCAGCGGCGCGGGCGCGGCCACTGCAGGCATTGCTATGATGTAGTAAGCGCGCTCCATCCATGTGCTGGACAGCATGGGCTCCGCTGAAGCACAGCTAGCTCTATTCCACTAATTTATCCGATTAGCTAACAGCTTCTTTTCCATTAATCTATGTATACAAATCAAAAGTCATTTATTCAAATTAGGCTGAGAATCAGCACTTTTTGAACGTCAAAATTATTAATATTATTTTCACGTATAAAATTAATAAAATTATCCGTAAAACGTCAACGTTATATTAGCATATAAAATATATATCAAAATCAAAAGTCATTTATTCAAATTAGGCTGAGAATCAGCACTTTTCGAACGTCAAAATTACAAAAGACAGTCCCCCAAAAACGCCCGCCCTTCTCCACTTCCTAGTGCTATCGCTGGGAAGAAGAAGTGGCGGAACAAACTCCCCAGCAGCACAGCTGTCTGTTTAGTTAGAATATATGTAGTTGCATGTATACAATACTAGGAACCTATGTTCAGTAATGAACATTACAAGAAGCTTAAATTATTTGCCATATTATGTCAGCTAGCCACGCCAATATACCAACAAATATAATAAAAACTATACGTATTCAAGCTAAAAAATAATTAATTAAAATAAAAATAGAAACTCACTACCTAAATAAAAGCCTCCAGGCATAAAGGGCGTGACAGCTTACATATTTATGCATTGCTGGGTTCGTCACATAGCTGTCACTTGCAGTCACAGATGATGAACTAGGACCATCGATGTGAAATAAATGAGTTAACACTAATAACAGTAACCTGTCAGTACCTAAGCTAATTCTGGAGAAAGAACATGAACATTGTCTTGAGTTAATTAGGGCGACCAACTATTCTTATCGTGTAAGTAGTCGTTGATGGAATAGTAAGCCTTTGAACAAAGGTTGGATTTTACTTGAGCTTTAAACGCATTAAAAGGCAAGTCTAGCAAAGAAGAGGGTATCTTGTTATAAAAGGTTATACCAAGCCCAACAAATGAGTTATGAACCTTATGAAGCCGGTGAAAGGGGGCACGTAGTTTGTCCTTATTTCTAGTGTTAACACTGTGAATATCACTGTTTTTAGTGTACAAGTGCAAATTTTGCCTAATATATAGGATGTTGGCGAAGATGAATTGTAATGCAACCGTGAGAATACCAATATCTTTAAAAAAATCTCTTAGAGAAACTCTGGCACCTAGCTGGTAAATTGCTCGAACAGCTCGTTTTTGAAGGACAAATATATTTTGTACTAGCTTCTGCCCGCGGCTTCGCCCGCGTGGATGTCGGAAATTATCCCACGGGAACGTGCTGACAGGATAAAATGTATGTGCACCAGGATGCCATCTATCTCGCGGGCCCTTTGTGGCTAATTACAATAGAAAAACAATTGTGTCTCATTAATGGTGATTAAGAGGGTACCTATATGATATAATTAAAAAAATAAATAAACTCAATAACAGAAAATAAAATACCTACCTACCTAAATAAACCTATTTATGACGATAACTAATCTAAACTCAATCATCATCTGCCTAGCCTTTTCCCAACTATGTTCAGGGCCGGCTTCCAGTCTAACCGGATGCAGCTGAATACCAGTATTTTACATGGAGCGACTGCCTATCTGACCTCCACAACCCAGTTATTGGGTAATACGATACCCTTGGTACGACTGGTTGTCAGACTTTCGGGCTTCTGACTACCCGTAACGACTGTCAAAGATCCACGAATGACAGCCGGGACCAACGGCTTAACGTGCTTTCCGAGGCACGGAGGTGTCTCGGTATGTAAAGATGGTCACCCATCCACAGACCGACCGCGGCAAGCGTAGCTTAACCTGACTGATCGACCTGTGCGGCTGTTATTATTTAGCCACGGGCCCCTCAATCTAAACTCAATAAATAAGCAAAATCTCTAAAAACTAATATCTATACGAATGACTATCCTACCTAACAGTATTATAAAATAACCTACGGTCACTACGTACACTATCAAATATACTACCTATACTTTAAAATTAAAATCTATACCTACGACTTATATAAAAATAAACCTAAATAACTCTAAAAAGTAAAAGGAATAAAAATGAACTCCACTGCGTGTGACCTAACCTACGACAAACTTATTATTTGCGGTTGGTACAGTAATCGGATCTAGGGATCGAACCGCAAAATTAAGTTTGTTTTTTATTGTATATACTTTTCCGGGATAAAAAGTACCCAGTGTGGTGCCCAGGATATTAAAGAATAATTATACCAAGTTTCATCGTAATCGAACCGGTAGTTTTTGCGTGATGCCTGAACAAACAGACAGACAGACAGACAGACAGACAGACAGACAGACCGACAGACAGACAGACAGACAAAAATTTTTTTAATCACATTTTTGGGTTCGGTGTCGGTCTAGTAACACCCCCTGCCATTTATTTTTTTGATATTTTCAATGTACAGAATTTTCACTTCTACAGATTTATTATAAGTATATATATATCATATCATATCATATCATATCATATTATACCTATATTAGTACGAGGCGGGCGGAGTGATAAGTCTGGTAAAAATTAAACAAGGAGTCAATTTTATTTAATTAAGTATTGTTATTTATAACACATTTGCTCGTAAAGGGTCTCTTATTTCACTATCTTATTGTATCTCATAGTCATTACGTACTTGTGCGTTATTGTCATGTAAAACGCACGAAGGTAAAACGCACGGTTTATCCAGATGCTCCGTCTAAAACGAACGGTACCTACTTTTTTAAATCTTAGTACTTAAAGAGTTTTTATGTCAGAAAAGTGTTCAACATCTATACTTATAATAAATCTGTTAGTAGAGAGGTCAATTCTGTACATGAAATATATTTCCAAAATAACTATCAGGGGGTGATTAGGGATCGATACTGATGCCAAAAATGCAATCAATAAAAGTTTTGTCTGTCTGTCTGTCTGTATAACCGTTATAGAAACAAAAAATACTCGACGGATTTTAACGAAATTTGGTACAATTATTTTTCATACTCCTGAGCTGCACCCTAATTGCGTAACACACAATCAATAGTAATCTGAATCATTTTGAAGCAAATTGCTAATCCATTGCTTCATACGTTCGAAAAATTTGTCTGCTCAACACGTAAATAACGCAATGAATGTTGTTGACCTGTCAAAATGAAACCGATTCCGATTAATTGTGTGTTACGCAATTCGGGTGCTGGTTATAGTATACTTTTCATCACGCTACTATCAATAGGAGCAGAGCAGTGAAGGGAAATGTTGGGAAAACGGGAGAAGTTACTCCATTTTTTAAGCTTCCGCCGCGTGTGCAACCTTAGTGGTTAAAGCTACACAGAAATCATGTATGACGGAAATGTTCTCCTTAAAATTATATAAAAAATATCCCACGACAGCATATGTCTATCTTTTATGGTTGACTCACAATAACACGTGTAACTCCCGATAGCTTAGCAGTTCGAAGCATTCTGATTATATTTGTCTTCTCTTACGTTTATAACACTCCCAGTCATCCCTAATTAAAAAAGTTAACATTAATAACTATTCTATAAAAAAGAATCATAGAAATCGGTATAGAAACACCAAAGTTATACATGAAATACCCTAATAATAAGCCATCGCGCGTGAATACTGAATCACGCTCGACGCCTACCGGTTCGATTACGATGAAACTTGGTATAATTATTCTTTAATATCCTGGGCACCACACTGGATACTTTTTATCCCGGAAAAGTATACACAATAAAAAACAAACTTAATTTTTCGGTTCGATCCCTAGACCCGATTACTGTACCAACCGCAAATAATAAGTTTGTCGTAGGTTATGTCACCCGCAGTGGAGTTTTGCACACGGCTAAGATACTGTAATGTTTTATCTTAAGATTAGAGATGGGCCGACTACATATAGTATTTGCCGACTAACCGACTAGCCGACTAATCGGTTTTCAAAATGCCGATTAGTCGGCCGACTAATCGGCAATGCCGATCATTCTAATACCTACTTGCTAGCTACTACCTAGCTTAATTACTGACTGATTAATACGTTCTATGTTACCTTATTGGTTTTTGAATATGTTTCAAGACTAACTTTAGATTTAAAATCTATATACAGTAGGACCCCGCACCCTAATTGCGTAACACACAATCAATAGTAATCTGAATCATTTTGAAGCAAATTGCTAATCCATTGCTTCATAAGTTCGAAAAATTTGTCAGCTCAACACGCACAAAATAACGCAATGAATGTTGTTGAACTGTCAAAATGAAACCGATTCCGATTAATTGTGTGTTACGCAATTAGGGTGCCGATTATCCCGACCTCAGTTATCCGGATTCGCGATTATCCGGACTGCCAACCGCGACGAGTTTATTCTAACATGAACGTGTCGAAACTGGCATAACGCCACGCCGCCCCGCCCGCACCCTGCGGGATCGCCGCTTCACGCGTTTCTTATTGTTTTAGTTAGACGGCAATTGTTACTTCGCTCTGACGTGCGTGTCACGTCTACAAATTTTAAAATGCCAAAGCGTAAAAGTGTTATCGCTTAAAGATAAAATAAATATTATTGATTCGTTAAAAAAAGGAGAATCCGGTCGTAAGTTAGCTGATAAGTATGGTGGTGGTGGTGTAGGTACATCCACGATTAGTGATCTTATCAAGAAAAATGCTGATTCAATTTGGTCGTACACCTGCTAATTGGATAGCGAAGACGGGAGTAAACATCGGAAAATGACGAAGAAACCGAAATATGGACTTTTAGAAGACGCTTTATATTGTTGGTTTTTACAAAAACGATCAACTGGGCAACCTATATCTGGTCCTTTGCTTTGTGAAAAACAAAGGACAAGATACATACTACATATTGTAGCGAAATAAAAATCCAGATCTTCACTTGTACACGTTTAATTTAGTGGAAATAAAAAATATTGTAAACAAAACCCTAGGTAGAACACAGTACGACTAAAAAAATTAAGTAAAACTCTGAGGCGACGTCCTGTGCCCAAATAAAAGCTTCAAATAAAAAATCTCGGCAAGAGAAAAGACAATGACAGTTACCGATTCAAAAAAAACCATTATGAAGAAAAAACCTTTCTGACTGTAAATAAGGTAGAATTTGTTATAAAAGGAGGTTGTTCGCGATAAAATTAATATGTAGCATTTGCCAATGCTGCAATATGTATGGAAAAAGCCTGCTTTTCTTCATACGTTGGATTATCCGGACTTTCGATTATCCGGATGCCAACCGACAACCATTAGTCCGGATAATCGGGGTCCTACTGTATATTAAATTCAGTCCTTTTTTTTTTTGAGGCTGGGAAATCATCAAATGGCTCATCCCGCTCTGGGTGGAGCGGAAGGGAGTGTCAGACTCTTACTGACTAAAACCCACCCGTGTTCCTTCCTTAGCCCTTTATGTTCCAGGGCAGCGGTAACCCTTTCGGATGATCCCGCTACCCTGGCAGAAATTCAAAGTACTGACTCACTGACTGACTGATATATCAACGCACAGCCTAAACCGCTGGTCCTAGAGACATGACATTTGTAGGGTGTGTTCTTAGTGAAGAGTAGGTATCCACTAAGAAAGGGTTTTTCGAAATTCCACCCCTAAGAGGGTGAAATGCGGGTATTTTGTTTGCAAGGAAAATCTTATTCCTTGAGTTAATAAACTTGAAACTTGGCACCAATACTAATCTAAGTAAATTATGAAGTTAGCCATTTTATGTTTTTCTAAACTACCCCCTAAAAAGGGATTGGGGTGTTTCAAAGTTTGTATGGAAGAATTTTAGCGCGCGGTCCGATTATCTCGAAACTCACTATTTATACCTACGATCGAAAGTAAAGAATAATGTATATCAGTGTTTTTCGAAAATTACCAGTGACGGGTTGAAAAGGGGTAGTCAATTTTACAGGGGAGGATTTTACTGCATGGGTTGATTACCTCGAATATTAGTATAAATAATCTTTAATTCAAGTTACAAATACATCCCAAACGATTTTTTTTTAATTCCACCCCTGTGGGGTTAAAAAGCAGTTTATATGAAAAATCGTCTTTATTAGGTTAATAAACTTGAAACTTGGCAAGAATACTCGCCTAAGTAAGTAATAAAGTTTATTATTATAAGTTTTCAAAACTACCCCTCAAAGGGGGATATAGGGGTCTTGAAGTTTGTGTGGAAGTAATTGAATGCGCGGTTCAATTAACTCGAAACTCAGTATTAATAGTTTTGACAGAAAATAATTAATAATTATTATGTAAAGTAGTCGAAAATTGACCCCTGACGGGGCAAAAAAGGGTAATTCGGTTTTTAAGGGGAGGATTTAAACTTGAAACTGTATGTTACATTTTCACACGTAAACCACTGAACTTCTGATTTGGCAAAGAGATAGATGGCATCCTAGGGAAGGACATACTTTTTATTAGGGTAGCACGTTCCCGTGGGATAATTTCCGACATCCACGCGGGCGAAGCCGCGGGCGGAAGCTAGTTTTATGAATAAAATTAACTTTGGGAGATAAAATATAATAAATAAACATTTAATTCTTTAATTTTGACAATAAATTACAACCATTTATCTGTAACAAAAACACAAAAATATTAATTTACTTTATTAGTAATACTGGCGGTTTTTTGTGCCTTTGCCTTAAAAAAAGCGCTAATTTGTGAATGAAATAAAAATTATTCCGCGCGCTTTTTCTTTTCGCTGTATTGTTTTTATTAAGAGGAAATGCGGGCGGAAAGACTTTTAAAAAGAAGAAAATTAGGTATTTGAAGAAACTATCGCTGTCGCTCTGTCACGCTATCTCTCGTCTATTCGTGCGATAAGGACAACTGCAGATCCGACTGAATAGCCTAAGTAAAAAGTCACATTTTCGAGGTTTGGCTCTCGCCTATTTTCTCCACCAATATTGAACCAATTTAGAGGATATTTCATAAACTGGACTGTGTCGACATGTTTTCCTTTTTTCATTAATAGTTGTCAAATTTGTACCCTAGGCCTTTGTTAACAGCGGTCTAAATAGGCAATTTTGAGCATTTTTTGGGGGTTCTAGTGCTTATAAAAATTATGTATTATCAAAAAGGAAAACATAGGGACATACAAGTAACTAACATTTATTATTCTGTAAAAAAATCATAGCCATATGGTCATTAACCAGAAAGAAAACAGGCGAGAGCGTCTCTATAGAAAAAACACCACCCGCATTTCCTCTTAACCCCCGACGCAAAAACGACGGGGTGTTACAAGTTTGACGTGTCGGGGTGTGTGTGTATGTATGTCTGTCTGTGGCATCATAGCTCCCGAACGGATGAACCGATTTTGATTTTGTTTTTTTTTTGTTTGAAAGGTGAATTTGTCGGGAGTGTTTTTAGCTATGTTTGATGAAAATCGGTCCAAGATGGCCGCCGCCACAAAATTACATTTTTTTCACAACTCCCTCAATATGGGTATCAAATGAAAATTTTTGTCTGTCTGTCTCTTACTGACTAAAACCCACCCGTGTTCCTTCCTTAGCCCTTTATGTTCCAGGGCAGCGGTAACCCTTTCGGACAATCCCGCTACCCTGGCAGGCTTCGGCCCTATCGGGCCCCGTCACTCATGCTGACATCTCTTTGAGGCGCGCGTGGAACACATACACGCCGTCCGGCACGGGCCTGGTGTGTCTGTCTGTTTGTTCAGGCATCACGCAAAAACTACCGGTTCGATTACGATGAAACTTGGTATAATTATTCTTTAATATCCTGGGCACCACACTGGGTACTTTTTATCCCGGAAAAGTATACAATAAAAAACAAACTTAATTTTGCGGTTCGATCCCTAGACCCGATTACTGTACCAACCGCAAATAATAAGTTTGTCGTAGGTTACGTCACCCGCAGTGGAGTTCACTAAGGTTATGCTCTAAATGTAGTGCTGAAGGTTGAATTTGGCTTGCACCGTTCGCAGCACACGCGTGGCGCGCGGTTGCCACGTATCGCTACCGTATATAAGGACATTTTTTGAACTTTGATTTGAACGGACGTGTTGAGTGGCGAGCGTTCGTTCTTATTTTAACTGCTACTTGCAATTCTAAACCGGGTTTTTCAGTGCGACCTTTTTATTCCTATTAGTTTTTAGAGTTATTTAGTTTTATTTTTATAAGTCGTAGGTATAGATTATAATTTTAAAGTATAGGAAGTATATTTGATAGTGTACGTAGTGACCGTAGGTTATTTTATAATACTGTTAGGTAGGATTAGTCATGCGTATAGATATTAGTTTTTAGGGATTTTGCTTATTTATTGAGTTTAGTTATCATCAGAAATAGGTTTATTTAGGTAGGTAGGTATTTTATTTTCTGTTATTGAGTTTTTTTTTTTTTATTAGGTAGGTATTTAGGTAAGGATATCATATAGGTACCCTCTTAATCATCACTAATGAGACACAATTGGTTTTCTATTGTAATTAGCCACAAAGGGCCCGCGAGATAGATGGCATCCTGGGGAAGCACATACATTTTATCCTGTTAGCACGTTCCCGTGGGATAATTTCCGACATCCACGCGGGCGAGGCCGCGGGCAGAAGCTAGTTCTTAAAATATTTTTTTTTGAAAATGTCAAGTAATGATGAATTTATTAATTCGGCACCGCCAGAACTCTCAGAGGCAGCGAAAAAGGCTACTCTAAGCCTCTTGTCCGAAAAATCGACCGATAATACCTACAAGCGTATCAAAATTTCATCTTATGGAAAACAAGCAAAGATGCAAATTCATTTTCAGAAAGTGTGTTTTTAGCCTATTTCATGGAACTTTCTCAAAAATATAAGTCAAGCTCATTGTGGTGCTACTAGTCAATGCTAAAAAGCACTGTGAAAACAAAACATGGTATTGATATCGTCATACTCCAACTTGCTGGCATTTCTAAAAAGACGCTCAAGTGGTCATGTGAGTAAAAAGTCGAAAGTATTTTCGGCTGACAATGTCAAGAAGTTCCTAAAAGAAGCTCCGGATTGCCGATATTTGGCAACAAAGGTCAGTTGAAACTAAATTATTGTTATTAACTTTCACTTTCGTATTTCTTTACAATATAGGTGTTTTGTACGCTGTTTTTATCTTTTCAGGTTGTATTAATATTCGGTATAAATGGTGCATGTAGACGTCAAGAGTTGGCAAACATCACAACTAATGATGTCGAGAACCATGGGCGGGTTCTTCTTGTCCAGGTCAAAAACACAAAAAATAAAATTCCAAGATCGTTCACAATACCGGGGCCTTTTCACGACATAGTGAAGAAATACGAAGCGCTTCGTTCAACAAAAGCGATGTCTAACAGATTTTTTCAAAATTACCAAAATGGAAAGTGCACTAGCCAACCCATTGGCATAAATAAATTTGGAGCAATGCCAAAACAAATTGCCACCTTCTTAAATTTGGATGATCCACATGAATACAGAGGGCACAGTTTCAGAAGGTCCTCGGCTACATTGCTCGCCGATTCTGGTGCGAACTTATTGACACTAAAACGCCACGGAGGGTGGCGGACGAACAGTGTAGCCGAGGGCGACATAGATGACTCGATGAGATATAAAGAAGAAATTAGCTCCCGCATTACAAGGAATATAAATTTGGAGCCAAGTGTTGACTCTCGACCATCTACGAGCACACACGCGTACATTCCACCATCGTCGCCGCCGCCGCAGCCGCCTCCGTCGCCGCCACCGACTGCAGAACTCTGTGGACCCGTTTCTCCTACTTTCACTCAAGAGAGTGAGAGAGAGACTGGTGAAATTGTAACTAATAATAATAACTTGACAACATTAAAAACGCCAACTGGCAACGTAATAATCAATTTTACAAATTGTTCAAATTTTTATAACTACTTTAACAAGTGATTAAAGATTTATTCGTTTAAGAAAGTCCGAGTTTTATTTATTTCCTTGCAAATATGTTATAAAACGTCGTATGACATACGTGCGCTTTGATAATTACAGCCTCTGCTTTCTTGTAGCCCTCGCCTACGGCTCGGGTTAGCAATATCGCCTCGGCTGTAATTTTCAACTTGCCGCACTTATATCATAATGTAGGTACTATTATTTTTCAACGTAGTTTCCTTGTAATTCAATGCACTTCATCCAGCGTTTCTCTAGCTTTTCGATCCCTTCCATAAATTACGACTTAGGAAACCCTTCCAAATAGGCATAGGTTTCGTGCATGATCTCTTCGTTGGAGCCAAATCTTTTCCCACCAGGCCATTTTAGGGTTCCGTAGCCAAATGGCAAAAAACAGAACCCTAATGGATTCGTCATGTCTGTCTGTCTGTCCGTCCGTATGTCACAGCCACTTTTTTCCGAAATTATAAGACTAATACTGTTGAAACTTGGTGTATTTTGTGAACCGCATTAAGATTTTCACACAAAAATAGAAAAAAAAACAATAAATTTTGGGGGTTCCCCATACTTAGAATTGAAACTCAAAAGGGTATCTATGGATAGGTCTTCAAAAATGATATTGAGGTTTCTAATATAATTTTTTTCTAAACTGAATAGTTTGCGCGAGAGACACTTCCAAAGTGGTAAAATGTGTGTGTCCCCCCTGTAACTTCTAAAATAAGAGAATGATAAAACTAAAAAAATATATGATGTACATTACCATGCAAACTTCCACCGAAAATTGGTTTGAACGAGATCTAGTAAGTAGTTTTTTTTTAATACTTCATAAATCGTAAACCGCAATTTACCTTTCATTCAATCAACTCAAATATAAAAATAAAAAAAAAACCGTAAATTTTTAGTTACATAAGTACCTACAAATTTGTACGGAACCCTCGGTGCGCGAGTCCGACTTACACTTGACCGGTTTTTTTAAATTCGGAAACAGAAAATAGTCGCAAGGGGCTAAATCTGGTGAATACGGTGGGTGAGAAAGCAACTTATATCGCAACTCGTGAAGTTTGGCCATGGCAATCGCGCAGGTGTGCACTCGTGCGTTGTCTTGATGGAAGAGAATTTTCTTCTTAGCCAAATAATAATAATAATTTATTTGCCTTAAAAAAAGAATACAGATGGGAACCTAGGTTATTCTTTATGAAATAGGTACTGTACATTGTATACATCTGGTTCTACGTTAAAACTGTACTCAAGTATAATAATAGTTGAGTACAGTTTACCTAAACTAGGTAAACCTGTATCTTAAGAGACAGTGATCAGCTATGGGGGTCTTAAACGTAGTTAATTAACAAGTTAATGACAAAAATAGACGTATGTCGATCCATCCTTTACAATTAAATGCGGTCGTTTTTCATGTAAAATTTTGTCAAATTGGTCCAATAAATTGACATAATATGCGCCATTAATCGTTTTACCCTTCTCTAGGTAGTCAATATGGATTACTCCTCGTGCATCAGTTGTTTTTATTTAATGGCTGTCAAATAAAAAACTAACCGGCAGTACTGGCTGAAAATTTTAATTTAGCTCTTCAAAACAGTTGTGAACAAGGAGGTTCCATGCAATTTGCGATCATTTTATTCCAAAATAGATTTTTACCAGACTTATCACTCCGCAGTAGTATGCTATTTTTTTACAAATTCAGGCAGCGAAATGTGTTTTTAGTGCAGAGCGATAAATATGTGTTGTGTCATATACATATTTTATGTTATTTTCAGCTATCACTGTTAATTGGGCATCGCTGAACTAAATGGGCTAAAATAGGTATAGCACCACCTGGCCGTTGGCGGCACGTGTCGTGCGACGACTCTAGCCTGACTATCCGTTAGACGCTGTAATATGTGCTGCAGGAGTCGAGCCGCCGGCGGAGTCGTCGAGCGAGCCGAGCGCGGCGGAGAGCGGCACACGAGCTTCGTGCGACGCGCGCCAATTTGCGTGCGCCGACGGGCTGCGCTGCGTGCCGCTGGACTGGCGCTGCGACGGCCGCGCACACTGCGCCGACGCCTCCGACGAACTACACTGCAGCTTCCCCAACCGTAACCAGCACCTTTACATGTTTACATGCTATTGACCACTGACATATATACTTATATACTATTGGGAGCCCAGTTTCGTATTTTGTCGGCTGGTGATACTGTAGCAATGTTTTATATTGTGCAGCATGGATGACGTCATGTCGTGGCGACGAGTTCCGCTGCGCCGTGAGCAACTTCTGCCTGGCACCCAGCTGGCGCTGCGACGGCGAGCCCGACTGCGGCGCGCACGACGCCTCCGACGAGGACCCCTACATGTGTACGTAGAACATTCGGGCTCGGAAGTAGCTCGGAACTGGATCAAGTGTGAACGTAGTCACTTGCCCCGCAGGTCAGAAGGACTTCAAGTGCCCCGGCAACAGCGCGCGCTGCGAGACGCCGGTGGAGGGGCAGTTCACGTGCGTGGCCATCGAGCAGTTCTGCGACGGCGCGCGCCAGTGCCCCGACGCCAGCGACGAGTGGGACATCTGCGACAACTGTGCGTACCGGACCGTGCGCACGTACTGGTGCTGGTAGATGGGGTCCGTACTCCGATAACGTGTGTGTTTGTGCGTAGTCACGGCGAGCCAGTGCGACGCGCTGCACTGCGAGGTGGGCTGCCGGCCCACGCACGCCGGCCTCGCCTGCTACTGCCACCAGGGCTACGAGGCCGACGCCGACGGCCGCTGCGTCGGTGAGTACTCAACATCTCTTCGTAACTAACTTCAATCGCCTGCAGCCTTTGATAATATTATTTGGGCGGCCGCGGCACTCCGACCAAAATTTCATCAAAGATGCCAAGAATTAGATCCCGCAAACATAAGTACATGATTGTATGTGTTGTGCTACATGGCGTATGTTGACCGCAGACACGGACGAGTGCTTGTGGGAGGACGCGTGCGCGCAGCATTGCCACAACTCGCGCGGCTCGTACGCCTGCGCCTGCGCACCCGGCTACACGCTGCACGACGACCGCCGCGACTGCATCCCTGTAAATGGTGAGTGAACTGCTACTGTGAAGACGTCGTTCTGGTACTGAAGGTCAAATTCCCGCGTGCATGGCGGCATGTGCATATATGTAGTAGGTACATTCAGGTTTAAAAAATCCTCGTCGTTCGTTCGCTGAGTGACGTAAAGAATGTTATAGAATTGCCAAAATGAAAGCCATTGCTACTGATAGTGTGTTACCTACGCAATGACCCCGCTGGGGTATACCGACAGCCACGGTCATATTATCTACTACAGGCATATTGCGTAGGTATGACATTTTTCATTTTTCTTTTAGAATGCGAGCCCAACATGTCGTATTAGGAATTGCGTAAAAAATATTAGGAACATTCTGGATACGGAGGTATAGTTCTCTTTTTAAGCAAGTTTTAAGTGTTATTTTATGTTAACTTAATTTTATCTTTAATACCCGCACAGCTCTGTACCGATGCATGCACCCATACCATAGGACAATAGTTTGAGTGCGTTACATTGCGCCTACCGTAAACAGCGATTTCTCACCAAAAGTAAAAGTCGTTTCCCAGCAGTAAGTTTAGCTCAATGTTACTAAGTATAATATATGTAGAATGCATAGGATATGTGATTGGTCTTTTGAAATTGTATATTTCCCTGTATATTGAGAAAAACTAAAAAGATGAAAACAAACACTGCTCCAAGCTATTGTCATCTGTTTCAAGCCGGTGATGCGGAAGAAAGAACGACAAATTAATTACATGCAGTTTACAATACCTAACCGTGTGGCTATAACATGGTCAAATTACGCGAAGAGCTTCCTCTAATGTCATCGGTGTGTTGTGCTTCAGAGCCGGTGACAGAGCCGCTGTCGCTGGTCGTGGTGACGGCCGGCGACGTGCGGCGCGCGTGGCCGGACGGGCCGGCGCGCACGCGCAACCACTCGCTGCCCGCGCTCAACGTGCGCGCCATCGACTTCCTCTACGACAACCGGTACGTGCCCCACCTGCCCCCCTCGCCCCCTCCGCCTCCTCCTCCCTCGCACCGCTGCGGACCGGACTGACGTCGCGACCTGTGTGTGCAGGAGCATCTGCTACGTGCACCACAACATCAGCAAGTCGGGCATCGTGTGCGTGGACGCGGACGACTTCAGCCGCCGTACCGTGCTGGGCGTGCCCGAGCTGTTCCCCGACGTCGCGGGCGTGAGCCACCTGGCCATCGACTGGGTGGCCGGCAACTGGTACCTGGTGGACGGCGGGCGCGAGGCGCTGTACGTGTGCGCGCGCACGTTGCGCCACTGCCGCCTGCTGCTGGACGCGGCGCTGGCCAAGGTGCACGGGCTGGCGCTGGACCCGGGCGCGGGGCTCATGTTCTGGTCGGTGTGGGGCGCGTCGCCGCCCGGCGTGGAGCGCGCCAGCCTGGCGGGCGGCGCGCGCGCGCACGTGGCGGCGCACAAGCTGGTGTACCCGAGCGCGCTGGCGCTGGAGCCGGCGGCGCGCGCGCTGTACTGGGCGGACGCCTACCTGGACTGCGTGGAGCGCGCCGACTACAGCGGCGCCAACCGCCGCACGCTGCGCCGCGGATACGCCGTGAGTACCGCTCCGCGCGCTTCCTGGACGACATGTTTTCAAATTTCTATTTGACAATTTAGTCCGAATAGTGGATTCTCAATATTTTAAAACTAAACTGTAAACTCATTGTAGTTTCACCGCGCACCAACATTGTCGACAACATCATTTAAATAATTGAAACAACTTAAGTAGCTTCTTAGTTAGAATGAAGCAAAGTACACTGTAAGCGAAGTAGTTATCTGTTACAAGCGAGCGGACATCGGCGCCCGGGCTGACACTGGCGAGATGTTATGTTATGTTGTAAACTATTATGAAATAAGAATAATTTTATTGGTACATAGTTACAAAGAAATTTCCAAAAATAATAACATTGTATGCTTCCGGTAACTAGAATATACAACATAGTTATTTGAACAGTGGTCCCCGAACTAGGCGGCGCCTGTCAAAATCAAAATCAAAAGTCATTTATTCAAGTTAGGCTGAGAATCAGGACTTTTCGAACGTCAAAATTACAAAAGACAGTCCCCCAAAAAAGGCCCGCCCTTCACCACTTCCTAGTGCTATCGCTGTGTCTTGGGAACCGAGTTGCGTTATCTTCCATTTCAATTCGAGACATGTTTGCGTTAGGAACTATACTCAAACGAGAGCGCTTTATTATTGCAGGCCTAAACGAGTCAGGCATATTTATAGTAGTAGGGTGTTATTACACGCTGATGAACCGCATCGCTCGCACAGACACAAGAACTGCAACACATCTCGGTGCTGGGCTCCACGCTGTACCTGCCCGTGTGGCGCAACAGCAGCGTGGCGCTGGTGCCGCGCTACGAGCACGCGCGCGCGCCGGCCGCGCTGGCGCTGGACGCGCGCCCCACGGCCGCGCTGGCCTTCCACCGCCAGCGCCAGCCGCGCGTGGCTCACCCGTGCGCGCGCGCCAACGGCGGCTGCGCGCACATCTGCATCACGGCCTACGCGCGCGGCGCGGCGCACGCGCACTGCGTGTGCCGCCACGGCTGGCGCGCGGCCGGGCGCGCGTGCGAGCGCGTGCGCCTGGACGCCTACGTGGTGCTGGCGCGCGGCGCGCCGCCGCTGGTGCAGGCGCTGGCGCTGAGCCACGCGGGCTGGGAGGCGGCCGCGCCCGCCACCGACGCCGCGCGCCCCACGGCGGCCGACGTGGACGTGCAGGGCAGCTACCTGTACTACTGCGACGTGCACAGGTGCGCCCCGGCCCGCGCGCCCAGCCGCGCGCGAGGCTCGCGACTGACGCCCGCTTGTGTGCAGGTACGAGATCGTGCGCCAGAAGCTGGACGGCAGCGGCCGCGAGGTGTTCGCCGGCCGCGACGTCGACAACTGCGAGGGCATCGCCGTGGACTGGATGGGTGAGTGTCGCGCGAGCCGCGCTGGACTCGCTGTTGTTAGCATCTATATCTATACATATAATAAAATCGTAGGAAAGTCAAAACTGTACATTGAATATTTTTTAAAAAGAATACTTGGGGCGTGATCTACAATCGATATCGAAGCCAAAAATATAGTTTTAGAATTTTTGTCTGTTTGTCTGTTTATCTGTTTGTCTGTATGTATGTCCGGGATAAACTCAAAAAGTACTGCATGGATTTGCTTCAAATTTTGCATGAATATTACTAAGAGGTCGGGTCAACACATAGGCTACATATTATCACGCTATCACCTATGGGGGAGGAGCTGTGAATCTTTATTTTTCTTACGCATTCTGTGACAGCGTGTAATCTAACGACGCATATTTAAATGTTGTTTTTGAGTAAGCCATGCTATTATCTAGCTTTACACTATAAAAACTACGCCATTTAAGTAACTTGGGCAGAGAAACATATTTAAATGAATGTTAGTAGTATAAAGACAATTTGAAACAGCGCCATCTATGAGATTTCATAAAAATCAAATCAAGTTACATGTTAATACTTTTTGGAAATTAATAATTTAAATTTGATCATGGTGGCGAGGTTAGTAGTTAGTTATTCTTAAAATTCATAGATGGTAATGTGCATTTTCTTCATAAAAGTTGTATCATATAGTTCGTTTTGACAAATTCAAGTTCCAACAAAACCCTCAAAATCTTGAGCAGAGTTGAGGAAACAATTTAAAAAAAATGCGGTGTTAAGTATTACAAAAAAGGTTATGTTCATTGATGATGATCATCTCTTCATCAATTTCATGTTGTTAGTACAAAATAAACATTGACTGTTAATACTTTTGTTCGCGTTGGGCAAAACCAGGGTAAAATGTTTTTCTTGGATGCTCCTGGTGGAACAGGAAACACATTTGTTACCACTGGCATACTTACAGAGGTCAGGAGGCAAGGCAAAATTGCTATTGCTGTAGCGTCGTCGGGAATCGCTGCCACACTGCTTCCGGGTGGCATGACAGCATATGCCATGTTTAAAATTCCCATCGATTTAGAGAGCGCCGAAATGCCTGTTTGTGGTGTGTCACGTAACAGCGATAAGGGACACGTGCTCAAGGATTGCTCTCTTATCGTATAGGATGAGTGTACGATGGCCAATAGGAAGGCAGTTGAGGCCGTGGACAGAACCCTGCAGGACATCCGCAGGAACGAACATTTGATGGGTGGTGTCACAGTTCTGTTCAGTGGCGATTTCCGGCAAACGCTTCCCGTGGTGACGCGGGGATCGAAGGCTGACGAGGAGAATGCTTCGTTGAAATGATCTTCGTTGTGGTCACGAGTTCGTACGCTGCGCTTGACCATTAATATGAGAGCTCGGCTCGGCGGCAATGCACGTGCTCAAGAATTCTCCGATGTGCTTCTAAGTCTTGGCGAAGGCACTCTACCAGAAGAGAGAGGTGGACAGGTGGTGCTTCCAGAGTCTCTCGATAGAGTGGTATCCAGCTTAGAAGAACTCATTCGCTGTGTGTACGGCGACATCAGTCGTATACCGCACCAGCAGAATTCTTGGGTGTGTGAGCGGGGCATTTTGACGCCCAAAAATGATCAGGCTGCAGCAATTAACGAATGCATTCTCTCGGAAATTGAGGGGAATGAAGTGGTCTACACCTCGATAAACACTGTTGTCGAGCAAGATGACGCCACACATTATCCCGTGGAATTTCTGAACTCCCTGTCAGCAAGTAGACTTCCAGCGCATACCATCAAGCTGAAGGTCGGTGTCCCGATTATGCTTCTTCGGAACCTATCTCCTCCGAGGCCTTAAAGTCATCTCGCTCCACAGACACATCATTGAGGCGGAAATTCTTACGGGTTGTGGCGTCGGCGAGGCAGTATTTATACCACGCATTCCCCTTATATCTCATAACTTCCCGTTCCAGTTCAAGCGCGTACAGTTCCCCGTGAGTGTTTGCTTCGCGATGACCATCAATAAGTCGCAGGGGCAGACACTGAGGGCAGCGGGTGTCGACCTCAGGACAAGTTGCTTCTCACACGGGCAACTGTACGTCGCTTGCTCCCGCGTCACCAGTCCTGACTCTCTTTACATTTTGGCTCCTGATAGGGAAGTGTTGTAAGGTATAATACCTTTGTAGGTACGTATTTTTACTCTTTTGTGTCCTGGAATGTATTCCTGCATTATTTTCTCTATTTCCTTCAGTCACATCTTATGACTGAACTCAGCAGGATTCCCATATAACTCTTCACTTGCTTCGCTTGCAAAAAAAACTTATATTTTAATGCTATTTTAAAAGTTGTTTACTTATAATGCTATAGCGACACTGGCATCTTACGTATTTTTGGTGCTGTAGAGCCTTCACGCAGACGACGTCGCGGGCAGCAGCTAGTACACAATAATCGAATTTTTAACTAATATTATTTGTGGGTTGCAACATTGTCATTTTTAACATTTGATGCTTTTGGATTTGTGGCAACCCATAGATAACTGTTGATGAAAAACGGCGGGAAAGGTTGGATGGTTTTTTCTGTCAGCTAGAGGTGATAAAAGTGGTCTCGAGTTAAATTACTATTTTACTGTGTAGAGTTCCAATAAATTGAATTGTTTAAGTATTCGAGTTCATATTTTTAACAAGTCAGAAGTGTGCTAAAGTTTATCTACGTGCCGAATGCTGTGGTATCCTGGAGCTGGACCAAGGACAGTTTAAGTTAATATCTTAAGCGATGAACGGACGACGCGACACGGCGCGTGAGTGATTATTATCAATTTATTGAAGTATCGTGCGATCTGGACATTGCGTCAGCCCCCTGAATGGGCACTTACTGATCGTGAGTTAACGAAAACTCCTCCGTTGACTTCCGTAACACCACATGCAGTTACTAAGCAGACTTTTCCTAACTTATTGAATAATATTCCAGTAAATGTGAACAACCCCGTCTGTAACTCTGCGTCACTACCAGAATCCAATTTCTGGGTTCAAAACAACTTTCCTGTTGCTTTTAGAAGTGACAGCTCGGGTACAGCTAGTGTTGTACCCGAATTTGACCCTAGTGATAATAGCGAAACAATAGAAAATTGGATTGACAAGGTCAGTGAATGTGCGCAGATTTACTCTTGGAATGGTCGTCAAATATGTCACTATGCCCTTTCCAAATTAAGTGGGTTAGCCAAGAAGTGGTACCAGGGTTTACCCTCGGTACTATTTGATTAGAATGAGTGGGTTCAAAAATTAAAACAGGCTTTTCCTTCCAACGAAAATTATGGAGATCTGCTGACATCAGGGGATTCGGAAATTCCGCTGTAAGGCCGCTCGGAAAGTTTATAGCAATTTTGGAAATTGGCTCAGTTAAAGCTGAAACGGAAGTTCTAGTTGTAGATGATAATTATTTACAGACAGCCATATTAGTAGGGCAGTCTTTTACGGAAAAACCAAACGTTATTATCTTAACACAACAGATGAACTAGTATTTATGCATACACCAGATTTGACGATAATGTGTTTAAGACTAAGGTATACGCAGATGCTGATAAAGTGATAAAACCTAAAACTGTGATGCCAATAGATGCTATTACCAATGATGCATATAGTGGTGGCTTGTGGGTACAATACAGTTTTCAGATTCTACCATTTCAATCTGCTGTTAATTATTGTATGCCTGGGAAATCCTACAAAGAGATAATGTCATCAATAACTAGCTATAAATATGATCCAAATGCCATTATATCTGTACTTGTAGGTAACAGTGCTAAGGTAAAAATAAATGACATCACTGACAGTGTCACTGAAATCTTGAAGATTAATTGTCAGAAAATAATATTGTGTGCTTTCCCATACTTTGAGCACTTATCAAGTAGGCAAAATTATTATATTCATATGCTAAATAACCATATACATTTATTAGTTAATCACTATAGTGACAAACTCATATTTTTTGACACCAACACTTTTGTTGAGCCATTCAAATCGACTAGGGATACAGCGTATCTGCCTATTAGTTTTAGACGTCAAATAGCAGGGCTATTAGCTTTTATTATTAACTCAGACATAAGTAGTATGTCGAAGTCTAATGTAATTAGCACCATAAAAATTAGTAATAATACTAATATTAAGGTGGTTAGCAACAATAGTTTAAACTAGTCAGTAAGACAACAGAAGGTACCAATAACAATATCGTTAATCTCACCTCCAACAAGGTATCTTCTAGCACTCAATTAGTTAAGAGTAAAAATGGGGCTAAGCAGAATTCCTTGAAATTGTTTCATCAAAATATTCAAGGTATTTCTTCCAAATTATTAGAAATTGAATTGTTTTTAGAAAAAACAATGTTTGATATTATTTGTATAACAGAACACTGGTTGAAAGATTATGAAATGCTAATTAATTACGAGAACTACAGTGTGGGCAGTTGCTTTAACCGAAAATCCATGTTGCGTGGAGGTTCATTAATTTTAATTAAAAATTCTATAAAATATAAGACTCGTAAAGACATAGTGGAACTATCGGTGGAACATAGCATCGAGCTGTCCTGTGTTGAGCTAGATAAGCATTTTATAGTGTGCGTATACAGACCTCCAAACTATCAAAACTACTCTATTTTTTAGTCAGTAATGGAAGATGTCATGGCAAAACTTGCAACTGGTAATAAATCAGTAATTATTTGTGGTGACTTTAATATTAATATTTTGGAAATCAATTCAAATAGCAACAGATTATTAAACCTCTTTAAATCATTCAATCTGTCAAATGTGTTTTTGGAACCTACACGAATAACTACGGCTACTACTACATGTATTGATAATGTTTTCTGTTGCTGCGAATATCTAGAGAAGGCCATTGTAAATTATCTCCCTTCTGATCACAGCGGTCAAACCGTTTATTTTAAGTCCAACACACCGATACAAAAAGTGCAGATTCAAACTAGACCAATAACATCAAGTAATTTGAATAAGTTTAATATAATTTTAAATAGCAAGTTAAATGCTCAGGGCCTAAGTATGACTAGTGGTAATATTTTGTATAAAGAATTATTTTCATTAGTACAAACAGAGTTCAATCATTATTTTAAGAAGAACTCTAAAACTATTTGCCCTAAGTTTTTATTCAGTGACTGGGCAACTAAAGGAATCAGAAAAAGTAGGGACAGGTTATTTGAACTGTATGGCCTTAAGCCGTATATTAACACGGATACTTTTAATAAGTATGTTGCTACGTATTCTAAAACTTTTAAAAATATCTGCAAAGCAGCTAAAGCTTCATTCATTAGTAACAAGATTAAATCAGCAGACAATAAAATAAAGACCGTTTGGAAGATTATTAACAATGAAACGAACAGGAACAAAACACGTAATACTGATTTGTCACTTAACACTTCCCGCGGTCTCATTAACGATAACATCGATGTTGCTCAGGAATTTACAACTTTCTTTACCAATATCCCAATTAAAACTACAGAAACTTTAAATTCCTCGCCCGCACTAGCTATAGAATTATTAAGAGCGAATGTCTCAGCCTGTACTGTGGAATTTAAATTTAACCATATTAACCCTATAGTCATTATAAAGGCATTTAAGCAACTTAAGATTAAACTTACCGAAGATCTGTGGGGCATGTCTACTAAAGTTTGTCAATCCATTATTGAGACAATTGCACCCTACTTAGCTCTAATATTTAATTTGTGTGTAGATCAAGGGGTATTCCCGGATTTAATGAAGTTCAGTAAAGTTATTCCACTTTTCAAATCTGGGGACAGTAAAGACACAAATAATTATAGACCCGTATCGGTTTTGCCGGTTTTCAGCAAGGTGTTTGAAAAAGTAATGTTAAATCAAATGCTCAATCATTTCAATCGTAACAACATCCTACACGATCAACAGTATGGTTTCACCAAAGGACGTTGTACAACTGACGCCGGTGTCACCTTATTAAAACACATCTTTAACGCATGGGAAGAGGCACAAGATGCAATAGGCATCTTTTGCGACCTATTCAAGGCATTTGACTGCGTGAATTACGAAACACTGCTGTTGAAACTTGAGCATTACGGACTGGGTAAACTAGCTCTTAGCTTATTAAAATCATATTTAAATGATAGATTTCAGCAAGTTCAAATAAACGGTGTGAACTCATTGGGCTTAAAAGTCAAAATGGGTGTACCGCAGGGCTCAATATTGGGGCCGTTCCTATTTTTAGTATATATAAATGATTTACCTCATTTACTAAAAACCCGGCCACAAATGGTGTTATTTGCTGATGACACATCACTGATTTTTAAAGTAAGCAGACGTGCACAGGAGCTTGACGACGTAAATAACGCTATGCTTATGGTCCATAATTGGTTTACTGTAAATAATTTAGTATTAAATGAGAAAAAAACTAAATGCATTAGATTCGCTTTACCGAATGTTAGAAGTAGTTAATGTCACGTTGTATTGAATAGGGAGATACTTGAATTCGTCGAAAATACGGTTTTCTTGGGGATCACGCTTGACTCAAAGCTGCAGTGGGGTCCTCACCTAACATCACTTGCAGGGCGGCTAAGTTCAGCCGCTTACGCTGTTTGGAAAATCCGTCAATTAACAGACGTGGATACCGCGAGACTGGTCTATTTTAGTTACTTCCATAGCATCATGTCTTACGGTATTTTGCTGTGGGGACGGGCTGCAGATATTGAGTCTATTTTCATCCTGCAAAAGAGGGCTATCAGAGCCATCTACAATCTCAGCAGACGCGAATCTCTAAGGGAACTGTTTAAAAAAATTAACATCATGACGGTTCCTTGTCAATATATATACGAAAACATTATGTACGTTCGGAAAAATCTACATCTTTTTAGTAAGATAAGTGACAGGCATAATTTTAACACTAGGAATAGGAACAAGCTAGATCAACCGCGTTTCGGATTGTCTAAAGTAAAAACTTCTTTTATGGGGTACTGTGTAAAATGTTATAATAAAATACCACTCGATATTCTACAACTAAATGAGAAGAAATTTAAAACATGCATTAAACGCACACTATGTAGACAAGCATATTATAAATTGGATGAGTATATCGTTGATAAAAATGCTTGGCTTAATGCTGATCCTGCTCCACAGGCACTTGGGTACGCTAGTTGATTGCAATTTCAATATTTGGAAGAGATGCTTCCCCTTTTTGTTTTATTTTTTTTTAAAAATATTTTTGACATTACGAACTTAATGTATACTTTATTCATTCAAGTTTTAATTCTTAATATACTTCAATATTATATACCTCTTCCTGATTGGTAGTATTTGTTTCTTTTTTCTCATATTTAAATAAATTGCAAACTATAGTTTTGTATAATTAAGAAGCATTTTTTTAAATTTTGTAAATGTAAGAACCATGGATTCGTTTCTTTTTTTTACGATATTTTGATGTTGACTTGACAGAGCTCGGCAGTTAAGAATATGTCATGCTCACTTAAATGTCTCACTGGTGGTGGCGCGTGTGTTGGATCATTCGGTTCCCTACGAAATGGTTGAGCTGGATGGTGCTGATCCACGCGTCATGTTCGTGAACGGGCGCCGTCGGTTGAGACTGGTCATCTCTTAACTGCCAGGGCTTATTTTTGAATTTTATATTTTAAATTGTTTAGTTTTTTTTACATTGTTCTCACATATAGAAGCAATAAAAATAATGTACCCAGGATTTTGTAATAATATCTTGATTTAAAAGAGTGTCCGTGGAGTTTCTTGCCCGTTCTTCTCCACAGAGATCTACGTTTTGGAATGGGCAACTAGCTTCAATTTTCTGACTAACTGACCGACAATTTAATTTTGACAATTCAAAAGTGCCTGAAAGGGTTTAATTGAAATAAATGATTTGAGTTTGAGTTTGAGTTTTTACCGCAGAATGAATATGCTGTTTTGTCTGGGGTTTTTGAGTTTGAAGCAGGTAAAGGATATTTAATGATTGCAAATTTATCATCTAACGATTTAAATATTAATAAAGGAACTTTTTTAGTTCGGGGTCAGCAATAATTGGTTTAACAACGGAAACCAAAACTTATGAAGAGTTACCTTTATCAGATATAAAAATTAGTACGGAAGTAACCGAACAATAAAAAGTACAGTTATTTGATTTGTTAAAGAAGTATAGGGATTGTTTTGCAATGAAGTTAGGAAAAACGAATCTAGCAAAAATGGATATTACGCTAACAGATAATAGACCAGTAGTATATAATCCTTATAGAATATCAAGCAGTGAGCGTAACCACCTAAATAAAATGATTGAAGAATTATTATTGAACGGTATAATACACGAAAGCACTTCGGATTATTCCAGTCCTGTTATCTTAGTGAGCAAGAAAAATGGGGATAACCGGCTCTGTATCGATTATAGGGCCCTTAATAGAAAAACGTTAAAAAATAAATATCCGTTGCCTCGCATCGAAGACCAACTAGACAGATTAGGGGGCAACAAGTTCTTTAAAAGCCTTGACCTTACTTCAGGATATTACCAGGTACCCATGAGTGAGGCCAGTAAGCGATTTACTGCGTTCGTAACACCGGATGGTTTGTATGAGTTTGAAAGAATGCCTTTTGGACTTGCCAATTGCACCTATAGTCCATTTACAATAGCATTAGAAAGAAGTTAAAAAAGGTTATTTTTAATGCACACTTTGTAACAAAAATACAATAAACATTGTTACATTATGATAGACGCCGAATTTATTATGATCTATTTTTACAGCAGCTGTCACTCTTAATTGTAACCATTTTAACTATTTATCTTATGAAATTATGTGGCTGTCATTTATTTATATTATATAACTCCAATTTAAAATTACAGTGTCAATGCTAAAAACCTAAAAGAAGCAGGGATGAACAATACTTGGAACGTTATTCGTTTCACTATAATTCTACCGAATTTTATTTTAATTAAGGTGGATGCGCTGCAGTAGCCCGCGAAATCAGACGAATTCGGAGCAATTCTAATTTAAAGGGATGTATTGATGATTTTTATGGTTAAAATTGTATTATTGCCTACATATTTCTTATTGTTGCGCATCATATTATTTTTATTAAGATACAACCTTACACTGACCTGCAAATTGCAAAAAACGCAAGAAAATTAGAATTTAAGCATCTCCCTTAAAATTGTTTTATCATAACTTTGAAATAAAATGTTTTGCATTCCTGCTTCTACGAGCCTCTTTTTTCTAATGCTATTATAAATGGAGTATAGTGTTTTCCAAAGGACGATTAATTGTATGCTTAGGGGTTAGCAAAACTTGGCGTTAGCTGGACGACTTATTGCTGACATCACGTTCAATTGAAGAGGGTTTAGATAATCTGGAAAAGGTTTTTCAATTATTAAGGTCTGCTCATCTAACAATAAATCTTAAAAAGTGTGATTTCTTTCAGACTCGTATAAATTATTTGGGCTACGAGATTAGTTCGGATGGCATCCGACCCGCGGCAGTCAAATTTCAAGCTGTAGTAGATTTCCCTTTACCTAAGAATGTTCACGAGGTTCGACAGTCTGTTGGCCTTACAAGTTATTTCCGACGTTTTATTCTAAATTATTCTATGATAGCAAAACCTCTAACGATTGTAACAAAGAAAAATGTCTCTAGGTGTTTTGACGAACCTCAAATCAAAGCACTTAATGAATTAAAAAGTAAATTAACCACCCGACCTGTTTTGGCACTATGTGAACCTGAGGCTGAAGTACAAATTCACACTGACGCTAGTAAAATCGGTATAGGAGCAATTTTACTACAACGGGTGAATTCAGATAAAGTATTCCATCCCATAGCCTATTATAGCCGTCAAACGACACTAGACGAAAGCAAACTACACTCGTATGAGTTGGAAACCTTGGCGGTAGTTTGTGTTTTGAATAGGTTTAGAGTTTATGTTTTGGGTAAATCGTTTAAAGTTGTCACTGATTGTGCCGCTATACGCAGCACAATGACAAAAAAAAAACTTGATACCGAGAGTAGCGCGCTGGTACATATTAATGCAGGAGTATGATTTTACTGTAAAACATCGCGATGGTAACAAGATGAGTCATGTCGATGCGCTGTCACGCAACCCAAGTGACTCTGAATCCAATGTCGTAGTACAGGTGGTTGATGTTTTTACAATAGATGACGATGCGTTGTTGCGCACAGTGCAGGAACAGGATTCAGAAATACAAAGGATAATTAACATTTTGAATGATTCAGAAACAAAAGATATTGTCGAGATCCATTAAAACTATACTGTTAAAAATGGTCGCTTGTACAGAATAACTAATGATAAAAATGATGTAACCAATTTAAAGTGGATATAGTTCCAAAATCAGTGAGATGGCAAATAGTTTGAATGAATCACGACGATGTCGGTCTTTTCGGTTTTGAAAAAACCTACAGTAGGATATATCAGATTTACTGGCTTAAAAAGATGAGACGTTTTATTAAAAAATATTGTAGTTCGTGCTTAAATTGTGCCCACAATAAGCTGCCAGTTGGAGCTAAAGAAGGGGAACTTCATTCAATCCCAAAAATTAATAAACCATTTGATACACTTCATACCGATCACTGCAGTCCCTTTCCTATCATCAAGAAGAAGAATTGTCATATTTTAGTGATCATTGATGCCTTCACTAAATTTATTTGTATAAAGCCAGTAAAATACGTGTAAAGTAGTACTACTGTGCAGGTATTTACGGAATATTTCTCGCTGTTTGGAGTGCCACGTCGTCTGATATCTGACCGCGGTACTAGTTTTACAAGCAAAGATTTCTCAGATTTTATTAATAAAAGGGGCGTTAAACATATCTTAAATGCGTTTGCCTCTCCCAGGGCCAACGGTCAAGTTGAGAGGTACAATTGGACTATTGTTGATGCTATAACGGCGCTAATCACAATAAACAAGAAAATGAGTGGGACTTGTGTTTACCCCAGATACAGTGGTCTTTGAACAACACAATAAACAAATCCACTGGTCGTAGTTCTTCAGAAATGTTGTTTGGAGTTCAAACCACCGGCGATACGGATGGTTTTATGAACCCACTTTTCGCGGAATCTCATACCCCGTTAGATCGCGATGAAATTAGATCGGAATAGAATAGAAGTCATTTATTTGCATTGAATGTAGGTACATATATGAGATGTTACAGTAAAAAAACATTGTTCCTGGTACATTCTACCATTTGGCATGCAAAAACTTATGCTTATAAACGATTATACAACTTCAATTTAAAAACATTCACAACAAAGTATCATAATATATAGGTACTTAACAAAAATAATAATAATAACAATATCAGAATTAAATGAAGTAACAACAATAGCTATATTTGATCTGTTAGGAAATCTGACACAGAATAATAACATTTTTGTAAGTATTAAAAAAGACGAAAGCTGTTTTTTAAAAAATCGCAAATGTTGCTCCTTGATGCTATTTGGAACCTTATTATAAATCACAGGTGCCATGCCTAAGACACTTTTTTTTAATAAAGATGTTTTGTGAGCACCAGTACATAACTTATATTTATATTGAGACCTGATTGATGTAAATCGTTTTGTTGTGTCCTCTAAAGTAAGGAATATGTGACTATTACTTTTAACAAATATGGAAAGCTCTAATATGTAAAGACAGGGAAAAGTAAGTAAGTAATTATCAATGAAAAAAGGTTTGCAGCTGTCTGTTAAATGAAAAAAGTTTTGCAGCTGTCTGTTACTTTTAATTTAAACATTGCTCTAAGACAGCGTTTGCAGACTCGCGAATTCAATTAAGCCAACTACAAAAAGAGCGTTTTGATAAGTCTCATAAAAAACCAACTGAGTATAAAGTAGGAGATTTAGTTTGTGTAGAAAAAGATATTCGCACAGACCCTGGACACAGCCGTAAACTAATACCAAAATGTGTAGGACCGTACAGAATTTCTAAAATAATAGGCAACGATCGTTATGAAATAGAAGACACTCCTATTACTAGAAAAGAAGGTTGCAAACCATATAGGTCAGTTTATGCTGTTGATAGTGTAGCGGCGCGCTTGCGCATGCCAGCGCGCTCGCCACTACACTGAGCTGGTGGCCTACCGCGAGTTCTTAACGCGATTCAATTTACGCTCAGGGATCGAGATGGCGCTAGACGACTTGTATAGCTCTGTCTCTTTCCAACAGCCTAAACTGGATCGCGTTAAGAGCTCGTGGTAAGGCCTCTGAACGACCGAGCGTCGGCACTTATATTTATAACCTCGGAGTGTTTAGTGGTTAGTTGGACTGTTGGCAGAGGGCGCGCACTGCGCGCAGATTATTGTACCAATATTTTAACTGTGTTCTGATTGGCTGTTAATAAAATACTCTCTTGTAAATAATGTCCACTACTTGTGCCTAGTTAATTTTGTATATAGTTAGGGTATCAATAAAGCAGTATTCATTCCTTCCTACAACAAACATTGTTTTATTTCTATCCAACTGAATACGTCGCTAAAGTGGTGACCCCGACGCCAGAATAAAACCTCGGTATTTCACGTACGCTCAATATCAGCGAAGCTCAGCAATGGAAGAAGCAGCGAAATACCAACAAGAAATCGCCGGAATTTCACTTTCCCTGCGTGTTCCACCGTTTTGGCGTGACAAACCGCGATTATGCGATACACCCTTGGCTTGTTTTTAATCATGATGCGATGTCGAGTGATTCAGAGTAAGAGTCGGCAATAACTATTGTTGTAGTAATATAGTAATTTAACAGTGAACGAAAAAAAACCAAAATAACTATCAGGGGGTGATTAGGGATCGATACTGATGCCAAAAATGCAATCAGTAAAATTTTTGTCTGTCTGTCTGTTCGTTATAGAAACAAAAACTACTCGACGGATTTTAATGAAACTTGGTACAATTATTTTTCATACCCCTGAGCTGGTTATAGTATACTTTTCATCACGCTACTATCAATAGGATCAGAGCAGTGAAGGGAAATGTTGGGAAAACGGGAGAAGTTACTCCATTTTTTAAGCTTCCGTCGCGTGTGCAACCTTAATGGTTAAAGCTACACAGAAATTATGTATGACGGAAATGTTCTCCTTAAAATTATATAAAAAATATCCCACGACAGCATATGTCTATCTTTTATGGTTCTTCTAAAAAAGGAGGAGGTTCTCAATTCCGATGTTTGTATTTTTTTTTTTATGTGTTTTCGCGCATAACTCCGTCGCTTGCCAACCGATTTGAAAAATTCTTTTTTTGTTGGAAAGGGTATACTTCCCAAATGGTCCCATAGAAATTTCATCAAAAACGGTTCAGTAGTTTGGTTTTTAAACCAAAATTACTGATAAAAATTACAACTAAAAAGTGAAAAATAAAAACTTTTTTGCAAAAAAATACAACCGACTTCCAAAAACGACACTACAAAGTGAAAAATAACTTTAATTTCGGAAGTCGGTGGCAAACAACGAAAATGCGAACCCAACGACACCGACTTCCGAAATTAAAGTTATTTTTCACTTTGTAGTGTCGTTTTTGGAAGTCGGTTGTATTTTGTTGCAAAAAAGTTTTTATACTGTGTAGAGTTCCAATAAATTGAATTGTTTAAGTATTCGAGTTTATATTTTTAACACTGTGTGTCACTGTGTGCGTATGTGTCAGGTCGCAACCTGTACTGGACGGACGACGCGCTGGGCACGGTGAGCGCGGCGCGGCTGGACGCGCCCGGCGTGCGCCGCGTGCTCGTGCAGGACGAGGACTACCAGCACTACCACCCGCGCGCCATCGCGCTCAACCCCAGCAACGGGTAGGTCGCGTCGCGTCGGCCACAGCATGCGAGCGGTGTGGCGGTGACTACAGCGCGCTTGTTGCAGCACGATGTACTGGTCGGTGTGGGCGGCGCGCGGCGCGGCGGGGCGCATCGAGACGGCCTACATGGACGGCTCGGCGCGCCGCACGCTGCTGGAGCAGGAGCTGCACTGGCCCGCCGGCCTGGCGCTGTCCGACGCGGGCGAGCTGTACTGGTGAGTGTGCGGCGGCTCGTGGGCTGAGCCCGCGCGAGACGACGCTGACTGCGGTGCCACGTTGCAGGTGCGACACGTACCTCAACAAGATCGAGCGCCTGGTGCTGGCGACGGGCGCGCGCGCGCTGGTGGCGGCGGACTCGCCGCACGCGCCGCTGCTGAAGCCCTACGGGCTGGCGCTGTACGAGGGTGAGTCGCTACGTGCGGGGACTGTGCCTCGGCTGCATACGACCGTCGAACACGCACGCACGTATTTAGATGAAGGGCCGTATTAGTATAGGAAATGCCCGATAGGTTTTGATTTATTTGCGAATATCAAATTATGTCGCATAAAAGGCCGTACTTTTTTATTGCGTTGAGTTAGAAGCTTGTTTTTTTTTTTTTTTGATGTTTGGAGCTTCAAGGGACCGTAGAGCTACGAATTTGATATAAATTTCAATTTTATACCTCCACGCGTTCCTGAAAAAAAGGGTCTTGACAGACTGATACTGCATTTTGTTTTTATTTTGTAGTTCTTTCTAGTAAGTTGGTTATTTTTTTGTTCAGGTGAGCGTACATTTTTATTAATTTTTTATGAACTGTTTTTATGATTTTTTTTTTATCATTGGATACTAATTTTCTGTGCGCCTTATGAACGTTTCTATGGGCTCCTATTTTCGCTAACTATTGCGCAGTACACACTGACCGACACTTCTCGCAGGTGCCGTGATCTGGAGCGAGCACGGCACGGGCGCGGTGCGGCGCCGCGACGCCGACGGCAACGTCACCGAGCTGTACCGCCTGCCGCCGCCGCTCTACGACCTCAAGCTCGTGTCCGACACCCAGCGCCAGGGTGAGCACGACCTCCGCCCGCACTACGTCACCGACCTACGGTCTCCGCCAAGCTGACAGTACGAACTCCCTGCTCGTTGTACAGGCCACAACCAATGCTCGCTGAAGAACGGCGGCTGCGCGGAGCTGTGCCTGGCGGTGCCGGGCGGGCGCGAGTGCGCGTGCGCGGACGGGCGCGAGCGCGCGCCCGGCGTGCCGCACGCGTGCAGGCCTGCGCGCGCGCCGCGCCCGCCCGCGCCCTGCCCCGCCGGCAGCTTCGCCTGCCAGCACGGGTGAGCCCTCCTCCTGCCTGGACACCAATGGAGCAATCATAATCGCTTATTTACAAAAGGGCCGAACTTACATTAAATACCTTAGTAATTAAAATGTACGGCCAGTTCGTCCGTGCACTGAGACGTCGTATGTTGTAACAAACAAACTCTGCAACTTTATTATTAGTATTATGATATCTCCTAAGATGTTGATTGAAATCAAGTGATGCCAAGGGCAATTTAGTTCGCAATTAAATACTTGTGATGAATAACGAATTTATTTGGATGAGGATTAATATCATGTTGATAACAATGCATTAATTTCGAACTTTGATTACCATAAAAAAGGTTATAGTGAGGCAATCTTAAAAAAAAAATATAGACATATGCTGTCGCGGACTTTTTTTTTAAATTTTAAAGGGGAACAATTCCATCATACATGATTTTTGCTTAACTTAAACCGTTTAGGCAGCGCACGCAACGGAAGCTCTCAAAAAGGAATCATTGTCCCGTTTTTGCAACATTTTTCATGAATGCTCCGCTCCTATTAGTCGCAGCGTAATGTTATATAACCTAAACCCTTCCTCGATAAATGGACTATCCAACACAAAACGAATTTTTCAATTCGAACCAGTAGTTCCTGAGATTAGCGCGTTCAACCAAACAAACTTCAGCTTTATAATATTAGTTTAGATTATAATTATAATATTAGTTTAGATTTAAATGTCGTTTCATTCAGTTGAAGTATGTGGGGAGGTATTTTATTGTAACGTTTAAACAGTACCTCATGAAAGATGAGTCTTCTTAAGCCAGCCAGAAGCCTGGTTTAACTAATGTTCGTCCTCCAATTTCTCTAAATAATGTCCCTAAACGTACTTATTATTTGTATGCTTATCGAAAACTCGTGTTCGTGGAAGATTTTGAAACTACTTTGGGGTAATTTCCGCGCTTCTTTTCTTTTTTTAAAGGCTGATATCTAGAACGAATCTCGTTGAGCAAACATTTTTGACACTGGGTGATTTTTAGACAGATAGTGTTTTTTACCGACCATCATTAATTTGAAAAAAAAAAAAAAATGTTTACAAAAATTACGACACAGAAAGAGAAAAAGTCAAGTAAGAATTTCTTTATAAATATTGAAAACCGTCTAGCTCATAAACTATAAATAATCGCTGAACATATATGGGGGTGTTTCGGGAAGCTCTTGGGGAGAGACTTCTAAAAGGACATTGCTCTGCGTCCATACATTGTTGGCCCTGGAGCCAAGAGCATCGGATAATTATGTATTGTATTCTCTATCATTAGTAGATTCTTAAAAGATCTTGTATTTGTAGCGGACTAGCTGCAAAAAAGGTATATTTCAAAAAAGTATCAGATTTTGAGGTTATAATCTGGAACTGTAACTTTGCCAAAGTGACAATAATAACGGACGACGCGACGTGACGTTCACAGCAAAACTAGGGATGTAGTACGACACCACACCAATAATCGATTTTTTCGATTAAGATTTACTGTGTTCTTAAATTATTTCAAACTGTCTGTTACATCACCTTTGTCATATAAACATTACAAGTATGTATGACAATGGTTTATTTTACGCCGAAAGAGAAATGTTATTTTTGTATTAATTGTCGTAAAAAATGAATTAGATAATCAAAATAAAAAGTTTTGATTACTGTATAATATTATTCTTACTACCTATTAAAATTGGAGTATGACTGCATACATAAAGTATTCTTATTAGGTTTTTAAAAATACACTTTAGAAAAGAAAACACAATCGATCGAATAATAATTCAATCAATCGATTATAATTGATTGGACATCCCTATTTCACTTCTGACACGACATGACATTAGGCGAAGATGGCGATCTAATGTTATTAGTCGCGTTAAATTCTATTAAAAGTACATTTTGGAATACAGCTAGTCCGTGATACAGAAGTATTTGCAACTTAAATAATAAAATAGGCGATTAATTATCGTTTAATCTGATACTCTTTATTGCACAGGGCCAATTTGGACATTGTCCTTTGGCTTAGTAGCTCGTATCAAGCCCACCCTATACAGGGTGGCCGGGACATCGACACGCAAACTGTAACCATGGATGCAGCACATGAGTTTAGACCCCATAGCGTAGAAGTTTTTCATCGGTTATCAAAAAAAAATCTTCTGCTTCATAGAAAAGTGTAAATACCTACGCGGTCAAAACGTATGGAACAGCAAAATTTTTTTTTTAATAACCGACAAAAAATTTCGACGCTATGGGGTTTAAACTCATGTGCTGAATCTATGGTTACAATTTGCGCGTCGATGTCCCTGCCACCCTGTATACAACGTGTTTTTTTTATATCCCATAACTCTAGGGGGTCATTGTACTCATCATTATGGACAACTTTTAGTATGGGACCAAACCCGAAATCGTGAAACAAAAATCTGGTGTTCCCTACATTTTGATGAGTTATACGAACATAAATGTAGGGAACAGCTGATTTTTTTTCGCGCTTTCAGGTTTGGTCCCATAGTAAAAGTTGTTCATAATGATGAGTACAATGACCTCCTAGAGTTATGGGATATAAAAAAAACACGTTGTATATTTTGTGCGACAACGTAACTAACGTGAGGATTTGTAATTAGTTTTCGGGTGACTATGATTTCCTTTTGTGTTTGTTTTTATTAGCTGTAAGTCCTCCATGTACTAAAATAAAATAAAAATAAAATAACGAAACGTCACGTGAAGCAGGCGCTGCATCGAGCAGCAGTACGTGTGCGATGGAGACCTGGACTGTCCCAACGGCTCCGACGAGGACTCGTCGCCCACCGGGCCCTGCGGTGAGTAGCCGACCACCGGCGGTCGCTAGCTCTACGGTATGACCTGACACCTGTGCTTGCTTCGCAGCCAACGTCACGTGCGGCGAGGAGCAGTTCATGCGCTGCGACACCAACCGCTGCATCCCCAACTCGTGGATCTGCGACGGACAGAAAGGTAAGCCCCGCCCGCGCGGCTGGCGAGCGCGCCGAGCGAGCGAGCAGTGACGCGCGCGTGTTACAGACTGCAACGACGGCGCCGACGAGGGCCCGGCGGCGTGCGCGCACGCCTCGTGCCGCGCGCAGCAGTTCCAGTGCGCGCTGTCGCGCCGCTGCATCCCGCTGTGGTGGCGCTGCGACGGCGCGCCCGACTGCGGCCGCGGCGACCGCAGCGACGAGGCCGACTGCGCCGCGCAGCCCTGCAGCGCCGCCATGTTCCCGTGCGACAACGGCGCCTGCCTGCCCTGGGACTACTACTGCGACGGCCGCGCCGACTGCGCCGACGCCAGCGACGAGCGCGCCTGCGCCGGCACGTCGCCCGCGCCGCGCCCGCGGGCCCCGCTCCGCCCGGGGTCGGTGAAGGGCTCACGTAGCTCCCTTATTACTACATGTTTCTAACCACACCTTTCTCCAATAAACAAGTAAAGGTGGCCACTTACGTTAAACCCGATATTTAAGTAGTAACAGAGAAATTGAAAAATAAATTTAAATTTCGGCATTTTCTATAGTGATCGAGACTGACAAAAATATAATTAAAAGAGAACTTAAGCTGTATGTATTTTATTTTTAAAAGAGGTTATCATGATACAACTGCTTCATATATCGAGAGAAAGGTTATTTAAAATAAAAAGCAGCGCGCCCGGCTCGGCGCGACCTGCTGGAGCCGTGCGTGGCTAGAGACAATGAGAGTGTTGTTGTGCTACAGGAAACCTCATCACGACAACGGCGCGTGTGAAGAGCACGAGTTCCAATGCAACAACACCGAGTGCATCCGGAGGGTAAGCGAGCGACCCTCTCGTAATGTTATACGTGTGACGTGACTCGGTGGTGACCTGTGAGTGTGCGCAGGAGTTCAGGTGCGACGCGCACGTGGACTGCCTGGACGGCTCGGACGAAGTGGAGTGCGGCGACACCACCAGCACGAGTAGCACGAGCACGAGCACGACGGCGGCGCCGGACGGGGCGCAGGCGGGCGCGGCGTGCCCGGCGCCCGCGCTGCGCTGCGACAACGCGACGCGCTGCGTGCCGCTGCAGCAGCTGTGCGACAACATCGCCGACTGCGCGGACGGCGCCGACGAGGCGGACCGCTGCGGTACGTGTGCCTCACCCACTGCCTGCTCTGAAACTTAACGAACCTGGACTGATCGCGACATTACTGACAGTAAATAGAGGCGTAGGCAGTGTTGCCAACAGTCGCTCACATTGACACGATCTCGATCGGAATCGTTCAGTTTTAGATTAGACGATCTCTACAGTCCAATCAAATAAGCTAGAGACACTGCGCACGCGTGAGGATATCCGAGTCTCAACACGAAAACACAAAAAAACAGTGACTACATGAGACCGATGGATCAAAACAAACCATAAATCTGTTCACCGTGTTACCAGGCGAGCCCATGTGCGCGCTGTCGCCGTGCTCGCACGCGTGCCACGCGGCGCCGGCGGGCCCGGTGTGCGCGTGCCCGGCCGGCCTGCACCTGCAGCGCGACGGCGCCACGTGCGCGCCGCGCCACGCCTGCGCCGCGTGGGGCGTGTGCGCGCACGCCTGCGCGCCCACCAAGAGCGGCTACAAGTGCACGTGCGACGCCGGCTACCGGCTCGCCGACGACGGCTTCAACTGCAAGAGCACCGGTGAGTGGCGCGCGCGTCCCGCTCTGCGCACGCAGTTATATATTTATTTAATAGGCTCTTCGCAATGAGTGCACTAATTCTTATTAATTTGTACATCGCAGACTACAGTCAAAAGCACGGCTTGCACTACATTAGGCGCAGATAATAACACAATGAACTAATTAGAACATAAATCGAGTTATAGTTGTTGTTCGTAGTTCCTAGTTTTTACTACTTACATATGTTATCCCCAATCAAGAATAATATTTTATTTGGCATCTTAATTTATTCATTTCCATTAACTTCCCTAAATTATCTTTTGGTTGTTGTCATAATATTTACTCAACATAGTAGTACAATAACCCGAGCAAACTGCTGGGTTCTGTTGTAGCTATATGTATATGTAACTAGCACTTCGCGCGTGTTACATTATTCAGTATGTACTAGAAGTATATGTACCTATATATACAAATAACAAGCTTTGAATGTCAGAATGGTTACTATAGTTTGACCAAAACCGCTGTACCGCGCCTTCGGTATGTGCGCGGCGAGACGGGGGGACAGTGCAGGCCGCTCATTCGTCATTGCTCACGGCGTCCCGCCCCCCGCCTCGCCGCGCATTCCTCCCACCTGGCCGCGCATTCCTAAGGCGCGGTACAGCAGTTTCGGTCAAACTATAGTTAGTTGTGTATGAAGGTTATTATTGAATATGGTTTGTAGGGAAAGGGTTTTATGAAGTAAAGCACAGATGGACAAGGGTAAACATTTATTTTAATTTAGGCTTGTCAGTAATTAATCAGAAAAGTAGTCGTCCGTTCGTAAAACTAGGTCATCATGGAGAAGAAGGACAAGGAACCCTATCTTCAACTGCGTGAATTTCGTACTTTCCTCTAAAAAAATGAACACCCCCTCCACCCGGAGAGGGTGTCAATTTTTTTCCAATAGTTTATTTTCTAAAATGTATGTTGACGATCTCTTATCATTCACTTAGATAAATAAGTATTTGGGCCAATTTTCAAGTTAATAGATCAAAGGAATAAGAGTGTTCAAATTTAAAACTGTAACCCCTTACACCACGACATCGTCAGAGCTTGTCAGTTGTCGATATGTTTCCATCATGTGACTTACAGTTAATTTATCCCTATTTCCGAGTTAATTAAAGCAAGCAGTAAAATCTACCTTAAACTTGTATCTTAAAAAAAAACCAAAGCTTATTTTCTGTCAAAAATATTAGTAACACATAGTAGTAGAATATAAACATTAACACCCCCCCCCCCCCCGCTTTAGAGGGGTAGTTTTGAAAATGAATAATGACAAACTTTATTACTTACGTACCTAGTGCCGGCCGCACTACGGCTAAACCGCCGCGGATTTTAACCGCCTGATTTTGTGAGTAAAGGAAACTAATGGAAGCGGCCGCACTGACGGTTTTTTTCCGCGACTGATTTTAAAACCGCAGTTTGTTACAGAATGGCTAGCGGGAAAAAAACCGCACCAAAATTTGTAGTCCATAGAACTTATATTGGCGCGCACACATTGACGCGGTAACCGCGAGCGGTTCTGTCATTATTCGGCACACCGCGCACCGTCTTGAAGAGTCGTTGTGTTTTGGTTGTCGTGTCGTCACTATGTCGTCGACTAAATCGGAATCCGTTTCAAATGAACCAGATTATGAAAGTTTATCCTCAAAAATCATAGCGGAGGTACAGAAAAGACCAGCGTTATATGACACTACTATGCGTCAACAGTGACAGAAATGCGAACAAGAACCCTCAGCTGCCAACTATCTGTCACAATTTCAGGAACAATAAATACTTACGTTTATTTTTTCTTAGTATTAAAGCAACAACACATACAGCTCTCTTGAAATCCATCTTCAAACTGTGAAAATCGTGGCGAGTTTCGCGGTTTTGAACCGCTTGCGGGAAAAAATCGTAGTGCGGCCTAAGCCGTAGGCAAGTACTCGTGCCAACCGTACAGCGTTATATATCCAACGGTGGTGGTGTGATTTTAATACTAATTTCTATCATTGATTCCTCGCTCGCCTACCGTACGCGCGACAACACGTTATTATTTGTGCTCGCATAATTAAATCCTTCAATAGTGTTAAAAGTCAATCACTAACGTAGAAAATCTTACTATTGTGTGGATAAGTGTACGGGCTAAACAGTGTTCAACTTTGTTTTTAAATCCATCAAGTGGACAAGGAATAAACACGATTTTAAACAACATGGACTGCAAAAATTATAACACCCACCTGTGAGGCGCATGAGTCATTGTGTTAACGGCCCGAGGTCATTGAACGTCCTTCACCCGATCGCTGTGCATCGTCGGCTAGAATAAAAACAGCTGTTTTGGAACTCGCCTACTCCTGCGCACCGCAACAAATTTGATGATAACTGAGTGAGTTGGGGTGACTTATCTATCTAGTAAACGCATGCCACCTGATCATTGCACGAATATTACTGCCAAAACCTACAATAATAATCGTCATAGATACCATACCGTGAAACAGCAAAAATGATGATGCGACACTCACCTCCTAAAAGTCCAGCATCATCCCATTGCACCTCTGAACCAGATCTAACAACATTATCCACATCTACCCACGAAAGTGGTAATATAACTCAGAGAAAAAGAAAACGGGAAAACGATGAATTGGAGCGTATGGAAAACATAATGAAGGAAATGAAGACTATGATTACCGAGCTAGTTTCAAAACAAGCGCATCAAAGTGATAAAATGGATACTTTACAGTCCGCATTAGATGATATTAGATCTCAAAACTTGGCCATTAGTACACAAAATTCAGAAATTAGATTGCAAAATGAGGAAATACGGAAGTCAATGGCATTTTTATCTGATAAATATGATGACGCTATTGTGGACATAACTCACCTACAGTCAGAATGCAGCAAACACCAGACAGTAATAGCCGCGATGGAACAGAAAATTGACTTTTTGGAAAAAAGTCTGAAAGTGAGTTCGATTGAAATAAAAAACCTTCCTACCACAGAGCCTGAAACCAGTGAAACCCTCACAAATACAGTACAGAAACTCGGCAACGTCATCAGCCAACCTTTGCAGAAGAATGATATTAAAAATATCTTCCGCCTAAAGAGCAAGAAAGAGTCAACTGGTATGGTTATTGTGGAATTTTTGTCCCCTGCGGTGAAAGAAAGATTTCTAACGTCTACTAAAAATTACAACAAGATAAACAAAGAAAATCGTCTCAACACTACGCATCTGCACGAAGGATACCCTAAACATCCGTTGTACATTTCTGAAGTCCTCACCGCCATGACAAGACGTCTACATTACCTAGCACGAGAATTTATAAAAAGTAGTAACTATGAACAATGCTGGACAGCAAATGGAAAGGTATACGTGCGCGAGAAGCAGGGTATGCCCAGTCGATTAATTAAATCGGAGGACGATCTGAAAAAATTGCGTAAACAAAAGTGACTAAGCTCTTCCATTTTATTTCATTTTATCTTGTTTAAATTACCAAAATTAAAAATTGTTTTGTTTAGAATTTATATAATTAATCAAAATATTACTAACCAACAATTAATTTACACACAACTACACTACTACTTCAAAATTATAATAGAAATAACACCGGTACAGTCACAAAAATATACAAACAACTCATCATTGTCAATCACAAATACAGCACACACTATACATTATATTATACATTATACATACTTCATATGTACACGTAATTACTTGCACGGGCGGTTTACAAGAACACCTAAGGTTACTAAAGCATTCGTCCATAGAACCATTATCGGCGTCCCAGTTGTACTAACCTTGCTATACAAAGCAAAAAGCATTAACAAAAGTATGAACATTGAAAAATATAACGCTAAAATTCGATAGTTTACAGAACAACACACAGAATATCGATTCAGTCTCTGTCTCGGACTCTGCGACCTGTGACCTTGACAACTGTGTCCCGCCAAATTTTAAACCAAACTTGTCACTCAAAATATTAAATCAAAATATCCGTAGTATTACAAAAAATATTTCAGGTTTTTATGCAATTCTATCTAGAACAAAAATCGAATGGGATATTATTACATTAACAGAGTGCTGGCTTCCTGGCACAAACAACATACCTGATTTGGAGAGTTATGATCGTTTTAATACCATCAGAAATCTTACGCAAAATGAGGGTGTTGTTGTTTACGTTAGAAGGGAACTCAAGGTCTCCGTAGAGGAACCCACAGTCCTAAATGCCAACTGTCTCCAAATAAAAATAGATCAAAATACCGTACTTCTAGCAATATACCGACCTCCAGGCTATAAAGATATCACTAACTTTCTAAATTCATTAAATGATACATTAAACAAGATCGCACGCTACAATAATATTATAATTTGCGGAGACATAAACATTAATATCCACGATCTATGCCGGGACCAAAACAAGCATAACTACTTGAACTTGTTGGCATCGCATGGTCTGCTGCCTGCCCATACACTGCCCACTAGACAACAAGCATGTCTTGATCACTTTGCCTTAAAAAGTCAGCGGCCTGCTTTTACACTTGTTGCTCATTCTGCACTGACTGATCATGACACGGTATTGCTGTTTCTCTCAAAGAAAACCATTAATACGGCTGCGAGAGAAGCGGTAATCCGTGTCAATCACGATCAGTTAGATGCAGACATTGGGCGACTGGACTTTAGTGATGTCTATAACAATCGAGATCCTCATGTAGCAGCAGAAACTATGGTTAATCTAATAAGGCAAGTCATAGAGAACAATTCACAAATTGCCAAAGTGCCAAACCGTAAAAAAATTATGAAACCATGGATAACCCCGGGTCTTCTTCGCTGTGTTCGACATAGAGACAATTTGCATAAAAAAATTAAGAAAGCGCCTGATAATGATGATCTAAAAATAACTTTTACTAGATACAGAAACTTCTGTAACAAATTATTAAAGAAAATAAAAACGGAATATGAAAAAAACCAAATAAGCAAAGCTGGAACAAACCCTAAGCAACTATGGGCTGCAATAAATAATTTGACAAATAGGACTAAAAGGAAAGAAACTCCATCTCATCTCTTAACACTATCATCCACACCAAAAATATCGGTAAACTCAGTTAACGATTACTTTGCTCAAATTGGTAAACAGCTCGCGGAAAAAATAATAAGCCCACCGGAACCTATCACACTAATCAACAACTTGAACTCAATGGTTTTGATACCAACAGACGAAGACGAGGTTGAAAGATTATTAATGTCCCTTCGTAGTGATTGTGCACTGGGATGGGATAGAATATCGAGTGGTCTTCTTAAGAAACATAAAGCCTCTATTGTGCCCCCGCTTACATATATTTGTAACCTGGCCCTTTCAACAGGCAGATTCCCTAAAGTCTTTAAAAGATCAATCATACACCCTATCTACAAGAGTGGGGACAGAAGCCGTGTCAGCAATTATAGGCCCATAGCTGTTTTACCTGCCCTGTCAAAAGTTCTAGAGAGGATAATGAACAACAGGCTAGTTGATTACCTTGAAAAACATAATCTTCTTTCTCCAACGCAATACGGTTTTCGGTCTGGCAAATCAACATCCGACGCAGTACACGACTTAACAAACTATGTTGTCACCAACCTGGACAGGGGAGAAAGGGTGCTAGGCATATTTTTAGACCTTGCTAAGGCATTTGACACGGTTTCTGTGCCCATTCTCTCCCAAAAAATGGAGAATTTGGGAATAAGAGGGGTTCAACTTGCACTTTTTGAGAACTACATGAGTGAGCGTACCCAGTGCGTTAAAATAGGTGAACACATGAGTGACGACCAAACAGTCTCATATGGCGTCCCTCAGGGAAGCGTGTTGGGTCCCACTCTATTCCTCATATACATAAATGACCTGGGTATGCTCACACTCCCCAGGGGTAGGATCATAACATTTGCAGATGACACGGCGCTCCTCTTTAGCGCTGATACATGGGACGAAGTTTTTTTATACGCGCAAGCGGGCTTCAATACAGTGTCAAATTGGTTACGCAGTAATGTTCTAACACTGAATGCGGAGAAAACCAAGTATATGACGTTCTATCTTAGAGCAAATGGTAACGTCCCAAACTCCTCAGCGCCCTACACAATCATGACACACAATTGTCCAGAACCACACAATAACAATATGTGTACCTGCACTCACCTTTGCGGCACTAGACAGATTAAGTATCTCGGAGTTATAATTGATGGTACCCTTAGATTCCAGGAACACATCGAGACACTTAAAACTAGGTTACGCAAGCTAATATACATTTTCAAAACCCTGAGACGAGTAGCTGATGACAAGTTAAAGAGATCCGTATACTTTGCGCTTGCTCAGTCACTGTTAACCTACTGTATCTCTGCCTGGGGTGGTGCTCCGAAAACTACAATTATTGACCTGGAGAGAGCCCAGAGAGCTATCTTAAAAGTGTCCTCATTCTTGCCTTACCGTTATCCCACAGAGCTCTTATACAAGGAGGCTAAAGTTTTGACAGTGCGTCAACTCTTTATCCTGAACATCATTTTAAAACAGCACTCACTACTTACCTATCATCCCACGGTCTCACATCACAAAAGACGGTACAACCCCGTAGACCGCCGTCTAATACACCAATCTAAAACCCAATTTTCAAAGAGGTTTTTTTGCCACCTGGGTGGTTTTCTATATAACAAAATAAACAGGATGTCACCTATAGTTAACCTCACAAAAAATAAGTGCAGAGAGAAAGTTACTGCCTTACTACAACAACTAAATTATGAGGATACTGAGAAATTACTTACCTCTATGGTGTAATATCGCAGCTCTAGCAATAACCTTACAAAATAACTCCTCGTACGTCATCATTCCCAACTCCAACAGTTACCCTTAAGTCAAATAGTAAACACTCTCATTCAGTCACGCACGCCCTAAATAAGTGCCTAATACATACACACCACCAACCAACACCACCTCACACACACACACACACCCCCACACACCCTCACTCACACACTCCCACGCACAAATAATGTAACTAACAAAAGTTTAGTGTATATAATATAGTTTAAAATTGCCACTCGAGCCATTTTTTTTTTTATCTTTTATCTTTTGGATTGTCAGTGTACAAGTGTATAACAAAATAAAATGCATCTTTATGTAAAAGGGCGGAGACCTGGTGTCCTGAAATACAGGCCTAGAGCTTAGTTTAGGCACCAGTCTCCCACAATATTAAAATGTGTTTCCAACTCTGATACCATATAAAATATATATTTGTTTGTAATATTGTGGTGAGAAAATAAATCTTATTATTATTATTATTATTATTATTATTATTATTATTGATTATTTTCACAATGCGTTCATTATTATCGCAATAAAAGTGGTCTGCGACAACACTCGCGTTGACCGGCCGCAAGGCAGGTAGTCTGTCATGTGGTGATAGTAAGCGAGCGCTGTGTCCGCAGACGGCACGACGCCGCTGCTGGTGTTCAGCAACCGGCACGAGGTGCGCGGCGTGTCACTGCCGGCGCTGACGGCGCGCGCGCTCATCTCGTCGCTCAAGAACACCATCGCGCTGGACTGGCGCCGCGACCCCGCCTCGGGCGAGGTGCAGCTCTACTGGACCGACGTCGTGGACGACAACATCTACCGCGGCACCATCGTCGGCAACGGTGAGCAACCGACCGCGTGTCGCTGGTCGTCAACTCGTCACACACTGTAATGCAGGCACTGACTTGCTACTCACCGTGGTTCATTGCGACTCATTAGATACACATACGACAAAATCTTGGATTTGAAAATGAATCAAATCCAAGATTTTTCAGTATCAGAGTATGAGAGTTACATTTTGACGTTATTATTCGTAGGTAAAATCGATACGTACTTAAGACTCAGGCGTGGTCCGAGGGAGGGGGGAGGGGTCGTGGGGGTCATGACCCCCCTCAAAATCATTCCAGCTGTCGAGAGTCTGAATGATTTACTTGTGTTACCTAACTTATAACTGTACTTGAGCCACCGAGACCCCGATGGGCATATACAAAAACGTTAAGAAGATAGAAGACATGGGGACCGCCGACAGAAGGTAAAACTTAAAAGTATGAAACGACAGTGGGTTTTTAACGTGCCTAAAAATTTTTTTACTTTAATAAGCCTGTTATAAAATGTAAAATGTAGGATGCATGAGCGAGCGAAGCAATCTCGGCATATTGGGCACCCCACTCATACGTAAGGTTCGAAAGGCTTAGGTTAAGGCCTGATTTCCCTAAACTGCTGTAAAACGAGTTTAAGCTTTTCGTCATAATTCGATAAAGTAAGTTCTCTTTCTGTATGATGGTCCAAAGAAAACCGAACCTATGTCAAGGTGGGTTGCAAAAATTTTCAGGCCTGCCTCGCTCGCTCACGTTCTGTTGATTCCTGAGCTTTTCTTTATAAGTTGACAAAGCAAGTAATTGCTATTCCTTTTGGAATGATCAAAAGAAAATCGAACCTATCCGAGAGTGTGCAAAATTTTCGAGCTAGCTTCGCTTGCTCTTGCATTCTTAATTCTCTTAGTTATTTGGGCTTGCCTGCATAAGTCGACAATGTAACTCCTATTTCTGTTTGAAAATATAAAACCAAACCGAGAGGCGGGTTGTTAAAATTTTCGTGCTCGCTTCGCTCGCTCTTCCCACCCTACGTAATCTTTAATCCCCGAACGGTTACGCAGAAGTGTACCTTCATATGGTACTAACACACCCATTTCGCCAGTTATGTTTAAGTCCCATGTCATAGGTGGTGAGCCCCATGCCACCAACCGGGCACAAATCCAGACTCCAGGCTGCTTCTGAGAAATTCACGATGGAAAAACCTAATAACACTGTACCCAACTTAGGAATTGAATCCAGGGCTCAGCAGTAACGCTGGCGACCACTAGACCAACGAAGAGATATACTTCCCTTATTAATATTCCTCGGCACCCATGGTGACCCCCCCCCCCCCCAAATTTTGGGCTGCGACCGCGCCTGTTAAGACTATGTTTGTAACTGTGCAGCTCTGAGCGGCATCGAGGCGGTGGTGCGGCAGGGGCTGTCCACGGCCGAGGGGCTGGCGGTGGACTGGGTGGCCGGCAATCTGTACTGGGTCGAGAGCAGTCTGCATCAGATCGAGGTACGCACACAGTGAATGATTGTCGGTGTGTAGTCTGTACACATACACGCCCGTCATGAAGGTTGGTTATTAATTTGAATTGATTCATCTGCAAAATGATTGGTTTTATCAAGATCCGTCTATTTATGTAAACCTATGGAGGATCCAGTCTCCGAGCGCAAGTGTGAGATGCGGTATACCGAGTAGCGACGATTCAAAGTGCTTATTGTGTCGTTCTGCGGAGAGTCTGCATCAGCTTGTTCGTGCAGGTGGCGCGGCTGGACGGGCAGTTCCGGCGCACGCTGATCGCGGGCGACATGGACAGCCCGCGCGCCATCGCCGCCGACCCGCGCCTCGGTGAGTACTGTAGAGCTATAGAGGACTAGTCGAGCCCTCTGAGGTAACGGGAGGAAACAAACAACTATATGAATCCTTTTAGATTATATTATAATAATAATAATAATATCCCTGGACATTTCACACAGCGCCATCTAGTCCCAAGCTAAGCAACCTAATGCTTGTGTTATGGTAACAAGATGGCTGATAAACTACTTATATACATTTTTTTTTTTTTTGTAAATAGATACTTATTATAGATAGAAAAACACCCAGACTCGGAACAAATACATGTAGGTCATACAAATATTTGTTCCGTGCGGGAATCGAACCAGCGACACGCAGCGCAGCAGTCAATCGCTTAACCACTGCGCCAACCGTGCCGTCGGTCATATTGGCAGAACGTCTTTACATATTTCTGACTAAATTACAACTGACTGTGTACAGTCTTAAACTGTACATGTTTTGCTAACGCGGTGGGTTGCACCCGCCGTGCGTCACTTTATTACTATAAATAAACATACTTAACCATAAATCAGAGAGTGCAATTACTGCTACGCGGTGACTAACATTAGAGAAAGGAATCGTCAACAGTATTATTTGTAAACACTATTTACACGTAATAAACCTTACGGAAACTAAGTCATCTTTTCTCTACGCGTTTCAACCTCAACGAGAACAACTCTGCAAGTGTACGAATCGTACAGACTGTTCTAAACAAAAAATCCTAATTAAAATATTTGACATTAGCTTGAACGTTCGAATGCAACCCGCGCTAAATTATAGCCGGCATGCACCCCATAAGGTTGCCTTCGGCAGACAAACCTCTACGGTACTGTGTCCCCCTCCACAGATCGCCGGCGACATGGACAGCAGGTCCGGTTTTAATGTTGAGTTTTTAATCTTTAATTGTGATGTCACGCGGTGTGTGCTCGCAGGCTACCTGTTCTGGAGTGACTGGGAGCAGGCGGCGCCGCGCATCGAGCGCGCGTCGCTGGCCGGGCGCGCGCGCGTCGTGCTGGTGCGCGTGGACAGCGTGTCGGACGGCGCCTGGCCCAACGGCATCGCGCTGGACTACCGCGCGCGCCGCCTGTACTGGGTGGACGCGCGCTCCGACTCCGTGCACACCACGGACTACGCCGGCCAGGACCACCGCGAGGTGCTGCGCGGCCACGCCGCGCTCTCGCACCCCTTCGCCATCACCGTGTTCGAGCAGCACGTGTACTGGACCGACTGGCGCTCCAACAGCGTGGTGCGCGCCGGCAAGTGGAACGGCAGCGACGTCACCGTGGTGCAGCGCACGCTCACGCAGCCCTTCGACGTCAAGGTGGTGCACCCCAGCCGCCAGCCGCCCGCCGAGCACAACCCGTGCGAGCGCAACGGCGGCTGCTCGCACCTGTGCCTCATCCACGCGCCGCGCGAGCGCGTGTGCGCCTGCCCGCACGTCATGCGCCTCGCCGCCGACGCCGTCACCTGCGAGCGTACGTATCTGCGCGACACGCACAGGCGCGGTGCCTGGCCGTGTCGCGCGCACTCACCGCCGACCCTCCGCAGCGCACGAGAAGGTGCTGCTGATCGGGCGCGCGGGCGAGATCCGCGGCGTGGACCTGGAGGCGCCGCTGGTGCACATGATCCCGACCGTGTCGGGCCCGCACGTGACCGCGCCCGCCAGCCTGCAGTTCGTGGCGGCCGAGCAGAGCATCTACTGGGCCGACAGCGAGACGGGCGAGCTGAAGCGCGCCGCGCTCACGGGCGGCGGCGCGCGCGTGCTGGGCGACGCCGGCCTGGACGCGCCGCGCGGCTTCGCGGTGGACTGGGCGGCCGGCGTGCTGTACTACGCGGCGGGCGGCGCGCTGCTGGCGGCGCGGCTGGGCGGCACGCACACGCGCGCGCTGCGGGCCGCGCGCAACGTGTCGGCGCTGGCCGTGGACCCGCGCCGCGGCCGCCTGTACTGGGCGGCGCGCGAGCCCGACGCCGAGCGCATCTGCAGCGCCACGGGCGTCGCCGAGCACGTGCGCGCGCTGCTGGACTCGCGCGCCGAGCCGCGCCTGTCCGGCGTCACCAGTACGTACCGCACGCGCGGCCCGCCCGCCCGCCGCGCGTGGGCTCGCTCTCACGCTGACGTATGTTGCAGGCATGTGCGTGGACCTGGACGCCGACCGGCTGTACTGGGTGAACGCCGGCTCCGCCACCATGATGTACCTCGACGTCGCCACCGGGACAGTTACCACGGCAAGTCATTATATGCTGTTAAGAGCTTATGTGTATTTGATGCAATTTTTTCAAATTTTACACCTATTGACGAAAAAGGCCAAAATGTATCGGGCTTGTTCCAAATGTCCTCCACTAATGAGGACTCAGTAACTAAATTCGGTGTTATGCCTTGTTTCAATGGGTAACCGGGACAATTTTCTTTTGGGCCCTCTTCAATAGGCTGGACTTAGTCTTGAGCGTGACGACTCGTGCTAAGTTGTCAGGTCCAGGATGCGTCTCTACAACACGTCCTAATAACCATCTGGCTGGAGCCACTTGTTCTTCCTTTATAAGGACGATATCATCCACGGCTATGTTGTGTGTTGGGGATTGCCATTTTCCTCGTAATTGTAATGTTTGAAGGTAATCTTTGGACCATTTCTTCCAAAATTCCTTGTACATATTTTCTGTCAAGCGGCATCGTAAAGTTAAACTGCTGTTATCACACTCTGATGTCATCGGAGGTGCCAGTACCGGTCCGCCGACTAAAAAGTGGCCTGGTGGTAAGTAATCGATGTCGTCGAGATCATTTGTTAAAGCGACGAGTGGTCTCGAGTTGAGGCAGGCTTCAATTTGTGCCAGCAAAGTAGTAAACTCTTCGCACGTAAGTTTTTGTTCACCAAGAACGCGTTTAAGGTGGTGTTTCATACTCTTGACTGCGGCTTCCCACAATCCTCCCGCTGTTGGCCAAGATGGGGCGTTAAAGTGCCATAGAGTAGATTAGATTAGATTCTTTATTTGCCTGAAATATGGTATTTTACAGATTTTATAACACACACAATAGTTCTTCATATTCCGCCTACTAAATTCGGCATGCAAATATTGTGACAATAATAATAATTCTAATTAATTAAATCCATTTAAACTAAATGATTGAATTCCAATGTCAAAAAAAAAAAAAAAATGTATTAAATCAAGGATCGTCTACAAATCAAATTAAAAATGTCAAATAAAAATAATTAAATTACAAAACAAGTGTATAAATAATAGCTTTCAAAAGACAATCAAAGAAACTAAGTTACAAATTGTTAAATAGCTTAAAATCAAAATGTCAGTTTAATTTTATGTCATGCAACTTTACCATTTGTCCTGGAATTCATAAATTCCTTAATAGTGTAAAAACAATTTTCGATAAGCCATGCTCTGAGATGCTTTTGAAATAAGCTAGTTCGCAGTTCTCTAATAACCTTTGGTATATTATTAAATATGTCTATTGCCATTCGACTAGCGTTTTTATGGCAGTACGCTGTTCTACATCTTGACATTGCCAATTTTGTTGGATCCCTTGAGATTTTGCCCACTTTATAAACATTGACGCTATCGGCTGTACGAAATAGGTGAGGATGTTTTTTTACAAATACTCCCATTTCCAGTATGTATATTATGCATGCTAATGTTAATAATTCATGTTTTTTTAAAAATAGGTCTGCAGGATTCTAATGGGTCTACACCAAACACAGCTCGTAAACACTTTTTTTGCACAATAAATGCCTTATTGCTGTTAGTGGAATTGCCCCATATGATCAAGCCGTATCTTAGCACAGATGAGACATATCCATGATAAGCCAATAGAGCGGCATCACGTCCAACAACAGTTCAGTATTCAATGCCACACTCGGAAGTGTGGTTAATAAGGTCTTCGTTGGCTATAAGCTGCATTGCGTCTTGGCGTTCTTTCGCTAGTGCTCTGGCTGCTCTGACGAAGTTCGTGCCATTGTCGCTGTAGACATGTTTTGGCGTTCCTCGCCGTGCGCATAGCCTCTTCAATGCTGCTAGGAATGTGATAGTGCTGAGATCTGACACCAGTTCGAGGTGGAAAGCTTTTGTGCTTAGACAAATGAAGATCGCGATGTATGCTTTAACTGTTTTAAGGCCACGGCCCTTGTTAGCCTTTATTTCAACGTGCCCCGTAAAATCCACGCCTGTGTGACTGGCCGTGAAGGTGTAACTCGAGGTGTCGGTAAGTCGGCCATTTGCTGATTGTTGCGAGTTGTTGTCAGCCGCATTGTGGATCAGTTGACTTGACGATTGTGTCGCTGACGTAGTATCACGTGTTACGTCATGTAGCGTGGTGTGATGTGCGCCGTTGCACACCTTGCATCTTTTTTGCGAGTTGCATTTCTGTCCGTTGTGTGAATACATGCAGTTCTTGCAAATGTCCCAATTGCTTTACTGTCGTCATTTTTTTTGTCTGGCGTCATCTCTTGGAACACTTTACAATAGAGCAAGATGTGGCTTGTTTTACATACAGGACAATTTCTGTCGGAGCTTGTATGGTTTGCTTTAGGGTAGCGTCTGTATCTGTTGTACGCATCCCTTTGTGCTGTTATCGTCGAAGTCTCTTTGTTTGGAGAGCCATCGGCGGCATCTGTTTGCTTGTTTGGTTTGCTTGTTTTCTTCACCACTGATTCTAGTGCCATAAAAAATCATCGCCGCGCATCATGCTTCCGAACCACCAAATGTTGATGTTTCCTGTAGTGGTAGCAGGGTCCGAAAGAATCTACGTACGATATTGTGCGCCTTCTTAATCTGACTGGGGCGATCCGCTTGTGGAAGACCAGCCAAACCGATTCGCTATCGTAAATAGAAACACTTCGTACCTGTGAGGCTTGCAGGACTGTTTGTTCAAGCAGTGGCGATCCGGCTCGAAGGACCAAAATGTACGGGCAGTTTGTCCGTACAGGGAGATGTTGTATGTAGACTGTTGATGGATACGAATCACACGGGATGTATACAGGAAATAAAATCACTGTTCTGTGTCCGTTACTGGTTGTTCGATTTATTAGGTAAAATGTTAAATTATATATACATAAAGTAGGTTACTTGTGGTGGGCTTACTCAGCGAATGTAAGTAAGTAATCGGCGAATAAGCAAATGCTTGTTAAGGTAAAAACTAACACAATACATTTCATGTGGCGATGCTCGTACAACTAATGAGGACTCAGTAACTAAATAGTTTAATAAATAAGGAGTAACTTTAGCTTTCGGAGTAAGCCAGTGAAAACTATCAGCGGAACATTCTAGCAAAATAACAAAATATCGTTTTTTCAATAATGTTATATAATGGTCCCTAAAATCCGCCATTTGTTTTTAAAATATACAGGGTGAGACTTCAGCACGTTACATATTGAAATGAGGGAAACCTTTGACTTAATGTATCTTAGGAAAAAAATAGCATTTTTAATTTTTGTTCGCCCCCGCGCGAAACTGCTTGAAATGAAACAAATTCAGTAATGATTGGAAATTGGAAAGAACAAAGCATCCTCATAAATTAAATAATTTTTTACAATAATTGTTAAATTTCTTAATAGAACGCCCCTTTACCTGTTTTTTTATTACTTGCAATTGCTCTACATCATATTAGCTTTCTGAAAAGTAAAAATGTCACATTTATAACTCAATCACAAAATTTCCTGTCGACTGATAAAGAAATGTCTCGTACACCACACGTGCCATACTTTAGCAGGTAAACCCTTTTATTTACATTTTTTTAAATTAGTTTTATTAAAATATTTTTTCCATCGATAAAATTAAGCGTGGTTTCTCTCATTTCAACATGTGTACACGCTGAAGACTCGCGCTGTCTACGGCCAGCGTCACAGCAGGTGTCAAGACCAATCTAACGATAACTAATTTTTAGGGTTCCGTACCAAAACGGAAAACCGGAACCCTTATACGATCACTTAGTTGTCCGTCAGTCGAGACCCCTTCTCTTGTTGCAGCTGGAGACGGAGCCGGGCGCGCGGCCGGCGGCGCTGGAGGTGTACGGCGGCGAGGTGCTGTGGGCCGACGCGCTGGACGGCAGCGTGCGCGCCTGCCACAAGCACACGTGCGCGCCCGCCACCGCGCGCCTGCTGCGCAACAACACCGGTCAGTGGCGCCTAGGGCCGGGAGTGGGGGGGCTTAGGAGCTTCGTTCCGATAATCAACGGTAAAATGAAACCATTTACACGGTGCGATTTAAGTGCCTGGCCAGCCATATCATAGGTTGCAGCAACAATAAAACGCGCACCGTCTGAGCCGTGTTTAGAGTCAGATAACAGGTTTTGAATAACTAATTAGTGATCTTCCTGATTTATTTTCCTCCAAATATTGATATTTCAGCGGAAGATTAACATTAACAGATTTCATTTTTTAACATATTACCGTTAAAAATGTTACAATAGTACATTATTCACCGAGGGGTGAAAGTGACCGATTACCAACGAGGGTCTTAATACAAACGAGTTGGGAATCGCACTTTCTTCCGAGTGATAATAGTGCTCTACACTCTACCTACTATGAGATTAATATTGTTTTGAATTATCATGAAAAGTATGTGGCCAGTATCATTTTGCGCGTGGTGATAAAAACGTAATAACGTACATACTTTCTTCCTCATTCAAAAAAACAGTAACAGGAGGAGGGAGGGAGGGTGTACTTTCCGAGCAAGTATAGTATAAAAACAATTTCCTAGTCACAAGTAAACTTTTAAATAACAACTAATTTAATCTAATAAAAACAGAGGGCGTGCTCTCGCTGCGCGTGTACGACGCGGGCACGCAGCGCGCGGTGCGAGGCGCGTGCGCGCGGCGGGCGCGTGCGTGCGCGCACCTGTGCCTGGCCGTGTCCGACGCGCACAGCGAGTGCCGCTGCGCCACCGGCTACGAGCAGCACGGCGACAACTGCACCGGTGCGACAGCGACACGAGATCGCTCGTGTTTTTTTTCTATTTAAATCTTGCTTATTTATATATTTTTTTGCTTGCCTAGACAACCCATTATAATAAATGCTAGCAACATATTCTACTGGATGTTTTTAGTTAAAGATATTTAAATAATAAAGAGGTAGATAATGGGAGAGTGGTATTGTTGTGGCTTGCAGCCGTGGACGAGGTGCTGCTGTACTCGGTGAGCTGGGAGCTGCGCGGCGTGCCGCTCAACGCCAGCAACGAGACGCAGGTACACGCACATACACCTTCGTAGATAACTGTATTGTGACAAGAAAACTTGTCAATATACGAAACAATATAACGGGTGTCAAACGATGCTTAACGAATCCGAGAGTAACTTGTTTCCCCGTCATTGTGATATTTTGTTGGTACTGGACCATGCGGGAAACTTCTGGTTATGGATACGTCGCATCGCTGGGTGGCCAAGATGCGAAACATCGGGTCTTCTTCACGATTCGACATAGTTTACGTATGTGTGGGCAGTGTAGCGGGTACTCGAACGAAAAGATAATTTGAATTAAAAGTAACTTTAATAAACTAGCGATTATCAACCGAAACGCACACTTGCGTCGGAAACAAACAAGGGCGTACGGTACTGAGCGTTTGCCAAGACTGTCTGAGCTCGACTGTTCACTGTAGACTGTCGCAACACTCGGTCTCTCCGCCAGTCCTCGCTGCATCCCCTCCACTGACGATCGTGTCCAAGTGGTAGGGCTCGCTTGCGTTTCCGATCACATGATTATTCATTTACCCAACAAATTGTTAGATGGCGCTGTCCGCTGTACTGCGGCGCTATCTATCCACGACGGATATATTAAAGGTCGAAGTTCTAACTTTTTCTGGCGATTTGTTGTGAGAGCTAGTTTTTTTTACACTCTTAAAAGTCGTTGCTCAGTAAAAATGTTTGCTCAATGTTACTTAGTTTTACGTACGGAATGGATGACGGTTATGGGACGGTTCTTTTTCCATCCTGAATGTTATACAAACATATAAGCTCTGTCTGAAGTCGCGAGTGTTTCAGGAGCTGGACCCGCGCGGCCTGCTGCCGCCGGTGCCGCAGCTCAGCATGGCGTCCGCCATCGACTACGACGCGGGTGAGCACTGCGCCGAGCGAGCGGCGTGTTGTGACGTCTCTGTTATAAATTTTTGTTGTAATTTACAGTTTAGTAGCAGATTGTATGTCGATCGAAATATGATTTACAGAATTATAAGTAAGGAAATCGTATATCGATCGACATCTGACCTGCAAATTGAAAAAGTAGTAAGTCCCTCGCGTGTGGCAGAGGGCTCGTGGCTGTTCTGGGTGGACGCGGAGGCGGCCGGCGTGTGGCGCGCGCGGCGCGACGGCTCGGCGCGCGCGCGCGTGGCGGGCGGCGCGGGCGGCAGTGGCGCGGGCGGCAGTGGCGCGGGCGGCAGTGGCGCGGCCGGCGCGGCCGACTGGCCCGCCGCGCTGGCGCTGGACTGGCGCGCGCGCAACGTGTACTGGTCCGACCCGCGCCGCGCGCTGCTGCTGGTGGCGCGCCTGGACGGCCGCCACCGCTACGTGCTGCTGGACACCGACCCGCTCGCCGTCACCTGTGAGTGGCACCTCCCTTCGTTCGGCGAACTTTCATCGTAACTCTCGGATTTGGCGATACGCGGCATTCACTGAGAGACAACGACGTGTGTTGCTAGTATTGTATACAAACGTCGGTCAGTTATTTTACAGGCGGCTCTCTTTGTTTTTGATTTGAACTAACTTGCAACTGCACGAATAGTCAAAGTAATAAGCCAGGATATTACTGTAACCTTCGCCCTTGAGCCACGCTTGCTCTGCGAAATCGAGTGTACAGCGCTACAAGGTTCTTTCGGCGCGTGGCCAAAATCGGAACTAACGCCGCCGTCTTGTTTCGTCAATACAATTTCTGTGACAACTTACAAATGTTTACCAACAACGCCCCCCTGTCAATGTCAGTCACGCGCCAAAAGATCCTTGTAGTACTGTACCTAGGCTGTGGTGACGTGACGTATGTGTGGCAGCGATGGCGGTGGACCCGGTGGGCAGCTGGCTGTTCATGGCGGGCGGCGGCTGGATCCAGCGCGCGCGGCTGGACGGCTCGCAGCGCGACCTGCTGTACAACGGCACGCAGGTGGCCGACATCGCGCTCGACGTGCAGGTGCGTCACGTGTGCCTCAGGACATCTGTAATACCAAAGGCACCGAATACTTCAAGACTGCTTAATACGGAAGAATTGCTACCTGAAACTGGAATTTTAAAAGACTTTCCCTGCGTGGTGTGCAGACGCAGCATGTGTACTGGGCGGAGTCGCTGGCGGCGGTGCTGTGGGTGGCGCGCTACGACGGCTCGGCGCGCGCGCAACTGGCGAGCTTCGCGCCGCAGCGGCACCACCCCGTGGCGCTCGCGCTCTACAACCACACGCTGTACTGGCTCGACACGTGAGGACATACTTACAACACTATACAAGCTGTTGTACACACATGTTGCTTACACCACTTTCAAAGAACAGAATCGCGTTATGGTATTATATAAGCGGCCGCGTTTTTATGTGTGTGTAAAATGGCAATTACAGTGCGGTCTCACACAGGCCGCGTTTTAAAATGCGTGTCCCACACATGGCGATTTCCGAAAATAAGAAAAAAAAATACCTACTTATTTTAGTATTGATTCGTGTTGAGAATCAGTAGCATAGTTACCTCGTTGAATTTGACGAGGATGCAAAACGACACCTTGTAAACCTCTCATGTTATACATTTTATAAAATACGTCGATGTGACGCATATGTCTCTCCAACTTATTATTATGTTTGTGTTTTTCTTTGCGTCATACCTATTTATGAAAATATTGCTTCTTTCTGTCCTGTCTCTCTAACAGCACGGCAAACCGCGGCGCGGTGCTGGCTGCGCCGCTCAGCAACGTGTCCAACTACCGCGTGCTGCGTGACAACGTGGGCGACAGTCTCAAGGACATCACGGTAACGTGCCCGTCGGGCCGACACGCGCGAGTCGCCCGGCAGCGGCAGCTGTGTGAAGTGCGCATGTTCGCAGGTGTGGTCGCGCTCGGCGCAGCGCGCGGCGGGCGGCGCGCGCGCGGCGTGCGGCGCGGCGGCGCGCTGCGAGGCGCTGTGCCTGTCCGACGGCACGCGCGCGCGCTGCGCCTGCCCGCACGGCCGCCTGGCGCCCAACGGACGGAACTGCACGCGTCAGTACACACTCACTCCCCCGACGCACACGCATGCGCGGCCCGCTCACGCTCTGTCTTTGCCCGCAGCGTACGACTCGTTCCTGATGTACTCGCGCGTCACCGAGATCGACAGCATCCACCTACTGGACGAGAAGGACCTCAACTCGCCCTACAAGCCTATTGAGAACAAGTAAGGAAGCTAACGGGCTTGCATTAGCCGCGATCTGCCGATACTGAGCGTGTGTATGTGTGCAGGGAGCTGATGCGCAACGCGATCAGCCTGGCGTACTCGTACGAGGACTCGCGCCTGTTCTACTCGGACATCCAGCGCGGCTCCATCAACACGGTGCACTTCAATGGCTCCGGCCACGAGGTGCTGCTCGAACGTGAGTACTCTCATTTAAAAACCAGCACGGCCACGTCACATACGTTACACTGATGCTGGAAGTAATCTTAATAACTAAATGCACATGACAATAAAGGCGTTGACCGCAATATGTTGCTGCCTTGAAATATAATTAATATACTAAACTAAAACTTAAGCAGACCAGCGTAATTGACCAGGATAGAAAAATAAAAAATCGGAATCACTCACCACGGTCACGGTACTGTGCCAACTGCCCACACCCGTGTGCGGTATATGTGTTACCCGCCTGTGTGCGCAGAGGTGGGCGCGGTGGAGGGCATGGTGTTCGCGGCGGCGGACGGCATGCTGTACTGGACCTGCAACAGCGGCGCCGCCATCCGCGCCGCCAGCGTGCGCCCGCTGCGGGGCGCGGGGGGCGCGGCCGGGGGCGCGGGGGGCGCGGGGGGCGCGGCCGGGCGCGGCGCCGCGCGCACCGTGCTGCGCCTGGCGCGCGGCACGCGGCCCCGCGGCATCGACTACGAGCCGTGCGAGCGGCGCCTGTACTGGACCAACTGGAACGAGTCGCAGCCGTCCATCCAGCGCGCCTACGCCAGCGGCCGCGCGCTGCAGACCGTGGTGAACACGCATATCCTCATGCCCAACGGGCTGGCGCTGGACCACGCCGCCAAGAAGATCTACTGGGCCGACGCGCGCCTGGACAAGATCGAGCGCATGCACTACGACGGCTCGCACCGACACGTGAGTAACTCGGAACCATTTACAGGTAGTAACACTTTGTCAATCCAACAATATTGAATTGACAAATAATCTTTCTTTTTCACGAATATGACGCGTGTATCAGCATCAAAACTCAACCATTTTAATAATAATATCCCTGGACATTTCACACAGCGCCATCTAGTCCCAAGCTAAGCAACCTAATGCTTGTGTTATGGTAACAAGATGGCTGATAAACTACTTACATACATTTTTTTTTGTAAATACATACATATTATAGATAGAAAAACACCCAGACTCGGAACAAATACATGTAGGTCATACAAATATTTGTTCCGTGCGGGAATCGAACCCGTGACACGCAGCGCAGCAGTCAATCGCTTAACCACTGCGCCAACCGTGCCGTTAAGAACACCGCCGCCGAAAGGAACACTTAGTTCCTTTCAAAATGCAACACACGCGCAACATCAGCGAGACATATTTGTGAGTCCCGAAACTCGGGCCTGTGAAAAACATACAATATTGAGTGAGTCGCATCAAACCCCCGCACTGATGGCAGGTGGTGACGCGCGCGGGCACGGAGCACCCGTTCGACGTGGCCATCAGCGGGCCCTGGGTGTTCTGGACGGACTGGCTGGCGCACGGCGTGTTCCGCGCCGACAAGCGCGCCGGCGGGGCCACGCCGCTGCGCCGCGACGTGCCGCGGCCCATGGCTATCGTGGCCGTGGCGCCCGAGCACCAGACCTGTGAGTACACGCGCAACACGGAGCGCAGCTCGTGTAGTGGAAATATTTCATGTTAGGATAAAAAGTACATCATATGAATTATAGATAAATGTGACGGCGTCAGCGATGGCTGAGCGATCAAGCCAACATACAAGTATTTTTCAGAATCTAAGTTCGGGCTAATCGACAGTTTCGCGTAGTAGTGAAGGTCTGCTATTGTTCGTTGCCCTAACATAACTTTTCAATTTGGTACAGCTATATTTGAGATGATAATGTTTATCGGTTTCCGTCGGTGGCGACACGCTAGTTTCTAAGCACGGCACTATCGAAGGGTGTTCGTCCACAGGCTCGCCCGACCCATGCGCCAAGCTGAACGGCGGCTGCGCAGAGCTGTGCACGCTGGACGCGCACGGCGCGGCGCAGTGCTCGTGCGGCGCCGGGCGCGTGCTGGGCGCGGACGGGCGCGCGTGCGGCGCCGCGCAGGCCGCGTGCCCGGCGGGGCGCTGGGCGTGCGCGGAGGGCGCGTGCGTCCCCGCCGAGCTGGTGTGCGACGGCGTGCCGCACTGCAGCGACGCGCCCACCGCCAGCGACGAGGACCTCTACTACTGCAGTCAGTACACACGCATGCACGCTACACGCACGCACACTACACATACACTGACTACCGCACGGCTCGGCAGTCACAGTCTTTCTTCGTAAATATGAACGGAATGATGACTATTACAACATTCAATTTTGTTTGTTATTATTACCGGTATTTGAAATTATTAAGTTTTCAAAACTCCTCTACTTATAGTATAAAAATGTAATGATTCATAATTATTTATTCATCCGTTAAAATCCAATATGGCTTCCATGGCTTCCGTGACTGACATCTGATTCCTTTTCCTTCTTCTTCTTAGCGTGTCGATAGCAATTTGAATGGACTCTGCCTAGAATTCCTTTTCCTGCCAGAACCATACTATACAATAGAATCATTTAGATAAATCATGACTAAATTGACAGCTACTATGATGATGAACGACTATGAACCAGTTTCTCGAGCGAATAATGACGAATGTTACGATTGTCTGCTGTTAAATTAATCATTCAACGCGCGCGCTTGATAATTTTTCACATTAATTTTCCGATAATTTTCGTTCGAGAAACTGACCCCTATGCTTTCACAAATAAGTTGATAGAACTTTTAGTGGCGGTTGATGACATGGCAATTGGCAAGGCACAGCAGCCGGACAAGGGTATTCACAGTCATTTGGAAACACGAAGCTTGACGAAGCGCATGGCGTGAACCGTAAGAAAGTATGTGTCCGTGCTGACTGGGCTGCATGTTGCAGCATCGCGCGTGTGTCCGCCGGACACTATCCGCTGCGGGTTCGGCGGGCGCTGCGTGTCGCGGGCGCGCGCGTGCGACGGCCAGGCCGACTGCGACGACGCGGCCGACGAGGCGGGCTGCGACTGCCCGCCGCAGCACTACCGCTGCGACGACGCCGCCTGCGTGCCGCTGAGCGCGCGCTGCGACGCCGTGCAGGATTGCGCCGATGGCTCCGACGAGCGCGACTGCCCCGCCTGCCTCAACGGAGACTGCACTCCCGTCACCGGTACACGTTATAATAATCATAGAACAGTCTTTTCACAATTATTCTACGTCACAGCAGCAACCCAACGACAAACTTATTTGAACGAGAGAGAGCACACGAAGGAAAGTTATTAAAAATATAATGGTGCCTAAATTTACCATAGCAAAGCATTGTTCACGTTATCAAGCAGTAGAGTTATATAACAAGTTACCTACTGATCTAAAAACTTTGGTCTACAACACCAACTTATTTAAGGCAAAGCTGAAAGCCTTCCTATTAGAAAAATGTTTATACAGGAATAATTTTTATTCAGTGCGCAAACTTTGACAAATTAAACTTAAATGAGTTTTATTAAACACCTATTTTTTATTTTGATAAGTCTTAGTACAAAAAAATAAAGTTATCGCTAACGAAAGATGTCTATTTTGAAATTGATTTTCTGGCCACTACGCGCCGCCGGGCGCGGCAGCGCTCGGTCGTTTTTCGTGCATAGGCGTGGGTAGATAGATATTTACGTGGGTTACATACAATGATGTACTGATCGCTGATTTTATCAGGTTCGAATTAGACTTTTTTAAGATTAGGCCGTGATCTGAAGTTATTTGAAGAATAATTCCAATTTTTCCTTCATACTTTCATGGGCTTAGGACCATCAAAATGCAGAAAATAACGCATTATAATCAATTAAATTAAGGCACTTTTAAAAACTTAATACTTACATTTACCGCCAGTCGAGGTCTGCCAGACCCTAGTGCGTGATTTGGGGTCCTGAACTGACCGTGATCAAGCAGCCTCTGAGTGGCTGCTAAAATGGTCCTTTCATTAGGGACCGTGGGGTCCTTACCCCTTACCCCCTAGCATACATTCTGCGAGCTGCTCGTAGGATTTCACCACATAATAAATAGACCCGCACCATCACATTAGAACTCGCGTTTACTCATCGTAAGTACGACACACGAGTACGCGCGGAAAAGCGACTAGACGCGACGTAACGACAACGCAAGCACATGCCTTGAGCAAACTGTCGAGCGCCCGGCCGGCCGCCGCCGCCTGGCGCCACCCTGCCGCCCGGAAGGGGGTTTCACCCCCTCTGCAACATCACTCGTAAGCCGCACGGCGCCCGCGTTCATTGATATTATTACGAATAGATAGTGTCCATATTTTGCTGATTTAAAGTCGGATAAAAAAATATAAAAAAGTTTTGAACAAATAATGGAAATGTGTTCTATTACTGATACTGAACCACCAAAAATTTTTTGCGCATTGCTTAAAAAATATTCCTGTATTCTGTAGCCGATTTGATGTTGAATGATTCCAGATAATTTGTGTATGAATTATTTTATATGGTATTGACATTTCATTTGATGGTCCTTATCTTCATTAATTTGACATTTGGTCTCCCTCTAATTGACATTTATTTAATTTTGACTGACATTTAATTTACATTTAATTCTTTTTTTAATAACGCAATATGGAATAGACATGGTTGTTTTTGAGCTTATGTGGTTGGATAATTATGTAAATGGTAATTTAATTTACATCTATTTGCCATTTAATGCCTGATGCCTGATGTCTGTAATCAAATCTTGAAAGTTAAATTTGATCCACTTCCCGGTTACCGATTGAGCTGAAATTTTGCATGCATATGTAAATCGGATGACAATGCAAAATTATTATGACATGGGGCTGATCTGATGATGGAACCGGAAGATGGCCATAGGAACTCGGTAGTTAAACGACACAACCATCGAGTTTGGACTCGTTTGATCCGTCTTAACGAGTGCTTTGGTGCTACATGGTAACCAGGATCTGATGACGGAGCTGGAAGATGGCCATAGGAACTCGGTAATTGAAAGACACAACCCCATCGAGTTTGGGCTCGTATGATTCGTATTGACGAGTACTTTGGTGCTAGATGGTAACCAGGGTCTGATGATGGAGCTGGAAGATGGCCATAGGGACTCGGTTGTTAAACGACACAACCCCATCGAGTTTGGGCTCGTATGATTCGTCTTGACGAGTACTTTGGTGCTAGATGGTAATCAGGGTCTGATGATCTAGCTGGAAGATGGCCATAAGAATTCGGTACTTAAACTACACAACCCCATCGAGTTTGGGCTCGTATGATTCGTCTGAACGAGTACTTTGGTGCTATATGGTAACCAGTGTCTGATGATGGAGCTGGAAGATGGCCATAGGAACTCGGTAATTAAACGACATAACCTAATCGAGTTTGGGTTCGTTTGATTCGTTTTGACGAGTAATTTGGTGCTTTTACGCATATAACGTAAAAACATTGCTACGTGCTACGAACTATGGCGTAGTCAATCTCGCATCAAAAATACTAAAAGTTAAAAATAAAATTAAAAGAAAAAAACTCTTTTTAAAAACAAGCTTTTATTACTTCTTGTTAATAAATAGAACTAAAAAGTTAAAAATAATTTAAATGTGATAAGAAATAAATAAAAGCGTGATAAAATACCTCTTTTTAGGTTTTCCTTTAGTTCACAACTCCACGACATACGATTTCTACACCAAGTTAGCTACGGCAAAATGTGAGAGAACCAGAGTACGTGAAGTTATGTCCATGTTTTATATGTTTACCAACAAACCATGTGCCTGATGGGATTTCCCATCGACATTAATGACTAACTTCTAAGCAAACTTTCATCCTCTATTGAACTTTAAGCGTCATGCGTAAACTTAATGAGGCATACAAGAAAGTACAGGTGCAGTGGACGTCCAACCAAAACCGAGCGATGTTCATCCACGATGAGTTACGACACTGCTCCCATGTATACGTCCGTCATGATTCGTCGCACAAACCGCTGACGCCAACATACGACGGCCCGTACGAAGTGATTAAGCGCAACAATAAATATTACACAATTCAGCTACGAAACAGATGTGCAAATATAACCATTGACAGATTGAAGCCAACATTCCGGTTTATCCACAATCAGGGTAGTTTTAGCACTACCACTACTCAACGAATTATAAATACAATATATCTGGGCTAAAATAAATGAATATTATTCGATATACCATAAACCGCTGTTTTACTTATTAGTAACTACTAGACCTCCTAAAGGGTGAATAAAAAAATATCCTTGTTTATAAAAGCAAATAACAAAAAAAAAAAAACAGAAAATTTTCCTTTTTCCAGCCTTGTGGATGAGGCTGTGCGTTGTCTGTCAGTGAATGAATAATATTTAAATAGGTTTATGAAAAAAATTGCATTAATTCGTAGTTGGTCTATTAGATTCGAACGCGATAGAAACGAGCACGGCGCCAGTGCCGCCCGAGCACGCGCATGGCGACGCGGCCGCGCAGGAGGACGCGGCGTGCGGCGGCGACCAGTTCACGTGCGGCGGCGGCGCCTGCGTGCCGCTGGCGTGGCGCTGCGACGGCCGCGCCGACTGCCCCGACGCCTCCGACGAGACTACGCACTGCCGTATGTACAGTCTCTTCTCTTCTCTCTCTCATCTCTTCGTCAGTTTAAAATTATTTTCTTTATCAATTCAAGGCACAAACTACCTTTTGAAGCTACGGCCCGAGCAGACTATAATATACGAATCTATATTTCATTATTTGTTAACACGGATCAAAACAGCGAGCACGTTTGATCAAGGTTGAGCTCACATCAACGTTACATCTTGTTGATTGTCTGACGATTATAGGAAAATTAAATAAAATAATTTTATTGTCAGAATCTGTCAGTGTCACATTTTCAATTCGGTCTGACATGTAAAGAAGATTGCTGAATGTTATTCTGCAGTAATGACATTCTTCTTCTCCGTGTCGCTAGTACGACTGCATTTTAAATCTTGTTTTCCCAAAACTTTGCCACTTCCACGACAGCGCAGAGGTCACTTTGACCGCATGTTTTGGGACACAGAGGGCAAGATAGGAGGTGGAGCATGGTTTGTGACATAGCTCCAAAATCACACCCTACTGCCGTCCCGTCACTTTACCAGGTTGGACTTACATCTTCCCATCCTTTTCGCATTGACATTATGATGCAATATAATTATAATGCTGAGTTATGTCGTTGTCTGCAATGCAGATTCTATCGTGGCACGAAAATATTTGGGCTGTGACTGTACACAATGGATGCTTTGCCCGTATGTGGTCCGGCTGGGTTACCCAAAGTGACGTGTGTGTGTGTCCCAGGCCACATGAACGCGACGTGCACGGCGGAGCAGTGGTCGTGCGGCGCGTGGAACGTATGCGTGCCGTTGAGCGCGCGCTGCGACGGCGCCGCCGACTGTCCGCGCGCCGAGGACGAGCTGGGCTGCGCCTGCCCGCCCGGCGCCGCGCGCTGCGCCGACACGCAGCTGTGCCTGCACCCGGTGCGTGCCACACGCCGCATGGCTCCTCCCTGTCCTTGTGACGAGCTGGGAGCGCGCGGTGTAATAAGCAGTACTTCCGCAGAGCCTGTACTGCGACGGCGACGCGGACTGCGCGGACGGGTCGGACGAGCCGGCGGGCTGCGCCGGGGGCGCGGGCGGGGGCGCGGGCGGGGGCGAGGGCGCGGGCGGCGCGCTGTGCGGCGAGGCGGGCGCGCTGCAGTGCGGCGGGCGCTGCGTGGCGCGCGCGCTGCAGTGCGACGGGCGCGACCACTGCCTGGACGACGGAGGCGGCGGCGCCGGCAGCGACGAGGACCCGCTCATGTGCTGTACGTATTGATCAATAGTTTAGGTTCAGTAATTTAAAACAATTTGTCTATAATTTTGTTTAGGGAAAATATAATTATGACGTTTTAGGAATTAGTTTCAAAAAGGTCAAGGTACAGTCAGCATCAAAAGTCGATGATCACATTCAGATTTTCAAAATCACTGTACACATATCACCCATAAATCGCTCAACAAGATAGGGCGCCAGTATTACAAAATTTTTAATACAAATTTTCTAATATTAAGGTTAGCAACAATAGTTTAAACTAGTCAGTAAGACAACAGAAAGTACCAATAACAATATCGTTAATCTCACCTCCAACAAGGTATCTTCTAGCACTCAATTAGTTAAGAGTAAAAATGGGGCTAAGCAGAATTCCTTGAAATTGTTTTATCAAAATATTCAAGGTATTTCTTCCAAATTATTAGAAATTGAATTGTTTTTAGAAAAAACAATGTTTGATATTATTTGTATAACTGAACACTGGTTGAAAGATTATGAAATGCTAATTAATTATGGGAACTACAGTATGGCCAGTTGCTTTAACCGAAAATCCATGCTGCGTGGAGGTTCATTAATTTTAATTAAAAATTCTATAAAATATAAGACTCGTAAAGATATAGTGGAACTATCGGTGGAACATAGCACCGAACTGTCCTGTGTTGAGCTAGATAAGCATTTTATAGTGTGCGTATACAGACCTCCAAACTACCAAAACTACTCTATTTTTGAGTCAGTAATGGAAGATGTCATGGCAAAACTTGCAACTGGTAATAAATCAGTAATTATTTGTGGTGACTTTAATATTAATATTTTGGAAATCAATTCAAATAGCAACAGATTATTAAGCCTCTTTAAATCATTCAATCTGTCAAATGTGTTTTTGGAACCAACACGAATAACTACGGCTACTACTACATGTATTGATAATGTTTTCTGTTGCTGCGAATATCTAGAGAAGGCCATTGTAAATTATCTCCCTTCTGATCACAGCGGTCAAACCGTTTATTTTAAGTCCAACACACCGATACAAAAAGTGCAGATTCAAACAAGTTTTTATTCAGTGACTGGGCAACTAAAGGAATCAGAAAAAAGTAGGGAACGGTTATTTGAACTGTATGGCCTTAAGCCGTATATTAACACGGATACTTTTAATAAGTATGTTGCTACGTATTCTAAAACATATCTGCAAAGCAGCTAAAGCTTCATTCATTAGTAACAAGATTAAATCAGCAGACAATAAAATAAAGACCGTTTGGAAGATTATTAACAATGAAACGAACAGGAAAAAACACGTAATACTGATTTCACACTTAACACTTCCCGCGGTCTCATTAACGATAACATCGATGTTGCTCAGGAATTAACAACTTTCTTTACCAATATCCCAATTAAAACTACAGAAACTTTAAATTCCTCGCCCGCACTAGCTATAGAATTATTAATAGCGAATGTCTCAGCCTGTACTGTGGAATTTAAATTTAACCATATTAACCCTATAGTCATTATAAAGGCATTTAAGCAACTTAAGATTAAACTTACCGAAGATCTGTGGGGCATGTCTACTAAAGTTTGTCAATCCATTATTGAGACAATTGCACCCTACTTAGCTCTAATATTTAATTTGTGTGTAGATCAAGGGGTATTCCCGGATTTAATGAAGTTCAGTACAGTTATTCCACTTTTCAAATCTGGGGACAGTAAAGACACAAATAATTATAGACCCGTATCGATTTTGCCGGTTTTCAGCAAGGTGTTTGAAAAAATAATTTTAAATCAAATGCTCAATCATTACAATCGTAACAACATCCTACACGATCAACAGTATGGTTTCACCAAAGGACGTTGTACAACTGACGCCGGTGTCACCTTATTAAAACACATCTTTAACGCATGGGAAGAGGCACAAGATGCAATAGGCATCTTTTGCGACCTATCCAAGGCATTTGACTGCGTGAATTACGAAACACTGCTGTTGAAACTTGAGCATTACGGACTGGGTAAACTAGCTCTTAGCGTATTAAAATCATATTTAAATGATAGATTTCAGCAAGTTCAAATAAACGGTGTGAATTCATTGGGTTTAAAAGTCAAAATGGGTGTACCGCAGGGCTCAATATTGGGGCCGTTCCTATTTTTAGTATATATAAATGATTTACCTCATTTACTAAAAACCCGACCACAAATGGTGTTATTTGCTGATGACACATCACTGATTTTTAAAGTAAGCAGACGTGCACATGAGCTTGACGACGTAAATAACGCTATATGCTTATGGTCCTTAATTGGTTTACTGTAAATAATTTAGTATTAAATGAGAAAAAAACTAAATGCATTAGATTCGCTTTACCGAATGTTAGAAGTAGTGAATGTCACGTTGTATTGAATAGGGAGATACTTGAATTCGTCGAAAATACGGTTTTCTTGGGGATCACGCTTGACTCAAAGCTGCAGTGGGGTCCTCACCTAACATCACTTGCAGGGCGGCTAAGTTCAGCCGCTTACGCTGTTTGGAGAATCCGTCAATTAACAGACGTGGATAACGCGAGACTGGTCTATTTTAGTTACTTCCATAGCAGTATGTCTTACGGTATTTTGCTATGGGGACGGGCTGCAGATATTGAGTCTATCTTCATTCTGCAAAAGAGGGCTATCAGAGCCATCTACAATTTCAGCAGACGCGAATCTCTAAGGGAACTGTTTAAAAAAAATAACATCATGACGTTTCCTTGTCAATATATATACGAAAACATTATGTAAGTTCGGAAAAATCTACATAAGAGATAAGATAAGTAACAGGCATAATTTTAACACTAGGAATAGGAACAAACTAGATCAACCGCGCTTCAGATTGTCTAAAGTAAAAACTTATTTTATGGGGTAATGTGTAAAATGTTATAATAAAATACCAATCGATATTCTTCAACTAAATGAGAAGAAATTTAAAACATGCATTAAACGCACACTATGTAGACAGGCATATTATAAATTGGATGAGTATATCGTAGATAAAAATGCTTGGCTTAATTCTGGTCCTGCTCCACAGGCACTTGGGCACACTAGTTGATCACAATTTCAATATTTGGAAGAGATGCTTCCCCTTTTTAACCCCCGACGCAAAAACGACGGGGTGTTATAAGTTTGACGTGTCTGTGTGTGTGTGTGTGTGTGTGTGTGTGTGTGTGTGTGTGTGTGTGTGTGTGTGTGTGTGTGTGTGTGTGTTTGTTTTAAGTACCATCCGAGGACGTGCGTATGAATACACAAGGCACGACCGAGGACCTTTTCAAAGCGAGGACCTTTTCGAGGGTCCTCGGTTTGACTTGACCAAAGATTCGTATTCTGCAAGCGATTTTGAGCCTTTCTATATACTTATTACGAAAAAGTTGTCTGAACCTCGGTTTGATCAAGAAAATTCATAATCTTACACAAATATTGTGTATCCACCAGATGGTGCCACTCTCGCCTCATACACAGGCTCTTTACACTCATTTCACGTTTGTTGTATTATCCGAGGACCTATGTGTTAACTTTAACACAAAAGACCTCGGTTAGGTAGCTTTTCCAGACAATGTGTATTTAAGACCTCGGTTTGCTAGATTTTCCGAACAGTGTGTATTCTAGTCCTCGTTTTGATAGTTTTCCTCGTGTGTACGAATAGAAGACGAGTTATGTGCTATCATTTAAATAAAATTATGAAGGAGAAAAGCGAAGGTAGACTGAATCCTTAAACAAATCGTTAGTAGCTAATAGGTGCACGAGGAATAATCAGGCTTCTTCTGCAGTGTGTACTAAGTACCTAGGCCTGCTTAGATTATGCAACATTATGATTTGCACCATACAATATTGTATTAGCATGAGCTGAATACGTGTGCTCTTCATAAAGAACCTAATAGAGTAAGATCCCAGGGCCACCAGACGTCACGTATTTTCTGACGAACGAAATGTGGATGATGGAGTAGTGTTAGTATGTACTAAGAGCGCATGCCTACCTGCTAGCTTGCTGAGACGACCAATTCTCAGGTATCAGGTAATCAAGGTACAAAAAACATTACTTATCTCACGTAAATTCTCCAAGTTTATTATCACGTATATTTTAGGCAATATCCTTAAAAATAAGTCGCCAATATTGCTGCCAGACACTTTCCGTTGGCCGTATTGCTTTGCAGACGCTTTAAAGCTCCCAAAATAATTAGGTAGGTACTTCGCGTAAATTCTGATGCTCCATTTTTATATATGTCCACCAGACAACTATTTTAAAACCTTTTACAAGAAGACAGACCGATCCAAGGGCCAATCATGCCCTAAACTCAATTTTAATGCCTCTGTGCGTAGGAGCGCGTTGGCATTATCCACGCGCATGAGACTGAGTGAGACATGTATTAGGATATATTGACTTCTCTCTCTCTCACACGCTCTTACAGTTTACTCATATCAATTAATTATAAATATTTTTAAAAAATTAGCCAAACATTAAAAAATCAGGTAAATAACTAATGATTAACTTGTAAAAAATGCTCATTTGACCACAATAATTCTAGAATTTTATCCTGCAAGCTGTTTTGATAAATTCGAATAAACTTCAATTTTTTTTTTAAATTATTTATTTATTGGGAATTAATCATAAAAAAACAAAGTAGAAAAATATTAATCTCTCAACATTTCTGAGTAGTGCCTCTTATCTTCATTATCATTGTCATTGAAATTGATATGCCCTCGCGCTCCTACCCACAGAGGCATTAAAATTGAGTGGGATGATTGGCCCTTTGGATCGGTCTGGCTTCTTGTAAAGGGTTTTAAAATAGTTGTCTGGTGGACATATATAAAAACCGGCCAAGTGCGAGTCGGACTCGCCCATGAAGGGTTCCGTTACGTTACGATTTATGACGTATTAAAAAAAAACTACTCACTAGATCTCGTTCAAACCAATTTTCGGTGGAAGTTTATATGGTAATGTACATCATATATTTTTTTTAGTTTTATCATTCTCTTATTTTAGAAGTTACAGGGGGGGGGGGGGGACACACATTTTACCACTTTGGAAGTGTCTCTCGCGCAAACTATTCAGTTTAGAAAAAATGATATTAGAAACCTCAATATCATTTTTGAAGACCTATCCATAGATACCCCACACGTATGGGTTTGATGAAATGAAAAAAAAAATTTTGAGTTTCAGTTCTAAGTATGGGGACCCCCAAAATTTATTGTTTTTTTTCTATTTTTGTGTGAAAATCTTAATGCGGTTCACAGAATACATCTACTTACCAAGTTTCAATAGTATAGCTCTTATAGTTTCGGAAAAAAGCGGCTGTGACATACGGACGGACAGACAGACAGACAGACAGACATGACGAATCCATAAGGGTTCCGTTGCCATTTGGCTACGGAACCTTAAAAATGGAGTATCAGAATTTACGTGAAGTTAAGTACCTAATTATTTTGGGAGCTTTAAAGCGTCTGCAAAGCAATACGGCCGATGGAAAGTGTCTGGGAGTATTGGCGACTTATTTTTAAGGATATTGCCTAAAATATACGTGAAAATCAGCTTGGAGAATTTACGTGAGGTAAGTAATGTTTTTATGTACCTTGATTACCTGATACCTGAGAATTGACCGTCTCAGCAAGCTAGCAGGTAGGCATGCGTTCTTAGTATGTACATACTAACACTACTCAATCGTCCACATTTCGTTCGTCAGAAAATACGTGACGTCTGGTGGCCCTGTGGTGGCATCTTACTCTATTAGGTTCTTTATGAAGAGCACACGTATTCAGCTCATGCCAATACAATATTTTATGGTGCAAATCATAATGTTGTATAATCTAAGCAGGCCTAGGTACTTAGCACATACTGCAAAAGAAGCCTATAATCAATACCAGCATCTTTGTGATCTAGAATTCAGACTTCAGTTTTCTCTTCTTTATCCCGGCTTATCTGAAAGAAACGAAATAATATCTTGATATTGTATTGAATATCATGAAACTGAAGTTTCTGAATTCTGATTTATCTACTCATTTTAAACCTGCATTCTAGTTTTACTTTATTTTCGTAAGCTAAATTTGAAGACGATGCTACCAACTATTGAGGAATTCCCCCATAAAGAAACGACCCTGGCTGCAGCATCAGCACAAACTGGTAATTATTTTACTTTTACGACTTAAACCTAACGCGTATGCTAAATTTCAAGACGATGCTATCAACTGTTGAGAAGTTCTCTCATGAAGAAATGACCCTGGCTGCAGCATCAGCACAAACTGGTAATTGTTTTGATATTACTAGATAAACATAACGCGTATGCCAAATTTGAAGATGATGCTATCAATTATTGAGGAGTTCCCTTATGAAGAAACAACCCTGGCTGCAGCATCAGCACAAACTGGTAATTATTTTAGTTTTACTACATAAACCTGACGCGTATGCCAGTTTTGAAGACGATGTTATCAAGTGGTAACAAGTACCGTCATGAAGAGACGACTCTGGCTGCAGCATCAGCACAAACTGGTAATTATTTTAGTGTTACTAGATAAACCTAATGCGTATGCTAATTTTGAAGACGATGCTATCAAGTGCTAAGGAGTACCGTCATGAAGAGACGACCCTGGCTGCGGCATCAGCACAAACTGGTCATCATTTTAGTGTTACTAGATAAACCTAATGCGTATGCCAATTTTGAAGACGATGCTATCAAGTGCTAAGGAGTACCGTCATGAAGAGACGACCCTGGCTGCAACATTCTGATACTATAATAATAAACTCATTTTAAAGTTGTTTATATAAAATTAAATTACCTTTCCTCCACAGTGATTACACCCTTCTTATTCGCGGTCCACATCAACGGCAAACGTAAAAACATCGACTCGTCCTCGCTTGGTACTTCATTTTAGAAAAAGTGTGTAAGAAAGAAGTCGGAACATTTTACTTACATTGATATAATTATTATCTTACACGTAAAATATTTTAGGTAGGTAGATTTTCCAGGTCCTCAGTTTGTACAAATTCTACGCGAAAAACTGTCCTCGGTTTAGTGATATAAAGTCTAACACAACGTCCGCACTTTGTACAAGCTATAAGAAATTTTGTGTAAAAATACGTCCTCGGAAGGACGTCGCAGGGCTTACGTAAGAGGTCCTCGGTTGGCTTACACAAAGTCCTCGTATGTGCATCGCTGGTCACATTTTGCTGTGTATTTCAGGTCCTCAGTATGATAGCCGAAATTCATACAGAAAAATGTTGAGATAGCATTATCCCAATAAGCTCATCACTATAGATTTATTCACCTGTCTCTTTCTATCTTATTCTAAAAAGCTAACGAGGTATTTAAACCAGTTTTTTGGAGGGTCCTCGGTACGTTCTAGGACTAACAAGGTCCTCGTAAGGGTGTCTGTACAAACAGGGGTGTGTGTGTGTGTGTGGGGGTGTGTGTGTGTGTGTGTGTGTGTGTGTGTGTATGTCTGTCTGTGGCATCGTAGCTCCCGAACGGATGAACCGATTTTAATTTTGTTTTTTTTGTTTGAAAGGTGAATTTGTCGGGAGTGTTCTTAGCTATGTTTGATGAAAATCGGTCCAAGATGGCCGCCGCTACAAAATGGCGGATTACATATTTTTTCACAACCCCCTCAATATGGGTATCAAATGAAAGGGTTTGACTAGTAGAATACTATATACTATGATAAATTTCAAATCCAAGATGGCCGCCACCACAAAATGGCGAATTACATTTTTTTTTCACAACTCCCTCAATATGGGTATCAAATGAAAGGGCTTGACTAGTAGAATACTATAACACTATGACAAATTTCAAATCCAAGATGGCCACCACCACAAAATGGCGAATTACAAAAAACCTGATTAAATACCAAATTACCTGAATCTTAAAACGCAATAAAATAAAAGAAAAGAAATAATAAGGAGTCCCTACAAAAAGCATGAAATAAAAAATTAAATTAAAAATTTAAAAAACCCCCGACTACGTGAAACCCTATAAAAAGAAAAAAATAACCTTGAAATTATGACCCTACGTAAGTACGTATGAAATTTTTTGATTAAATATTGTCCTGTCGGGGGACCGTTACTATTTTAACAGAACGTTAGGCTAATAATTTGAGCGGTCCCCCGACGGGACAACATTTAATCAAAAAATTTCATACGTACTTACGTAGGGTCATAATTTCAAGGTTATTTTTTTCTTTTTTTTTTTTAATATTTTGACATTACGAACTTAATGTATATTTTATTCATTCAAGTTTTAATTCTTAATATGCTTCAATATTATATACCTCTTCCTGATTGGTAGTATTTTTTTCTTTTTTCTCATCTTTTAAATAAATTGCAAACTATAGTTTTGTATAATTTAGAAGCGTTTTTTAAATTTTGTAAATGTAAGAACCATGGATTCGTTTCTTTTTTTACGATATTTTGATGTTGACTTGACAGAGCTCGGCAGTTAAGAATATGTCATGCTCACTTAAATGTCTTACTGGTTGTGGCGCGTGTGTTGGATCATTCGGTTCCCTACGAAATGGTTGAGCTGGATGGTGCTGATCCACGCGTCATGTTCGTGAACGGGCGCCGTCGGTTGAGACTGGTCATCTCTTAACTGCCAGGGCTTTTTTTGAATTTTATATTTTAAATTGTTTAGTTTTTACATTGTTCTCACATATAGAAGCAATAAGAATAATGTACCCGGGATTTTGTAATAATATCTTGATTTAAAAGAGTGTCCGTGGAGTTTCTTGCCCGTTCTTCTTCACAGAGATCTACGTTTTGGAATGGGCAACTAGCTTCAACTTTCTGACTAACTGACCGACAATTTAATTTTGACAATTCAAAAGTGCCTGAAATGGTTTAATTGAAATAAATGATTTGAGTTTGAGTTTATCGCCCCAGCAAAGTGTGCAGTGTTATTTTGTGTCTTCTGACAGTTATAAGATATACATAACATTGCACAATTTGTGGGTTTTGTTACATCTACACTAAATAAATCTCTATCTATCTGTATGTGTGCTAGCTGTCTGTGTAACTCTGTGGTGTGACTGTTCTTGCGTTGTGTGATAGCGTCGTTCGAGCGTGCTTTCGGCGGCTCGGCGCTGTCGGGCGGAGCGCGCGGCGCATGCGCGCGCGGCGAGTGGGCGTGCCGCAACGCCGCGTGTGTGCCGCACGCCGCGCTGTGCGACGGCGGCGACGACTGCGGCGACTACTCGGACGAGAGCCACTGCAGTGAGTACCGCCTGCCGCGCCCGCTGCGGCGCCGGGCGCGCAGTACATGTACCCGTGTGTGCAGATGTGGACGAGTGCGCGGCGGGTAACGGCGGCTGCGCACACAACTGCTCCGACCTGCCCGTGGGCCGCGCGTGCTGGTGCCGCGCGGGCTGGCGGCGCGCGCACGACGCGCGCTCGTGCGCCGACGTGGACGAGTGCGCCGAGGACGAGCCCTGCGACCACGCCTGCGAGTGAGTAGCGCCGCGGCTCGCTGGACGAGCGTGCTGCGATCGATTGATACGAACGCCAAGGATGGGATTTATTTTTCTATTCAAATGCTTTATTAAGCAAATTAAAATGCTTACCAAAAAATAAGAATCACATTTTTGTTTACTTACGTTAACGATTGTTTAAATAATTTTTCTTTCGAATTTACTCATTTTTGACTGAAATCAGCCAAACCTGACTAATGTTGCGCTTTCAGGAACACGATAGGCAGCTACGTGTGCTCGTGCGCGGAGGGCTACAAGCTGATGGCCGACGGCGCGACGTGCACGCCCGACTCACGTGAGTGTACTATACGAGCGTGTGTGTGTGTGTGTGCGGCGGTCTGTGCCTAACTCGCCTGCGTGTGCAGCCGTGCGCGCGAGCCTCATCTTCACCAACCGCTACTACATCCGGCGCGTGCCGCTGGAGGGCGCGGGCGCGGGCGCGCTGCTGGTGCACGACCTCACCAACGCCGTGGCGCTGGACCTGCAGTGGGCCGCGGGCTGCCTGTACTGGAGCGACGTGACGCGCCTGGGCTCGGCCATCCGGCGCGCGTGCGGCGCGGGCGGCGCGGCGCGCACGCTGCACGGCGCCACGCTGCAGAACCCGGACGGGCTGGCCGTGGACTGGGTGGGCGGCAACCTGTACTGGTGCGACAAGGGCACCGACACCATCGAGGTGTCGCGCGCCGACGGCTCGCACCGCCGCGTGCTGCTGCGCGGCCAGCTCAGCGAGCCGCGCGCGCTGGCGCTGCATCCGGCGCAAGGGTGAGCTCTCGTTCATTGCTGCTGCGACGGAGGTCGCAAGTTGCAAGTTCATTTTTAGGGCTCTTTTTCATTTAGTACCAAATTACACTGGCCTGCGAAACTAAGTACTACACTTTTAAAATTTTAATTTTTTCTAAATTATAGAAGTTAGAGATTTAAAATAAAAAACGTTTTAAAGCAAATTTTATCAGCTTTCTTTGAAAATAGTAAACTATACGTTAGTAACACGTACTTTATATGTTATTTAATTTTTAATAACTGGTATTGCCTCCTCGGGCTCTGACTACAGCTTCGAGCCGGTTTGGCAAACTGAACACGAGGTTTCGGAGCCGATGTTAGGGAATATTCTCCCATTCTTTAATCAGAGCCTATTTTAGTGCCCTGAGGGTGGAAGGTGGTGGTCTGCGGCTTCTGACTAGCTTCCTTAGCACACCCCAGGCGTGCTCAATCGGGTTGAGATCAGGACTTCTTGATGGCCAAGCCATTACGCTAATACCAACCTCCTGAATCTACTCTTGCACGACCTGAGCCGAGTGTGGCCGGGCATTATCATGCATCAGCATCGATCCGTCACCCATATTTGCTAAATACGGCCCTGCATACTCGTTGAAATCTCTTGGCATATCTTTCCCCAGTCAGAGTGCCATTTTATATGGCCACTAACTCTGTGCGACCTTCTGAAGATATGCCAGCCCTTACATGTACACTGCCACCACCGTACTGAACTCTTTCTGAGAAGCAGTCTTGAAGGTATCGCTCACCAGGCCGCCTGTAGACACTTCGCCTTCCATCAGAAGTGTAAAGTGAGAATCGAGACTCATCTGTGAACAAAATTCTTGACCACTCTTCTTCATCCCACTGTAATGTGTTCACGGGCGTATCGCAGTCTCGCTACTCGATGCTCTCTCGAGTTTGGGGCCACTCGCTGGTCTTCGACTACGACGATTTAGTGACATCCAAGGGTTGGTAATTTCGTCCACATTGATGGATATCATTTTTCGTATAAACACTATACTTCTAATACAAAATAACTATAGATTTTATTGTATTTTAGTAATGATATATTTTATTATGACAGCTTTGACAACGACGTTTAATACGTCGCCATGGCAACCTTCCTTTCAAATCCTTACCGGCCTTTGTAGCAGATTAGATATGCAAACTTATGCAAAATAATCGCTGGCCACGTTCGTATCTTAAATTCATATTTTCTACATGATGTTATTCTACGAGTTGACTTAATAGATCCACGCAATGCAAGGATCAGTTCGGGTTTCGCCTCTAAAGCGAATATTACAAGGAGCCTGATACTCCAGGGCTACCTATCCCGGGAATACCCAGCGTACCTCTCCGCTCCGGTACGGTCAGCAACAAAAGTCGGTTAACACTTTAGTTGTTTAAATCTTAATTATTGAGCAAAATATTAAAAAAAAACATATAGTAATAGAATATTTAAGAATAATTAACTCTTTGCTATTACATGAAATAGATAAAATCAATGTATCACATCATTTTGTATCAATTTAAATGATTTGTAAAAGTAACAGTGTTAATTGACTTTTGTTGCTGACTGTACCTGACGGACCCTGCCTAAGCCTCCATCCTCCGTCCTCCGTGCAGTCCTCCTATATCTATTGGGCCGCGCCTCACCCGAGGGTCGCCTCACCTGGCGGGCTGACAGCGTCCCCGCCGTGCCTCTCTCTCCTGCTGCCGTGCTGCGTCCTGGCTCGCTGCGTGGGCCCTCCTACGGGTGTCCTCCGTGCTGCACCTGCACGTGTACCTGTACCTGAATCTGCACCTGTACCTGCACCTGGACCTGCAGCTGTACCTGCCCCTGTCGCCAGCACCTGCCTCGCGTCTACCTCCTCAACTCCCACTGTATCTCCACCTTGGCCTCCTCAACCCACCTATCACGCATCGTCATCCATACACCCCACCTCCACATACTACACCCCACTCTTCAATCCATCTCCATCCTTTTTTTTTGTAAATATATCTCTAATTGTTTTCTACCTCCCTTTCTTTAGTTTCATTTTATCCCTTAACTTTAAAGCTTAGTTTTCCTTGTCGCTATACGACAAAATATGGATGTAATCTTAGTATGAATCTGAAATAAATGATTTATTATTATTACAAGGTCTCCTCAGATGGTTTCCAGTCTCTTCGTACCTTCGCTTCACCTTCTGGACCGTTCGTAACGTCACACTCAACATTCTTGCAGTACGACGCATACTGATGCCTAGTTAGAAAAGTCGTGAGGCTAGCACGTTCTTCAGGTGAAAGAGGCATGATAAATGAAATTTATGTGCTGTTATCTAACTTAGCTTCTGTAACAAGACTCATCGATCAAGAAAAAATTTGAAAATAGAAACAAAAAAGTTAATGGTAAAATTGTAATTAGAAAAGGATTATTTTTGTTTTTAAAGCTGTTTTCAGCCATTTCTTAAAAGAAGGTTCTCGACTATGAAATTTTTATATACAAAATTAAACTCTTTTCCGAGCCCTTTTTGTTTCGAAAGTATATCTTGTGTACTTAAAAAGTTATTCCAACTTAAAAGTGTGATACTTAGTTTTGCAGGCCAGTGCATTTATCGTAAACCAATCTTGGATGTAAAGAATACATCTGTTATTCACGTCGACGAGTTGTGTCAGTCAGTCTATTTTAAAAATCAATGATGTGTCATCTGCAAATAACAACATCTTAGGTTGATTCTGAGGAATGACCCTAATATCGAACCTTGGGGAACGTCCATTGCCATTTCAGACCCTAATGAGTGTATGCCGTTTACTTGAACTTGTGTTCCTAATCCCATAATGCTCTAGTTTCAGCAGAAGTGTCTCAGGGTTTACGCAATCGAACGCCTTAGAGAGGTCGTAAAACACTCCGATGGTATCTCGTGCTTCTTCCCAGGCATTAAAAATGTTCTTTATTAAGGTGACACGTCAGTAGTACAACGCCCTTTGGTGAAACCGTACTGGCGTTCATGAAAGATGGAACTTTTAATTAAAGTCTCGTAACATTTGATAGACCATTAACTTTACAAACACCTTACTGGGAACTGGCAGAATAGACAAAGGTCTATAATTGTTGGGTTCTTTACTATCGTCGGATTTGAATAAAGGAACTACTTCACTGTGTTTTATGAGATCCGGAAATTGTCTTTGATCAACACTGATGTTAAATATGAAAGCTAAATAGGGCGCAATGGTTTCGATGATCGATCTGCAGACATTCCCCCGAGATCTTTTGTTGATTTAATCTTAAGATCTTTAAAAGCTTTTGTAACAGCCTGGGGATTTGTATTTGAAGCCTAAACATCAAAAGGTATGCCTTTACATTCTAAGTAAAGCAGCAGAAAACGCGGGTGAGGAATTTAAAGCATCAGTAGTTGTAAGGCGAATATTAGCAAAAAAGGTAGCTAGCGAGCTACTTCTACATCTGAGTTGACGGGGCTTGCACAGTCTCTAAATTAAATTCACTGTTACGCTGGTTTCATGATCTGCCAGGTAGCTTTTCTATGCAGGGTGAGTGAATATTACAACCAGTTCCTCATATAGCTCTATAAGATGGTGACAATATTTCCGTGGTAATTACTTTATTGACCGTGCTTTTAATATATGTTTTTATTGCCGAACTAAATCTATACGAACGAAAATGAAATGCTGTTTGTTGGTAGGCTCATCAGTTGAGAACCGCTGGATCGATTTTGCTATCTATTTTTTGTTTAAAATATCCCAAATTACGATTTTATGGAAATAATTTTATTTTTTTATTTTATTTTAGTACATGGAGGACTTACAGCTAATAAAAACAAACACAAAAGGAAATCATAGTCACCCGAAAGCCGATTACAAATCCTCACGTATAGACTTACGAGTATAATAATAATTTATGGTGTGAGCACAAAACAAAAAACACATCGTCTAAATTGAAGTAAGAAGCAATATAAATATTTATTTTGCAATTATATGTCTAAAATAACAGAATTAATAATTGTTGGAAAAGTTTTCCTAATAAATTGAAATCCGGGACAGACTGTGCATTTTGTATCTATCGGAATTATGTATGAATTCATGATCATAACTCACGATTCAAACGATAGATATGCGTAATTCTTTTTTTGCTCGTTTATAGTCGTGGAAAAGATATCAGGAAAAAAACTCGCGAGAATAGAGAGGGACAACGTCTGTCGGGTCAGCTGGTTATTAATAAATAAATACGATTTTTCTAGTGCAGGTAGGTTAGGAGATTGGCCATTCTTCATCCCGTCATGGATCCCATTTCCATGATTTTAGGGAATGCGAGAATAACAAGTTTTTTCAAAGTCAAATCATCTGTATATGAATGAAAGAAATAAATGTTTGTCCCTTCCAAAAGGGAGTTTCATATGGAGAAGAATGGGCATGAAATTCAATAGGTATTCTTTGAAAATGTTGTACAATATTTCGTAGTACGCTGTACTGGTCGGACTGGGGCACGGCGCCGCACATCGGGCGCGCCGGCATGGACGGCTCGGCGCGGCGCGTGCTGGTGCGCGCGGGGCTGTACTGGCCCAACGCGCTCACCGTGCTGCCCGCCTCGCGGGAGCTGTACTGGGCCGACGCGCGCGAGGACTACATCGCCGTCGCCGATCTGGATGGCAACAATGTGCGCGTACTCTTCTCTAGAGGTGAGCCCGTCAGCCCGTGCACGTGCCGCGCAGTACACGTGAGCCTTTCGGCGTTTGACCTTGGTTATGTCTTTGACCTGGGATATCTATTGAAGACGACAGAGGCAGAATGATGTTTAAAATACGTTTAGCGTTGAAAGCATTTAGTATTTGTGGTGCAAGTGGGCCTAAAGTCTTGAAATAGACTGAGTGTGGGTTGTGTAATTTGACCTTTTATTTTGGGGGGGTTGAGCTTTGATCTTGGCGCAGTTAGTGACCTTGACCTTTGAAGCAACAGTAAACATTGGAAATGTGCTGCTATACGCATATTAAATATAATTTAAACTATCTTTCGGGGTCTGACCGTGACCTTGACTAAGAGATTGAACATTCAAAGCATTTTACAGGTTCAACCTAGTTTAGGCAAATTAGCAACTGTGCGCTATTTTTAATTGTTAAGGTATTCAATGTAAACGTAGGATTTTATTTAATATTTTATTTTGAGCCGTTACTGACACCTGTCTCACAGAGCGCATGCCGTGGCTGCGCCTGCACCACGTGTTCGCGCTGGCCGTGTGGGACGGGCGCGTGTACTGGTCGGACTGGGAGACGCGCGCCGTGGAGTCGTGCCGGCGCCGGCCGCGCCTGCTGGCGGGCGCGCGCGCGGCCAACGGCAGCGGCGGCGCCTACGAGTGCCGCACGCTGCTGCACACCGTGCACAAGCCCATGGACCTGCGCGTGTACCACCCCGCGCGCCAGCCGCCGCAGCCCGGTCAGTACTGCACACGTATACGAGTGTCGTGATTTTATTTATTTATTTATTTAAACTTTTCGCACAAAAAGGTACAAAGGCGGACTTAATGCCTTAGGCATTCTCTACCAGTCAACCAAGGGTGGTGAAGAGATTAGATGGCAGGTGCTTTGGTTGAGAGAGACAATAATAATTAAAAAAAAAAAACTCTTAAAACTAGGTACACAAATACATAAATAGGTTACATACACATACATATTATTACTATAATATATACTTATAATATATATATATATATACAGGATAATTTTTTATTCAGTACGTAAATTTTTACAGGGTGTTCTACCCATGAATATGAACAACATTCACTATGGGACCATCTCTGAAATCACGAAAAAAAAATCAGCAGATTCATACATTTTGGTCGAGTAGGTATTGAACTTTTATAAGAAACAGCTGATTTTTTTTTTGTGATTTCAGAGATGGTCCCATAGTGAAAGTTGTTCATATTCATGGGTAGAACACCCTGTGAAAATTTACGCACTGAATAAAAAATTATCCTGTATATATACAAAATCAAGGGAGAGATGTGTAGAGATGACTCTACGCTATTTTTTTTAAAATTTGTTTTGAAAATAACTCTGCAATTTCCGCTTAAATGCATACCGACTGGTGGCCGTCCTGATATCAAGAGGAAGCGCATTCCATAGAAGAATGGACTGAATATGAAAAGAGGAATGAACAAAGTCAGATGTATGAGAAGGACAAAGTAAGAGAAAATTGTTAGAAGAACGCAGATTCTTAGCGTGTGAAGAACATAGATATTGGAAGTGAGATACGAGATAAGAAGGAGGAGTGGGAGAGTTGAGAAGGGAGAAAAGTGTAGTCAAAGCGCGCAAATTTCTTCTTTGGCGAATGGACATCCATTTGAGCTCAGACCTATAGCTCGACACGTGGTCATATTTCCTAAGGTTGAATATGAACCGAATCCCATTGTTGAGCAATCTGTCGAGCTTATCCAGCAAAACCGCATTCAAGTCAAAGTAGCACACGTCACCATAGTCGATTATAGGGAAAATCAAAGTCTGCACAAGCATGGTTTTCGTCTTAGCGGGCAAAAAGCTCCTCAAACGATACAGGGATCGCAAAGTACCGTCGACCCTTTGACTAACACTAGAGACCTGGCGTTGCCAACTAAGCGTTGAGTCAAAATGCAAACCGAGATCTTTCACGGTAGGTGTAATGGGTATGACGGTACCATTGAAAATAAGAGGTGGAAGAGAGCTAAGCGTCACCCTAGCCATCATGCGTGAGCTTCCAATTACAATGGCCTGACACTTCGAGGGGTTTACTGACACCCCGAAACTATCAGACCACTTTTTGATAGCATCTAAGTCTCGGTTTACATCTGCTATAGCGTTCGACAAACCTTCTACCCGCTCAGCTGTGTATAATTGAAGATCATCGGCATATAGATGATGATTTTCTTTACATGTTCAAAGAGCATGTTCAAGTTCAGGCCCCTCTCGGTTCCTCAATCGTGAAGGAACATTGTGAGCCCAGCATTAGTGGAGTGAATGAAACCTCTAACGCGTTTCTCGAGGAGAGTGAGAGACAGTCGCAACCGCATCCTGAGAACTGTAGCGGAGAGTATCAGCTTTCCATTTGTAAAGCAGTTTGTGTGGAGGGGATTGGTACTACCGATCCCAACAACAATAATAATACTAACACTCTAATATAATCTCTCTAGTATAATGATAACACTAACACTCTATGGATCCTTTGCTCCGAAATAAAAATCCTTATTAATTTATTATTTAGATCAGATACACATCAATTGTATACATTCGAGTCGATAAATGATTTTGAGTGTGTGGGTTGTCCGGCAGAGCTGTCGGCAAAGTGCGTGGCGCTGAACTGCTCCGGACTGTGCCTGCTGACGCCGGCGGCCCCGGGGGGGCCCGCGGGCGCGCGCTGCGCCTGCCCCGAGCACTGGCTGCTGGGCCCCGACGGCCGCTCGTGCACGCCCAACTGCACGTCGGCGCACTTCGTGTGCGCGTCCGCGCTCAAGTGCATCCCGTTCTGGTGGCGCTGCGACACGCAGGACGACTGCGGCGACGCGTCCGACGAGCCCGACACGTGCCCGCCCTTCCGCTGCTCGCCGGGACAGTTCCAGTGCGACAACGGCCGCTGCGTGCACCCGTCGCACATCTGCGACGGCACGCCGCACTGCGGGGACGGCTCCGACGAGCGTGACTGCGACAAGGTGACGTGACGACTCGTGACCGCTGCCCCGCTGTCGCGAGCGCCACCGGTGTAGCTGACCGTTGTGTTCTCCTGCAGTTCACATGCCTGTCGTCGCAGTGGAAGTGCCGCGGCAACTCGTCGGCGCAGGTGTCTGCGCGCTGCGTGCCGGCCGGCGCGCGCTGCGACGGGCGACGCGACTGCCACGACGCCGACGACGAGGACGACTGCCCGCCGCGCACCTGCCCGCCGCACCACGTGAGTAGACAGAGTTGGCAAAGTGTATAGAGTAGGATTTTACTGGTCGGATTCGTTATTATTACTCAAGGGTTATATAATGTGGGAAACCCCAGTACTGTACTACCACTCGTGTGCTACTGACGTGCTGATGTGCGACATTGGTTGCAGTTCACGTGCGCGAACGGCGCGTGCGTGCCGCTGGTGTGGGTGTGCGACGCGGACTCGGACTGCGGCGACGGCTCGGACGAGGGCGCCATGTGCGCCACGCGCACGTGCGGCCCGGGAGAGTTCCGCTGCGGCTCGGGCCGCTGCGTGCCGCGCGAGTGGCTGTGCGACGCCGAGCCCGACTGCCCGGCGCGCGAGGACGAGGCGGCCTGCGGCCCGGGCCGCGCCCCGCCGCCCTGCGAGCCCACGTACTTCCGCTGCCCCGACGGGCGCTGCGTGCCGGGCCGCTGGCGCTGCGACCTGGACGACGACTGCGGCGACGGCGCCGACGAGCTGGCGTGCGAGCCGCGCGACTGCTCTGAGTCTGAGTGGCGCTGCGGCTCCGGGGAGTGCGTGCGCGTCGCGCTGCGCTGCGACGGCGCGCACGACTGCGGCGACGCCAGCGACGAGACGGGCTGCGCGCCGCACTGCGGGCCCGGCGCGCGCGCCTGCGCCGGCGGCGCGGCGTGCGTGCGCGCCGACTGGTGGTGCGACGGCGCGGAGGACTGCGCCGACGGCTCGGACGAGGCGGCGTGCGACGCGCCGGGCGCCAACGCCACGGCGCGGTGCGGCGCGCAGCTGGACTGCGGCGGCGCGGCGGGCTGCGTGCCGGGCGCGTGGCGCTGCGACGCGCGGCGCGACTGCGCGGACGCACGCGACGAGGACCCCGCGATGTGCAAGCGCCGCGTGTGCCCGCCGCCCATGTTCCGGTACGCGCGCGACCTCTCGCTCGCTCGCCTGCTGTCGGCCGGTACTGACGTGGTGCTCTGTGTGCAGGTGTAACGACGACACGTGCCTGCCTCCCAACCTGCTGTGCGACGGCGTGGTGGACTGCGACGGCGACGAGAACCCCGCCTTCTGTACGTACCCTGTGTGCCGCTGCGCCGCGTGCGCTGCGCAGGCGGCGTGTGCTGACTCGCGCGTGTTGCAGGTGACCGGCGGCGCTGGCTGGGCGAGGAGTCCGCGTGCGCGCGCGACGAGAGCATGTGCGACGACGGGCGCTGCGTGCCCGCCAACTCCTCGTGCGATGCAGGTCATAATAATTGTTTATTTAACGAAGGGGCAATTTTACAACAATTACAACAGAGCACAGTTGTCTAGCCTGAACCTGTGCTTCAGGCTAGAACGTGCTGTAATAAATTAACAATGAGTATAAAGTAAAAAACTAAATTAAAACTTAGGTAAATTAAAGTAAAATATTATGTTAGCGGTTCTATTTGCAGACAACAAGTAGATATTCCGTGCGTGCATAAGCAATGGTTGGTTTTTTTTACCGCTAAAGTAATTTAATTTATCGGTGTGTAACGTGTGTGTGCGTGCAGGAGGCGCGCGCGCGTGTCGCTGGGACACCTGCTCGCAGCTGTGCCTGCCCAAGCACCTCAACCACACCTGCAAGTGAGTCTATTAGTACTATACTAGTCTAACGTGTCGTGTAGCGACAAGAAAAGCTTAACTTTGACTTTAAATTGAAGTTAAAAGTCAAAGATAAATAAATTAAAGAAAGGGAGGTAGAAATCAATTAAAGATATATTTACAAAGTAAGGATGGAGGTGAAATGGCAGTGGTGTGTATAGTGTGGAGGTGGGGGGTATGGATGACGATGCGCGATAGGTGGGTTGAGGAGGCTGAGGTGGAGATCCAATTGGAGCCGAAGTTGTAGTCCGACGCAAGGCAGGTGCTGGTGACAGGTGCAGGTGAGGGCAGGTGCTGGTGCGTGTGCAGCACGGAGGCTACCCGTAGGCCCTCCTACGGGTAGCCTCCATGCCGCACACGCCCGGCAGCAGGAGCAGGACGCAGCACCGCAGCAGGAGGAAGTAGGACGGCGGGGATGCTGTCAGTCCGCCAGGTTAAGTGGACCTCGGATGAGGCGCGGTCCAATGGATACAGGGGGACCTTCTGGGGCGGCCCTCGGATGGGGCGTGGCCCAATCTTTACAGGACGGTCTTCGGAGTCCTCCGGCGAGGCGCGTCGGCGGTCCGACTGGTACCGGAGGCCTTCACGGAGGACGGTGGATAGAGGCATGTAGAGGGTCCGTCAGATACCGGAGCGGAGAGGTACGCTGAGTGTTCCCGGGATAGGTGGCCCTAATGCTTTAATGTGTTCGCTTTAGAGGCGAAACGGGAACTGATCCTGGCATTGCGTGGATTTATTATGTGAACTCGTAGAATAATATCATGTAGGAAATATGAATTTGAATTATGATAGTGGCCATGATTAATTTTGGAGAAGTATGAATGTATATTCAAGGATTTATGAACAAAGATTTAGAAGTAGAATTATTTATGAATTTTAATAGTATTGATATTCTTTGTTTAACAGAACATTGGCTGAAAAGTCACCAGTTCTTGTTCAATTTTAATAATCACCAGGTTGGTAGTTCGTTCAGCAGAATAAATGCTATACATGGTGGCTCTTTAATTTTAGTAAGTAACCAGCACTAATTTAAAGATCGTAACGATATTGTGAGCCTATCTGTTGAGCGTACAGTTGAAATTGCCTGTATAGAATTGGAGCACTTGGTTGTATTAAGTGTGTACAGACCTTCAGGATTGTATGACTGCTTTGAAAAGGTAATTGATGAACTGTTAGACAGGATTTGTAACTCAAACAAGTCCGTTATCATTTGCGGTGATTTTAATGTCAATTTATTAGAAAACTCAGGTTCTTGTAGTAAAATTATAAGTCTGTTTCAGTCCTACAATCTTGTAAACCTATTTTGGAGCCCACAAGAATAACACCTACTAGTGCCACATGCCTAGATATTATTTATACAGATATTATAACAAGCCACAAAGAAATTATAAAATTAAATTCTGATCATTGCGAGCAAAGGATTACTATTCAAAACCAAAACACAAAAAGTGGCTAAAAAGGATATCACTGTTAACCCCAAAACTGCAAGTCACTTGGAGGCCTTTACAGTTAAATTTATTAATAAATTACCAGTTTTGTCAACTCATGCTGATCTTAATCATCTATCTATATGATATTTTTTTTAATATATACTGTAAACAATTTGATTCCACCTTTATTCCCAAGACTATCTCGGTTAATAGTAACGCATCTTTCAGTAATTGGGCTACCATTGGTATTCATAAAAGTAGAACACGGCTTTATGAACTGTACAATGAAAGGCTTATGTTAACACTGATTGTACTTCCACCCTCACGTAAGGCCGCAAAGTAGTCAAGGGTGTGACGGTACATGAAAACATATGATAAGTTAAAGGAACCTACAGAGACCTACCAGCCTAACAGTCCCTACGACCCTAAGCCCTATAAGCCCTACAGCCCTAACCTATCATATACCTAGTACGTGATAAATAAATATATAAATAAGTTCAGGATGTCTGCACCATGCGACATAAGGTTGCAGACGGATTGTAGACAGGATTTCCAGGTTCGGAAGGGGTGAACTCATTGCCAGCCCGTCTCAGACTCACGAGACCGATCAGAGATGGCTAAAGGTGTCTTGGCCACAGTGAGGGGTAATGAGACAAGAATATAAAATTCAAATCTGATTTATTTACAGTATGTTACAGCTTATATACTACTTTTTATTACCACACACTATTATACAAAATCTTTGTGTCCTATGCGTGTAAGATGCAACCAAATCATTATGTTATCTGGGCCGCGCGTAAGCCAGGTGGAGTGCTGAGTCAATGTCTAAAGGTAACATTGAACATTCTGGCGACTCAGGAACAGGACCGCAAATGGTACAGCTCGACGGTCTCGTATGGTCCGGCCTGGCCTTGTTTTGACTGAATGGGCACGCTGCGTGGTATGCCGTACTGCTGTTGTGTCCGTTGTGGTGTGCTGCTGACGGTCGTTGGTTGCTGCACAGGTGGCGCAGTTTTTCTTCTTGCTGCAAAATTAATGAATGAATTTAATTTGTATGTTAGAAATTTTTCAAAATTATTTTAAAAAGTTTGTTATTTATTATTATTTTATTTATTTTACCATTTATGTACACACATATATAAACAGCCACGTTTGTTATATGGCCAAGTCACGTTATTTGGGTTCAAAGATTGAAAACAGCAGTAATTTAATTAAAACGACCTGGACTATTATTAATAGTGAAGCGGGAAGATCTAAACTCCATTTATAATAGCATTAGAAAAAAGAGGCTCGTAGAAGCAGGAATGCAAAACATTTTATTTCAAAGTTATGATAAAGCAATTTTAAGGGAGATGCTTAAATTCTAATTTTCTTGCATTTTTTGCAATTTGCAGGTCAGTGTAAGGTTGTATCTTAATAAAAATAATATGATGCGCAACAATAAGAAATATGTAGGCAATAATACAATTTTAACCTTAAAAATCATCAATACATCCCTTTAAATTAGAATTGCTCCGAATTCGTCTGATTTCGCGGGCTACTGCAGCGCATCCACCTTAATTAAAATAAAATTCGGTAGAATTATAGTGAAACGAATAACGTTCCAAGTATTGTTCATCCCTGCTTCTTTTAGGTTTTTAGCATTGACACTGTAATTTAAAATTGGAGTTATATAATATAAATAAAAATGAAAGCCACATAATTTCATAAGATAAATAGTTAAAATGGTTACAATTAAGTGTGACAGCTGCTGTAAAAATAGATCATAATAAATTCGGCGTCTATCATAATGTAATAATATTTATTGTATTTTTGTTACAAAGTGTGCATTAAAAATAACCTTTTTTAACTTCTTTCTAATGCTATTGTAAATGGACTATAGTAACCTAATAAAACATAATAAAATCAGACTCACAAATTGCCGAGGCATTTGAAAATTTCTTTTCAGATATTACCGTTTCAACTACTAAATCCCTAAACTCATCACCTTCTGTTGCTCAGTCTTTGCTTAAGGAAAATGTTAATGGTTGCGATTCGAAATTTCATTTTGAACATATTACCTGTAGGGATATTATTAAAACCTTTCACACTTTAAATGTTAAAAATACTGCAGATCTGTGGGGTAATTCTGTAGAAGTTGCTAAGTTTATTGTTCACATTGTAGCACCTACTCTAGCTCTTATCTTTAATAGTTGTATTGACAGTGGGGAGTTTCCTGACCTTATGAAAAATAGTAAAATAATACCTCTGTTTAGATCAGGTAGTACATCAGACTCTACAAATTATAGACCTATTTCTGTACGTACTTACCTTTAGTAAAATTTTTGAGAAATTAATTATAGGTCAATTGCAAAGATTTTTTAATAAACACAAATTATTACATAGCAAACAGTTCGGTTTTACAAGGGGTCGTTCAACTACTGATACCGTGTGTTGGTGTTGAACTTTTAGGACATATTTATAATGCATGGGAACTCTGTGCCGCACTCGGCACAATTCGCCTACAGTTGAATACCGTCACTAATGTTCGATGTGTGCGCCAGGTGCGTGGCGGGCTTCAAGCAGCGCCAGCTCCCGGACGGCACGCTAACGTGCGAGGCGGCAGGTGAGTGCACGCCGTTATCTAGTTGTGTTGTGTTCTGGAGCTTCTTGTTTGTTTTCTCATGTTCGCTGTCGTCGTCACGTTTACGTGTGATTATAAAAGTCAAATTGTATTTGTAATCTATTATCAGATATTATAAAATAAAGTCTCCGAGCACCCAACGAGCTGAGAACAAATGTGTGTGTGTCAGGGGACAAGCCGCTGGTAGTGATCGCGTCGGGCGGCACGCTGCACGTGTGGGAGGCGCACAAGGCGCACGAGCAGGCGGCGCCGGTGCGCGAGCACGCCGCGCGCGACGCGCCCGCCGTGACGTGCGCGGCGGGCGCGCGCGTGGCCGGCACGTGGTGGCTGGTGTGGGGCGACGCGCGCGGCCGCGTGCTGCGCGCCAACATCTCCGCGCTCATGCGGCCCGCGCGCAGCCGCCGCGCCGCGCCCGCGCCCGCGCCGGACCTCGCCGCCGACCAGGAACTTATCGTAAGGACTCAGAGCAGAGTGTAGCAGTATTATTGTAAGGTTACTTCAGTGTGGGGAAGCTGTGCTAGGCCCGTATTCAAAATGTATACTCAGCTGAGTATTGAAGCGACGCTATGGTGAGATGTTTCTCCGCGCGTTCGTCATGTCATGCACTGAAGCTGCCCCGCGTCGTGCGGTCTGTGGTGCGAGCGGGCTCTACTGTTCGTCAGTGACCGTCTTAATGTCCGGAACAGATAAGTTCCCCGGGCGCGGTGCGCGGCGTGGCGCTGGACGCCGTGGCGGGGCGCGTGTACTGGAGCACGGGCGCGGGCGCGGGAGGCGCGGGCGCCGTGCTCGTGGCCACGCTGGACGGGCGGCGCCGCGCCACGCTGTACCGGCGCGACGCGGCCGAGCCCGACGACCTGGTGCTGCACAACGCGTCGCGCACGCTGTTCTGGGCCGAGCGCGGCGCGGCACCGGGCGTGCGCGCGGCGGGCGCGGACGGCGCGGGGCTGCGCTGGCTGGTGCGGCGGCGCGTGCGGCGCGTGCTGGCGCTGGCGCTGGACGCGGCGGCGGCGCGGCTGTACTTCGTGGACGGCTACTACGACACGCTGGAGTCCGTGGCGCTGGACGGCTCGCAGCGCGTCACGCACGCCACGTTCGCGCAGCGCCCGGACGGAGCGCCGCGCGCGCCCACGGTATACGTCGACGGAGGTACGTCATCGAGATGCTAATTCAAATCATAGACAATCAGTATTGTAGTACGTTATAAGTCGAATCTAAATCTATCTATCAAAACAAAAAAAAACTTAGGTAAGTTTATTTGTGTATTTATTTATTAATACCTACAATATATTTACACTTTGCAACACATATACAAAAGTTATCGGTCACACAATAAATAATATCGCTAACGTATATAATGAAAATAATATAAACATTCATTCGATTTAAAGATCATTCAATATACCGGGCGGCAGGGACATCGACGCGCAACCTGTAACCATAAATTCAGCACATGATTTTAAACCCCTTAGCGTAGAAATTTTATGCCGGTTATCAAAAAAAATATCTGCTGTTTCATAGGAAATGCAATACCTACGCGGTCAAAATGTATAGAAAAACTAACTTTTTTTTTAATAACCGATGAAATCTATCGACGACGTGAGGGTGTTTAGAATGTGCTGAATCCATGGTAACAGGTTGCGCATCGATGTCCTGCCACCCTGTATAAATTATGATATTTATTATTATATTTTACTTATATCCTTTATTTCAATGTCATCATTCTCCTGCCCTTATCCCAATTTATTTGGGGTCGGCGCAACATGTCTTTTTCTTCCATACTTCTCTATTAGTCGTCATCTCGATAGTCACCCCCTTTCTAACCATATCATTATTCACACATTCCATCCATCGTTTCTTTGGTCTTCCCCTACTCTTATAGCCATCGACATTCATACTCAAAACTCTCCTAGCGACATTTTCCTCATTTCTCCGTAACACATGCCCATACCATGACAACCGATTTCCACACAACTTTTCAGTTACCTTTATTTCAATGTAATCATATAAATTATATTTTTAAATATTAGAATATAAAAAGTATAAAAACATTTAAAAATATAAAAAATAGTAGCCCACCGGTATCGGGAACAGGGTCCAAGCTACCGGTGGTCAGGGCTCTAGAGAGAGGAACCTCCTGACAATGCGAGCCGTGTCCAGAAGTACCGCTTTCTGAATCAAGCCCTTGATCCAGCTGCCCAACGAGAGCCTCTTCAGGTGTTGGTCGAGGCTCTTGGCTATTAAGCCATTGGCTGTCACGACTATCGGCACAATGATCGCTGAGTCCACATCCCACATGTCGACAACCTCGCGAGCCAAGTCAAGATACTTGATTTGTTTATCTTTCTCGGCTTTCACGAGGTTCTCATCATGCGGGACGGTTATGTCAACAATCATTGCGCGTCGCTCTGATCGATCCACCACTACTATATCAGGCTTATTGGCAACAATAGTCCTGTCAGTGATGATGGATCGATCCCAGTACAATGTGATATTACCATTTTTGAGAACCGGGTCGGGCACATACCTGTAGTACGGCACCTCCGATTCCACAAGGTTGTATTTCAGAGCAAGTTGCTGATGGATTATCCTAGCTACAAGGTTGTGTCTATGCAAGTACTCTCCGTTAGCTAGACGAGAACACCCGGATATAATATGCCTGATTGATTCTCCCGGCCGGGGGCATGCCCGACAGATGTCAACCGTGCCGTCTTTCACAATAAATCTCCGGTAATTGTTCGTCATCATAACTTCGTCCATCATTGCACAGACAAAACCTTCGGTTTCTCCAAAGAGGTCACCGAAACGCAGCCAGGCTACGGGCGCTAGTAGATCTACATCGGGCCCATGTAGAGCCCGGTAAAAGCGTCCGTGAAGCTCCTTACTCTGCCATACTTCCATGCGATCATTAGTATCAAGCACTACTGGCTTGCGCCAGTTCTCTTTCGCCAAGGAAAGCGGGGTGAGGCCCTTGTCCACCGCGACCACATCTCGATGCATCCCCACGTCGGTTTCTAAGAAATATTCCCTGAGACTGCATATCTCGCGACTGTGGAGGGTCTTAGCGTTTAAAAAGCCTTGACCTCCACACTTTCGCGGGATATACAGCCTCATTACCGATGACCGTGGGTGATGCATTCGATTTGCAGTTAGCAGCGTACGGACCCTCCTATCCAGGGCGTCGAGTTCGGTCTGAGTCCATTTGAGTATGCCGAAAGAGTACATCAAAACCGGCATGACCCAACCGTTGAAGGCGCGCACCTTGTTTCCGCCTGATAAAAGACTATTGAATACTTTTTTCAGGCGGCCATAGAAGCGCTCCTTCAACGATTGCTTCATGTCAGTAACATTGATGCCCAACGCTTCCGACATACCCAAATACTTATAGGTTTCGGATGCGGAGAGGGCTCTAAGATTTGTGGAATCCGAGAGTTGTGTTCCCACGGATTCCACGATCTCCCCTCGCTTTACATGCATGACCGCACATTTGTCCACACCAAATTCCATCCTGATGGCGCTACTGAAAGTTTCAGTAATATTCAGTAGCTCCATCAGTTGCAAATTGTTGGGGGCAAAGAGTTTCAGGTCATCCATGTAGAGGAGGTGAGATATAACCTGACCACCTCTCCTCAGCCGATAGCCTAGACCTGAATCTTCCAGCAGCGTGCTTAGAGGATTCAAGGCTAAGCAGAACCAAAGCGGACTCAAACTGTCGCCCTGGAATATGCCTCGCTCGATCCTTATCGGCTCGCTATTCCTATATATACGGATATTTCGACATCCTGGATAGCGAAGGACCGTCCTCCATTGCCCCATACACGTCATCAGGAAGGTGCGCAGAGTTGTATCTACTTTATACAACTCCAGCACCCTCATGAGCCATGTATGTGGCACGGAGTCATAAGCCTTCTTATAATCTATCCAACATGTCGACAGATCCTTTCGGGAACGACGAACCTGTTGGGTAATGGCCATATCAATGAGAAGTAGCTCCTTAGTACCACGGGACCCGTTCTTACATCCATTTTGAGAGACAGACATGATGGAGTTGGTGTCTATATGTTTATTAATTTTTGCTCTCAAAATGGATGTAAGAACCTTATAGACCGTCGGTAAACATTACTTATATTATTATTTACTTATATTATGTCCTTGTGATCATAAAATAATTTATTTTGATAAATAATAAATGATTTTATTTTGTAAGTAGGTTTGTACAAACACTTTTACACGTCAATCATATTTTAAAACTAGATGAGGTCGGCGTTTCCTATCTGATTAGTCTGAGAAGAAAGGCCGAAACAAACTCAGACGTCACAGTCTCTTTTAAAGTCTAGACATAATCTTGGTCAGATCATATGAAGACCATGTAGGTCGATGTCTGAGATGGTCTTTTGAGGAAAGAACCACACAGATTGATAGGACCTGTCCAGTCAGTGCACGCATTTGTCAGAAATTGTGCAGCTCAACTCAAAACTTAAGGAGCTCAACGATTCGACGAACAATACCAAAGAAAGGACATTTGGGTAGGCCACATTAATTACTCAAACTGCCAGACCATGACAAAAACTAAGAGAACAAAGAGAAAAATAATATAAATAAAATGACCCACGTAGTCTTCACATTCACAATAATTAAAATAATAGAATACTTTACAAAGTAAGCAAATGTCATAGTATATGTAAAATTCATTAATGTCAGTGTATATAAAAAAAACAACAACAACAAAATATAGCAAAAAAAAAAACATTCAATATGTAAAAAAATTGGAAGCAGCTCAATCCCAAGCCTTTTTGTCCTCGATATAATCCTTAACGGTATAAAAGGCTTTCTGGCACAACTTACGTTTAATGAATGATTTGAATTTATTAAGGCTTAGATCTTGAACGGGGCTTGGAACTTTATTATAAAAGCGTACATTGGCATCTGAACGAGCCACCTATTTTCTTGAGCCTTGTTGTAGGTACAGTCAACAGCAAAAGTAGATGATCAAAATCAGAAATTCAATACTAATGAGCGGAGTTCGCGTCAGAACTGTGTGGCGTCGAAGTGATTCAAAAGTATGTGATTATAAATTACACCAAACATTTACTACTACTACAGCTGCCATATAGCTGCGAACTCCGTTCATTAGTATTGAATTTCTGATTTTGATCATCTACTTTTGCTGTTGACTGTACAACAAATTTGTGTTTGTTCCTAGTATTTATACCATGGATATCACTGTATTTTTTAAACAATTTTATATTTTTATGGGCATATAAAAGATTTTCATAAATATATTGAGAAGGCACAGTCATAACATTAATCTCTTTAAATTTATCTCTGAGCGAGTGTCTCGGACTTAATTTATAAATTGATCGAACAGCTCGCTTCTGCAAAACAAAGATAGTCTGAATATCAGCGGAATTTCCCCACAATAGAATACCGTACGACATTACACTATGAAAATAGCTAAAGTACACTAAACGGGCTGTCTCTATATTAGTTAAATTACGAATTTTTCTAACAGCGTACGCTGCGGAACTTAGCTTTTTTGACAATTTATCTATATGTGGACCCCACTGAAGCTTAGCATCCAAAGTTATGCCCAAGAATACTGTGCTGTCTTCAGGATTCAATTCTTCGCCCTTTATCAACACATTGGTTTTCACCTGCCTAACGTGAGGTAGCGTAAACTTAATGCATTTGGTTTTTTTCTCGTTTAAAAGTAAATTATTAACATTGAACCAGTGTACTACTTTAGAGATCGCGTTATTTACATTGTCAGTAACCTGCTGCTGACGTTTAAGTTTAAACAAAAGTGAAGTGTCATCTGCAAACAACACTATATCATGATTATCCTTTATGAGGTACGGCAAGTCATTTATATAAATAAGAAACAAGAAAAGACCAAGAATTGAGCCCTGTGGGACTCCCATTGATACTATAGATCCGGGAGATCTTTTCCATTAACGTCAACGCTCTGAATCCTCTTACTCAAGTATGAAGTAAGAAGATCCAGAGCAGTGTTCCGGATTCCGTAGTGGCGGAGCTTCCTGATTAACGTTTCGTGAAGAACGCAATCCAATGCCTTGGACAAATCACAAAAGATGCCCAAGGCATCGCATTTATCTTCCCATGCATCATAAATATGTCCTAAAAGTTCAACACGGCATCAGTAGTTGAACGACCCCTTGTAAAACCGAACTGTTTGCTATGTAATAATTTGTGTTTATTAAAAAATCTTTGCACTTGATCTAAAATTAATATAAGGATAAGGATTCATAATTAAAAATTATATTTTCATCCAAACGTAAGCATGTGAACTTTTTTAAAACATAAAAGTGATATTAAAAGATAAAATATAAAAGACAGAAATATGGTGTCGCGGACTTTTTTGTAGAACTATTTGAGGCGGACCAGATTGCCATACATCGTTTTTAGTTATATACAACAACGTTTGAGGCAGCGCATGCAATTATTCTGTTTTATGAGGTATTTCTTTCCGACTTGCTAGACAAAAGTTCTGATAGCTCAGCTAAAATTCATGATGTAAACAAAATGTATAGCCTATAGCACTCACACTTAATGTAGTTTTCTACCAGTGAAAATTTAGTTAGAATTGAATCATTAACTCCGGAGATTACCCCCTACATACACACAAAAAACTAATTTTACCTCTTTATAATATTAGTATAGATCAGAAGTATTAAGTTCTGATTGCAAATATTTCATAATGACGACTATTTCCTAAAAAAAATTAGATGAATTTAAAAAAAAACGTACTGCTAGAAGTGTCGCTGTGTGTCGTCAGTATGTAAGTCATATTCGTCGCACAGAGCTGCGGCTGGTGGGTAACTCGTCGGTCGCGGCCGTGGTGTGGGCGCGCACATGCGCGCGCGCCGCCGTGTGGGAGGAGTGGGTGTGGTGCGGCACGGCGCGCGGCGTGCTGCGCCTGGCCAAGCGGCCGCGCGCGCCCACGCCGCCGCCGCGGCCCGCGCGCGCACCCGCGCGGCCGCTCACGGCGCTGCTGCTGCTGCACGCCGCCATGTTCCCGGCGGGCGGCGCCGACCCGTGCGCGCGCGCCTGCCACGCCAGCGCGCTGTGCGTGCGCAGCGCGCGGCCCGAGGGCTTCGCCTGCCTGTGCCCCGACGGCCTGGTGCCCGTCGACGACGCCGCCGCACAAGTGAGTGTCCGTCGCCCGCTGTCCACGTGCACACTGTGCTCCTTACATATCAGAAAACATTATTCTTCTGCGGCATTCACTATCGTAATAGCTGTACATTAGGCCGCGTTGTGCGTCGCTTACACTCTTACACTGGTCGTGTAAACTGTAAACGTTGGTTAACACAGTAGTATGATAAATATCGCCCACTGATTCTCAGCTGCGACTAGGGTTGCCGTCTGTCTGGATTCATATGACACTGTTTGTATGCCTAGGAGCAACGGCAGTGCGTGATACCTCGCAGCGCTGCCGGCGGCCCCGAGCCGGGCCCCGCCGCGGGGCCGGGCGCGTGCGCGCTGGCGTGCGGCGCGGGCGCGTGCGTGCTGGACGCGCGCGGGGCCCCGCGCTGCCGCTGCCCGGCGCTGTTCGCGGGAGAGCGCTGCCAGCACTACCGCTGCGCACAGCACTGCCACCGGCGCGGCCGCTGCGAGCTGGACACGCCAGCCGCGCTGCCGCAGGACAGCGACGCGCCGCCGCCGCTCAAGGTACCGCGATACTCACGTGTGACGCTATGTAGGGTATAGTGAAAGCAAAAGAGTCTTGAAGTCAATTTGGGTGAAAAATGTAACGGTATCATTATTTCATTTTTTTTAAATCGACCCGATCGATCGAGTATGTTAAAATTTAAAATTCTACCTACATCATTATAAAAGCAAATTGACATCGGGCAGACAAGTTGTTCCTAGCTATAATGTGTCTGTACTATTGAGTGGCCCTGACTCCTGCCGACCTGTTGCAGTGCGTGTGCCAGGCGGGCTACGCGGGCGCGCGCTGCGAGCGCGTGGCGCCGGGCGCGGCGGACGCGTGCGCGCGCGCGGCGTGCGAGAACGGAGCCACGTGCAGCGAGCGCGCCGGCCGCACCGTGTGCGAGTGTCCGCCCGACTATACAGGTACGCACGCATACAGCATACTGGTGAACCAGAAAAGGTGTACCCTTCGGTAATCTTCACGGTTCAGAATCAGCACGAAATTCGTGCCACAGAGTAGCCCCGCATAGAGGCAATGCATGTAAGTTGTGTACCACCGCGCTTGGTATTAGTGTCTGTCATTGTGTTTGTTTGAAGTTCTCTCTCCCGCGGGTTATCCACTCCGGCCTCAGATCGTCGATTGTCACTCAAAAGTTGGTTTTCATAGTTGTTAATGTATTATTTTGTAAACATGGCAATACAAAATATTCAAGTACTTCCATGGTCGTAACAGCTCTATATTATGTACTCGTCGATATCTGTGCGCGTGCGCTTGCAGGCGCGCGCTGCGAGCGCTGCGTGTCCGGGCCGGCGTGCGGCGCGGGCGGCGTGTGCGTGCGCGACGCCACGGGCGCGCATTGCCGCGCTGACATCTGCCGGTTCTTCTGCCTCAACCAGGTAAACGATCCATGGTCTTATTTCTATGTTGTTACGAACACTTTAACACGTCAAAAATAAATTATGATTTCGGTTTATCCAACTACTTTAAGAATAAAGACGGGAACAAACTCAGAGGTCACAGTCTCTTGAAGTCCAAACATAATCTTAGTCAAATCATGATAACATCGCCGACCACACGGCTCACTGAATCGATCGTTTAGGAAATAATATAAGTAAACGGCTTATAGAAACCAGAATATAAGTACAAAAAAAATATTGTAAAAAATTAAGTTTTAAAATGAAATAATCCACTATTAGCTACAACTTTTTTAAAATAGTCCTCGAGACCGTATTTTGTCCGGCGGATGATCTTAAAGGAGACTAGCCTCGGGCGGGCATGTATAGTAATGTATACTCGCAGTGCAGGCGTGGGAGCGCCGACGCAGGCGCACTCCCTGTTCCCTCACTCTCATAGTCCGACTTTTTGATACGAGTTAGATGTAAACTTGTCATTCCAAATTCTTTAACAAGCTATTGTTTGTGATTTCTGAAAAGTTTAAGTTATCTGAATTACGGTGTTTCTTAAACGACCGATTCAACTGCAGAGTGCTACAAGAATCTTTTGGCGCCTGACTGACATTGACAGGGGGGCGTTGTTGGTAAACATTTATGAAGTTGTCACAGAAATTGTATTGACAAAACAAGGTGGCGGCGTTAGTTCTGATTTTGGCCACGCGCCAAAAGTTCGTTGTAGCGTCGTACGTAGCTAGTGCGGATGCTGAGCCGCGTGTGTGCGCAGGGCACGTGCAGCGTGTCGGCCGTGGGCGCGGTGTCGTGCGCGTGCCCCGGCGCCTGGGCGGGCGAGCGCTGCCAGCGGCCCGCCTGCGAGGACGCGGCGTGCGCGCGCGCCCAGCACGGCCACACGCGCGACAGCTCCGCGCACGACAACGACACCCGCAACAACAGTCAGTACACGCTCCGCACTACCGCCCTCTCGCTCTTGTTTTGCCTCGGACTGCAGCAACCTTTTTTTTTTCTTCTTTGGCCACTGAGCCGTGTCGACTATTCTGCCAGTGTCATGTGGTGTCAACCTTATTGTAATGACGATAAAGATCACTAATTTTGACAGTGATGCAACATCTGAGGTAAAATAAGTGTGAAAGGACTGCATACTCCTTCACAGACACCTACGTTGTCATATTGTACTACATTGCGAAGCATCGCACCTGCCACAAAGCGACGCCGCAATATTTTGTGATTATGAAGTTACATTTTAATATCGGTGAGCGAACAAACTTTACAGGAAACGATCCGCTAAACGAAATCTGGACAAACTCTAAGGTACAGTCAGCCTCAGAAAGATGTAAACATTGACAACAATTCATATAATTGGCTACAATCTTTGTTCCATAATATTGTATCTACTAGTTTGTTGCCAGCGACTCTGTCTGCGATCCAGGATGAAAATGAACTTTGAATGAATCATCGGCTCAACCGTTTTACCGTGAAAGCGTAACAAACAAACATATAAAAATCGAATCTATTCTCTTTATTATATTTGTTTTCGATGTGTAACCACAACACATAATTATCACACATTGGGTACAATTGTAGCTACACATTGATTTTATGAAACTTGAATTGTAGACAATCAAATGATTTCTTGTCGATGTATAACATACATCTTTTTGAGCTGACTGTACCTACTTTATTTAAGAAATGGAGGTAAGTAATTAGTTTGGTAATGTTTTAGCACCTCCGCCGCCCGCGTGGGCCGGTGCGAGGTCGTCGTCGGCAGTGCGACAGTGTCCGGCTGTCCGGGTGTACTCAACATATTTGCACAAGCACTTATCGTCCGCGGTGATGATACGCTCACTAAAATCAATCGTGATGTAATGGGTTTTATCAAGTGAACTACTGCGCTTAGCCGCCTAGCTAGACTAGAACGGTTTTAATAACCACAATCTGTATGACGCAACCTCGCTCACGACAGATAAATTAGCAGATTACTTACAACGTAATAATCAGCCTGTAATGTTCCCACTGCTGGGACACAGGCCTCCTCTCATCGAGAGGGAGTGGGCGTTAAACCACCACGCGGGCCCAGTGAGGGTTGGTAGATGTCACATGTCTTCGAATTTTTGGTTGTAGGACATACTGGTTTCCTTAAGATTTTTTCCTTCACCGTTTTGAGAGCAGCGGTGATGAAGTAATTTACACAAAGTGAAGCGCCTGACTCGGTTCGAACCTACGACCTACAAGTCGTGAGTCGCGGCCCAGTAATCTTTATTAAATTCATTCACTAACAGGCCAGCATAGCCTCAACCGCTAGGTCTAGAAGCTTCACGTTGTGCACAAGACTTCCTTGTATAACGAAAGTGAGCACCAAAAAGGGTGTTTCAAATAATAATCGTTTATTGATAAACCACATTTACAATAAGAGGAAGGATTTTTTTAAATTTCGTCCATTGGGTACACGGCTTGTTATTTTTGCACCAGCGGACAGAGGAGTACAGAGACAGAGTCCGTCGACCTTCACCCGCGCGTGTCACTGCTCACCGGTCCACGGGCACACGTGATCCCATATGGCAGCGAGGTTCAGAAGGCCGACTCCATACAGCGATCGAACACACACGTACAGTCTCAGTCAACATTATCTGACCCACCCTAAAAACAAACGACTTTGGACCCTCTGCCTGTAACATTAAGGTTTATTCAATTTATATGAGCTTAACAGACAAGTGCTCGAGGACTCGATGAATAAATACAATAACAATACAGACACGCAAATTTGATCTTTATAACGTTAGCATTAGGTTATATGTTATAACTACTTGTTATAATATAATTAGTGTAATAGCTTATTTTAATGATTGTGTTCAAGTAATTCTGGTCTCGTGGTCCGTGTATAAGACTGAGAAAATCAAGGTGCAAGATCAAATCCTGCGACGATGATATTGTTTTGCTTTCAATTTAGAATTTATTCCAAAACTATTTCTTGTATTATAATAAAGAACTATAGACGGACAATCTTCAAATAAAAACTTTGTAAAACGGTAATATTTTCTCTTAACTTGTAATAAGTGGGTAGTTGAAAAATAAATATTATTTATTATAAAACTAGTATTCAAATGCTACTAAGGGTATGCAGTAACTACGCTCAAACATATTTTACCTTGCCTTACTAAATTGCAAAAATAACGTCTCCTTACCATTTTTTATTTTATATTTTATAGGTAGATTTTTTATTATCATGTCTCAATGGAGTGATTATTTAAAATACAAAATAATCTATTTGCACGAGGAGAAGGTTGGCTGCTTGTGCTGTGCAAGAATAAACTTTATGAAAGTTTACTATATGGTTCAAATTCTTTAGAATATTGCGTCTAGCATTACAACTAAGATCAAATTTCAATGCGGCTTATAAGAGTTGAGTTGGTCTTGTGGTCACTAAGGTAGTGCGGTGTTCATCGTTGTCGACGTTCGAAACCAAGTTTAACCTAAATGTAGCTTTGTGCTCAGCTGTTTTTTTTTTTTTAAATTATTTTATTACACTTTTTTTACATTTCTTTAATGGACAACGTAGGGTCTTGTTTTTTTAAACGGGCAGTTTGTATAGAAATAAAATTAAACAGTTGCAAGTTTAAAATGTTTATTATTTCATTAAAACACTTAGGTAAGATAAAATAAGTAAATTCTCATATATATTTCCAAATTAATATACCTACATTTTATATTAGTATGCCATAATCAAATCTAACCATTTATTAACATTAAACAAGGCATGCTTATACAGATTTATAGCTGCCTATATGTAGTGAATAAACATGTTATTTAAATAGAAAAAATCTATTTATAACAATAACATCACCACATAATCTGCAACATTTTATTGGTTTAACAATCAATCCATTGAGCATTTACTTACATGGTGTGTTTAAAATTAGAAAATAAAAAAATCAAATTTAAATATTCCTGGGCAAAACGGACCCTTTCTTCGCGATGAGCAGGTGTCAATGCAGTTTTCTGTGCCGGTTTATAATTCCTTATCCCAGCAGCGTGTAAATGCCTTCTCACTGTTTCCCCTGAAATATTGTGGTTTATTGCGGTTAGGTACACGAATGGGCAAAAAATGGATTTTCAACATGGCTTGAAACAACGGTGGCGTTCGAATTCGTGTCCGTAAGGATTGAGGAGCCACATCAGATTTTTTAAATCTGATCTCACCATTATTTAGCAGCAATGTAGCTGATTTTGCAGCACGAATTCTAGATTTAGCAGCAAAATATATCACTAGTTATATTAATGCAAAAGTGGCTCCTCAATCTAAACGTCTGAATTGAGGAGCCACCTGGAACTCGTTAAGTAATAGATGAATATTTTTGAAAATTTTGCAGTATTTAGCAGCAATTGTGCATATTACCTTCTAAAAATTTAGCTTCTGTAGCGCTAAAATGAAAGAAAGTACAACACTTTTAGTATGGCTCTTTAATCTAAACTCAAGAGGTGAATTTCTATTGGATGTGAGCGATCAATTAATATATTCGACATAATGATCATTTAGCAGGTGTTGTGTTTGTTTTTGCAGTATAGGAATAAAATAGTAAAACTGAGTAAATTTTCTAGAAGAACGCATTTTCTTTGGCTCCTCAATCCTAACGTTCTAATTATATATGTTTGACTGTAGCACCCTGAGATCTCAACGGAATCTAAAGCCAGAGATACTAACATTTAGCAGAAATTTCTGCTAAATATATCTGCACAGTTCAGCAATGTACATACTTTGGATTCTGAAAAAACAATACTTAACTATTTTCTTGAACATTCAGTGTGAAGGGTGACCATATTATACTCGTAATAATGAAACCAGGATAAATCATTTATTTTTATATTTTCATAACAAGTTATATCTATCGTACCTACGATTTGGTTATTTAGCAATCAATTTCGCAATAAGTTATAGAATGAATGAATATTGGCTGATCAGTGCTTATACGAATTTTAGAATCGTAATCATCGTAGCAGAACATCTCATCTTTCGGTGTAAGATAGTGACTTTTGTAGTGACCGGTGCCAGTTTCGATAATTGCAGGAATAAATTCTATAGCACCTATTAATTTATATGATTTATTCGAAAACATTACAAATTCTGGTATTTCTCTCACCCTAAACTTTTCACAACCATTCAGTTCATATGAAACTGTGTTTGATAGTGTATATTTACACACAGTTTGGTTGTTACAAAACGTACAGTCGGTTTTTTTCTTCAGCGATTAAAGTTGCATCTTCTAAACCTTGGATGCCAAAAACAGAAATTATGTTCAAATTCAAAGGCAAAAATGCGATCTGCCTGGATACTGGGATAAAATGGCACGAATCATTAGTACATTTTTTTGTAAAAATGGCACTTGAGTCTGTGAGAGTTAAAAAGATTAATCGGTCATTTGATGCCGAATCAATTTTTTCTGATCAACTTTCTTTTATTGAGAATTGGAGGGGTGAAGCCGATACTGATTCATTAACCAAAATAAAAATAAAATTTGTAAAAAATGGCAACCTGCCTATGCCTATCTATCGGTGAAAATTCTATTAAAGTAGATTTGAGAAACACATGTTGCTTTGATTCGGTCATTTATTTGTTGAGCATGGCTTTTATTCAAAGCAGACGTTTTCAAGAAATATTAAACACATACTCAGAAGATTTAATCTCACAATATATTAAACTTCTATCAGATTCTGTTTCTACTGACGGTGATATACACAAAATGAGAACCCAAATTGGCGTGCTGTATTTTGATACTACAGTAAATAGTAGCCACTGTGAATTTGCTTGTAACGTGTCTAACATTTTTGAATACGTAGCCTTGAAGTATTGCTTTAGTGCCATTTTTACAAAAAATGTACTAATGATTCGTGCCATTTTATCCCAGTATCCAGGCAGATCGCATTTTTGCCTTTGAATTTGAACTTAATTTCTGTTTTTGGCATCCAAGGTTTAGAAGATGCAACTTTAATCGCTGAAGAAAAAACCGACTGTACGTTTTGTAACAACCAAACTGTGTGTAAATATACCCTATCAAACACAGTTTCATATGAACTGAATGGTTGTGAAAAGTTTAGGGTGAGAGAAATACCAGAATTTGTAATGTTTTCGAATAAATCATATAAATTAATAGGTGCTATAGAATTTATTCCTGCAATTATCGAAACTGGCACCGGTCACTACAAAAGTCACTATCTTACACCGAAAGATGAGATGTTCTGCTACGATGATTACGATTCTAAAATTCGTATAAGCACTGATCAGCCAATATTCATTCATTCTATAACTTATTGCGAAATTGATTGCTAAATAACCAAATCGTAGGTACGATAGATATAACCTGTTATGAAAATATAAAAATAAATGATTTATCCTGGTTTCATTATTACGAGTATAATATGGTCACCCTTCACACTGAATGTTCAAGAAAATAGTTAAGTATTGTTTTTTCAGAATCCAAAGTATGTACATTGCTGAACTGTGCAGATATATTTAGCAGAAATTTCTGCTAAATGTTAGTATCTCTGGCTTTAGATTCCGTTGAGATCTCAGGGTGCTACAGTCAAACATATATAATTAGAACGTTAGGATTGAGGAGCCAAAGAAAATGCGTTCTTCTAGAAAATTTACTCAGTTTTACTATTTTATTCCTATACTGCTAATTTGCGTGTCTGTATTGATTCAATTTGTTCATCGAGTCCTCGAGCACTTGTCTGTTAAGCTCATATAATTATATTGAATAAACCTTAATGTTACAGGCAGAGGGTCCAAAGTCGTTTGTTTTTAGGGTGGGTCAGATAATGTTGACTGAGACTGTACATATAGACTCTTCCAGGAAAAACAGAAAAGTATCCGCTTCGGTTATGTTCGTGTTTCACGCCACAGTACCTAAGAGTAGGTAACCCTCCGCAGAGCCAACGCTTATGTATGCAGCTTTCTCTTTGTCGGGTCACATGCACCGGTCGCAGATCGCCATTTGTCACTGCAAACATTTGAAAATATAGCTATTTACATTAGGTACTAAAATTAAATGACGAACTAAGCAACTATACAAATAAATACAAAAACAAAAGGACACTTAGGCGTCGAAGCCACCGGCAACATGCCCAGAAGACTGGCAGCATTGCCACGTTGAATGGCAATGCTAATTCTTTGGCCAAAGAACGAGCCAGCCCTCTGGTCACGTGAAGTGTCGACCAGTCGGCGAGAAATTTCCTTAAAAATGAGACCTGCTCTCGGGCCCCATGACTCGAGAGTTTCGACCTCAAACGGCTCAATGCCCTCATTTGATCTCATCATCGCGCGTTTGTATTTCCGAATATAGATGTTGATTCGCAAAGCACATACTTTTGGAAAGCTGTACGTGTCAGACTATCTACTACGCTGACAATCGGAAGGCTCCTCGATGGCCGGAATCAGAATCCTCTTAATGTGCAGATCGCGCGCAAGGTGTCGTGTAGGGTTCGATTCCCAACAGGAAACTTGTGGACGTCTGGTACAGGGTAGCGGCTAGGGTGAATTCTAGATCGCCCTACAGTCTTCGGACAAATCTACAGAAAATAACGAATAATGGTAATCCGAGACGCAGGCAGAATCTTTTATAACAAAAGAGTTGAAGAAAAGTTAAATTTCATACCGAGTCTTTATGAAATTCGCCTCGAGACCACTTTTTAGTGATGTACAATTCGTTTATTTTCGGGATCACTGCCTATTACAAAGAAAAGAATGGAATAAAATTTAGGAAACGATAAGAACTGTTGAATAATCAATAGGAAAGCAAACATCCCTTGGATCAGATGGATGACCGCACAGAACTCGGTTGTTCAATCCGTTATACACTCAGCGTTAATATTGCAGCAAATTATTTCATTGTGAAAGCAGAAAAAAATAATATACCTACTCGTATTAGACTTCCGTCCTGTGTCCAAAAAAATCCTTCAAATGAAAAATCTCGGTAAGAGAAAAGACATGACACTTTTAGATTCAAAATTCAAAATCAATATGAAGAAAAAAATCTTTCTGGTTAAAAATAAGGTTGATTTGTTATAAAAGAAGTTCGTTCGTGATAAAATTATAATGTAGCATTTGCCAATGCTGCAGTGTGCACTCGCTTTACGTGAAACGTGTGTGAGGTGACCTTCTGCACTGTTGTCTGTTTGTGGTCGCGGCTCGGAGCGGTCGGGACAGTTTCACTGACGCACACTACCGTCGGTGTAGTCCGTCGGTAGTTGTGTCGGTGAAGGGCATGCCGCATCTTGTGACATTGGGGCGGTCGGTAGAGCTGCGGCCACTAACTGCTGCGTGCCGACATGCATAATATATTTTACCAGGTTTTGCCCGCGGTTTCGCCCGCGTGGGGGTAAATAAACCCTCAAAAAACTTCCCCATTCAAACGATGTTCAAACGGTGTTGAAGATCAATCTCATATAAACCAACATCCAATGTTTATCTTAAATTCATGCATTCACTGACAGACAAGGCGCCTGCGTGCTATTTTAAGTGAATTATTATAGTGAGCGCGGATTTTTTTTTTTTTATTAAACAAAGGCTGCGAGAACCCTTCGACACTGACAAGTGTAAAGTAACGTATAAATTAAGTGTAGTAAGAGGCGTCCGCACCGCGCATGCGTCACGCGGGAAACACGGCGTTCGGGGCGGCACCGCGCTTGCGCTACGGAGAAACGTTATTACTCGAGGTGATAACTACTGGTTATATCCTCGGATTATGCCGTTTTCCTTGTCGCTTGACGACGTCTGCGTTGAGGTACTAGTGTTGCAGTCGTTGAGACGAATCAATAGTTGATAAGCCAGTGCCGTGCAAATAAATTATTTGATTTGATCAATCAACGCGATCCGACTGGCATGCAGCGCACTGAATGGATGTTCGATGTCAGCCAACGACTTGGATCGACCGCAATGTAGGTGGGTACCGCAATAGTATATGGTAGCAAATTAGTAAGCCGTTTTAGAAGTACAGTATGATTATAACACATACAAACACATTTCTGGGATAAATTCTCTAAATGATGGTGAAAACCTGAAAACTGTAGCAAAATTTAGACACAAAAAGCGACTTAGATCTATCTATATATATAAAATTCAAAGTCCTGACTGACTGACTGACTGATACATCAACGCATAGCCTAAACCGGTGGTCCTCGATACATAAAATTTGGAGGGTGTATTCTTCGTAAAGAGTAGGTATTCACTAGGAAAAGGTTTTTCGAAATTCTACCCCTAAGATGGTGAAATGGAGGGATTTTGTTTGTATGAAAAATCTTCTTCCTTGTGGCACGAATACTTACCTAAGTATATTATGAAGTTTGCCATTTTTTGTTTTTCTAAACTACTCCCTGAAAGGGGATTGGGGTGTTTCAAAATGTGTATGGAAAAATTTTAGCGCGCGGTCCGATTTACTCGAAACTCAGTGTTTATACTTAAGGCCAAAAATAAAGGATTACATGTATCAGGGTTTTTCGAAAATCTACCCCTCACGGGGTGAAAAGAGGTAGTCAAGTTTACAAGGGAGGATTTTACTGCGTGGCTTGATTAACACAAAAATTGGTATAAATAATCTTTAAGTCAAGTTATGAATGCATCCCAATATTTTTTTTAGGATTCTACCCCTGTGGGGTGAAAAGACGGGATACAGTTAACATGAAAAATCTTTTTCCTTTGAAACTTGATACTTGGCAATATTTGCCTCAGTAATTAATACAGATGGTACTTTAAGTTTTAAAAAACTCCTCACGGAGGATTTAGGGGGTGAAAAAGTTAATAGATAAGAAAAAAAATTAAACCGCTCGGACGGATTAACTCGCAACTAAGTACTAATACTTACTTAAAACAAAAAATAAAAAGTATGTCTTTCAAGGGTTTTTCAAAAATCGTCTTACCGGGTTGGAAAAGGGTAATAAAGTTTAAGGGGTGGATTTTACTGCTTGCTTCCATTAACTCAAAAATGGGTATAAATAATCTTTAAGTCTACAATGGAAACGTTCAAACGCTTTATTAAAAACAGAGCCTGTCGTGGTAAAAGGGGACGACAAGGTTTATTTCAAAAATCTTATTCATTTGATCTATAAACTTTAAAATTAACCCGATTTAAATAAATAAATGATAAAGATCGTAAAGTCGCGGGAAAAGTGCTATACTATATAATATTAGGGGTTAAAGTATGAAATTGCCGATAATACTGAAAATAGAAATTCGTTTTTTTTTTAATTAACATATTTATTTAATCAAAATAATTACCATTATTATCTATACATTGCTGCCATCTAACAGGAAGGTCATTTATGCCTTTGCGATAGAATTCTCGTGATCTAGATTTGTACTGCCTCCTGAGAAGAAAACTTTTTATCACGTAGAAAATTTTCCAAATCACGAAAAAAATGGTACCCCGTTGGAGCAAGGTCTGGCGAATACGGAGGGTGACGAATGGTTTCTAATTGCAGTTCCTGTAGAGTTAAAACGGTTTCTCGTGTCTCTATTCCTTCGTTTCTGTATCGATTTCAAGTTTCAACACGCGTTTCTTTCTGCAGATCAGTCAAATCACGAGGCACCCATTTCTCGTGTTTTTTTTATTTTATTGATTTGACGCAAATGAGTCAATATTGTTGGTAAGGTAACGTTAAACCATGCCGCTAATTCCTGGGTAGTTTGGCTCGGATCGGCATTCACCATCCCTTTCAATTCATTGTTATTCACCTGTGTGGCTGGCCTTCCACGTGGTTCGTTCTTCAAATCAAAGTTCCCATCACGAAAGCGTTTAAACCAAAATTAGTTCCGCGTTGGAACTCGTATTCAAAACTAACGAATTTTCGAAGTATCCATCTTTCTTGTCTAAGCTGAATAAAAAAAACAACTGAAAGTCGATAATCGAATGTTGCACATTTTTTAAAAGAACTTCATAGGTACCATGTGAAAAAAGTTTCACTCAAAAATCTCAAACCATGAAGGTTCTATGTCAATTCGAAGTACCTATTACAATATAACGGCAATTTCATACTTTAACCCCTATTATTATAAATTCTGTCTGTATACATTTACTGTCTGTGTACATTTTCACGTCACTGAACGGATTTCGATAAAATTTGGCAAAGAGATAGATGGCATCCTGGGGAAGGACATACTTTTTATCCTGGAAGCACGTTCCCGTGGGATAATTTCCGACATCCACGCGGCCGAAGCCGCGGGCAGAAGCTAGCACAATATAAATGTATAGATGTCGTGTGTCTTCAACGACGCAACAGTTTCGCAGGTAACTACATAGAGCAACTTATATACATTTGCGTAGCTATTAAATATAGTGTATCAGTGTATTAGCTATGATTGCGGCCACTGTATACACGACGGATCAGTAACGTTACGTAGAAGCGGCCGCGCACGCACCGCGCCGCCGCGGGTTGAGGCCGCCGCGCACTATCAGGAAAACGAACTTCTTGGAAAACGTGTATAAATAATTTCGTAATCGATGTTTTATTAACCAAATCACAGTTCAGGATAAACACTTGAATAGTAGATTATTAACCAAGGGGATAAAGCAGTGTCTTCTGTCGCGGGTGACGATTTAAATCGCGAGCGTAACGAAGGACTCGAGGTTTACTCCCGAGCGTAGCGAGGGTGTCAAATACTTAAATCACGAGCGAAGCGAGGGATTTAAGATGAGTCCTGAGTGTAGCGAGGGATTTAAGTTCACCCAAGACTAAGACTGCTTTATCACCGAGGAAAATACTCTACTTTTCATACCATTTGCGAAAAAATTAACACAATAATAATATAATAATAATAATTTTGTTTTTTTTTTTATAATAATATTTAAAAATGTAATAAAATAAGAAAATTAAATAAATAAACGACATAATAATAATATCCCTGGACATTTCACACAGCGCCATCTAGTCCCAAGCTAAGCAACCTAATGCTTGTGTTATGGTAACAAGATGGCTGATAAACTACTTATATACATTTTTTTTTGTAAATACATACATATTATAGATAGAAAAACACCCAGACTCGGAACAAATACATGTAGGTCGTACACATATTTGTTCCGTGCGGGAATCGAACCCGCGACACGCAGCGCAGCAGTCAATCGCTTAACCACTGCGCCAACCGTGCCGTCACTGCGCCAACCGTGCCGTCAATATGAGATAAGCATTTATTAAAAACTAGCTTCTGCCCGCGGCTTCGCCCGCGTGGATGTCGGAAATTATCCCACGGGAACGTGCTAACAGGATAAAATGTATGTGCTTCCCCAGGATGCCATTTATCTCGCGGGCCCTTTGTGGCTAATTACAATAGAAAACCAACTGTGTCTCATTAGTGGTGATTAAGAGGGTACCTATATGATATCCTTACCTAAGTACCAACCTAATAAAAAAAAATAAACTCAATAATAGAAAATAAAATACCTACCTACCGAAATAAACTTATTTCTGATGATAACTAAACTAAATAAATAAGCAAAATCCCTAAAAACTAATATCTATACGAATGACTAATCCAACCTAACAGTATTATAAAATAACCTACGGTCACTACGTACACTATCAAATATACTACCTATACTTTAAAATTAAAATCTATACCTACGACTTATAAAAATAAACCTAAATAACTCTAAAAACTAATAGGAATAAAAAGGTCGCACTGAAAAACACGGTTTAGAATTGCAAGTAGCAGTTAAAATAAGAACGAACGCTCGCCACTCAACACGTCAGTTCAAATCAAAGTTCAAAAAATGTCCTTATATACGGTAGCGATACGTGGCAGCCGCGCGCCACGTGTGTGCCAGTTGAACCAGTTTGATTTTGTCTAGAGTCTAGAGATTGTCCTATGGAGCAGGACCAGCATGTTTCCAAGCATTCTTATCTTGGATATAATCCTCTAATTTGTAATATCCTTGCTTACAAAGTGTAATTTTAATATAAGTTTTAAATTTTCTTTCATTTAATTGCAATATTTCACAAGGTATTTTGTTGTAACATTTAACACAGTACCCCATAAAAGATGTATGTACTTTAGATAATCTGAAAAAAGGTTGATCTAATTTATCTTTATTTCTAGTATTAAAATTATGTCTATCACTTATTTTATTAAAACGATGTTGATTTTGACCTTGTTAGGGTTATCAATGATCTGTAACATAGTGATCATGATCATGAGGTAGTGACCTCATGACCCCCATAGCTCTATGCCACACTACAACTGTCTGCGCTGTGTACAGTATCGTGTCGTGTCACGTGCGGCTCATCAGAACCACTTTATTGAAAAGCTTCTCTGATTGCTTCCGTCAACATACTATTGAACTAAATTGACCTGAGCGCTGCACTTTGTGCTAGTCTGTGCGCACTGACCATGGTGAGCAGTGTTTGTTTTAAATTGACGGCACGGTTGGCGCAGTGGTTAAGCGATTGATTGCTGCGCTGCGTGTCGCGGGTTCGATTCCCGCACGGAACAAATATTTGTATGACCTACATGTATTTGTTCCGAGTCTGGGTGTTTTTCTATCTATAATATGTATGTATTTACAAAAAAAAAAAATGTATATAAGTAGTTTATCAGTCATCTTGTTACCATAACACAAGCATTAGGTTGCTTAGCTTGGGACTAGATGGTGCTGTGTGAAATGTCCATGGATATTATTATTATTAATTATGTTCATGATTGGTTGCAAGTGTACCTATTAGCACGCGATTGCTTGACGTGGTGTGTGGTCTCCAGCGCTCAACAGCGGTCTTCACCTCCGGTGTCTCCTGCGCCATGCAGTAGCGGCGCGTGCAGCGAGATTCACGCGAGCCTCTCTTTAACATCTATGAACATTAATAGTGGCGCGGCGTTGCGCCGCGGTCAGTGCTGAGAGTGCGGCCGCGGGCGCTGGTCACCCGCAGTAACTCGTCTGTGTCTGTCTGTGTGAGTGATGACGAGCAGTGACGTCAGGCGGTAGTGAACGTGTTTACTAGTGGAATGCTGTCATAGTGTTGTAGACAGTAGTGTTGTTTGTGAGTTATGGCTGGAGCGCGCAGGAGGCGCGCGAGGGAAGGTGAGCGATATGGTGTCTGCGCGCGAAACTGTATGCAGATGCCCGGCTAGAGCAGCAGATTCCCATTCAGTAGTCGGTAGTCCTTTGGGACGTCCATAGCCGGCTACTGCCTTTAAGTACTTATCCCTCTGTCACAAAATTGTACATACTTACTACCAATCACAAACTACTGAATGAATGGCGAAAGTTTCTCATCGAAGTTCTCAGACGAACAATGTAAATTCTTCACTTTGTTACACTTACTGACTATTACACTTGCTATGGGATTGGGACAGAAATCTTATTATTTGAAATTGTAATAGATGCGAATGTCGTATGAATCACTGAGTTGTAGCGTACATTCATATTCTAAGCTCATTTATTTAAGTTAATCTTCCTATTTCTATAGGACGGTTCTTTTTGGACGTCAAAAGAAATGCCATTAGAACCAAACAAGAAAATTATGTGATTTGGTAATGACGAGGTCAATAACCACTTATTATTACCGATTACCCAGTTGATTAAATATTCATCGAATAATTTGAAGATGTATATTAGATTGATATTGATGATCTAAATATTCTAAATAATCCTTTATGGTTTATGGTCTAAGTAAACAAAAACGGTCTTTTGATAGACGTCGCCAAAATTTTAAAATTTTCTACAGGAATAATTTAACGAAGACAACGATTAAATACCTGGTAATCTATACTTATAATAAATCTGTAGAAGTGAAAATTCTGTACATTGAAAATATCAAAAAAAAAAAATGGCAGGTGGTGTTACTAAACCGACACCGAACCCAAAAATGTGATTAAAAAATTTTTGTCTGTCTGTCTGTTTGTTCAGGCATCACGCAAAAACTACTGGTTCGATTACGATGAAACTTGGTATAATTATTCTTTAATATCCTGGGCACCACACTGGGTACTTTTTATCCCGGAAAAGTATATACAATAAAAAAAAAACTTAATTTTGCGGTTCGATTCCTAGACCCGATTAATGTACCAACCGCAAATAATAAGTTTGTCGTAGGTTACGTCACCCGCAGTGGAGTTCACTAAGGGGCGCTGCACACGGCTAAGATACTATAATATTTTATCTTAAGATTAGAGATTTGCCGACTAACCGACTAGCCGACTAATCGGTTTTCAAAATGCCGATTAATCGGCCGACTAATCGGCAATGCCGATCATTCTAATACCTACTTGCTAGCTACTACCTAGCTTAATTACAGACTGATTAATACGTTCTATGTTACCTTATTGGTTTTTGAATATGTTTCAAGACTAACTTTAGATTTAAAATCTAAAGTTCAATATATATAAAATTCAAAGTCCTGACTGACTGACTGACTGATATATCGACGCACAGCCTAAACCGCTGATCCTAGAGACATGAAATTTGGAGGGTGTGTTGTTAGTGAAGAGTAGGTATCCACTAGGAACGGGTTTTTCGAAATTCCACCCCTAAGAGGGTGAAATGGGGTTTTATTTGTATGGAAAATCTTATTCCTTGAGTTAATAAACTTGAAACTTGGCACCAATACTAATCTAAGTAAATTATGAAGTTTGCCATTTTATGTTTTTCTAAACTACTCTCTAAAAGGGGATTGGGGGGTTTTAAACTTTGTATGGAAGAATTTTAGCGCGCGGTCCGATTATCTCGAAACTTACTATTTATACCTACGATCGAAAGTAAAGAATAATGTGTATCAGGGTTTTTTGAAAATTACCAGTGACGGGCTGAAAAGGGGTAGTCAATTTTACAGGGGAGGATTTTACTGCATGGCTTGATTAACTCGAAAATTTGTATAAATAATCTTTGAGTCAAGTTATAAATACATCCCAAACGATTTTTTTTTAATTCCACCCCTGTGGGGTTGAAAAGCAGGGATACAGTTTATATGAAAAATCTTCTTCATTAGGTTAATAAACTTGAAACTTGGCAAGAATACTCGCCTAAGTAATAAAGTTTATTATTATAAGTTTTTCAAAACTACCCCTCAAAGGGGGGTATAGGGGTGTTAAAGTTTGTGTGGAAGTAATTGAATGCGCGGTCCAATCAACTCGAAACTCAGTATTAATAGTTTTGACAGAAAATAATTAATAACCTATGTAAAGTTGTCGAAAATTGACCCCTGATGGGGCAAAAAGGGGTAATTCGGTTTTTAAGGGGAGGATTTAAACTTGAAACTGTATGTTACATTTTCACACCTAAACCACTGAACTTCTGATTTGGCAAAGAGATAGATGGCATCCTAGGAAAGGACATACTTTTTATTAGCATAGCACGTTTCCGTGGGATAATTTCCGACATCCACGCGGGCGAAGCCGCGGGCAGAAGCTAGTCACTACATAAAACGGTTTTCACCAATGGACGGAGTGATTCATGAGGAAGGTTCAACTGTTTAGTAATTCATTAAAGTTTTGTGTAAATTGGCTGAAATATCACGATGAATGTTGAAGACATCGGAAAAAATCATGCCGACTGGGAGCTTTACTGACGTGCGCCACGTACACCAATAGTTATATATAATTTTGTAAACAATGGGGATATTTTCTGACATCCAAGCGGACGAAGTTGCGGGGAAAACTTATAAGTTGTAAGGCACGTAATGCTACAATATTGTAATGTAGTAGTGACTAACTATGTGCGCAGAAGAACTGCCCTCGGTTCACACATAAAAGCATTCAGATTCTTGATTGTCGAACAACCAAATAAATAAATTTAAAATAAAAATAACCTTTTTAAAAACAAGCTTTTATTACTTATTAATAAAAAAAGGACTAAAATGTTAAAAATAATTTAAACCTGATAAGTAATAAATAAAAGCGTGTTACATTGTGTTCTAAATGTTCTTTTATGTTCCATCAAAATGTAACACGCTTTTATTTATTACTTATCAGGTTTAAATTATTTTTAACATTTTAGTCTTTTTTTTAATTAATAAGTAATAAACGCTTGTTTTTAAAAAGGTTATTTTTCTTTTAATTTTATTTTTAACTTTTTAGTACCTATTTTTGATGCGAGATTGACTACGGCGTAGTTCGTAGCGTGTAGCAGTGTTTTCCCGTTATATGCGTTTACTGCACTTAAGCTACCTGTTCATCTTTAGTCCCTGGTTACCATCTAGCACCAAAGTACTCGTCAAGACGAATCATACGAGCCCAAACTCGATAGGGTTGTGTCGTTTAATTACCGAGTTCCTATGGCCACCTTCCGGTTCCATCATCAGATCAGCTCGATGTTTTTCCTTCTCTCTTGTGTATGTATTCTATCGATATCTTGCCTATTTGTGCGTTGTTCTAACGATTCGTTTTCTCTATGTTTAGCTACCGCTAAACTTATTTTTTCTAAGCGTTGCCGCTTTTGGACATCACCTTCATTAGCAATCTTCTCCTGTTGCTTCAATTTCGCCTTCTCTAAACGTCGTTTTCTTTGTGTAGTAGTTTCTTTTTTGTTCATGTTGTTCCCACGAGTATAGGACAAAAACGGTCCATCCCCCCAGAGGTCCATTGTAGAGGGGTAAGGGCTTCAGTCCTGCCAGGGTAGCGGGATTGTCCGAAAGGGTTACCGCTGCCCTTCAGACATAATCCACATTCATAACAAACGGAACGAACGTTTTTTTCCCAAATTCGTTGGAGTTGCATATTCACGCCAACCAAGATACTCGTCAAGACAAATCAAACGAGCCCAAACTCGATGGGGTTGCGTCGTTTAATTACGGAGTTCCTATGGCCACCTTCCAGCTCCATCATCAGACCCTGGTTACCATGTAGTATCAAAGTACTCGTCAAGACGAATCAAACGAGCCCAAACTCGATGGGGTTGCGTCGTTTAATTACGGAGTTCCTATGGCCACCTTCCAGCTCCATCATCAGACCCTGGTTACCATGTAGTATCAAAGTACTCGTCAAGATGAATCAAACGAACCCAAACTCGATGGGATTGCGTCGTTTAATTACGGAGTTCCTATGGCCATCTTCCAGCTCCATCATCAGATCAGCTCTATGTCATAATAATATTGCATTGTCATGCGATTTATACATGCATACAAAATTTCAGCTCAATTGGAAACCGGGAAGTGGATCAAATGTAACTTGCAAGATATGATTACAGACAGACAGACAACGGGACAGGTGAAACTAAATAAAAGCTTGTAAAAACACGTTACTTCAGAAAGCTTACAGTAATATCTAATACGTAAATAATATACAGACAAGTCTTTCATATCTTCGTCAGTTTTCAAATTCTTTCCTTTATCAAGTGCTACAAAAATGGCCCTTAAGGTGACGAACATAATTTGACTGCAATAACAGCACTCGTGCTCACTTTATTCTGACAAATCTTTTCCTATGAGACTACTACTACCACGACTCGTCACAGGTAGCGCAGGTTCTGCCTTTTCCACTATTGACTAAATCTTATCTTTGCTATTTAAATTCAGGTACTTAATTAAACTACTTTTTTTAAACACGGGTATTTAAGCTAAACCGGAGTTCCACTCCGGGGTTCCGGGCTCTGGGCTCCGGACTGCCCCTATTCAACAATGAAGAAGGTATTTCTGAAATGACCTGTAAGACACATACATATATTATGAAAACATTGAATATTTTGAAAGTTGATACAAATGCTGCTGGCATTAAGTGGCACTTGATCCTCTTTCCGGTACATTTCGGGTGTAAAGAAGCCGAGAGTCACTTGCACTCCCCGTTATTGTGATCATAACCTGGGAACCTCCTGGTTACGGACGTATTGAAGGTCAAGTTCCAACTTTATTTTTAAGTTCTTTTTACGAAGACAACTTTTAAACATTATAAAATGCGCCCAGAAGCACAATGTTGTGCATGCGTTAGGTACCCACATTACATTGCGCTCTGTCGTAAACAGCGATTAATCACCAAAAATACCTAGCATTCATTTTTGCTCAATGTTATTTATTTTAATTATACAGAATGCGTCAATAACGGCTAAGTTATGATGGGTCTTTTTACAGCCTGTATATGTATGTGCGCGGTGTGACGACCCGTGCGCGAGTCTGTGAAGATGTCGCCGCAGTGTGTCAGTGTCGCGACAGGTCAAGGTCGCGGCGACCGGTCGCGGAGGGTTGCGCAACCGAGCGACGCCAACCGCGCAGTGCATGCGCGCCGCTCAGCTGATCAGCGACGAGCGGCGCGTTATATGCGCGTGCTGTCAAAAACTACTAATTACTTCAGAAAGCTTACAGTAATATCTAATACGTAAATAATATACCGACAAGTCTTTCATATCTTCGTCACTTCGTCAGCTATACAAAAATAGCCCCATAATTTGATTGTGACTACAATATTAGCGCTTACTATTGTTATATACAAGCTTCCACAAATTGTATTTCTGACTGTAGCGACACCGACGGCCGTTACGTTCCAGTGATACTTCCGTTATACCTACTCATTAAATTATAAGTTGGTTGACTCGTCGTACGTACGAGTTTATTTAAAATGCATTTTAATTGCTAGCGAAACCTTCCTTGAACAAAGGTTATAGTGAAAGTGCGCACTAAGGAAGGATTTTTGGAAGTTTATTCCCTAAAGCAGTTAAATAGAGGCTGATAGTTTGTATGGAAGTTCGTCTATTTTGTCGATGGGGAATCCCATCGGGCACACGCTTGTTGTCATAATATAATTCTTTGCATTCTTTATACAAGGACCTGCCCGCCGCACCTTGTACGTGTAAACCGGTCTGTTACAGTTGGCTAAGATGGGCCTCCGTGAGAGAAGCAGCACTCATCACTGTTGCTTCAAAAATCAATATCATTATCAAAAGATTTTTTTGGCATATACCGCCCCAGTGCTGGGCAAAAGCTTTCCCAAGTCCATCCAATTTATTTTCATTTATTTAAGTATATATCTCTTTAAATTCAAAGTTATTTGTTTAAATAAGGCTGAGAATCAGCACTTGTTGAACGTTAAATGACAGAAGACAGTCCCCCGGCGCGCCCCCCTTCACCACTTCCTAGTGCTTCAGCTTGGAATAAGAAGCGGCGGGCGCAACAAACTCCGCAGCAGCTTTCTTCCTGTCGACATGATATCTTGTTATCTCGCGTGTTAGTAAGCGCAGTGTTAGATGATGTGTTGTGTTGCAGCTCGTCACAGTGAGTGCGGAGCGGGCGCGTGCGCGAATGGCGGGCACTGCGTCGGCACGGTGCGCGGGCGCGCGTGCCAGTGCGCCGGCGCGTGGGGCGGCGCGCGCTGCACGCACTACGTGGGCCACGACCACGCCTGCGCCGCGCGCGCCTGCGCGCCGCCCGCGCTCTGCGTCTGGGGACCTGACCGTACGTACTACAGCTCTGACCGACCGAGCCGCCTCGCGAGGCAAGCAAGCCAACGCGTAACGAAGCGTGTCCACCAAGCAGCCTCGCGAGGCATCTCGGTCGGTCTAGACCTGGCTATATTGGATGGCACATAAGCCGACCGCGCACCTGATGTTAAAGGTTCACTTCGCCGCCACCTATGGCCGTCTGTATCTAGTGCTATTCTGTAACAAGCTCATCGTGAACACTTAGGTGAAGTGAGCTGTCAATAGCGCCCTCCACACGTACAGTTCGGACCGCGCATCTTGGACTGCGTTCCAAACCGTAGTTAGATCTGTATAGTTTGGACTGCGGATCAGACTGTTGTGCTAATCACGATTAAAAATGCATTCACGGTTTGGATTGCCGACGAAACTTACATAATCTAGACAAACGTTCCGAACTGTGCGTGTAAATTGATTTTCAAGCGTTTGGACTGCAGTTTGGACTGGCGCGTGGAACGTTATAACTTTTAAAAGTTTTTTACGCAGTAGTAAAAAAAATGGACGATCGTTTGGTCATCGCGTTAGCTGGATTTGTAGTCAGTTTAAACAGCCGAAAAAAACGACGAGTGTGGGTAAAGGAATACATACAAAGATATGGACAGACTACAGACTTGCAAAATTCAACGAGCTCGTCATATGCTTTGTTTCTCATATTCCTGTTACTATACTCCTTACTTTTTATCTTCCAGAGACACGGATGTTCACGGAACAAACGAATGAACTCTGTGATAGCTTCGACGTTCCAAACCGCCATTTTTGTAATTTACGTTTATACGTGATGCGCGCGTAAAACTGTGAGACGTGCGCTTACGTCGATATGCCAGATCGAACTGTTAGACCCGCACATGTACACGTACAGTTTGGAGCGAGGGATGGAACGGCGCGTGCTGTTTCCCGCGGTCCGAACTTTACGTGTGGAGGGCGCTAATAGCATTTTCACGGTGAGATTTTAACAGAATAGACCGGCTGCAATATAAAGCGAACACAATGCGCTGCCTCCCAGAGCTGTACCCACACCGCCACCCTGCCCCTTAAACCGGAACACAGTGGCGCTACTTGGCGTTGTTACTAACCGGGACGAGCTCTACACTACTTCAGACAATATACTCTATCTAGACATAGATTCCTCCTTATATACGAGATACGTAAATTAATTTATGTGTGTTGTCAGTGAGCGCGACGGAACCTGGCCCCGTGTACTGCGCGTGCCTGGAGGGCGCGAGCTGCACGCCGCCGCACACGCCGGCGGGCGCGGGGGGCGCGGGGGGCGCGGGGGGCGCGGGGGGCGCGGCCGGGGGCGCGGGGGGCGCGGCCGGGGGCGCGTGGGCGGGCGCCGTGCTGGCCATGCTGTCGCTGCTGGCTGCCGTGCTGGCCGCGCTGTACCTGCTACATCGGAGGAGACAGTCAGTACCACAGTACACTAACTGAAAAGACCAATTCCTTTTTCAAAACCTAGTCGAACTCTCATCTCAACGTCAGTGAATGTTCTGTAGTTGCCCTTCCCATGGAGGTAGGCGGGCACTACAGAGCGACACTACAGAGCGACAGCTGCTAGACGACACGTAGTGAATTAACTAAAATATCATGCTCCAGTCAGAAGACAATTACGGATTATTTAAAGCCCATGACATGTAACTGGAAGGTAGCAATTAATACCAAAGCACAAGTTGACTCTAGACAGGTTTCTGATTCAGCCTGTGATAATCTTTTTCGTGTATGAGAATATTTTTGTACTGCACCAAAATATTAATAGACTTGTAAATAATTCAGACTTACTAAATGTGACCTTAATAATTTTAAAGATGAAGGTAAATCGGTGGACATAATATGCATAACAGAAACTAACATGAAAAAGGACGATCATATACATCTGCACGTACCTAATTATACACTCCACACAAATTATTCACGAGAAAATAGGAACGGGGGCTCATGTGTACTAATGCGGAATACTTTAGTGGGACAAAAACTAGATGTAGGAAAATGGTGTAAACCAAACCTTATTGAAGTGTGCGCGGTTGAGTTGCAGAAGCAGCCCGTAATAGTTGTGTGTTTACAGACCTCCTAATATGGATAAGGCCTCAGTGAATACATTCCTCGTTGGTTTAGATATGATTCTGAATGAAATCTGTTTTAAACGTAAGAAAAAGATAATTGTATGTGGTGATTTTAATATAGATATTTTGAAGGATAACTACGCCTCTCGCAGCTTTAAAAACCTATTGCAAAGTTTTAATTTGAAAGTAGGTGTGCTCACTCCAACACGTTTTTGTAGCGGAACATGTATTGACAACATTATCGACAATATAAGTGGAAGTAAATGCGTAACGGTCGAATTGACGTTGTCAGATCATACAGCGCAAATACTACAATTATGAGAAACCTGAACGGATTGGGACAAGAAAACCATCAGCGTAACGTTACAGCTTTTTATTCTACACGGAACTAACTTTTAAAATGCACCGGCATGTGCTTTTATACCCTTTTACATTTAAGAAAACGGCCACCAGGTGGCGTGCTAAGCAACTTCCGGAAATAAAATACCTACTAAATATTATTTTAATCCAGTTTGCAACGACTTTCGTTAACTAATCAAAGACGGTATTTTGAGCACCGGAAGTCAGTTGCAAAAAGTCTCAAATAATTTACACAAACATTTAATTACATTAAAACCAAAAGCTAACACAATGTCCTGTTAAAAACACATGCGTATGTCCATATTGGTATATATTTAGACGTAGTTTCTGTAGAGAAAATATGCAAAAGTTGAAAATGTCAAATTTTGTAAGCAACTTTTATGCTTACAAAATTTGACATTTAACGATATTTATTCTTCCACAGAACCTAATGACGCGTTTAATAAGTTCCACGACACATTTAAAATATTTTATGAAATGTGCTTTCCGCTTAAGAAATTAAAACGTTATGCAGTGAAATCACCGAAGTGGATTAGTAAAGGTATAAAATTATGCTGTAAACGCAAACGCGAGATGTTGTGGCAATTTCGAAAAGACCCCAACCACAATACTAAAACAATTTTCAAAACATATACGAAACGTTTAAAAACAATCATTCGTTTTGACTAACAAATCCCAAAATAACAACCACATTAATAATGCGTCTAATAAGTGCAAAAATAATAATCCGGTCGAAGGAATACCAAAACTTAGAATAAATAACGTAGATATAACTGACCCGAAAAGTATCTCCCAAACTTTTAATGACTATTTTTTTGACGAAATTGAATTAGTAACTGACATTAATATTATTAATCAGAATTTAAAATTTTACATGCATCGTCACTCATTATTTTTAATAGGTACCCACAGTTCCCCCTGACATTGTAAAATTAATAAATTCATTAAATAATACTAATCGCTCTGGTTATGATGACATTACAACAAATGTTATTAAATCTGTTTCAATAATTATAGCACCTGTACTTAGTAATATAATAAATATGTGCTTCGAATCGGGTGTTTCCGGATAGGTTAAAATTAGCTGTTATAATACCACTATATAAGAAAGGTAGCAAACAAGATCCAGCCTACTACCGTCCTATTGCCTTACTACACCCATATTCTCTAAAATTGTAGAAAAAGTGATATATAATACATTATACACATTTTTTGAACGTAATAATCTTTTTGCTGATGCACAATACTGTTTTAGAAGAAACAAGGATATAAATATGGCTATTTTCAATCTCTTTGAAAAAATTCTAACTGCCATTGATCACAGAAGTCCGGTGGCTGCTTTATTCATGGACATGAGCAAGGCGTTTGATTTTGTGGATAGAACAGTACTGTTGAAGAAGCTGGAAGGTATGGAGTTAGGGGCAATGCTTTGAACCTTTTGAAATCGTAGGTACTTGTCCGACAGAAAACATGTTATTAAAGTGGATAAGGTGTGCATCACGTCAAAAACCGAACGTACGTATGTATCGAGTCAGAGAGCTAATAACTACGGTGTACCCCAAGGAAGTATTGTAAGATCTTTATTATTTATTATTTACATTAATGACATGCCCAGAGAAACACATCATCCGATGGTTTTGTTTGCTGATGATAGCACGGTCGTTTTTAGTGGTAAGGATGATGCGACTACATTTGAGGGAGAGATAAACCATTGTCTCCAAGTATTAGTAGAACGGATGGGCGCGAATAAAAAAAAAATAAACTTGACAAAACTAAAATAATGACTTTTGAGCAAATGACAAATCATAAAAAACATAAAAAAACCTGACATAAAATATGAGAACACGACAATTTCAGAAACGACAACTACAACATTTTTAGGGCTTGAGCTGAATAGAGATATGTCGTGGAAAACTCATACTGACAGTGTATGTAAACGCCTGAGTCAACATTCATATGCTTTACGCAACCTTGCAAAGGAGGTAAATCAAAAGGTTTTAGTTATGGCGTATAATGCATATGTTACGTCTGCATTACGATACGGGATCATATATTGGGGTAACTCCACCAACATGGAGACAGTATTTAGAGCGTAAAAGAGGTGTGTTAGGGCGATATGCGTTATTCAAAGCACGGAAAGCTGCAAACCGTTCTTTGTGAATTTCCGTATTTTAACAGTACTCTGCCTTTACATAATGAGGTGGCTGTATTTGTCAAAACAAACCTCCACCTATTTGAAAAACTGCAGGTTGGCGACATAGAAATAAAATAAGCAGCAGGCAACACAAAAAAGCAATATTCCAAAAAAAAAACTTAGGAATGGCACCACATATTTATAGTAAATTACCTAATGCTTGGTTATGTATTATCAATGTATTTAAAAAGCAACTCAATAATCTACTGATAAGTAAGACATACTACACAATTAATGAATACCTGTCAGATTTATGTGTATAATTATAATACATAACTAGCTGCTGCCCGCGACGTCGTCTGCGTGAAGGCTCTACAGCACCAAAAATACCTAAGATGCCAGTGTCGCTATAGCATTTTATGTTAACAACTTTTAAAATAGCATTAAAATATAAGTTTTTTTTGCAAGCAAAGCAAGTGAAGAGAGTTATATGGGAATCCTGCTGCGTTCAGTCAAAAGATGTGACTGAAGGAAATAGAGAAAATAATGCAGGAATACATTCCAGGGCACAAGAGAGTACAAATACATACAAAGGTATCATACCTTACAACACTTCCCTATAAACTACGTTGGTAGTTATGCTGCCAGGAGCCAAAATGTAAAGAGAGTCAGGACTGGTGACGCGGGAGCAAGCGACGTACAGTTGCCAGTGTGAGAAGCAACTCGTCCTGAGGTCGACACCCGCTGCCCTGTGTCTGCCCCTGCGACTTATTGATGGCCATCGCAAAGCAAACACTCACGGGGAACTGTTCACTCTTGAACTGGAACGGGAAGTTATGAGGTATGAGGGGAATGCGTGGTATAAATACTGCCTCGCCGACGCCACAACCCGTAAGAATTTCCGCCTCAATGGTGTGTCTGTGGAGCGAGATGACTTTAAGGCGGGTCCCGTTACACAACTTCGGAGGAGATAGGTTCCGAAGAAGCATAATCGGGACACCGACCTTCAGCTTGATGGTATGCGCTGGAAGTCCACTTGCTGACAGGGAGTTCAGAAATTCCACGGGATAATGTGTGGCGTCATCTTGCTCGACAACAGTGTTTATCAAAGTGTAGACCATTTCATTCCCCTCAATTTCCGAGAGAATGCATTCGTTAATTGCTGCAGCGTGATCATATTTGGGCGTCAAAATGGCTGAGAATGGCTCACACACCCAAGAATTCTGCTGGTGCGGTATACGACTGATGTCCCCGTACACACAGCGAATGAGTTCTTCTAATCTGGATACCACTCTACCGAGAGACTCTGGAAGCACCACCTGTCCATCTCTCTCTTCTGGTAGAGTGCCTTCGCCAAGACTTAGAAGGACATCGGAGAATTCTTGAGCACGTGCATTGCCGCCGAGCCGAGCTCTCATATTAATGGTCAAGTGCAGCGTACGAACTCGTGACCACAACGAAGATCGTTTTAACGAAGTATTCACCTCGTCAGCTCTCGATCCCCGCGTCACCACGGTAAGCCTTTGCCGGAAATCGCCACTGAACAGAACTGTGACACCACACTGCAGGGTTCTGTCCACGGCCTCAACTGCCTTCCTATTGGCCATCGTATACTCATCCCATTCGATCAGAGAGCAATCCTTGAGCACGTGTCCCTTATCGCTGTTACGTGACACACCACAAACAGGCGTTTCGGCGCTCTCTAAATCAATGGGAATTTTAAACATGGCATGTGCTGTCAGCCACCCGGAAGCAGTGTGGCAGCGATTCCCGACGACGCTACAGCAATAACAATTTTGCCTTGCATCCTGACCTCTGCAAGTATGCCAGTGGTAACAAATGTTTTTCCTGTTCCACCAGGAGCATCCAAGAAAAACCCTGGTTTTGCCCAACGCGAACAAAAGTATTAATAGTCAATGTTTATTTTGTACTAACAACATGAAATTGATGAAGAAATGATCATCATCAATGAACTACTTAACACCGCATTTTTTTCAATTGTATTCCTCAACTCTGCTCAAGATTTTGAGGGTTTTGTTGGAACTTGAATTTGTCAAAATGAACTATACGATGCAACTTTTATGAAGAAAAAACTTTTATGCAAAAAAAAACAACCGACTTCCAAAAACGACACTACAAAGTGAAAAATAACTTTAATTTCGGAAGTCGGTGTCGTTGGGTTCGCATTTTCGTTGTTTGCCACCGACTTCCGAAATTAAAGTTATTTTTCACTTTGTAGTGTCGTTTTTGGAAGTCGGTTGTTTTTTTTTGCAAAAAAGTTTTTATTTTTCACTTTTTAGTTGTAATTTTTACCAGTAATTTTGGTTTAAAAACCAAACTACTAAACCGTTTTTGATGAAATTTCTATGGGACCATTTGGGAAGTAAACCCTTTCCGACAAAAAAAGAATTATTCAAATCGGTTGGCGTAGTTTTTATAGTGCAAAGCTTGATAATAGCATGGCTTAATCAAAAACAACATTTAAATATGCGTCGTTAGATTACACGCTGTCACAGAATGCGTAAGAAAAATAAAGATTCACAGCTCCTCCCCCGTAGGTGAAAGCGTGATAATATGTAGCCTATATGTTGACCCGACCTCTTAGTAATATTCATGCAAAATTTGAAGTAAATCCATGCAGTACTTTTTGAGTTTATTTTTGGCTTCGATATCGATTGTAGATCACGCCCCAAGTATTCTTTTTAAAAAATATTCAATGTACAGTTTCGACTTTCCTACGATTTTATTATATTTATAGATATAATTATAGTGAATACTTGGGTCAGATTTATTTTATTAAAATGATTTTATTTGTATTGTTAATTGTGTGTTGACTGTATTAGACATTACTTAATTATAAGGACATTATATACTCTGAAATTACTTACTTACTTATTAATTTGAATTTATGAAATTACTCAATTATTTATTTGTATTTATGACATTGTATACTTTACTTATTGATTTGAATTTATGAAATTGTATAACGTATTAATCTGAATTTATGACATAGTATAATTAATATTTCGCATGCCTGAATTGGTGCAACACAGTGGACTGCGCATTCACTTGACATCTAGAAATGTATATTATGTACTGTGTTGAGCAATAAACAATTGAATTGAATTGCTACGATCCTTACATACTCCTTTTGCTTCGAATGTGAAAGTGCCCCTCTGATGTGTTGTCTTGTGTTGACACTGAACTAATGAGTGTGTTTGCGTGCAGTGGCGCGTTCGTGCACGCGCGCCTGTCCGACAACGTGGAGATCAACAACCCCATGTACCTGGCCGGCGAGGACGAGCTCGACCCGCCGCACAACAACCACACGCACAACGTGAGTACCACACACCCTACACCACACAACGTAATACACACTACGCAGTACTGTACAAACTGAACTGCATAGGACAGTACTGTATATTATTGGAACGAAGTTCCTTATCGCGCGTTGCGAAAGGGGGCTAGACGGAAAAAATTAAGACCAAAAGTTGGAACGACACTTTTTTTTTTTAAATAAAGTTTTATTACAATTCCTTCACTAATTAATCGAAAGGAACTTCGTTCCATCCGGGTGTCCCTTGACACCTCTCAAGTTTTAGTTATTATTTCTAGAAAAGAAACTACTTCTCTTACATTAAGTCGGGCGCACTCAGCTCTAAGATGACTGTCTATCCTTTTATTTATTTATTTGTCAACCTACAGTCGTTACACTGTTCAACCAAACTAACACAAGCTACAGTACAGTACAGTTACATTACGACACCTTAGAGTGAAAACCTCGTAAGTGTAAAATAGGTAATTTTTCAGGAGGAAGAAAAAACTGCGTACTGTAAAATTTTTGTACGGCGTCTTTTATGTTTTTTTATTAATTATTTTTTTATAAATTAATTAAGTAGGATCAGGATGTGCGTTGCGAGGTTTTCTTCCTAGAAACGCAATAAAATAAATTTGAACAAAAATGCATTCCCGAGGTTTTCACTCTAAGGCGACGATTAGCTTGTATGTTTGCTGTCTACGCAGCATGCAAAAATAAAAATCAATATTTAAAAAAAAACGCATAATTTTTACACAATTTTAACACGAATAGTTGACAGTAGTTTTAAGGAAATCGTGCATCTATCTACTCGTATATTCGTTTTCTATCCTTCTAAATATGAAAGAGTGTTTATCTCTAAAATATGCCATCGACTTATAATTATAAATTATAACATATTCGTGGAGGTTGCATGGGGTGGCCGTTCAGGCTGAAACCTCTACAGTACACACACTACACTCACAGCACAGTGTACAGTATAATACACTCGCTATAGAGTACACTCTGCACACAGACAAGTGTTGGCCTAGCCTTGTCTACGAAACACACACAACCGTCCTCTTTTGGTAACCTAAATCTAGACCTCGGATAGGTGCAATATGAGTGGCCGATTCTAACTATATTAATAACTCAATACCTATGAATCATCAAAAAATGATTAGATGTTGTAACATCTAATCATTAAAAATACAATGCAAGAAATAAATACTATTAAACGCGGCGCGATAGAATCCAGTTATTATTACACCGCCGCTATATTTGGATATGCTTCAATGTGACACCTCCACCTCCGCAGTGAATTAATTTAATTCTAATGACTGCAAGTAGTAAGCAAAGTAAGTAACAAGGACAAAAGACAATTGTAGGAAATGACTATTACACGGCAAATTAACTTAGGCCATGTCCCTCATTGATTGCGAGCTTTCAAACAGCTCGCAAACCCTTGATTAGTTACAGTACCTACAGGAACTGGGTGGCAAAGATTGTAATAAGTAGTGTGTTTACTTATGTGTTGTTTGCGACAGAACGGCGGCAACCACTTCGCCAACCCCGTGTACGACAGTATGTACGAGCGGCAGCAGAACAACCCCGCGGAGGTAACACACCACTACTACTTATCTTTTATTACGTTTAGAGATTTAGAAACAAGTTTGGCAGCAGTTATCACTTAAGAAAAGAATTTAATTTTAGAAAAAAATTGAACAGGTAGGTAATTAAACAATAGTTATTTGTCATACAAGAGTGCAAAGTTGCTTTTTAACCGCGTGTTCAATTTTGATGACCGAGCAAGCGAAGGATTCTAAAATTAGAATCCTGAGCGTTAGCGAGGGAATCAAAAGAGCACGAGGTGAAAAATCTTTGCACTCGAGTACAACACGTAACTTTTCATTCCACCTCAGCGAGGAAATGACTAAATGCAAAAAAAAAAAAACGTTTACAATCACAAGATAGGTACACTTTTATTTCAGTTTAGGTATTAATTACTACATTATGACAGGTAAGTATTACAGAATAATCTTTAAATTATAACAAAATAATACTAAGGTATAATTAAGAAAATTTTAAAGTAACGTTGCTACAGTTATTTAAATTGAGTGTAATATTTTTGTTTGGTACTGTAATATTGGTGTTAGTCACTTGTGTACTGTTTTTCGGTAGGTAAACTATCTGTCATACTTAATAGTTGTACCGATTCATCGGATTCCCTTGGCGTGAATGTTGGAGAGAGAGGGAGATGGTTAGGTGTTTCATAACGGCTTATTTTTGATGTAGAAGGGCCAGTCCAAGGATCCGATTGAGGCTCTTTCAGTGTAATGGCTCCTACGATGCCTTCACATATTTTAGACTTATTTTGGATTGAATCTTCTATGTATCCCTCTACAACTTGGACTTCCAGCCTCCGTGGCGCTTAAGGGACAGGAGATCAGCTCCGGAATCAGCCAAAAGTGTGGCTGAAGTTCGTCGGAAACAATGACCCGTGTACAACAGGGGTTCTGGGAGTTCAAGAAATGTTGCTATTTCTCGTGGGATACTGCCAATTTTATCAGTACCCATAGGCTGTCTAACACACTTTCCATTGCGATACTGTAGAAAAAATCGATTGATTGGAGTGTTAGGCGGGCGTAAGGCTTGATATTTCTCAACAATCGTTACGTATTCCTTGCGAATGACGAAGTTGCGGTCTCTTTTTGTCTTTGTATTAGGTAAATTAATTAATAGTAAGTCATCTGAATGTTTCTCAATGTTTTTGACATTAAGTTGTGTTAGTTCATTAGTTCGACATGCTCCGTTTATTCCAATAATAAGAACAACCTGTAACGTAAAGAGTATTGTAGTAGATAAATGAATAAAATTGATATGAACGCATAATTATGCCTATCAACATCTACTAAGTATACTATTTAATTGAGATTAATATACTTAAGTAGATACTGAATGTGCAACTGACTTACTTTTGCCGCCAAATATACGGAATCGGGTGCTTCGTTAAGAAACTTTTCAATATCAGATACTGTGAAAACCTTCGATTTTTTTGGTTGATGACCAGATGAGGCTCTTTTTAAAAATGCCACTAATTTAGGATAGGTATCGATATGTTTGTCTTTTTTCATTTATTTTTGCTTTTAGCATCGAATACGTACTCCATAGAGTGCTTGCTTTCTTGTTCTCGGATAATTCTATAAAATATGCCAGCAAAACGTTTTCTGAGAAAGTTTTGGCTCCTTTTGCTAGTCGCCACGTGTTGAACATATCGTACTGTTTTAAATACTTCTCGCGTGATTGTTGAGGGAGAAAGCTCATTTGCGCATTATTAACAATTTCAGTCAATTCTGTTGGCGTCAAGCAAACTTCCTCGTCGCTAGAATCACTCATTTTAGTTTTTTCACTTGTTTTCAAGTTTCTTGTTTTTAATATAAGGTTTAACAATGACGTGAAAAAATGCCGCGTAAAGAACCGCGTACAAAGCAAATTGAAAAAAGAACACCAAGAAGGTTCCGAGTCTGAGTTTTTAACAAATTAAAAAAAAAGTTGTATGATATATTCGGCACCATAGAGGTAGCAGTAAATAGGTTTAATGTTTTTTTTAATTCACAAACTTAGTGCACACGATGTTCTAAATTCAATTTACTTTATCCTCTAGAGAATAAAAACGGCTTTTCCACTCAGATATTGAAGATTAAAAATACTCTTTTCATACCACTTGCTCAAAAAAGTGACATTCTATGCCACAAAAAGCGAACATAACAATAGTCATTTTTAATCTGTTAAAAACAGGGAAAGAAAATTGTACTGAATTTCATTCATCCTCTAGGGGGAGAATGTGATTTAAATTTGGAATACTTACTGAAATTTATACTGAACTACATCTATGTTTACACCATTGAGTTTGTATATAAAGCATTATACATCTTTTTGAAAAAGGAATACGCATTTATTATGCAGTTATGATTATTAAATAAAGTTACGAAAACCGACGAGGCCGTATGAGCTTGATGCCTTTGCTTTTCCGACAAAAAAATATTAGTCTAGGAATTTACCGCGTTTTTGTTTTCATCAAATACATAAACGTTAAGTTTATTTTTTCGCAAATGGTACGAAAAGTAGAGTATTTTCCTCGGTGATAAAGCTGTCTTAGTCTTGGGTGACCTTAAATCCCTTGCTACACTCAGGACTCGTCTTAAATCCCTCGCTTCGCTCGTGATTTAAGCTTTTAACACCCTCGCTACGCTCGGGAGTAAACCTCGAGTCCTTCGTTACGCTCGCGATTTAAATCGTCACCCGCGACAGAAGACACTGCTTTATCCCCTTGGTTAATAATCTACTATTCCGAGATGGTGGGATGAAAATAATATTAAATCCAGATGCCCATTAAACAAAGTACAACTGATGTTGTGCAACGGTACTTTCAAACAAGGATACACAAAATATAAAAAAGTTGTAAAGAGTGACCTTGACCCCGACGGGGTCACGGCCATGAAAGCTCTGTTGTCATCGGAATATTAGATACAAGAATGATCAAATTAGTACGAAATATGCAAATAACTCTACGATTATGATGAAAGATGATAATTTATTGCATTCTAAGATATTCACAATTTCACACATACTATCAGTATGTGTCAGTAGAATTAAATAGTTTAAATGTTGATCTGTTGGCAGACGCATTCAAAGCTAATTCCAGTGATTGGAACATTTTGGTTTATCATATAATTAATTAAATAACTTCGTAATATTATTGGCAATCTCGCGAGCTGTGCACATGTGGGTGTAGCTCATCAATCTCATCATAGATGTACCTATATAATAGTAGGTATTGGAGGAACTGAGGAAGGTCGTCGTGCGGTTTTTACGTCGGCATTCATTATGTACAGAAAAAACCAAATGTCATATCAATATCAGTGAGGATAAGTACATCGTTTGACGGAATCATCTAACAAGATAAAAAAAGGTTTTTTCCCACCGACGAGGTCTGTCGCTAACTCAACGAGTCTTCAGTTGTAGTGACCGTGACTCACAAACACGGAAACGCAGTTTTTTCGAACTTAAACAATCCAATATTCTGTTTGTACAATTTTTCTCTCACAAACATTCTTGTAGATACTTATGAAACATGCGTCTGCGCGTCCGCAGGTGTAGCCGCTGTGACGTCACACTGCATCTTATAATGTCGTCATGCTAACGTGATTAACTACATAGTAATGGATTTAGTTGGCGAACAAGAAGCGAATAAAGTAAATTGCCTCGAGTGTGTTCGACCATCGCCAAATCGTTAATCGTGTTAAACTTGCTGATTGCATGCTACTTACTAGGTTATCATGTATTCGGTGTTTCTAGATAAATCTACAAATTCAAAATAATTACAATTTCTAAAGCCAATTAGCACTTTGTGGACGTTGAAATTAAAAATAGTTTTCAAAATCGTGCGTCTTCCAGTAGGTACGTTTATTTTTATTTTTTTGCGCTGGGTCTAATATTTTCATTTCAAAGATAATATTTACATAATTTAAAAGGGGGGGGGGGGGATCACAGGGCACCAAAAGTTATTCTATTATAGTGGGTACTTATTATATTTTTTTAATCGCCTCGCCAGCTTCAGCTCTATCTGTCACTAGGCGCAGGTTTTTATACCCATAGACATACGAAAGCGATAATTATTTACCCAACACGTTCCATCTTCAGTGAATGACGTACAGTAGTACCAGATTGGTCTGTACCATCTATCTATTTAACTCGCAATGTCCCTCTGCTGCATAGGCCTCAATCTTCCACACAGCAGTCCACTGCCAGTGCGGGCCACTCCGTTCGGTATCACTCAAGTTCGTTGATCTATGTGAATACTAGAAGCATTTGATACAATTTAGCTTTTGTGGTGTACAGGAGCATGCCAACCTGCTGGCGGAGCGCGCGCTGGCCGCGTCGCCGCCGCCCGAGCGCGCCGCGCTGCTGTGAGCGGGGGCGGGCTGCAGGGCCGCACCGCACTGGATGCGAGCGGCTGCGGGCTGCAGGGCCGCACCGCACTGTATGCGAGCCCTGCTCTCACGGGCCAAGACGTAGCGGACCGCAGCATCAGACACCGATTATTCATAACAATTAAGTACATAATCGTGATTCTCTCTCAATGTCTACGAGGCCTAACTTTTCTGTATGTTGGAGACATATCTTCAAACATATTGATAATATTGTTGTAGGTTTTAGATTGTCTATTTTTAAAACTTGACCAAATTCTGTAATGTCTTCGTAGGTATACTATGTAGCGATCAGTCACCATCTATAAGGACATGTTACTGAACTAACGTAGAACATAATATTCTAGTAATCGTTGGTACGTGTGGCTGCGCAACGGGCTACACTGCCGTGTCATTTGAAGGAGATATTATTAATTAAGTTGAAGGAGATATTATTAATTAAGTTGAAGGAGATATTATTAATTAAGTTAACCGCAAATCAGTTTGAGTCGTTTCTAATTAATTTTGACCAAAAAGGAAATAAAACCTGTCTGCTCGACGGGCGCGGCTTTGTTGTCGTGTTACAATTACCGACACAACTTGTATAATCAAGCTAATCAAAATCTCATTATTGGTGTAGTACATAGATGTATGTTGTAACTGTCGACGAGCGCCGCGGATGCTGGGCAGCTTGTACAGTAACCACTATTGTATGAGACTAGCTCTCGGCTTGCTCGTTTGCAATGATGCTCGATCCGCGGCGCCCGGCGACACGTAGATAGGTAACGTGGATGTCTAATATGAAATGTGATCAATTTGTAGTGTTGTAAATAACCGATATACTCTTGTCTAGTTTACACTGTCCTCTAACAAGTACATATTCAAAGTATTTATATACGTATGCTAAGTAAGCCAAATTAATATATATGCGACTGTCTCTTGGATAACTCGTGCTATATCGGTGTTGTATTAGGAATCGTTCACAACGGTTCTTGGTATTTATTCACATTATTAAAATAGCATACAGAAACAGATCATATTGAGTTACAGTATTGTCCCTTTTCGACCGTCAAGAGTCCATATTTAATTAAAAGTGTTGGCTCGACTCAGTCACAGTTGCATTTGGAGACGATAACTTCCTACTCTATGGACACTGCACGTGTGACGTAGACATTTATTTCAAAATTATTATTCGTAAAGTTCCTCAATTTTTATACTTATGACATTTTGTATTGTTTTTAATCTTTTTTATTTATTTACAATGAATATAATGATAGTTAAGAGTACATACAAGGCCAGTTTAGTTAGTAACGACGAGCAGCCGGCGCGCGGCGCCTCGGCGGTTATACTCGAGCAATTTATACAATCATTATTTCGGCAGCTTTTTGACCTTGCGTTGTGCAACTAATGTGATTTTTTGTATTTAATTTTTGAACTTCTTTAAGTATATTTTAAGTTTACAATGACGAGTGTATGCTCAGTTGATATAAGACTCGCGGGAGTGGCAGCTAGGAGTGACGAGCTTATTTGAACGGTAGGATTTCAAATAAGTGCAATAAGATGTGCTTATGATAGCTGTAAGTAAGCTTTGATACCATAACGTTAACTTATGGAACTTGTGCCAAATTGTTGTGATCTATTACCGACGTGACTATTGCGTCGCGAGCTCAAATACTTAACGGATGCTCATGACTACGACGTCGTGTACGACACACGACGCTGTCTGACGTCTCAACTTATTCTACATGTTTATAATTATTTGCTCAAATTAAATTCGCATTTATCATAGATGCTGTGGGTTGTGTTTATGACGCAATATTATTCAATCAAATGTAAACCATATCTAATGAGATTATCTGTCGAGTACAACTTTTACGTTTAGTTTTAATGAAAATGAAATAATATCAATATTTTATATTTCTTATTGTTAATCACAGAACGATCACTTCTCCGGTATGACGTAGAATAGTCCCAAAATAACTGTAATGTAATTACTTGTAAGTTAATGACTTGAAAATAAAAATATTTCATTGCAATTACTGTCGTTTTATTCATGTTTTAATAGTCTTTTAAATCAACATTCGAGGGTTAGCTCGTAAAATATTATAATTGTGTGACATAAACCCAATTTTATTTAAAAATAATTATAATACATTTCATGCATTCACTTACACTACATGATATATAAATGCAGTCTTACTTCAATACCCAGTTGTCAGTATGAGACATTGAGCTAGAAAGAGACAGTCACACAGGCATGAGTGACAGAGACAACGTGACACAAAGACGAACTTATTTTTCTAGTCTCGATGTGAATTAATCCTAAAAATCTTGCAATTTGTAGGTTAATATCAGGTTGTATATCAAAATATGATTCGCGACCGTATTATATATAATTATATGCATTTACAGAATTGTAGTCATTAGAATCATCATTACGGCTCTGTAAGTTCAAATTACCCTATTGAATGAGTATTTCCGGAAATCATGACTTTTGAGGCCAACTCTAACTTAGAGAGTTGTATTGATAACTCAGTACATACGTATTTGTTTCGGTCGCGAATCATATTTTAACCTACATACCACCTGACAACAACCTGCGAACTACAAAACAATTTAGAAGCTTAGAATGTCGCGTGCTACCCTGCCGCTACGGACTAGCACGTCGTGCGTGTGTTCAGTAGAAGTCGTCGAGGTTGGTGTCGGCGGCGCTGCTGCTGTTCTTGACGGTGTCCTGCGCGAGGTACATGTCGGCGATCTGCTGCGCCGACGTGGCCTGCTCCGGGGCCTTGTCGTCTCGCACGCGTACGAACCTGTGCGGGAAAGAACATGTCAAGTGTCAGACACCCTCGAAAATGTTAGCAAATGTGTTACAATAAGTGGCAGACACTCACGACAGGGTCACAATAATGACAAACACAAATTAGGGCGCGCCGAACCACAACACTGCGCATTGTAAAAATCCTCCTTCATCACTTTCGTACATTCTCTATGCATGCATCTCTATTCTCAACGCACACTACAGTTGCGTGTCCTTCACCACACAGTCCTCAAATTTGAAAACTTCAACGTCAAAAAATAGTCAAGAAATAGCCACCGAGGTCAAAAAAAATAGTCGCATTATGATTCCAAAGTTATAGCTATAGGTTGGTGAGGATTGCGTGGTGAATGTCTCCACACAATCCTCACCTCTGTGCAACCAAACGGCCCGGCCGTTTGGTTGCACAAAAATGTATGTAGAAGTTTACATGGAAGTTTAACATACTTCTACATAGTAAATCAGGTCGAAATGATCATGGTTGGAGACGACCATTTCTTGGCTATTTTTTCACAGGTGAGGATTGTGGCAAGAAAGGCCCACCACGTAATCCTCACCAAGGCACCTTCATATCTCTGGAATCACTTAATGACTATTTTCGAGATTTGGCATAGTTGACTATTTTTTGGAATTCAAACCAAGTCGGTACTCCCAACCGTTTGGTTGCACAGAGGTGAGGATTGTGTGGAGATGAACACCACACAATTCCCACCAACCTATAGCTATAACTTCGAAATCATAATGCGATTATTTTTTTGATTTTGGTGATTATTTATTGATAATTTTTTGGCGTTCTCAAAATTGATTTTCATGTTTACAAAGGTGAGGATTGTGTAGTGAAGGACACGTAGTTGTGACTGGACTGTACGCTTGACTTTAGCCCTCTTACAGCAGTGCTTCAAGGATTTTTTGGTGCTCGAAGGACGTCGACAGCAGGACGCTAAACGCGTTGGTAAAAATTTGTGAAATTGTTTTGTGAAACGTATTGTAAAATCAAGATGGCGGCGTTAATTCCGAAAATTCTTGAATACATACCATGTTTTGGCTTCATTTTACTTTTAGAGTTTAGATGCCCCCCTCCCCCTAGGAGCACTGTGGCGGGTGCCACCTGGGGAAGCGCAGCGAGATGCCCTTGTCGCGCTGCACGAGGCCGATGGCGGCGCGGTGCGCGGGCGACAGCGACAGGTCGGCGCAGCGCACCACTCCGCCTGCGCACGTGCGCAGCGCCTACCTGGGGAAGCGCAGCGAGATGCCCTTGTCGCGCTGCACGAGGCCGATGGCGGCGCGGTGCGCGGGCGACAGCGACAGGTCGGCGCAGCGCACCACTCCGCCTGCGCACGTGCGCAGCGCCTACCTGGGGAAGCGCAGCGAGATGCCCTTGTCGCGCTGCACGAGGCCGATGGCGGCGCGGTGCGCGGGCGACAGCGACAGGTCGGCGCAGCGCACCACTCCGCCTGCGCACGTGCGCAGCGCCTACCTGGGGAAGCGCAGCGAGATGCCCTTGTCGCGCTGCACGAGGCCGATGGCGGCGCGGTGCGCGGGCGACAGCGACAGGTCGGCGCAGCGCACCACTCCGCCTGCGCACGTGCGCAGCGCCTACCTGGGGAAGCGCAGCGAGATGCCCTTGTCGCGCTGCACGAGGCCGATGGCGGCGCGGTGCGCGGGCGACAGCGACAGGTCGGCGCAGCGCACCACTCCGCCTGCGCACGTGCGCAGCGCCTACCTGGGGAAGCGCAGCGAGATGCCCTTGTCGCGCTGCACGAGGCCGATGGCGGCGCGGTGCGCGGGCGACAGCGACAGGTCGGCGCAGCGCACCACTCCGCCTGCGCACGTGCGCAGCGCCTACCTGGGGAAGCGCAGCGAGATGCCCTTGTCGCGCTGCACGAGGCCGATGGCGGCGCGGTGCGCGGGCGACAGCGACAGGTCGGCGCAGCGCACCACTCCGCCTGCGCACGTGCGCAGCGCCTACCTGGGGAAGCGCAGCGAGATGCCCTTGTCGCGCTGCACGAGGCCGATGGCGGCGCGGTGCGCGGGCGACAGCGACAGGTCGGCGCAGCGCACCACTCCGCCTGCGCACGTGCGCAGCGCCTACCTGGGGAAGCGCAGCGAGATGCCCTTGTCGCGCTGCACGAGGCCGATGGCGGCGCGGTGCGCGGGCGACAGCGACAGGTCGGCGCAGCGCACCACTCCGCCTGCGCACGTGCGCAGCGCCTACCTGGGGAAGCGTAGCGAGATGCCCTTGTCGCGCTGCACGAGGCCGATGGCGGCGCGGTGCGCGGGCGACAGCGACAGGTCGGCGCAGCGCACCTCCCACACGCAGCGCGCCGCCAGCCACACGTCCGGCTCGTGCGACGCGTCGTATCTGCACAGGGAGACAAACATTATCGTGTCACTGTCACAGGAAAGAAAAGCTTGCATCGGGGTCGGGCTGGACGGGCCTAGTAGAAACCTGGTTTCCTTCACCACACAATCCTCACCTTTGAAAACTTCACGAAAATCAATTTTGAGAACGCCAAAAAATAGTTAAGAAATAGGCAGTCATAAATAGTCACCAAGGTCAAAAAAATTGTCGTATTATTTATTTATTTAAAAGTAGGAGAACCAACAGCTAAACCAAATTAATAACAATATTGTAGCGACACAGAGCCAATTACAGGTTCTCACGAGTAGACACAGAGAAGGTAATAGAAATCTTAGGATCACTAACAACTAAGTAGCAAGCACGATAAAAATACAAATAAAATGAATTAAAAACAAGCAGTAAGTATCAAATACATTCAGACGCAAATTAGGCATTAGTGACATGGGGAAAAACTGAACTTAAAAATAAAATAAAATATTACGCGCTGTTAAAAAAGTTGGCATTCAGCCGAGTGCGTACAGAATGGGCTTTGGTGATAAATGGGTCAAAAAAGAACTCCTTACATAGAATATTATAGTCTTTGCTATTATGATTCCTCTTTCGTCTGGGTCCTTGTTGAGGGTGGACGTGCGCAGCTAATTGTTAAACTTATTTTATAACTTAAACCTATAAATAAACCAGTTTAGTTCTTATTAATAGTGCAATAAACACGCAATTACAACTATTAAAAGTGAAAGTAAGTGAGCAGCCGCTGCCGCTACGCCGGTGACGATAACTAGCGGGCCCTGTCCCCCGCGACCCTCGAGGGAAAGAGACCATCACCATAATTCCCCTCTCTGTCATCTACGCGGGCGGAGTAAGCAGCAGGCGATCGCTACGTAAACGTGACACGAACCAATTGTGACTCACGACTGTTTACGATATTAGCATTAACTCGTTATACGACAGCAGAATGGAACGATGCAACTTAGATAAATCCTTGTCGGAAACGGATTTGGACCGAGTAGGGCTGCAGAATCCGGCGCAATCAACACCTCCTAGCTTTGTATCAACCCGGCTGAAAAGAAGACGTGAGGAAGATTTTGGCGAAGAATTTGCTAAATTTAAGGAAGAGATGCAGTCTATGTTCGCTACGATGATAAAAGGCCAAGAGAATGAATTTAAAAAAAATGCCACAATTCTTCAAGGAATACAACAATCAAGTTGCAACATCGAAAGTTCCATTGCCTTCTTGACGGCACAAAATGAAGAATTTAAGAAAAAAATCGAATCTTTAGAGGACAAAATTAAAGAGGATAAAAAACATATTATTATTTTGGAGGATAAAATGGAGAGTATGCAGCAAGACAATAGAAAGGCTAATTTTGAAATAAAAAAACGTACCGAAGAAGTCAAACGAAACCAAAGACGACCTCATTCATATGGTTACAAGCCTATCGAACTCAGTGGGCTGTCCGATGGATAAGACGGTTATCCGCGATATATACAGAGTTCGTACAAAGAAAGATACAAATAACACACCAATTGTAGTGGAAACAAACTCCACATTGATAAAAAATAACATTCTGAAATCTTGTAAGGCATACAACATTAAACAAAAGTCGAAACTATGTGCTAAACACCTGGACATGCGCACGAACGAGGATACACCTATTTTTATCACTGAACAGCTAACTGCAAAGGCTGCACGCCTACACTTCCTCGCACGTGACCTAGTGAAGTCAAAAGCTTACAAATACTGCTGGACTGCATATGGACGGGTATATCTCAAAAAAGAAGACGACTCTCCATCCATTATAATTAAAAGTGAAGCACAAATCCATCAGCTGATAATCCATCAATGACTATATTGTCATAACAAATTTCAGTACTGTTCTCACTGCTTCTTTGCTTATTTTCTGTGCTTATCAAACTGGGTATGTAAAGTCTGTTACACTTACTCGACGTTCACACAAATTACATTATTTTTTATTCCTCCAATTACACCAACAAACACACACATACATTATCATTATCATACATATTATAGACCTAAAAGGTTATTCACACTACAGTCAATTTTAATTCACGACATGAAACTAAACAGTACAATTTATAGATATAAAAATATATTAGTAACTAAAAATACATTGATTAAAATCTACAAAATAACAAAATTTCTACAAAATAATTATTATCTAACCCTAAAATCCATATTATTATGCGTATGGCATGTATTTACGTGGCTTCAAACATTATATATAAATAATACCCTGATTCAAAAGTGTACCGTATACTTAATAAAACATAATAATGGGTGATCTACTACAAACTTTAAATGACATCGATAATTTGAGTATTGCAAGATCGATAGAATGCGATTGTAGTGAACTCGCTCAGAATTATAACATAAATAAAAGTGACCTTACCATAATTTCCCAAAATATTAGGAGCGTTTATTGCAATTTCGATGACTTCGTAGTAAACATGTCTTGCTTGAATTTTGAAACAGATGTTATAATTCTGACTGAATGCCGACTTGATCTAAATAAACCTATACCGACATTAGCCAAGTATCGCCACTACGCTACAACTCGTCAACTAAATCAAAACGATGGCGTTGTGGTATATATCAAGGACACCTTAAAAGCCAGTGTCACAGAACTAAGCATAAGTCAAGCATCATGCCTACAATTAAATATATTGAACAATATCATCTTAGGTATCTATCGTTCACCATCAAATACTAACGCGGAACCTTTCATAAATTCCATGGCACTTCACTTAGATAACCTAAATTCTCAAAAAAGAAATATTATAGTTGCTGGTGACATTAACATCAACATAAGACCTAAACACACTGAACAAACATATGAATTTAAAAACAGAACTTTATACCTGGATATGTTATCGGGTCACGGTATTCTCTCTGGTCACACCTTAATTACAAGGGAAACCAATTGTCTTGATCACTTTATGTTGAAAATAAACAGGAAACGGCACTCTGCTTTTATTGCCATACTACGCACTACTGTTACTGATCACCGTACAACCTTTCTATCGTTATCTAAAATAAAACATTACCAAACTACAACAACAATTACTACCAAAATTGATTTTGAAAGTGCCTTATATGTTTAAAAGAAAAAAATCTGTCGACGTTACTTTTTTGTGAAAACCCTAATTACATAACAGAATGTTTAACACAAGGACTGCTTGACTCACTAAAAATAAATACTACTATTCACAAGATCCCTAAAAGTAAACGAATAATTAAGCCCTGGATCACTGAAGGTATACTAAGATGTATAAAAAATCGTAATACGCTCCAAAAACAATCCCGAGACGATCCTCAAAATGAAATAAAAAAAATTACATATGCTCGTTACAGAAATCATTGCAATAACCTTATAAAAAAACTAAAAAGAAAATATGAAAGAAACCTTATTAATAAATCGTTAAAAAACAACAAACTTCTCTGGAAAAACCTGAAAACTATCACATATACAAATAAATCTACTAGAACTAATTCTGAATTAACTAATCTAAAAGCATCGCCTACGGAATCAGCAAACTTCATTAATAAATATTTCGCAAATATCGGTAACCAACTGGCAAATGACATTCAACAAACCGTAACACAGAATGACCTAAATATATACCTACGTTCCTTACCTAGTCTTTCTAAATCTTTCGTTCTCCTGGATACTGATAACAATGAAGTGGATAGTATAATAAACTCTCTAAGATCAGATAGTGCCCCAGGATGGGACAATATCTCCACTAGGTATCTTAAACACGTAAAACATGAAATAATCCCAATTATAACGCATTTAGCTAATCTTTGTTTTAAAAAAGGCACCTTCCCTAATTATTTAAAGAAATCAATAATAACCCCCATATACAAGGGTGGGCAGGAGGGTGACGTTAATAACTATAGACCAATTTCTGTTATTCCTGTTATAGCAAAAATATTAGAAAAACTTTTAAACTCCAGATTGTTAAGCTATCTTCAAACCAACAACATTTTATCTCCATGTCAATTTGGCTTTAGACGCGGTACTTCTACGGAAGACGCTATCACGTCTTTAACCACAGTAATTACTAAAGAACTCGATAAAGGAACTAGGTGCCTATCGGTTTTTATAGACTTAAAAAAGGCCTTCGATACGGTCTCTATCCCCATCCTTATCCAAAAATTAGAAAAAATTGGTATTAGAGATACACAACTATCTATATTTACCGATTACTTGACAAATAGAAAACAGAAGGTTAAGCTAAATAATTGTGTCAGCGAGGACGTTGATGTAACATGCGGCGTACCCCAGGGAAGCGTTTTGGGTCCTACCCTATTCTTAATATACATTAACGACTTATGTAATATGGCAATCAATAAAGCTAAAATATTTTCGTATGCCGACGACACCGCAATCGTCTTCACTGGCTCAACCTGGGCTGAAACCAAAACCAACACGGAAAATGGTATGTTACACATGGCTTCATGGCTAAAAACAAATCTGCTTACGTTAAACACAAGCAAAACTAATTATATCTGCTTCTCAATATATAAAAATGTCCAACCAGAACCAAATTTTAACATAAAAATACATGAGTGTAGGAGAACGGCTGATTACTTCTGCAATTGTCCAACCATCAGTAAAGTTACCCATGTCAAGTACTTAGGTATATTATTGGACCAAAGCCTGTCCTGGTATCCTCAGATTGAACAAATTACTGCGAGAATACGAAAATTTATTTGGATTTTTAAAACTTTGCGACACATAGTCCCAAGAAGTGGCTTAACGAAAAATCTTCTAAATGAAGTGTACATCTCACTTGTTCAATCAGTAATAATATATTGTATCTCCATCTGGGGGGGCGCGCGTAAAACACGTTTCCTTGATGTTGAAAGAGCGCAACGGACACTAATAAAAGTAATGTATTTCAAAAAAAGGACCTTTCCCACCCACGAGCTATACCAAATAAGTAACTTAATAACAGTCCGAAAATTATATATTATACACATAGTATTAAAAAAATATAAAACCCTACCCTTAGATCCTAATGTTTTAGCTAGAAGAAGGAAACACGATATTGCTTCCACCCCTTTTGTAAAAACAGAATTTGCAAATATTCAGTACGACAAACGCTAGTCTTTCTTATACAATAAAATAAATAAGCAAATAGACATACATACTAAACCGTTTAAAGAATGCAAATCGTTGCTGATTATGTGGATAAATAAGTTAAGCTACGAAGAAGTAGAGAATCTTCTACAAAATATAAGGTAAATCCGCGTCCTGTACAAAACAACCACACACACACACACACACCTACACACACAAACACACCCCACACTCACACACACCCCACACTCACACACACCCTCACACTCACACACACACCCCCACACACATACACACCAACAGACTAATGATAATCTTTTCTTTATTTTTCTTTATTAACATGTTGCACTAATTGTATAAGATATAAAAGAGCGGCGCCTCCTGGCACAGGCATCTATATGCTTAAAAGGAGACGCTACCAACTGTATAATTTATAACGTGTAATAATGAAATAAAACCTTTTTGATTTTGATTTGATTTTTGATGATTCTGAAGTTGTAGCTATAGGCACAATCCTCACCTCTTGTGCAACCAAACGGCTGGGAGTATCGATTTGGTTTAAATGCCAAAAAAATAGTCAAGAAATAGTAACGCTATGCCAAATCTCGAAAATGATTCCAGAAATATAAAGGTGCCTTTCTCGCCACAATCCTCACTTGATTACCGCGGAACGCTTACGAATTTGAATTTGGTGTCAAAAAATAGTAAAGAAATAGTTGTTTCCAACCATGACAATTTCGACCTGGTTTACTATGCAGTTAAACTTCCATGTAAACTTCTACGTACATTCGAATCGAGTACAGTTGAGCACAAAATTATTAAGTCCGTATTTTTGTGGTCATCTTATTTTGCCGCTGCAATGGTGACATTAATTTGACACACCTATACGGTTCCGCGTTTTCTGTGGTGTCTGCGCCACTCGACACGGTTTCCCATGTCAATACGGTACGACACCGGTCCCGTAGTTTTAGACACTGTTCCCGTGGACCATTTATTTGAGTTCGAAGTGTAATCGCGAGGGAGTATCGGTTCTCCTACCCGGATCGGGGGTTGGGGAGTGCCTCCTGCATGAGCTACCTGACGTTGCTGAGCCGCGCGCGCCGCTTGCGCGACGTCTGGCCGTAACGCATCCAGTCGTGTCCGCATTCGACGCCCGGTGGCACACCCTTAGTTGCATGCTCACAATTGCGGTAATTGAATAAAAAGATATTTAATGCCTGTAACACATTTTCGCCACTAAGAACTGCTCTTTTTATTGCTTTTTTAACTGTCTTTACCGCATTTTCAGCGGCGCCATACCCTGTGGTCTATAAGGCGCTGTTGTCACATGTGCAATACAATTGTGTTTCCAATAATTTTTAAATTCTATTGATTGGAATAGTGGTCCGTAGGCAGGCCAAGGAAGCACTACCCACAATTAATGGCCGCCTCACGAAACAGGTTCTCCGTCTAAATAAACTAAAGCTGCGTACAGTTACTGCGGCCTTAACTGGCCATGGGTCATTTAACAAACACCTCTATGTCATAGGAGTAACAGACAGTCCGCTGTGCAGGGCCTGCATGGAGGATGACGAGACAGCGGCGCATGTGCTGCTAAACTGCCCGGTGGTCGCCACGTACAGGGCAAAGTACTTCGGTAACCCAGGTACCCTACGTGAGACGGTCAGTAACATCAAGGCGTTGCTGGCCTTCCTTGAGGAGCTGGGGTGGATCGAATGACCGATGTTCCCACCCGTACGCAAAATATGCGCATTGTCGTGGAGTTGCGGACACCAGCCCGCTGTACCTATTACCTATTAGTGGTCCGTTATCCGTAACGAGTTGCGATGGTAAACCAAACCTACTAAAAACTGTAATTAAAGCTGTGATTGTTGACTGTGAATCAGTACGACCTATAGGAAGTGCCTCAATCCACTTCGAATGCGCGTCGACAATAATTAGCGATTTTCTTCCCGAATACTCCGCAAAATCAGCATGTACCTAAGCGTTGCCATGGAAACAAAGGAAATTCCTACGGATGCAGGTCCCGCGGCGCTGCATCCCGCGCCATACGATGCGGCTCACACGAGCGACACATTACTTCAAGGTCAATATCTAAGGTAGGTAAGGTAGGACATTATAAATTGGCTACATAATAATAATTTAATAATAAATATAGGTAAGACAAAAGTTATGCACTTTAATCAACGCTGCGAAAACTCAAACGTTAGTATTACCTACCAAGGCTCTGACATTGAGGAAGCAAATAAAGCTGAGTTCTTAAGCATAGTGTAGTGATCAACAGCCAACTAACATGGAAACCTCATGTTGAAGAAGTGTGCAAAAAACTGAGTAAATCCGCTTTTTTCAACTTTCAAAGAAAGTCCACAGTCAGGCTCTTTTAACGGCATGCCATGGCCAAGTTGCCTGTTGTTGTTGTTGTTATTTATTATAGGTGAGGATTGTGTGGTGAAGGACACGCAACTGTAGTGTGCGTTGAGAATAAAGATGCATGCATAGTGAGTGTACGAAAGTGATGAAGGAGGAATCTTTCTTTCTTTTCTTTTTTTAAAAACGTTGCCTCACACTAGGAATTACTCTTGTATCGTGGGTGCGTTTATAAACATTTAAACTCACATACACAAACAGCCAGACCCGGAACAACTACCTGTAGGCAATACAAATATTTGTTCCGAGCGGGAATCGAACCCGCGACACACAGTGCAGCAGTCGATCGCTCAGCCACTGCGCCAACCGCGTCGTCGATTGTGTTGTGAAGGACACGAAACCTAAGCAGCGTTTTGTAAGTGACAATGGCTTTACATAACTGGTCAACTGCGCAAATTTTGGTAACTTTTTGGTTCAACACTCGTACAGTCCCTCGTCAGTATTATCTGACCCACCCTAAAAACAAACGAATTTGGACCCTCTGGCTGTAACATTAAGGTTTATTTAATTTATATGAGCTTAACAAACAAGTGCTCGAGGACTCGATGAACAAATACAATCAATACAGACACGCAAAGGACATCATCCATTTTGGTCCAAATGTGAAAGTGCCGGCTAACAAAAAAAACTGCATTAGTCTGATAGAACTTGTCCATCTAAGCATTTCTTATTAGGGCACCAAAGCTGTAGCACCACTGTACTTGATTTTAATTGAGTTAAAAAAATCTGTCTTTTCACTAACTAAAACAAATGAAATATCTTTCCACGTCGTTATATTTTCTATTAAATGAATGATTAAAAACAAAATAAATGATCCTAACCTGTAGTTTATGTTTGGGGGGGGGTTGTAATAATATAAAAATACTTTTAATTTTTTTATATTTAATGTATGGTTTTAAAACATCATATCATCTTCATCTGGCATAACAATAATATGCTCTAATCCCAAATCTGGGGGGGAAAAACCTTGTAAATGCCGAGCATAACTCATAAACCATATTATGCACATTATAAATGAGAACAGCACGTCGGAGGCCATGGTGTTTCATGGCCCCCGGCGGGTGCCGCCGCCCGGCTCACACATCGTGGTCGGGGGGGCTCGGACCGCTGTCGAGTCTACCATGAAGTACGTTGGATTGGTGCTCGACAGCCGGTGGGACTTCGGCCCTCACTTCCGGCGGCTGGCGCCCAAGTTGTTGGGCGCGGCTGGGCCGCTATCAACGCTGCTTCCCAATCTGGGGGGCCCGAGCGCCGCCTGTAGGCGGCTCTATGTGGGGATCGTGCGATGGATAGCCCTGTATGGGGCCCCGGTGTGGGCCTCTGACCTGACGGCCGGCAGTATCGCAATATTACGGAAACCGCAGAGAGCGATGGCCGTCAGAGTCATCAGGGGATATCGCACGATCTCCTACGAGGCGGCCTGTGTACTGGCTGGATCCCCGCCCTGGGACTTCGAAGCGAAAGTACTCGTGTCATTGTATCGGTGGCGCGAGGAAGAGAGGGCGTGGGGTGAGCGACCAATGCAGCGACACATGCGCGTCAGCTGCGTCGGTCTCAACTTCGCGAGGTCCTGGTGGCAGAATGGCGGGACAGGCTTACACGCCCTACCGCTGGCCTCGTCACCATCGAGGCGGTCCGGCCGGTGCTCGAGCGCTGGCTCGGGAGGAGGCACGGCTCCCTGTCGTTTCGGGTGACGCAGGTGCTCTCGGGGCATGGTTGCTTCGGGAAGTACCTGTGTCGCATAAACAGGGAGCCGGACGCCCGGTGTCACCACTGCGTCGACTGCCGGGAGGACACGGCGCGGCATACGCTGGCAGAGTGTGCCGCCTGGGAGGAGCTGCGCCGTGCCCTCATCTCAGAAGTAGGCAGTGACCTGTCGCTGCCGGCCGTGGTCGATTCGATGGTCGGCAGCGAAGAGTCCAGGGACGCGGTGGTTTCCTTCTGCGAAACAGTCGTCTCGCAGAAGGAGGCTGCGGAAAGGGAGAGGGAGATCTCGTCCACTCACCCGGCCCGCAGCAGGCGCACCGGGCGTCGGCGGAGGGCGGACAACGCCCACTTCCAGCCCCCCTAAATGGGTCCAGGGGCAACGGACTCGGGGACGTCCATTGCCCCCCACACATCAGGACCCGAGGTGGCGGCGCGTAGTGTTCCACGCGCGCCCCTCGCCGACGTCGCGGGGGGAGTCTAACACCTCACTCCCCCCCTGACCCGAGGAGGCCCGCGGCGGCGGGCCGGCATCAGTCGGGGGTTGCGGAAGGATCGTACGTTCCCGTGACCCCCGGCGTAGGTGTGATATGGAAAACCGGGGTGGTTTTTAGTCAATAAGAGTCAGACAGACCCCGTCGCGCGCCCCAGGGCGGCGGACATCCATGAGGATTTTCCAACCCGGAAACAAAAAAAAAAAGTGGTGGCACCGGCAGGGTAAAGGACTTACACCTACCAGCTTAGGTGGCCATTGTTGTAATTTCAAAAAATAATAAGCCAATTTGTAAAATTATTTTTTATTGTTCGTACTCATGTTTTTTTTTTTTGGGTATGCACACAGACTTATATTGGCTAGATAACGCAAGTCTCATCTTCTGTATAGAAACCAAGCGTGCCATTATTTTTCTACCTACTGTGACGTCACATGAGCGATTTAGTGATGGGAACTCCCTGTCCGCGAGTAAACGATTCAAAACGATCCGCGTTTCGCCTCGCTCGTCCGCCAGTACTCTTTGGATCGAGAGGTCGTGCGCGCATCCCGTCCGCTTGCATGTTATTGTTTTAAGTTCGCCGCTCTTCAAGTTACACGATGTATCCTCATTTGACGTAGACGGCTGGTGAATGTCCTGTAACACGAATTAACTATTAAATAATCCTAATATCAGCGTCAAGACGTCCACTTTTTCCGACCCGTTACATTTAGAATGAAACGAGTACCTACTAATCGATTTTTGCAAGATAACAGTGATAATTTAACTTGGGATCACTTGGAAATCTGTAAATATAATTAATAATATTCTAAACAAAATCACTAAATTGAAACATTGCAGTAAAAAAAAAAATTACACGTCACAAAATACCCAACGCAAACATTATCATTCCTCTGTTTCCAAAATCGATTAGAATCGAGAACAACTGTACAAACTGTGTGTACAACACTATTTGCTTTATTTGACAGAAAAATGAGAATAGCGACTGTACCACGAAGCTGAGCGACAAGTGAAAATATCGATCATTTTAATTTTCATTGCGTGTTTTAACAGACAAGTCCTACATGCTGCCATGTAACTAAAAACGGCAATGTATCATGAATTATTCGATACACACTCAGTTGCATAGTGTTCATTGTAAGACCACAATGACCACAAAATAATTGATTTTGCAATAAATAACACATAATTTAATAACAAAATGACTTACCGATGAAAGGAAATGTTTCCATTATCTCGTCCCACTTTTTTTGTGTAGTTTTTACAGCTCAATACAGCACAATTTGGCATTTTTTAGTTTTTGTTTAACGTCTGGCATCAAGAACGTTCGAGCGCGGACTGATTAGAAATGACGCTGAAGGAAGTAAATTTTACTCCCTTTTTACACGCGAAGTACATACACTTGCGTCGTCTAGCCAATATAAGTCTGTGGGTATGCAGGTTATATAATGTACAACAATAATTATATTGTGTTTTACAAAAAATATTCCAAACGTCATGTTCTGGCAAGATATTTCATTTGTTTTAGCTAATTCATTAGATCGAAAATACATGAAAAGACAGACCTTTGGAACTCAAATAATACCAAGCACAGTGGTTCTACAGCTTTGGTGCCCTAATAAGAAATGTTAAGGCGGACCAGTTCTATCAGAATAATCCACTTTTTTCTTTTGGCCGGCACTTCCATATTTGGACCAAAAATGTATGAAGCGTGGATGATGTCCTTTCATCTTTAACACGTAACGTTAAGGTAAACCCACCCAACATTGTCGGAGCCACCGGCATTATAATATCATTTTGTTAAGCTATTTTAATCATTATCTCGTTGACATTAAAGTTGAAAAGCTTTTAAGTCACACTACATAATTACAACCCAATCTTTAATTTCGCGTCTTTCCAACAAGTTCTTGTGGCTCAGCGGTTTGATGCTGGATTGGCGACGAACAACTTGTGGGTTCGAAAATACAGTCCACCTATATTATCAGTTTCATTTTTAATTTGTTTTCATTTCTACAATATTTCTTGCATTATTAAAGAACGAGCAATATGATTTACGCCTAATAATTTATCTTGTAAACAGGTGGGTAAATTGAAAAACTTTAAGTTCACAGAATTTATATTTACCAAGAATCGTTGGATACGAAGTAAAAAATATGTTTTTGCTTCGTGAGGTAGATAATAAATTCATCTAAGTGACAAAAGTTACACTACGCCTAATAGCAGTGACTGCGCACACACATTTGTAAATCGTTTCACATAACTCAATAAGTATTTTTAAGCAATTTGGTGTTAAAAAGCATCATGTCGCAACTTAATGACTATACCAAACATAAAATCATATTTTTACATGAGTAGAATGTTGGAATTAGAGAGATTGGTCATTGACTTAATATAGCAGTAAGTGTTTTTTTATACCTATTTTATTTTATTGATTGTGATTAACGAACGCGTAGTTGGCTATTTTACCATTACATTCACTCCTTATGTACGGTGCACGTACATGGATTTTAAAATATGATTGCAATTAGTTAGCCAGTAGGCTCGCGTACTTGCACTTTGAACGCGACCTACATTTGGCAGTGCATTGACACTGACACAGTGCATTATTCTATGCATTTTATGTATATTATATTTAGTGTTCAATTAGACGTGGTTTGAGTCGGACAACTTGCATTTTTATTTAGATTCATCCCGTTGAGCATTCACTGACATCTTATGCATTTAAGTTTAATTTGACATTCTGCATTACATTGACATTTTACATTTGCATACAGTACTTATGTTAGGGATGCACCCTACATAGTTTTTTTGGTCCTTCGAGCCTCAACTAGTGAAAACGCCGAAGAGATTAACTGTTTAACTCCAGGACATTTCTTAACTGGCACGTCACTCATGACAATTCCAGAACTCGACACTGACAATATTCACCGGTTAAGTAAGAGATGGCAAATCGTACAAAAACTTAGCAAGGATTTCTGGAACAAGTGGTCGCAAGAATACCTCCAACAACTACAAGCAAGACTAAAGTGGAAACGACAGAATACTGACTTAAAGGAAAATGACATAGTATGCATTAAAGATGAAAGGTTACCTGCAGGAAAATGGGCACTGGGTCGTGTAGCTGAGTTACACCCCGGAAACGACGGCCACACTAGAGTCGTGACATTAAAAACTGCAAAAGGCGAAACTAAAAGACCTATTACAAAACTGGTACCACTAGTTGAGGCTGAGGAACAAAACAACACTGACACTGACAAACTACCCAAAAACAGGCGAAACCGATCTAAAAAGATTACCTGGAACAGCTTGGTATGTTATATGCTGATGCTAGTTATGACATTGATAACGCCTACTGTCCAGCAAGATATGAAACTTACTCAACTGACAAAAAATCAAACGATTTACTTTGACAAGATTGCAGATTTACAAGAAATTAGAGATGATTGGAAACTGGTATTTTATTACAATATGACAAATTACTGGCGCAATGTGGATACACTGCAAGTATTCGTATCTCATATAAAGCAAGCTCGTTGCGAAGAGTGGATGATGCAATTTCATGTTCTAATTAACCAACTTGAACAAAGCACGAGCGAACTAAACTATTACAACGAATTACTGAGGTCGCAGCGGATAATTCAACACAGGTTCAAAAGAGGATTGATCGACGGAGTAGGACATATTGCAAACTCGTTATTCGGAGTGTTAGATCAACACTTTGCAGAACAATATGAACAGGATATCGACACAATTCAACATAATGAAAACCACCTGTTCCAACTGCTTAAAAACCAGACAAGTATTCTGGAAACCGAGAACAACATTGTACAGCGTAACGAAGCGACAATGGTGAAGCAGTTCACTTTAATCAACGATCACCTGATGTCCCTAGAAAACAGGACGCTCAAAGATAAACTTGAGAGTTCAAATGCATTCTATATCATAACATCGGCCATAGCTGCAGAAAGAATGGTTCAAAACTTAAAGGATGTTCAAGAATCTCTCATCAACACACTGACAAATATGTACCAAGGACATATGGACGTACATCTATTATCACCAACCCAAATGCAAAGCGAACTAGATAGAGTAGCCCGACTACTACCTCGCGATTCTACACTACCTGAAGTTCGTAATGACGTAAGAGACATTTACAGGCTGTTCAGAATACATGCACGCATAACACAGCACTACCTGTTGATGGAAATAAAGGTACCGATCTTGAGTGATGCCCTATATGAACTTAACAGACTTATCAGCATTCCTCAACGTATTGACACTAATCGGGTAATGTACGTTATTCCCAACTCTGCATTAATAGCATTTAACGCCAACCAGTACTCATTCATACCCCTAGAACTATATGACATTCATGAATGCCAAAAATTACACGAACAAACTCTACTGTGCAAACTAAATCACCCTATATACAACACCGGCGATCGTCACAAATCTATTTGCGATGTACAGCTGATTCGAGATAACGAAGAACACAGCGTTTATTGCCATACGGAAATAAAAGTATGCGCCGACAAATGGGTTAAATTACATAAGCAAAACACCTGGTTCTATTATTGTTGTGACACGTGCGAAGTACAACTAGTGTGCGGCACTCAAATGACATCGGAGACGTTACGTCACTCGGGTCTGATAACGCTCAAACAAGGATGCAACTTACAAGGCGACTCATTCACATTGCACGCATATATGGAACATACAAGTGACATTTTAGTCACCGAACCATACGCGATGATCATGCCCACGATCTCTCCAATCAATAACATTATCAATACCTCGATTCGTAACTCATCTTTGCATATTGAAACACACGAAGAGACGTTCAAGAAGATTGACACAGAACTACGCTCTATAAAAGAACAGTCCAACCTAGATACCTTATCCTCTCACGACGTTCATCACTACATTGCAATCTATGTGGTTGTTGCGATTAGCATTACACTGTTTGTAACATCGGTATACTTTTGGCGAAAAATGGCAACCCAAAGACAGGGGGAGGGTCCGCAAGACGCGAGAAGCAGAAGCAGACGAGAAGAAGATCATGACATCGAGGACAGGAATATCAAGATCGACAAACGGGACTCAAAAGTGAACAAAGTGTCGTGTGTTAACCCTACCTCAAGTGAAGTGAAATTTGACACTGAAAAACATAGTGATATGTGCTAATTTATTATTATGGTGACATTTTATTTATAGACTTTAGGTTACTTTTTTCATAATAGTCGTAGGTCAAGTATATTTACATTAGAGTCCTGCATTTTTACATTGTTTTTTACATTCTTATTTTATTATTTTTTACGTTGGAATTGTTTTATTTAGTTATTCTCTTTCTTTGTTGTGGCAATATGTACGGTGCACGTACATGGATTTTAAAATATGATTGCAATTAGTTAGCCAGTAGGCTCGCGTACTTGCACTTTGAACGCGACCTACATTTGGCAGTGCATTGACACTGACACAGTGCATTATTCTATGCATTTTATGTATATTATATTTAGTGTTCAATTAGACGTGGTTTGAGTCGGACAACTTGCATTTTTATTTAGATTCATCCCGTTGAGCATTCACTGACATCTTATGCATTTAAGTTTAATTTGACATTCTGCATTACATTGACATTTTACATTTGCATACAGTACTTATGTTAGGGATGCACCCTACACCTTACAAGTTACATACACGGTTCCAAAAATGTTTTTTTTTGTTTTAGAGAAATACGGTCAGTCATGCCTAAGACGTTATGGAGACAATGGAAATATTCAGCGGATTCGTCCAGGAGCAAAAACCATCAAGTATAGTCCCGAATTCGAACGCCACCGTTGTTTCAAGACATGTTGAAAATCCATTTTTTGCCCATTCGTGTAACCGCAATAAACCACAATATTTCAGGGGAAACAGTGACAAGGCATTTACATGCTGCTGGGATAAGGAATTATAAACCGGCACAGAAAATTGCATGGACCTGCTCATCGCGAAGAAAGGGTCCGTTTTGCCCAGGAATATTTAAATTTAATTTTTTTTATTTTCTATTTTTAAACACACCATGTAAGTAAATGTTCAATGGATTGACTGTTAAACCATTAAAATGTTGCAGATTATGTGGTGATGTTATTGTTATAAATATATTGTTTCTATTTAAATAACATGTTTATTCACTACATATAGGCAGCTATAAATCTGTAAAGCATTTCAAAGATGAATTCATTTTCTCGATAACAAACTTTTAAGCATAAGCATGCCTTGTTAAATGTTAATAAATGTTTAGATTTGATTATGGCATACTAATATAAAATGTAGGTATATTAATTTGGAAATATATATGAGCATTTACTTATTTTATCTTACCTAAGTGTTTTAATGAAATAATAAACATTTTAAACTTACAACTTTTTAATTTTATTTCTATACAAACTGCCCGTTTAAAAAAACAAGACCCTACGTCGTCCATTAAAGAAATGTAAAAAAAGTGTAATAAAATAATTAAAAAAAAAACAGCTGAGCAAAAAGCTACATTTAGGTTGAACGAGGTTTCGAACGTAAACAACGATGAACCGGTGTTCATCGTTGTTTACGTTCGAAACCTAAGAAGTTTTCTTAGAAGGTTCGCTTATAAGAGTTGAGTTGGTCTTGTGGTCACTAAGGTAGTGCGGTCACTACCTTAGTGACCACAAGACCAACTCAACTCTTATAAGCCGAATTGAAATTTGATCTTAGTTGTTATGCTAGACGCAATATTCTAAAGAATTTGAACTATATAGTATACTTTCATAAAGTTTATTCTTGCACATCACAAGCAGCCAACCTTCTCCTCGTGCAAATAGATTATTTTGTATTTTAAATAATCATTCCATTGAGACATGATAATAAAAAAAATCTACCTATAAAATAGAAAATAAATATGGTAAAGAGACGTTTTTGCAATTTAGTAAGACAAGGTAAAATATGTTTGAGCGTAGTAACTGCATACCCTTAGTAGCATTTGAATACCAGTTTTATAATAAATAATATTTATTTTTCAACTACCCACTTATTACAAGTTATGCGAAAATATTACCATTTTAAAAGTTTATATTTGAAGATTATCCGTCTATAGTTCTTTATAATAATACAAGTTGGAATAAATTCTAAATTGAAAGCAAAACAGTATCATCGTCGCAGGATTTGATCTCGCACCTCGATTTTCTCAGTCTTATACACAGACCACGAGACCAGAATTACTTGAACGCAATCATTAAAATAAGCTATTACACTAATTATATTATAACAAGTAGTTATAACATAATAACCTAATGCTAACGTTACAAAGATCAGCGTGTCTGTATTGTTATTGTATTTGTTAATCGAGTCCTCGAGCACTTGTCTGTTAAGCTCATATAAATTGAATAAACCTTAATGTTACAGCCAGAGGGTTTGTTTTTAGGGTGGGTCAGATAATATTGACGAGGGATTGTACTCTCACAGACTTTTCCCAACTTTGTTGAAGTCCAGTCTAACCGGATGCAGACTTTTGTGCGTCTGACTACCTGCTACGACTGTCAAATATCTACGAAGGACAGCCATTGATAGTAACATTTAATAAACATTGTCAAGTTTACACATCCGACGTAGTATAACAAATATCATCTTCAGCAATTAGTGGCATTTGCTATCATAATAGATTAATAAATCATTTGCAAACGATTACCGCATAACACATTACACTCCGCGGCCGTTATCCGTATGGCAGGCTCGGATCAAACATGACAATATTGTGAAGTGTGTTCTAGGTCATATGTGTGATCGACACGACGCTGACGGCGCCATTACGGTGTTATTTAATAGTCTCTTTCTAAGACTCATTACGCCAGGGCCCATTACAGTACAGTCGAGCACTGTTTTACCCTAAAGTTAAATGTGAATGTTCTATGAAATCTTTCAGTTATACAAAAAATTAAGTTTACAATCCCAACACCCGCACCCCACCGCGTTTGATTTCACAAAAAGGGCCTAGTGAACTACTGGTCATCTTTATACTGAGACGTCATAAAACGACAAGGTCTATTTATCTATGTGACGCTTAAATGAATTCAATTAATCTTTATTGCATCCATAATGTACACATACAGGTGGTAAGTGTAAATCAATAGAACTGGGACTTACATAGTCGTCAACCATAGTGAAGGCTCAATTTACTGGGAACTTTTGTCAAAAGTGGTAAAATAATTACGAGCTCGACGATACGTAACAACAGTATATTGAGTGGGTTACCTGTAGTAGTTTCGGGGGGCGTCAATTACATGCTCTTTCAAAGTCTCGGTGAAGTTCTGCAGGCTCTCGTCTGAGAAGCCGGTGCCGATCTTGCAGAGCGCCTGGAACTCCTCGGCGTGCGGCTCGTAGCACGCCAGCAGGAAGCCGCCGTACAGGCCAGCGCGCTTGCCTCGCCCGAGGTACGCGCCGATAACGACCACGTCGATGGTGTCGCCCACGCCTTCCAGGTAGTCTTTCTTGAGCTTCAACAAGTGATTTTTCATTTAGAATAGTATTAAATTCTGCATCCAGTAACTTAGGCTTAGGCAAAATCAAAAGTCATTTATTCAAATTAGGCTGAGAATCAGCACTTTTCGAATGTCAAAACCCGGAACAAGCGCCACCGCACACTGCGCCAACCGTGCCGTCAATGTTCTGTGCCGTGTAATGTTAATTACTTAACACCTAGTATTGTATACAATCAAGTATCAAGTATTTTCTAACTGAACAGACAGCTGTGCTGCTGGAGAGTTTGTTGCGCCACTTCTTCCCAGCGATAGCACTAGGAAGTGGTGAAGGGCGGGCGTTTTTGGGGGACTGTCTTTTGTAATTTTGACGTTCGAAAAGTGCTGATTTGAGAATCAGCACTTTTCGAACGTCAAAATTAGTTAGGCTGAGGCCTAACTTGAATAATAATAATAATAATATTTATTTACTCAAAAACAGAATAAATGACTTTTGATTTGATTCTACACTTAGTTCACAATAAAGAATTTAAAATTTGAATTTACACCTGGCGCCCGCGCTACGCGACGGAGCGCGGTGCAGTGTGGTAATCCCCTTGATGAACCGCGCAGTCATTCAACATCTTGCAATGTATTCATATGTACTGTGTTCAGTAATGAATATTTGATTTAAGTGGTTGCATAAAGCATAATGTTACATTTTACTGAAATGTAATAGAATCAAAAGTTGGATCAAAAATGAAAGAATATGAGAGTTTCAAGTATTTCAAGCGGCCGTTAAGCTATTGATTGATTGGCTGATTTTAAAATCCAAAAAAATGCTAACTGTTGGTAATGGGTGCCATTTTCGTAATCTACAAGAGTGCTGACGCTGAAAGTACGGTCAAAATCCAAGATGGCTTTGATCATAAATTTTTTTCAAAATTTCCGAGAGTGCAGAAGCCGAAAATCAAGTCATAATCAAATCCAAGATGGCGTTAACAAAAAGCCGGGTTTTTTGATAAGGTATTTAAGGATGCGAATGTGGTCACCTTGAGCCAGTTGTGGCTCCTGCGCGCGATGTCGTACCGCGCGTGCTCGCCGTCCAGCGCCTTGACCATGAGCCCCTCGCACGAGCCGCGCACCGCCTCCTCCATGAACTGCTGCACCTCCTCCACGGAGCTGCAGTCCTTGCTGGTCGCGAACTGCCACTCGCCTGCCAGCAACACCACCCATGGTTACAAACGTCAAATAAAGAGCTGTAAGCCTAATATCTACACATAATTATAAACGAAGTGTCTGTCTGTGTGACCCCGTTGATTGTTCTTTTCAACTACACAACGGATTTTGATGTGGTTTACATCATGATATAGATCATTTACATATTCCGAAAGGTTTAAGAATATAATTCCCTTCGTAGTTCGTATCCTGAACACTGAACGTGGATCCATGCGAGACACAATGGCTTTTTAATTATAATAATAATAATATCCCTGGACATTTCACACAGCGCCATCTAGTCCCAAGCTAAGCAACCTAATGCTTGTGTTATGGTAACAAGATGGCTGATAAACTACTTATATACATTTTTTTTTGTAAATACATACATATTATAGATAGAAAAACACCCAGACTCGGAACAAATACATGTAGGTCAAATATTTGTTCCGTGCGGGAATCGAACCCGCGACACGCAGCGCAGCAGTCAATCGCTTAACCACTGCGTCAACCGTGCCGTCCTTAGGTAGTATAATCGTAATTGTTTCTGTATAATTACAACTTATACATAATAAAGAAATCTCGACGTTTTGTCAATCGTAAAAACCGCGCGATACAGGGGCGGCTCGCTGGTCATACATATATTAAGAAACATTAAGATGCTAAAACACTCCGTAACGCAAATAGACCACCTCAAAATGAATGTTTTCCGGCTTAAAGTCTACCCGCACACTTCTGCAGGTGTGCCAGCGTGTTTTAAAGTCTACCCGCACACTTCTGCAGGTGTGCCAGCATGTTTTAAAGTCTACCCGCACACTTCTGCAGGTGTGCCAGCGTGTTTTAAAGTCTACCCGCACACTTCTGCAGGTGTGCCAGCGTGTTTTTATGTTTTTCGCCTACATAAACGTAACCTACGCCTGGGTACACAAGTTAAATCTAACCGAGGAACATATTATTGTGCCAAATGCAATAATAATATCCCTGGACATTTCACACAGCTCCATCTAGTCCCAAGCTAAGCAACCTAATGCTTGTGTTATGGTAACAAGATGGCTAATAAACTACTTATATACATTTTTTTTTTGTAAATACATACATATTATAGATAGAAAAATACCCAGACTCGGAACAAATACATGTAGGTCATACAAATATTTGTTCCGTGCGGGAATCGAACCCGCGACACGCAGCGCAGCAGTCAATCGCAACAAGTCGCTTAACCACTGCGCCAACCGTGCCGTCGCAATTAAACCAGTTTGCAGATAATACAATACGAGAAAACTTTAACCACTCTGCTCGACTAGATTTTGACATATGACATATCAGCTGACTCGACGGAATGTTACGAATTACGTCATGAAATTCAGTAAATTACATCAACTTTCAGCATTCAAATTTATTAAGAAAAATATGTTTCCGCGCTTATTTTATACAATATATTTGTGGCAAATATCTTTAATTATTTGTTGAGGTCGGTCAAACTTCGTTAGTCTACTACGAAAGTTGTATAAAATAGGTATTACTACACCTATCCAAAAGGTAGGCACCTTAAACTCGGTGGAAATATGTACATAAACAACCTATTCTCTTGCTGAAAATATGCAAAAGGGAAAAATAAAGATATTATCATTCTCTCCGCGTTCTTACTTTTACCATTTTAATTACTTAAACTACTTATAAAACGCAATCAAGTCTTGATAAAAATTACAAAAAATTGTGTTTCGACATGACACTTCTTAGTGCTGACCATCCGTCCAGTTTTCTTACTTCGATTCAAAAATTGCATAAAGCCTAATCGATAATCGGAATTTGAAAAATAAAAAAAGGTGTAGAAACTATATATATCCTCTTTGGTATATTTTTCATGAATTAATTTATTTTTGAAATTAATCATTCTAATTACCGTACCTACACGTACGGTGTGGTTAGGTGTGTAATTTTTATGGTTCCGTACGTCCAAATGAAAAAAACGGAACCCTTGCAGGATCACTTGTGTCTGTGGGTCTTGTCTTTTCTTATTTGCTTCGAATCTACTGGACCGATTAAATTGAAATTTGGTACACATATGAATTTCTGTGACCCAAAGACGGACGTGTAACGTAAATAAATTAATTTTGAAAATGGGGTCACTCTTGGGGGGCAAACTAGAAAATATAAAAAAAATCTTTGCTGTACCTCTGTGTGACATATCAATTAATGAAAGGGCTTGTTGTGGGGTTTTAAATATATTTGCTTAGTAACTAAAACAAAAGTTATGTGGCCGTCTGTCTATGTGCCGGTCGGTCTAAACTAACCGTAAAATCTAGATTTTGACCAATTTGCACCGGCCAGCCTTTCTTACAGGGTTAACGCGGGCGTTTTCGTGGACGCGCGTTGTGGGACGAAGTAGGCACTCCTTATGTCCCAAACTGCCGTTCTGTAGCTTGGGATAAAATTTTAAGAACTGTAATTGTCTGATTTCTAATTTAAATGATCTGAAAATACTTTTACGGAACCCATAATTTCGTCATGTCAGTCTGTGTGTGCGTTCGGATGTCAATGCCATTAACCATTTTACTCGTAGACGTTAACGAGTGTTAATAACACTATATCGTATTCGTATTCTATGCACGCAAAATGGTGTAGTAAAATTACGATAAACATAATTAGAGGTAGCATTCCCCATGCATGTACCCGAGGGTTGAAAAAAATCTATGCACACAAGCGTGTGGGGGGTATTGTTGGAACTTATAATTAAAATTATAAAGATGTTTCTAATTGACTTAACTTTTAAAGTCAATCGTTTTTGACATATGGGATATTTTCGTTTAAAACCGCAGAATTAACTTGGTTTTTTACAGTTTTTTCGAGAACTTTTATGAAATACAAACTTATTTCTGCAGTCGATAAAATTAATGATATGCGCTGTGTATGCGTAAATATTCATCCCAAGTACGGGACCTTTTGCTGTGCATGGTCCGACATACACTAAACTTTTTTTAATTTCGTTGGGAAACTACCACAAAAAGTAAACAATTTCTATTACTCAAGTAAACTAATATAAATAAAAACTACCAAGCTCATACAGCTAACAAAACATAATGAAATGTAAAGTGTTTGCGGAATACTTAATTAATCTATCATCATTTCCCAAACTTTTGCTAAGCCTATCTAAAAATGTATACTGGGCGTTCTGTAGCAAACTATTAGAAAGTATCAAAAATTAATAATTGCACAATAAATAAAAATAATTTTGAATAGTAAGCGCATTCCGAATATAAATTCAAATATAGAAACAATTCGGCGCGAAATTGAATAAATGACTATGGTCATAGGTCCTCTGTTATTGACTCAGTTTCAATATAATGTCCAAAAAACGATTAAATTTACATTAGGAAAGCATAAATCATTATTATAAATAATGCTTGTTGTATTTAATGCTAAAAATAATTTTATTTCAATTTCTGAGAATCGATTTCTGACATTCGTCATATTAATTACTCGGGTCAAAGGAAATTAAAAAAAAAATCGTTTGCATAATCGCTTTCGCACATGATTACGATAAAAAAAAACAACAATGGTCGGCGATTTTGAACACAAATTAAGTAGTGGTAATGAATAATACGTGTTATTGGACCTGTGTTTCAATATTACGTTAGGATTTGGGCATTTTCGTGTTTTTTATAATATTTGTAATAATATTTTTCACATTTTACATCTTATCTACATGTGCGTGTGTGACTTTTGTGAAAAGTAAAAATGTAAACACGCACGATTGGCGCGAAACTTCGACTTTAGATATCAAAAAACTACATTACCACTACTTATTTAACATAAACAATGGATGAATTCGTCAAATAATTAAATCATGTATTATTCATTGCCCCTGTGGTGGAGTTTGGATTTTCGAAATCCCCAATTTTTATGTTTTTTAGCCTCGACCACCACTGTCATCAAAATGGCGATTATCGCAATTACAGACTTCAATTTAATAAAGGTAAATTAATAAACTTGCGCGCTAAATATGGAAAATTGAATGGCGATAACATATGAGTTTTTTATCCAACTCTCTTAATTAACGCACATTCATAAGATTTGATGGGTAGTATAATCAATATTTACATTATCAGTAAGGGTGTCGTATGTCGTCATTTCAAGGTCCAATGGGACCCATTACTGAGCCAGCGGAGGTTCGTGTGTTCGGGTCCATTCGGGGGCGCTACCGAACTATACGGTTAAATTGCAACAAAATGAAGATAATACAATACGAGCAAACTTTAAATTGCAACAAAATGAAGATAATACAATACGAGCAAACTTTAAATTGCAACAAAATGAAGATAATACAATACGAGCAAACTTTAAATTGCAACAAAGAGTCATTGCATCAGCCGGCAGTTCCGGCACTTTACTGCTGTAATTACAGAACGACTGAAGGTAATAACTCAGCACCTATGTTGTGAGCACCGGCATTATTCGCACAACGAGTATAATCATAACATCGCTAATTACCGAACAATGCAACAAAGATACAACACTGAGACTGTAATTAAATGCACACATCATACCGGTTGATCTATTTTTATTTGTGAATCATATTCAATAGGAACTGGGTATTCCTGTCAGTCGCACTATTACTCAGATGATAACGTGACTGTTGCAGTAAGTTCTTACTTCTCAGTACGTTTGTGTGGTCTGAGACGACACTGCAACTTGTATCTATACTAATATTACAAATTTTAATGTGAAGTAACTGTATGTCTATTACCTTTTCACCTCCTGCCGGCTGAATGGATTTCAATGAAATTTGCCACACAAGTAGACTATGACCTGGGTTACGACATAGGTATATAGGATAGTTTTTATCCCGGTAGTACGTTCAGTACGTGAGATAATTTCCGACCTATGTAAATGATGTGGGGGACTACGCGGGCAAATCATAACTTATAACTTGTACGTTATTAATATAGACTATTCTTAAGTCGGTTTTAATGTCGTCATAAAGTTAAGTCCAGCTTGTATAGTGTCGTCATAAAGTTAAAGACTGCCGTGTGCATATTAACAACCAATACAACCAGACTGGGTCAGATACACCACAAGAGTTATTTATCTTGAATTTGAAGACCGCGGCGATTACTGAAAGGAAATAATTGACCCGTGTAAACAGTGGCCTAGCAACAACGAGCGAAGTAAACGTAACATTAATTCCGAAGATTTCAATATTGGAACCCGCGCTTGGGCCTCAGCCAGCACGTGCGACGCTCGCATGTCGAAAGACAACAATCGCCTCGCCTACAAAAATTGACAGCGTTCGAACTCTGTTACTGTTGGCCTGCATGATCCTACTGCTGGGCTAAGACCTCTGCATGATTTCCAGCTCGTTCGATCCAGGGCTAATGTGGACCACTAGTAGTTGGTTTCCTTCACCCTCGTCCCGCCATCTGGGGCTGGTCTGCCGTATGCCCAAATAGCTGTGGGCTAAAATACCCATTATGCGCCCCGACACAGCCAGAAGGCGTCGCAGCAGTCCCCGTAGAAGATGGCGTTCAAATAAATATAGTCATATTTCGAGTTGTCAAATCGTAGTTTAAGAAATCGTCATCCCGTTACCCTCCTTCTCGTTGAGGTGCTCGCGCAGCGCGGCGCGACGCTCGCGCAGCGGCCGGCGCACGTAGGGCTGCCCGTTGAGGAACAGCAGGTCGAAGATGAACACGCACACCTGCACCTTGATGTCGGCCTCGCTGGCGTCCTTGCGCTTGCGGGTCGACAGGATCTGATGGCAATGTGGATAAGTTTACTACATGGCTGAATATTAAACACGGCCATCATAATTAAAAAATAGTTTTAGTCGATGGCCAGTTTTTTTTCCTTTCTATTTTGTTCTGCAATCAGTCAGTTATCTATGAGCAGATGTGGAGTAATTAGGGCTTTGCAGAATTATGTCTTCATTAGGAATTCTCTTTATTTGCATAAGACTTGTAAGGCTAGCTTAATAAGTGTGTTAGTGCACGCTGATAAACCATGGAGCATTGGATACTGGTTTTAGAATGTTGTCTTGTGCCCCACAGCTGGATCCCACATGTCCAAATAGGCCGCAGTATGGCATTGTCCAGGAGCAGTCTGTTATCTATGCTGGGCGTGGAGGTTCTACCTAGGAGCTATTGTAAACTTCTGTGTTTTATGTTAAGTTGATCTCTCTTAGTTTGAATCATGAACTTTCCATGTGAGTTTTCGACCAAGCGTTATGCCTAAATATTTTACAAGTTGTTGGCAAGTAATTACACAAAACATAATTGACGCATTTGGGTAAAAACATGAACATGTGAGGTTCAATAATTTGAGCTACGCTGACGACATAGTGCTGCTGAGCGCATCGGTCTGCGGTCTTAGGAAACTGATGGGGACCTGTGAAGAGTATGCCTCGAGCTATGGGTCGAAATATAATGCAGGGAAGAGTAAATTCATGGTGTTTGGGGCTAGTCTGAGAAGTATGAATAGTGTACCCCCTGCGAGTACAAATAATGCACCACTAGAGAAAGACAGTGGACAGTTTAAATATTTGGGTCACATTGTTACAGCTGATCTACATAAAAGACGATGCGGACATTGAGCGGCAGCGGACGGCGTCGTCAATCAGAGGTAATATAGGCCCCTTTTCCTGATTTATATCAACGATTTGTGTAGTTTAAATATTAATCAAGGCAAAATTATATCGTTTGCAGATGACACGGCGTTAATATTCACCGCTAAAACAATTAGCAAATTGTACGAATATGCTCAAATAGGTTTCAATACTGTGTCTAACTGGCTCCAAAGCAACTTACTAACATTAAATGCCGACAAGACAAAATATATTCACTTCTCCATCCGCAAACCGCATTTAAATATTACCAACTAACTCTCATCTGTATGCCCATCATTGCAGACTCCGCTCAGTCAGCATACATGTTTATCCTTAAAACATGTAACATAAAATATCTCGGGGTTCAAATAGACGAGTTGCTATCATTTAGACCACATATTGACAGTTTGGTTAAAAGAGTGCGCAAGTTAATTTTTGTTTTTAAAAAATTGCGAGCAATTGCAAATAAAAAACTAGTGTCACAAGTTTATTTGGCCCTTGGTCAATCTGTAATACAGTACTGTATTACTTCATGAGGTGGAGCACCTAAAACTTACTTACTGCCTCCTGAGAGAGCACAGAGAGCAATTTTAAAAGTAGCTAACTTCCATCCCTTCTCTATCCTACAGATCTGCTATACAAATCCTGTAACGTGCCGACTGTTCGCTAGCTTTTTATAACCCACTTGGTTTTAAAACAGCACACCATGCACTCCTTGGTAATACCCCGGTTGCATAAAATTTTAAGGCATAATATAGTTTGGCATCACGTTTTCGCATAACTTTTATTAGCGTAATAATAAAATAGTGCTGCATAATAATACTTTGGCACAATGCAAAGGTTAGCATAACTATAATGTAGTCCAATATGTTTGGGCTTAAGTTGGAGTTGCATAAATTTTAAAGGCATAATATTTATTTGTCTAATAATCATGAGTCATAAAAATATAAAGTCGATGTTATAAAACGTCGTCGTCGTTTTTATGTTATATGGGTTAGGTTAGGTTAGAACAGTGGAGGAAGAGGAGCCCCCCTCCTGTCACGGAGTCGGAACATGGCGCGGCGATCCTCCGTATCCGCGCCAAGAAGACGGCTCCAGGCCCCGACGGTGTCCCAGCAAGAGTGGTAGCAATCGCTGCCACTCGAATGGAGGAAAGGTTTCGGGACCTCTTCAGCGCATGCCTTGCGACTGGGAGGTTCCCGAAACCTTGGAAGGAAGGGCAGTTGTGCCTCCTCCGCAAGGAGGGCCGCCCAGCAGACTCCCCCTCGGCATACCGGCCCATCGTCTTGCTCGATGAGGTCGGAAAAATGTTCGAGGGGATAATCGCGGCCCGCCTAAAGGGCCACCTGCGGGGTATCGGGCCGGACTTGTCGGACGCTCAGTTCGGTTTTCGGGCTGAGCGTTCCACGGTGGACGCGCTGGCCTGGCTTAAGGGCCAGGCGAAGGAGGCGATGGAGGCGGGGGACGGATTGTTGGCGGTGTCATTCGACATAGCCAACGCCTTCAACTCCGTTCCTCACTCCACTATCCTTGAGGCGTTCCGGTTCACGGAGTGCCCCGATACATGCGCAGTCTGCTGGCCAGCTACCTGGAGGATCGGGCGATCCTCCTGGTAGATAGGACTGGCCAAGTCCGGCGGTACGCCGTCGAAGCCGGCGTTCCACAGGGGTCAGTCATAGGACCTCTCCTCTGGAACGTCGGCTACGATTGGCTCTTGCGGGGAACTCTTCTCCGAGGCACGAGTGTCGTCTGCTACGCGGACGACACTCTCCTCACCGCCCGGGGGGAGGTTTCAGGGAGGCGGCCAACTTGGCCTCGGCGGGCGGATCCTTGGTCGCGGCGAGGATCCGCCGCCTAGGTCTAAGGGTGGCGCTGCACAAGACCAAGGCCGTGTTCTTCCACGGACCAAGGCCACGCCCCCCACCTGACGCCCACATCTTCGTGGAGGGCGTCAGAATCGAGGTCAAGGCCCAGATGAAATATCTGGGCCTTGTGATCGACAGCAGGTGGCGTTTCGGCCCGCATTTTAGCGGGCTGTCTTCGCGCCTGCTGAAGACGGCGGGGGCGCTATCATGGCTGCTCCCCAACTTGGGGGGGGGCCAGCGCACGATGCCGGCAACTTTACGCCGGCATCCTGAAGAGTATGGCCCTCTACGGGGAGGACTATTTGGGAGGACTCCCTCCATCGGAGGGAGAACGCCGCCGCTTTGCGGGCACCCCAGAGGGCCATAGCCCAGCGGGTAGCGCGGGCCTACCGCACGGTGGCATCGCGGCAGCGTGTGCTCTGGCCAGCACCCCGCCTTGGGAACTCGAGGCGTGGGTGCTCGCCAGAGTGTACGAATGGACGGCGGGGCGGAGGGCGAGAGGAGAACGCACCGCCCCGCAAGAGCGGGAGGCCGGCCGGCGGGATTGATGTATGTGATCATTCAAATTTTCTTCTTCGCCAGAATTGGCAGTAACACAAAATGAACCATTTCGTTTTAATTTATTGTAATTTGTAACCGTGTAACGGCTAAGAGTATATTAATAATACGGTACCGGCGACCATAGACTATACACTTATAAACTGAGACCGGCGACTATATTGTGTGATGTTGCCAGAATATGTCACACAATAAGGATTTCCCTGACACGGTTGCAATAATTGATGATGCCGGTCAGAAATGAAATACATATAATAATGGGATAATCTTGATGTAAAATGTTATAATTATTGTTTTAAATTATAGAGAACTCTTGTATTTGATTTTCTTATTTGCATTTAAGTTGGTATCACAGAGACATCTATCGATAATTAATAAACTAATAGCTTCTCCGTTAGGAAAAGTAGATGGCGACTCTTTCTTTACTAAATTTATGCATGTTCTAACTGTCTCCCCCCTGGATCCAAGTCTGACTGGTCGCGGCTAGTCCCGGCCTTATATAGTGCAGCAGATAGTTCCAGAACCTTATATTGTAGAAACATTTAGAATATTCGAGTACATACCGGCCCCGACTGACCAGATGTCGATAGTTCTAGTATCGAAATTTCTAGAAGGATCTATTTAGTTCTACTACTCCATACTGGATGGCGCTAGTAGTAAATTAGTTCTACTACGTGATACTAAATGGCGCTAGTGGTAACTAATGTCACCATGTACAGACGCCAGCAGGTCAAGCTACCCGAAACTGTAAAATTTTCCCAATCAACCTTGAACCGTAATGCTTTAGCGATAAAGTTGAAAATCTATTAAAGAAATTTGACAGATTGTAGTAGCTTGATGTGCTGGCGTCTGTACCAGGCATTAATTGACTAAAACTGTCTGCGTGTATATTTTAGTTTGTCTAATGAATAAGCTTGATTTAAACCCTGCTAAATGTTCAGTAATCTCATTTAGCAGGAAACACGTCCCTCTCCCTACAACGTATTTACTTAAAGGGCAGCTATTACAGAGGTGTGACGGCGTACGGGATCTAGGTGTTTTTCACGATTCAAAACTTTTATTTAACGTGCACATTGAGCAAATACTAGCAAAAGCTTCGAAGTCACTGGGTTTTGTCATGAGACTCGCTGGGTGTTTTAAGAAGGCCAAAACCCTTAGAATCTCCATTGCTCTTTTGTCAGAAGTCATCTTGAATATGCGTCACAAATTTGGAACCCATGTCATGGCAAATACATAAATCGTAATGAGAGTATCCAAAAAAGATTTATTCGTTTTCTTTGCTTTCGGCTACGTGTACCATATCATTCTGATCACTACTTAAATCTCTGCAAGAAGTTCCATTTAAAGCCACTTTTAGATCGTCGCCGACTTGCAGATTGCACCTTTCTTTTAAAAATCTTAAACAACGAAATTGACTATCCCGTCTCCTGCATAAATTGTATTTCAATGTCCCCCAGAGATCAGTTAGATTTAATCCACCTATCTCCATTCCTTTTTCCTCATCCAATTATAGTCAGTTCTCTTTTGACCCATTTACCACCAAAGCCCATTCTGCACGCACTCAGCTGAATACCAACTTTTTTAATCAACAAAATTGATTTAACACAGGCATATAATCAAATCGAATTAGATGACCCCGACAATTGTACAGTTATTAATACCCACAAGGGTCTTTTTAAGTATAAAAGGTTAGTTTATGGCCTATCCTCGAGCCCAGGCATATTCCAAAGAATTATGGCCAACCTACTCAACGATATCCCAAACGTAGAAGTATTTCTCGACGATATCATTATTGGATCACGCAATATTAGGGAACATTTAGTTATACTGGAAAAAGTTTTAGAGCGATTACATAGTAACGGAATGAAACTAAAACAAAATAAATGTGTGTTTATGACTAATGAAGTGAAGTACTTAGGATTAATTGTTTCCGACGAGGGTATTAAAGTGGACCCAGAAAAGGTAGAAGGTATATTAAACATTCCCCGACCAGAAAATATCACCGACTTAAGGGCTTTCCTAGGAACAATAAATTATTATGCTAAATTCGTCAACAATTTGAGCACTATGCTGGCGCCGTTGTATACGTTATTAGGGAAGGGAGTGACGTGGAAATGGGACAGGGAATGTGAGGCAGCCTTTAAGAAAATTAAAAATGTTTTAATTAGTGCGGACGTCCTGGCTCATTATGAACAAACAAACCGTTGTTTTTAACTTGCGACGCGAGCGCGAGAGGCATAGGCGGCGTGCTGAGCCAAATGTGCGAGCAGGATAGCAGCACAGGCGGAGCGCGCGAGCGCCCGGTGGTGTATGTATCGCGCGCGGCGGAGAAACATTATTCGCAAATCGAGCGGGAGGCATTAGCTATCGTGTTTTGTTTAGAAAAATTACACCAGTATTTAAACGGTCGACGTTTTACACTACGCACGGATCACAAACCGTTGGTCACTATTTTTGGCCCTAAACAAGGTATACCATCGATGGCCGCAAGTCGATTACAAAGATGGGCTATAAAGTTGTCAGCCTATACCTATGATATTGAGTACGTCACTTCTAAACAGAACGGGGCGGACGGCGACGATTGCCGGCTGTGGTTGCGAGTAAACAAAGAAATACAATTCCGGAACAGTCATATTTACATTTCGCGCAAAATGCAATGCTATTAGACTATAACGAAATTAAAAAACAGACGAGCCGAGATCAGTTACTAGGCCGAGTTTTAAGATATCTTCGCGACGAATGACCATCCGATAACGAAATAAAATCGCTCCAGCCTTATTTCAAGCGCCGAAAAGAACTTTATGAGGAATTAGGTTGTGTGATGTGGGGCCACAGGGTGGTCGTACCTGAGGTTTGTAGGAGTAAGGTTCTAATTGGTTTACATGAAGCCCATATGGGCATAGTCAAAACGAAAGCTTTTGCTAGGAGCTACATTTGGTGGCCGGGAATGGACGAAGCGATAGAAAACACATGCCGCGCTTGCAGTGTCTGTGCTGTAGAAAGTGAATCGCCGCCGCGACATATGCCCTGCCCTTGGCCATGGCCAGATAGACCGTGGGCCCGTATACATGTAGATTTTTTGGGCCCTATTTCGGGGCAGATATTTTTAGTTATGGTTGACGCTAGAACCAAGTGGCTAAAGTTAGTCAAGTACCTAGTACAGCGGCTAGTCACACAATAAACGTTTTAAGTGACGTGTGCGCACGTTTTGGTTTACCTAAACAAATAGTCTCGGACAACGGGCCACCCTTTACAAGCCATGAGTTCTCGCAGTTCCTTAATGCCAATGGCATTGAACACATCTTTTCAGCACCATATCACCCTGCCTCAAACGGGGCAGCAGAGAATGCAGTTCACACAGTGAAAAGGGTGATGAAGAAGGCCATTAGGGAAAATTTAAACATACCTTTATTTATAAATAAATTCCTCCTATATTATAGGAACACGGAACACTGTACTACAGGTGAAACTCCGGCGTCGCTCATGTTCGGCCGCAGGTTGCGTACTATATTCGACGCCCTGAGACCTAATAGGGACAATAAAGTTAGGGACGCTCAGTGGCGACAACAAAAGTATGGCGCAACTGGGTCACGTCAATTGCATCCGGGGGATGAAGTTTGGTTGCGTCAGTATAGGGGACAGGATAAATGGTTATCAGGGAAAGTTACGGAGAAGATGGGAACCACCGATTACAAAGTAGTAGATGCTTTAGGTAGGGAATCCCATAAACATGTTGATCAGCTAAAGCAACGGATACGGAGTTCATTAATCTGTCCTTCTAGCCCGGTTAGAGAGAAGCCAGAGATGGTGGATGTACCTGGGAACCAGGAAGCGCCCAGGGACGTCGACGACTCAGCCGCAGCAAATACACCTCAGGGTGACGGAGAACAAGAGCATTTTGAGGATTGTGTCGAACCAAAAACACAGACTCCCTTGCCTTCTCCTGAGCCGACCCAGTCTCGTGCCATCCGGGCATGTAGAATGGATAAGCCACCTAGTTATAAGATATGATAAGTAATATTTCCTCTTTTGTTAGTTACGTAAGTTATTAATTGTATAAGTATTATGTATTAGTAAATAAGCTACCTAGTTATAAGTAATATTTTGGGTTTTGTTAGTTATGTAAGTTCGTAATTGTATACGTATAAATATAAGGATGTTTAGATTAAGGGTGAAGGTGTGCGTCGGGAGCCGCGTGACGACTCCCGGCCACCGAAGGCGCGGGCCTGCGGGCGGTGAGTAATGGGTAACTCACCGTCCGATCAGGACCAGGCCCGTGCCGGACGGCGTGTTTGTGTTCCACGCGCGCCTCAAAGAGATGTCAGCATGAGTGACGGGGCCCCATAGGGCCGAAGCCTGCCAGGGTAGCGGGATTGTCCGAAAGGGTTACCGCTGCCCTGGAACATAAAGGGCTAAGGAAGGAACACGGGTGGGTCTTAGTCAGTAAGAGTCTGACACTCCCTTCTGCTCCACCCAGAGCGGGAGGGGTCATTTGATGATTTCCCATCCTCAAAAAAAAAAAAAAAAAAAGCGTGAAGGTGTGATGTATGCGTGTCTATGTGTGAGTGCGTATGCGCCGATGCGGCGGTCGTGCCAAGGACGGACAGTCCCCAATAAACTACGGTACTAGCCATACGTTGTTTTACTTAAACACCTCAATTTTGTAATCAACGTATTTAACACAAAGTAGTATTACTTCTATGGTTGTGAGAAGTCTCTATTAGATCTAATAATAGCGTGATTGTATTCGCGAAAGCATAAGCATAATCAGCCCATGATGGTTTTATTGCTGGGAACAGATCTCCTAGTTGTGAGAGCGTTTTTAGAGCTGTGGTGATGATATCTAGAATTCACAACAGATACCACTGAGTCATCATTGCTTCATAAAGTCATATTCTCGAAAATAGACGACGATTCCCGTAGTCCATATGCGTCAATGATTACTTATTACCTGGTGGGCAGTCGGTTTGCTATACAATAACATAAAATGTGTTGCCTTTCACCTGGAAGGGCAGGATCTGCTTGGTGCTGGTGTCGTAGGCGACGGCCTCGCAGTCCAGCACGCAGCTCGCCACCGAGCGCCGCAGCAGCGCGGGCAGGCGCCGCAGCACGTCGGGGTACTTGCTGCGGACAGAGCGCGGTGTCAGCGCGGGCGCCCGGCTTGGTGCATGGCGTTTTTATCTTTACACACGATTATACTTCATGCATATTTTGCTTACACTCGTCTAGAACTCACTCTTGTAAAATTCTTATTTTGAAATTATTAATAATATCTTAACAACAGCTTTTATTATGCATAAATATCTGTGTTCATGGTACGACTCTTAAGCACACCTGCACTACAAATGATTAAATAAGTATATAATCTAAAAGCCGTTAAAATATTCCTCTGTCTCTGTGTCAACCCAATAGCAACCGTATTGCAACAGTAATAAAGATCACTGTGGTTTTGACAAACTTGCCAATGACAGCAACCTTATTGTAATAAAAATAAATATTACTATAATTTACAAAATCAGAGCAAAATAACTATAAAAGTCTGTGTATGCTACGTCGAACTAACCTAGTGTTGTTCTCCTGGTTGCGGCTGAACACGGCCGCACGCTCGAAGTCGGGCCGGTCGGTGCCGGGCACGTGGATCTGCGCGCGCTCGCCGTCGTACTTCCACTCGCATGTGAACTGCTCCTTCTCGAACCTAACCATACATTCATTAACAGAGGTTCATAATAATATTTCACAAAAACAATGACTGGGTTTTAACAAAGCCAGTACGTTTGACAATAAATGACTTTGACAAAACGAAAAATAAACTATGAGTTTGAGAAAATTAAGCATTTTGACAAACGAGAAAATTTGACAAAAAATATCAGCTCACCTGTCGAACACGTGCGTGACCTGCTTGGTGGGATGCGCCAGCATGGGCTTGAGCGGCACGCCGGGCGTCAGGCGCACGTGCGCGGGCAGCGCGGCCACGCCCAGGCGCAGCAGGACGGGCACGACGCGCTCGAGCGACGGGCACTCGCAGTACGTCGTCTTTATTATGAGCGAGTGCTCGTCGACGCGGGCCTGGGACGGGACGACCATTACGTGTATAGGTATACGATGGCAAACAGATCAGTGTAGCTTGCCTCACAATGATACCAGCCTATCACTGTCCCACTGCAGGGCAAAGGCGTCTACTTGCACAGGTAAGGCACGACCATTACACCATGTTTGCTCCGAAAGGGGTTTGCGATTTCAGATTTTTTTTTATTTTAGTACATGCAGGACTTACAGCTAATAAAAACAAAAGGAAATCATAATCACCCGAAAGCCAATTACAAATCAACTGGTAATAAGAATGACGTTGGCAATTTCAGGCCTATTTCTATTTTACCTGCATTTAGCAAAATATTTGAAAAGTTAATACTCAAGCAGTTGCTAAGACATTTTAATTTAAACAGCCTCCTCCATAATGAGCAATATGGCTTTATAAAGGGTCGTTCAACTACAGACGCTGGTGTTGCTCTGCTGAGACACATATTTGACGCATGGGAGAAATCGCAAAATGCTATTGGAGTTTTCTGTGATCTCTCTAAAGCCTTTGATTGCGTGCACCATGACACGTTTTTGCGTAAGTTACATCATTACGGTGTCCGAAACGAGGCTCTCAACATAATAATTTCCTATTTACATAATAGGGTCCAATGTGTAGATGTTAATGGCGCGAAATCTTCCGGGCTACCAGTTCAGTTAGGTGTTCCGCAAGGCTCAATATTGGGTCCATTCTTGTTCTTAGTATATATCAATGATTTACCATTCCATTTGAAGGGCATCTGTGACGTTGTACTGTTTGCAGATGATACCTATCTTATTTTTAAAGTAGACAGGAATAGACAAGATTTTGACGACGTAAACAGTGCACTCTCAATAGTTACAGATTGGTTTACGTCAAATAACCTAGTTCTCAATGCCAAGAAAACGAAATGTGTCAAGTTCGCCTTACCGAATGTCAGAAATCTAGGACCCAACATCGTCTTAAATAAAGAGGTGCTTGAAACAGTAGGCTCGGCCATTTTTCTAGGACTAACAGTAGATGCCAAACTTCAGCGGGGACCTCATATATCAAGTCTAGCAGGAAGGCTCAGTTCGGCTGCCTACGCCGTCAGGAAAATAAGACAATACACTGACGTTGATATTAGTCTATTTTAGTTAATTTCACAGTGTTATGTCCTACGGTATTCTGCTGTGGGGCAAAGCCGCTGATATACAAAATATATTTGTCCTTCAAAAACGAGCTGTTCGAGCAATTTACCAGCTAGGTACTAGAGTTTCTCTAAGAGATTTTTTTAAAGATATTGGTATTCTCACGGTTGCATCACAATTCATCTTCGCCAACATCCTATATATTAGGCAAAATTTGCACTTGTAAACTAAAAACAGTGATATTCACAGTGTTAACACTAGAAATAAGGACAAACTACGTGCCCCCTTTCACCGGCTTCATAAGGTTCATAACTCATTTGTTGGGCTTGGTATAACCTTTTATAACAAGATACCCTCTTCTTTGCTAGACTTGCCTTTTAATGCGTTTAAAGCTCAAGTAAAATCCAACCTTTGTTCAAAGGCTTACTATTCCATCAACGACTACTTACACGATAAGAATAGTTGGTCGCCCTAATTAACTCAAGACAATGTTCATGTTCTTTCTCCAGAATTAGCTTAGGTACTGACAGGTTACTGTTATTAGTATTAACCCACTTATTTATTTCACATCCGATGGTCCTAGTTCATCATCTGTGACTGCAAGTGACAGCTATGTGACGAACCCAGCAATGCATAAATATGTAAGCTGTCACGCCCTTTATGCCTGGAGGCTTTTATTTAGGTGTGTTTTTATTTTAATTACTTATATATTTTTTAGCTTGAGTACGTATAGTTTTTATTATATTTGTTGGTATATTGGCGTGGCTAGCTGACATATGGCAAATAATTTAAGCTTCTTGTAATGTTCATTACTGAACATAGGTTCCTAGTATTGTATACATGCAACTATATTCTAACTGAACAGACAGCTGTGCTGCTGGAGAGTTTGTTGCGCCACTTCTTCCCAGCGATAGCACTAGGAAGTGGTGAAGGGCGGGCGTTTTTGGGGGACTGTCTTTTGTAATTTTGACGTTCGAAAAGTGCTGATTCTCAGCCTAATTTGAATAAATGACTTTTACTTTTGATAAATGATTTTAATTTTCACGTATAGACTTATAATAATCATTTATGGTGTGAGCACAAAACAAAAAACACATCGTCTAAATTGAAGTAAGAAGCAATATAAATACTTATTTTGCAATTATATATTAAAATAACAGAGAAAATAATAAAATAACAAAAATAAATAATATAACCTACCGCTACTTGAAAAATTTGAGGCTTAAACACCTTCTGGCCGAATTCACACTAATTGTGAATGGATCAAAATCATATTCCTTGCATATGTCATTGAAAGTACTGCTTGCGCGCACAATGTAACTGTTCTGCCTATAATTCGAAGATGTACGAGGTACACGTATGGGTGGATTAAAACAAAGTGCTTTACTTGGCACATTAAAACAAAATTTTGACAATAACTCAGGGTTATCAATATGGTTCTTGGGGATTTTCAACAAGAATAAACAGACTGCAATTTTACGTCGATCTACCAGTGGTAGCAGATGATACTTCTTACAAAGTCCAAGATAATCGGTTGACTGATAAGGTATCTTTTGATGAAAACAGAGATATTTTATGAACCGTCTTTGAATGTTTTCCATGCGGTCAATGTAGGTATTTATGATAACGTGGATTCCAAATCTGAGACGCGTACTCAAGCTGACTTCTTACAAAAGTGCAATACAATATTTTTAGTGTTTTAGCGTCAGTTAAACACTTAGAAAGACGTATTATAAACCCAAGCAGCATAGGAGCTCTTTTAACAATTGCGTCAATGTGTGTGTCAAAAAGTAACTTACTGTCATGATGGATGCCCAAATCACGAACAGTATTGCACCTTGGCAAAATCTGGCCCGCCAAAGTATAAGTAGTGGCTAGGACTGCACGTTTTCTAGTGTAAGTAATCACCGAACACTTGGATGGATTGAGATCAAGTTTATTATAATAATAATAATAATAACCCCACCGCCGTATCTCTACGTTGACGTCGTGGTGGGGCTTGCGCGCTCCGAACTCTAGGCATATGCCGGAAGAGTTTACTTTGCCGAAACAGGTCTAGGGTGAGGAGCCAGACCAAGAGAGATACAGAAACCCGCAGGGCAGCATGTGGCGAGCTGTTGGGCAGTAGCGACCCCACGGACCCTATCTCCCGGGAGAAATCTTGTTCCTCACCTCTGGCTTGCCTTTATTGGCCGGATGGAGTGAACAATGACGAGGAACAGAGCTCCCACCTCATTCTTGCCTTTACTGGCCGGCTTGAGTGGAGACTCGCAAGAGCAAACTTGCTCGGGGAAAGGAAGTGTTCCAGTAAGTGCTAGTAGGGATCTTGACCATCTTCCGGGCTCTGGGATTGTTCTGAAAGCCGTAGAATACCTCTCCACTCCTCATAAGCACCTCAGGACATTTTGCACCCTTGTTGCTACGTCACTATGTGCTAGCGACCGTTTCCGGGGGCCCATTATTGAGTGTGCAAGTCACCCCCTGCATTTTTTCCGTGTATATATAAAACATTGGTCAGGCAGGGGCCATAGTTCTTCCATAGTTATTGGTAACCAGTCCACTTTAGCCACACAAACCCATAGTCCAAGTGTTTTTCCATATCCTACAATAGTCCTACATTAACCGCGGGTTATCCTTAGGTGCACTTGCATAGTGCATACAGGGACAATCGTCGGGTGGTGCCACATTTCAATGAAATTTCCTAAGGGGCCTCTGCGAGTTGGCTTCGGCCCCTCGTACGCCTTCCAAAGGACCGGGACCCCGTGGTCCCGAGATAGGTTAAAATATAAAAATAAATAATAATAATGTTTATTTTCTTCCACAAATAACATCCTGACCAAAACTTAAAAACGGAGAAATAATAATTACAATGTTTATTTGTGGGAGACTGATGCCTAAACTAAGCCGTGGCCTGTATTTCAGGACACCAGTGACTCCCCCCTACAGGAGAATAGCATCATAACAATAGAACAAAACAGTATAGATATGATATATAGATATAATCCATTTGTTGGAAGAGTAGGAAAAACAAAGAAACATTAAAAAATGATATTAATAACTTAAACAAAAGAAAAAAAAAAAACTTAAAATGTGTGTGTAGTGTAGTGTAGCTCGCGTTGTAAGCGGGGGTGTGTGTGTGTGGTGTGTGAGTGAGGCGTGCAAGGTGAGGTGACATATGAGCGTGTTCATGTCTGAGTAGCTGTCTGGATGCAGGAGGTATGGGATTGGTTACTTTATTAGCCCGACAATACTCTTCAAGCCGATACAAGTCAGCCTGTAGTGCTACTCTATCTTCGAGCGTTGAAATAGTAAAAGTTGACTTTATTAACCTTTTCGCCGCCAACGTACACAAAACGCAATGCCTCGCCGAGCGCCAAGCTATAAATGTATAACTAAATATACAGTAAACAGTAGTGATGGGAATATCGTCATATCGATGACTAAGATTTGTACGCGTAAAGTTAAGATTTAAAGTTGATTTTACGAATATAAATAAAAACTGATTAAATATTTCCAGATTTGTTTTATTTCACAGTATCCCTAATAAGAAAAAACAGTATAAATTATGAGTATCAAAGAAACTAATACATAACTCAATTAGAACTATAAGGAATGGGGTACATCTCTATTTGTTTCATGATCTCATTCTTTAACTTCATATCAAGTTATTGGCACTGCGGGCACGTTGAATTCGATTCTGATCAGGGATGGGGTCTATGGTCTTTCTTTCTTCTATTTTTGTTTATTCCTGTGTTTTTTTAATAACTTCAGTCAACGTTTTTTACCGTAGGTATCTAAGTGGCAGAATTTTTAATTGTTTTTAAAGTGTTTTTTGAAATGGAAAGTAAGTATATATTTAAATTCTATCACGCTTGTAGCCGTGTACTTATCAAAGCATTGTTTTTTAAGTGTTGTTTCTGTTCTTTTCTTAACTCATGTATCGGTACCGTTTACCCATCTGCGCGCGGGGAACCCCGCGCACAGATTGCGTTTCTCTATTTACCCACGACGGAACGGAGCAGGTATATGCGTTTAGGGTGAGAGATGTTTGTGTGTTTGTGTGTGTGTTTGTGCAAAGTAATGTTCCCACCTATCTTCTAAACTAATGATCCGATTTTGATGCGGTTTTCAATAATAGGTTTGTGTTTGATGAGTTCATGTTCTTAGATAGGTAATTACAGTGCATCTGGAGATACTGGGCTCACCGAACATTTTACATACTTATTGAATTCCGAATCTTTGATGAATAAACATTATTTTTATCATCCAGTTAGACATACCTCAGAATTATCTTCTGGTTCAATGTTCTCCACAAAATACTCCGAGTCCGATTCCACACTTTGCAAAATTTTTAAAAGTTCGTCCGAATCAAGTTCTTCACTCATTTTTCTATTTGTTTCGTAGTGAAAGAAAGAAAGATGCGTGCGCGCGAATCCGATTTTGTGCTGCACTATGCCAAACTGACCTTGACAGCCGCACGCCTATGACGTCACTGACCAACTTCTATAGTAGTTCGTGGCACTCGGTGGCGCACAGGGGCATAGACGACCAATTGTTTTGTAGAGATGGGAAAATAACTATCGACAAGAATTGGTAACAACTTTATAATTACGTATCGGCATCTACCTGAAGGTCGAAATTCATCTACTACCCTTTGTAATGAAGTAGATAACTAAGTTCATATTTTATTGACCTCAAATTGTTTTCGATATTCGTAACTTTCTGTATTTATAAATATTTCAATGGTGAAATCAACCTTTCACGGCACATCACTGGCCAACTTGATATGAAGTGATTGGCGTTCTGAGGAAAGTAACAAAATTCGGAGTTTCTGTTTTTGCCGATTTTAGGACAAACTAGGGCTTATTTTGTGTAGAAAAATAAAAAACAGGGTAGTAGACAGTGCTATCTTAAATAATAAAATGAAACAAAGCTTTTAATCACAGTAAATTTATTTTAATAAGATAGTTAAAATGAACAACTTCTATAGAAGTTGTGGCGCTGGTGGCACGAAAATCCCGAACTTCTATAGAAGTGCTTGGCGGTGAAAAGGTTAACTATAAGTTTAGGTTTCCTCAGGATGTTTTTCCTTTACCGACGCCAATAATGTCCAAGATAAATTCAGAAAGTACATATGAATGAAAAAAAACACATTGTTATTTACCCTGATTTGAACCCACAACCTCGTGTACATGAGAGGTGAGCCCTTGACCGCTAGGCCATCACGACATTATTTAATCCATACTAAAATTGTTTTTAATTTTGTGCAGTTCATTCAGTTTCATGACTACCAATCGAAAACTGTAAAGGCAAACATCTAACTTCATCCAAAAATTCAAAGATATGAAACATCCACCGACCCGCTGGAAAGGCGTGGTGGATTACCATGGTGGTTTACTAAGACGGATTTTTGTTGAGTACCCACAACCTAACTATTATTATAATGACAAGCCGCCGTTCTCGTAGAATCTACTTACATATAGTACGACACCACCCACGGCGCTTCACAGAGAGGAGGCCTGCCTGAGTCCCAGCAGTGAGAACATTACAGACCGAATACATAGCTTGTGCGCTTACCTTGAACGCGTCGGGCGACATGCCCTGCCTGGCGTCCAGCGCTGCGCCGCGGCCGGGCGGCGAGCTGGCCGCGGCCTGCGCCAGCGCCTGCAGCACGGACTGCTCCGCCAGCCCTATGCGCAGCTTGCCTTCCAGCGACCTGCCGGCATAGCGCACTCAGTATAGGAGGTGGACGGAATGTTCTTAAAATAAAAGACGGCATGACTGGAAAAAATTGCTTACTTTTACAATGTTTGTAAACATGTGAGCACCGTGTATGGAAGATACATGGTGCTCACACGTTTACATCATGTTTACAACATAATTAATTTATATGTTAATACTTCATTTTAGGTTCTTTTTATATATTGTGGTATAGTAATTATAGTCTAGGTGGTAGTGGTGTTCACATATAATTATACAATTAATGTAAACAAAATATTGTAAAACATTTTAAAAGAGTAACGGTGGTGTTTCTTGCCCATCCTTCTCCAAGCGAAATTACCTTTTAGAAAGGTCGACTAGAATGAAATTTTATTTTTTGTAATTTTTGACGTTCAAAAGTGATGAAAATGTAAACAAATGGATCAGAAAACATACCCCCAGCACCAATTTGTAACGCCGTTGTCATGTGAGTATTACACAAATAAGAGGTCTTAGAAGAAAATGATAAGAGTTATTGTAGAGGAGGAGACAACTAAGGGTTGATTTTACAAAAGTCACACATCTTTTGTCCGTGGAATTAAATTGATGCCTGTTGAGTAGGTATTTGTATGGAAAAACTGTCACAAATTAAAAGTTTATACGCAAAATAAACTTTTACTAAGTATACAATGTTGGTCCAATTCGACGTACCTTATCAGGTACTTGGCCTCGGAGTGCCTGCACGCCACGTACAGCGACTGTATTTTGTTGATCTTCTTGTTCACCGACGCCGTGCCTGCCAACAGACATCAGTCTCAATTATGTTATCTGAATTCAGAATCATGATAAATATCATGTTTTGGGAACAAAGACAACGTCATCACGTACGTCACAAGCGCTACTTGGGGATGAGTTGTGTACTCTTGACCTTGGTCAATATAATGGTGTGACTAACAGATACGGTAAAATACTTGACTTAGTCCTCTCGAACCAGGCAGTCAATGTGACTGAAAGTGTAAGCCCACTAGTACCAATCGATGATTATCACGATCACCCAGCATTGTTAATTACAATGGATCTTGTCGAAACACCTCTCCCAGTGTGCGTCACGTATACAATTTTTATATGATAAGCGTGATTACGAATCCATTAACCGTGACATTAGTAATACCGACTGGGAAAGTGAGTTCTCAGTAAGGTCAGCTTTTTTTTTCAGCAACGATTCCGTAAGTTTTTTCAATAACGTTTTCTATAATCTTCAGTCGAAATATATTCCCTCGAAACTTTGTCGTTACAAATCATATCCGACCTGGTACAGTTCCTCATTGATTAAAACAATAAAAGAGAAATATAAATACTTTAAAAAACATAAAACCTACGGCAATAAAGCTGACGAACTAACATTTAAACTCTTCGTGACAGGGTAAGAATATTAGAAAGTCAATGTTACGCAAATTATATGAAACTTACCGAAGCATCTATTAAAAATAACCCGAAACAATTTTGGACTTTAGTTAAAAAACGTCATAATATAAATGCAATCCCGAGCACGTTCAATTTTAACAACGAAACACTGCGTACTGGGAATCAATATGTGAGGCATTTTCAACTTATTTTCACTCCACATTTTTAGATCCCAACCTTATTCATGGAGGTAGCTCAAGTTCCTCTTATTCTTCTTTTACTGAATCCTCAAACCTGTCGTCCGATCAGTCGTATCACGGTGAACATTAAAGACATAGACAACTTGCTTCGAAAATTAGATACATCGTAAGCGCCAGGCCCGGATAATATCTCATCCAAGCTTCTCGTACGCTGCGCTGCGTCTATTGCACTTCCTATTTCAATTCTATTTAAAAAATCTTTAGATGCTAGTGTTGTCCCTAAACTTTGGAAATCAGTATTTGTAACACCTGTACATAAGGAGCCAAAACAGACATTGCTAATTATAGACCGATATCCAAATTGTGTATCATTGCCAAGGTTTTCGAAAGGATTATTTATAACCCGGTCTATTCTGCTCTGTAACAGTCGTTTATTCCCTTCCAACACGGCTTTCTTAAAGGTAGATCCACTGTCACCAATATTATTTTGCCTAATAACTACATCACCGACGCAATGGACCACGGTACACCAGTCGACGTTGTCTACACAGACTATACTAAGTGTTTCGACCGAATCGACCACGTCATCCTATTACGGAAGTTAGAGGGCATCGGTATACGCGGGGACTTACTCAGATGGTTTTCCTCTTACATAGAAAACAGGTCACAAGCTACTGAATAACTATATATCTAGCTGGGTTTTAGTCCCCACCGGAGTCCCCCAAGGTTCGTTTCTCGGTCCGTTATTATTTATCATCTATGTAAACGACATCGACTCCTGTCTGACCTCATCCAAATTATTGTGCTTCGCTGACGATATGAAAATTTACACTACCATATCATCAACAGCGGACATGGCAGCATTTCAAACTGACTTATAGTGTCTTGAAATATACTGCCAAAAAAGTAAGCTTCATCTCAATCCCAAAAAATGCTCAGTTGTAGCGTATTCCCGTGGACGATCAGTCCTAGCCACAACATTATCCGCAATGTCTACTATGCGCTCTGTCAGTCAATATTATCTTACTGCATTTCTTGCTGGGGTGGTGTTTCTAAAACCAGATTACTTCCATTGAAAATTGCGCACAGAGCGATATTAAAAATTGCAACCTTTCGTACAATTTTCTTCTCCACTACTCCGTTATATAAAGAATGCAATGTTCTTAATGTACGAAAGTTGTTTATTTTTCATGCAATCTTATTTCAACATCACCTTACTCCCTTTGTTAAACTTAAAAAACGACGTAAAAGTTTAATTTGTTCCCTTCCACAGCCCCGCTACTCCTTTACGAATTTTTTTTTCTATTATCTCGGCCTTTTCTTGTACAACAAAATTAATGCAAATATTTCTGTATACTGTTTATCATTTCAAGAATGTAAATCAGCAGTCCGCTCCTTCCTGCTAGACAAAACGTATGACGAAACTGAATCTTTTCTTCCACACTGAATCTTTTTTACACTATCATAAGTATACACGCTTCACGCATACTCTCGAAACACACACACACATACACCCACAGACACACCTTCACACACACACACACGCATATACACCCACACAGCACACTTTAATATTTTCAGGCATATTCCATAATTGTTTGTTTTATGTTATTAAAACTAATATCATTAATTTTTAAGCAAATAATTTCTCCATTCTTGAGGGATACGGCACATACGGTTATTTTTGATAAGCATGTTGAAACCATCGTCGCTAAAGCCTCAAAATCCCTTGGTTTCATGAGATTATCCAAGTGCTTCACGCAAGCTAAAACGTTAAAAATCCTATACTGCACCTTTGTTAGAAGCCATTTGGAATACGCATCTGAAATATGGAGTCCATGCTATCACAAATATATTGACCGTATTGAGCGCGTACAAAAAAGATTTATAAAATTTTTATACTTTCACCAGAGGGTACCGTATCAGTCAGTTAACTATCTCAATCTCTGTGAAAAATATCATATCTTACCATTGAGTAATCGACGTGAGATCTCTGACTGTATATTTTTGTTGAAGACGGTTCGAGGTGACATAAATTGTTCTGATATTTTGTCAACTTTCTACTTCAACGTTCCAAGCAAATCCAAACGGTTCAATCCACCATTACGGGTGCCATTTGCAACTACTAACTACAGAAAAAATTCGTACGTTGTGCGTGTAAGTAGGTATTTTAATAAGGTGTGCAAGCAGTTCGAATTTGATCTTTTTAAAACGAGCGTGTCTTCGGCAAAAAACTGTTTAGCAATGAATTTCTTTAAAGATTGAATTCTTCAGACTTTGTTCTCTTTTTATTTTTTAAATTTAATTTTTAACATCTTGGTTTGATGGGAAATAACCTGCCGCAATTATATTATATTAGTTTTTACATATTTTAGGTGATGATCTACTTGCAAATTTGTATTTTTATTTTATATAAATTTTTTGGCAATATTTGTAGTGTATATATTTTGTTCAACAGTGCTTTTATACCAGACAAGCTCTAGACGTGAAGACCTGCCTATCGATTCTTTAAAAATCTCACCGTGAAAAGTTAGGTGAAGTGAGCTGTCAATAGTGTTAATCCCTAGCATTAGTTAGAATAACAGCTCACTCCACGCTCACTTCACATAACTTTTCACGGTGAGATGGTTACAGAATTGCACTGCTGTAATTGGCTGTCAGATTATGATATTGTTATTTATCACTATGGTATTTAGCTGTAAGTCTTCCAAAGTCCTTAAATAAATAAAATAAATTACCATTGTTTTTTTAGGACCTTTTTGTTACGAACGGGCAACGGTTAATCAAAAATCTACTTAGACAACACAACACTAAAGTAGACACTTGATTGGGTACTGAAGTATACAAGTCTTCAGGACAGCAGATTAATGAATCAGACAGTAGGATCACAACACCAGGTTTTTTAAATATAAAAAACTTTTTTGCAAAAAAATACAACCGACTTCCAAAAACGACACTACAAAGTGAAAAATAACTTTAATTTCGGAAGTCGGTGTCGTTGGGTTCGCATTTTCGTTGTTTGCCACCGACTTCCGAAATTAAAGTTATTTTTCACTTTGTAGTGTCGTTTTTGGAAGTCGGTTGTATTTTTTTGCAAAAAAGTTTTTATTTTTCACTTTTTAGTTGTAATTTTTACCAGTAATTTTGGTTTAAAAACCAAACTACTGAACCGTTTTTGATGAAATTTCTATGGGACCATTTGGGAAGTATGCCCTTTCCAACAAAAAAAGAATTTTTCAAATCGGTTGGCAAACGACGAAGTTATGCGCGAACAAACATAAAAAAAAAAAAAAAAAAATACAAACATCCGAATTGAGAACCTCCTCCTTTTTTAGAAGTCGGTTAAAAATATGTACTCCTGTGTAAAAATATGTCATGACTGCAAAGAGATTGTTTTCTTTATTTATTGGATCGAGTTTGACAGTTAGCTATCTCATCTAATGATGTAATGATACGGGAGACGATAGCGTATGCTTGCATTACACACACATGGTGCGCTGGCTAGCGCGCGTCTGCTCCGCACCAGCACACGGTACACAGTACACTTGTGCTAGCGGTGATGTACAACAGTTAGCTACCGGTCATGTGGGCTATCTCCTTGAGCGCTGCGAACACCTTGCGCAAGGTGAGCGGCGGCGGCGCGAACATGGTGCGCTGCGTGGCGCGCGCCTGCTGCGCCACCTGGCCCAGGTCCCCGCACCTGTGCGCCGCGGCGCGGACCTGGGCCAGGCTGCGGCCCGTGCACTGCCCGATGGCTTTCATCAGGTATGTCTCGGCTATGCCTGGAAATAAAAACGTTTTATTGAAAAAAAGAAACCCCCAAATCGCATGATTGTGAAGTAAATGCCAGCGTATTGCGACAATTCAACACATTTATTGGATTATTTAAGTTTTTTTTTACGAATTTTTCAAACATGAAGCAGTGGATTAGGAGTTTCCTTCAAAATTCTTCAGATTGTGACAGAAAGTGTGTTACGCAATTGGGTTCGCTGGTTCTCAAATTATAAACAAGGTGATGGACTAATTTAGAAAACATTTTCACATTTTTTAAATCGGTTAGATAATTTTAAATATGAACTTGTATCATTGTTGGTTTGAGTTTCTTTCACTCAATAACAGAGTACCGAACCAACGTTATTTTTTTTTTTAGCCATGGGCTAAGCTAGTTTTATAATTATGTAATAAGGATTACGTCACTCACCCAGTTCCAAGCTCTCGTAGGACGGCGCGAGCTGGTTCAGACACATGTACAGGCTGGGCAGCAGGTCCTCGGGCGTGAGCACGATCACGGAGCGCAAGTAGTTGGCGAGAATGTCCACCATCTTAAGGCGCGCGGAGGTGCCCTCAATGAGCTCCAGCGTGCGCGCCAGCGCCAGGTACGGCACCGCCTGCCCCGCGCGCCAGCACGCGTCTGTGATTGGGTGGTACTTGGCTTTCGCTGGGTTGTACTCTGCTTCTGTTCAGGGAAGAAACATGTTGGTGTAAAAACTGGAATCAAGAGGATAGAATACAGGTACCAGTCAAGCTTACAAGCATCCACAACATGTTTGAGATTCTGTGAGATGATGGACGAAACATGAGTTTTTTGTGTCAATATTATTGATGTTTGATTTGTTTAACTTTATGCGTCTTTGTTGTGTAATTTGTAAATATGACTTTTTTACTGAAACTCGACTGTGCAATGACCTGCATTTATGTCTGTAGTGTTTTGTATATTTTTCGCAAATAATAAAATTCTCGCTTCAGCATGAGATGAAATGTAACAAGAGGGTTCTATCGCAAAGCGCATGTTCAGCATCCTGTTATACAATTAAATGTTTTTAATTGATGATGTAAAATGTAACACAATCTGCCACTTGGCATTGGTGATTGTCACAGTTGCAGATTGCTAAAGCTGTGACATAACAATGCGTTGAGATTAAAGAGGCACGATCTAATCTGCATAATATCGAAGCTGGAGTTCCACAAGGATCGGTTCTGGAACTTGTTTTACATAATATTTTCACATTCGATCTTCCAACTGCAGAAGATGTAACGGAAGCGACATACGCAGATGATGTTGCTTACCTGGCGAGCGCCAAAGAACCGGATATCACCAGTGACAAATTACAAATAGTAATGGACGAAATGAATACCTGGCTGCAAAAATGGCGTATCTGCGCCAGTGCTCAAAAATCAAGTCACATTACCTTCACCTTGAGAAGAGGCGACTGTCCCGCAGTAACATTAGGGGATACAACTCCACCACACACAGATTGTGTTAAATATCTCGGTTTCTACCTGGACAAAAGGCTCACCTAGAAGATGCATATAAAACAGAAAAGAGAACCACTAAACGCTAAATATAAAACTTGTATTGGTTAATGGGTCGTAACTCAGTCCTATTTTTGGACAACAAACTCCTGCTGTACAATTCTCTACTGAAACCTATATGGTCATACGGCATCCAACTATGGGGAGTGGCCAAAGAGCTCAAAACGCCATCTTGAGGAATATTGTAAATGCACCATGGTTCACACGGAATGATTATTAATGATTAGCAGTGGGCAATGGCCCCTGTACGGTCGCGGTCATTAATGTAGTATCACCTTAAGGACTGTATTGCTGTGAACGCGCGGTAAAGCCCGTACCTACGTCTGTGTGCATAAAGTGAAGTATCAACACGAACGCTCACCTCATAATTCGCACACTGGCTGGCGTCGAACGAAACAAAAAACATACCGTCGCTTTTGCACACAGGCTACGTAATTACGTATGATCTTGGTTGGTTCATACCATTACTAAAATTGCAAGTCATTACATCAAGTACCGATAGCTGGTAGTCTTACGTATTGGATTATTGAACGCATAGGTCTGGGTTCCAATCTCGAGTTGTGACTTTTATTTTTCTATTCCAACAATAATCTTTATCGGTTATTTTGTTATTCGTTTTTAGGGTTCCGTAGCCAAATGGCAACGGAACCCTTATGGATTCGCCATGTCTGTCTGTCTGTCTGTCTGTCTGTCTGTCTGTCTGTCTGTCTGTCTGTCCGTCCGTATGTCACAGCCGCTTTTTTCCGAAACTATAAGAGCTATACTGTTGAAACTTGGTAAGTAGATGTATTCTGTGAACCGCATTAAGATTTTCACACAAAAATAGAAAAAAAACAATAAATTTTGGGGGTCCCCATACTTAGAACTGAAACTCAAAAATTTTTTTTTCATCAAACCCATACGTGTGGGGTATCTATGGATAGGTCTTCAAAAATGATATTGAGGTTTCTAATATCATTTTTTTCTAAACTGAATAGTTTGCGCGAGAGACACTTCCAAAGTGGTAAAATGTGTGTCCCCCCCCCTGTAACTTCTAAAATAAGAGAATGATAAAACTAAAAAAAATATATGATGTACATTACCATATAAACTTCCACCGAAAATTGGTTTGAACGAGATCTAGTGAGTAGTTTTTTTTTTAATACGTCATAAATCGTAACGTAACGGAACCCTTCATGAGGGTCAATTTTTCTAGGACTAACAGTAGATGCCAAACTTCAGTGGGGACCTCATATATCAAGTCTAGCAGGAAGGCTCAGTTCGGCTGCCTACGCCGTCAGGAAAGTAAGACAATACACTGACGTTGATACAGCTCGTTTAGTCTATTTCAGTTATTTTCACAGTGTTATGTCCTACGGTATTCTGCTGTGGGGCAAAGCCGCTGATATACGAAATATATTATCAAGTATCTACTAACATAACATAACACCAACATTGTACACTTAGTTTGCAATAAACGTTTTGACTTTGACTTTGACTTATTTGTCCTTCAAAAACGGGCTGTTCGAGCAATTTACCAGCTAGGTGCTAGAGTTTCTCTAAGAGATTTTTTTTAAAGATATTGGTATTCTCACGGTTGCATCACAATTCATCTTCGCCAACATCCTATAAATTAGGCAAAATTTGCACTTGTACACTAAAAACAGTGATATTCACAGTGTTAACACTAGAAATAAGGACAAACTACGTGCCCCCTTTCACCGGCTTCATAAGGTTCATAACTCATTTGTTGGGCTTGGTATAACCTTTTATAACAAGATACCCTCTTCTTTGCTAGACTTGCCTTTTAATGCGTTTAAAGCTCAAGTAAAATCCAACCTTTGTTCAAAGGCTTACTATTCCATCAACGACTACTTACACGATAAGAATAGTTGGTCGCCCTAATTAACTCAAGACAATGTTCATGTTCTTTCTCCAGAATTAGCTTAGGTACTGACAGGTTACTGTTATTAGTATTAACCCACTTATTTATTTCACATCGATGGTCCTAGTTCATCATCTGTGACTGCAAGTGACAGCTTTGTGACGAACCCAGCAACGCATAAATATGCAAGCTGTCACGCCCTTTATGCCTGGAGGCTTTTATTTAGGTAGTGAGTATTTATTTTTATTTTAATTAATTATTTTTTAGCTTGAGTACGTATAGTTTTTATTATATTTCTTGGTATATTGGCGTGGCTAGCTGACATATGGCAAATAACTTAAGTTTCTTGTAATGTTCATTACTGAACATAGGTTCCTAGTATTGTATACATGCAACTATATTCTAACTAAACAGCTGTGCTGCTGGGGAGTTTGTTGCGCCACTTCTTCTTCCCAGTGATAGCACTAGGAAGTGGCGAAGGGCGGGCGTTTTTGGGGGACTGTCTTTTGTAATTTTGACGTTCGAAAGGAGCTGATTATCAGCCTAATTTGAATAAATGACTTTTGATTTTGAGTTATCTCGAATTTATTTAAGTAAATAGTATATCTCACAAACGTCCAAGTTAACAAATCGTATTTATTAGGACTTATTGCGGTTATAGCTTAAGTATTCATTTTCATTATAAAAAGAAACCTGAAACCTGAAACTAAACCTCAAAATAATCCTTATTATGGACATGACACAATATTATTTTAATATTGTTACGAGCTTCGGGTTCGTGACAATTAAAAAGGCCGATAAAAATTACCAAAAGTTACACTTTAATTAATCAACACTAACAACAACTCGAAACACACTAATTATAAAACACAATCACTCTTAAGTCGCACTTGAAGATCGCTTTCGATGTATTCGTATTTATCGCTAATCCAAGTCTGATCGCTCGCGGCTATTCCCGGCCTTATATAGTGCCGCAGATAGTTCCAGAACCTTCTATTGTAGAACCGTCTAGAATGTTCGAGTACATACCGGCCCCGACTGACTAGATGTCGATAGTTCTAGCTTCGTCATATCTATTCGTCAATAGATGGCGCTAGTATTAGTTCTACTATTCCACAATAGATGGCGACTCTATCAGTTCCGCTATTCCACGATAGATGGCGACAGTGGTAACTAATGTCACCATGTATCAGGCATTAATTGCGGCGCGTAACACTGCCCCCTCCTAAGACATGCTCGTCCCGAGCCGATGGATTTATGGAGCCGATAATCGGCTCCATAATAACGCGCCAGTCGATCCACATGGACGATCTTAGGAGTACCTCTTGCACCTCTACTACGAGTCTGAGGTCCCTTTACAGCTGCACAACTTGTACATTTGCGACACCAGTCCTTGACATCGTCCCGACAGTGGATCCAGTAAAACCGTTCTCGTATCTTCAGTAGAGTCCGTTTTACTCCCAGATGACCTCCTGAACAACCATTATGGTACAGCTGTAGAACCTCCGGTACTTGAGCTTTAGGGACAACCATTTGCAAATGACAGCTGTCTCCCCGAGCATTTTCCCATTTACGGCACAGGACTCCATCCTGAATCACCAAGCTGTCCCATTGGGCCCAATAGCTTTTTGTGATCGAACTCATCGCTGAGACGTCGCTCCACCTGGGCTTAGGAGCTCTGGCCTTCATCCACTTCAGAATCGGCTTGATGTCCGAATCTTCCTGCTGTGCACGTTGTACGCTTTCCTTCCACTCGTTGCTGAGGTCTGTTTTGAGCATCCTCACAGGTACAACTTCTTTACTCTCTTGCCTAGTCTTCAAGGCGGCCGTCTTATCCTTCCGCTGGTTGACATAAGTACGGTCCTGTTCGGACCACGCATGCGCGTCGCGTCGCACTCGCTCCAACTTGTTCTGTTCCATGTCAACCGCGCGCTTCAATTCTTCTAAACGTTCTAGAAGGGCTTGCTGTTCCTGGTGAGCCATAAGCAACGCCTTCTGCTGGTGCTGGGCGGTGCTGTTAGCTGCACTGCCCTCTGGAGATCGGCCGCCTTCCCTTTCTGCAGTTCGCAAGTTGCTGGGGCAACTGGATCGAAGGTGGCCCCTTTCCCCACAGCCGTAGCACCTAGGGCTGTATCCTTTACTGCGGTCGCGAACTGTAGCCGCTGCAACCTCCCTGACGCGATGGGAACGATGATCCTGTCGCACGGCGGCCACCTCCAGTGCATGGGCCCAAGCGTCCTTAAGCGTCCCGTGGTGCCCGAGCCTCACAGCAGCTCTAACTTCAAGGTCGCGGATGCCGTCGATGAATGCCTGCACCAGGTTCACATCAATAAGCGCAGGTACGGACTGGTAAGCTTTACGCACCAGCTTCTCCACTTCAAGAGCCCACTGCTGCAGGTTTTCATTACTTCGTTGCACGCGATCCTTGAGCTGCGCACGAAACACGTGTTCCAGGTGGGCGTCGCCATACCGAGCCTCCAATGCCTCCAGGAGCGGCTCGTAAGTCACTTCCTTACCGAGAGCTTCCAGGACAGTTAAGGCCTGGTCGCGCAGGCCTAGGGTGAGGGCAGTCATGGCCTGACTATTATTCCAACCATTCGCCTTCATGACAGCCTCAAATTGGATTTTGTAGGCCGACCAGGAAGAAGTTCCGTCGAACGGTGGCACTTTGAATCCACGTAGCGAAGGTCTTGTAGCTACGGGAGCTGCGATTCCATCCCCAAGTTTAAGTTAATCCAGCGTTTTCTTTACGTCAGCCATCACGGTTTTCTTCACGTCAGCCACCACGTTGTCAACCCGATTACTCACTTGGTCGATCCGGATTTCAGCTTCCGACAGGCGGTCGTCATGTTGAGCAACCTTATCCTTCACCTCCTTCATGTCTTTCCCTAAGGTAGCGTGAAGGTCCTTCATAAGGAGCATCTGCTCTTCCTGGCGGCGCGCTTGCTCCTCCTTATTACGTTGGAGCTGTTCTTCCAACCGGCGAGCCTGTTCCTCCTGTCGGCGAGCCTGTTCCTCCTGTCGGCGAGCCTGTTCCTCCTGTCGGCGGGCCTGTTCCTCTTGTCGGCGGGCCTGTTCCTCCCTGTCACGCAGCAGCTGTTCTTCCAACCGACGGGCCTGTTCCTCCTTGTCCCGCTGGAGCTGTTCTTCCAACCGACGAGCCTGTTCCTCCTGTCGGCGAGCCTGCTCCTGCAGCATCATCATCAGGGCAGCAAGGTCTGGAGCTGCTGATGCTGGAGCTGCTGCGGGCAGGTCGGCCTCCGTGGTTGGTAGCTGGCCCTCCGACCTCTGCGGCATAGCTCCACCAAAACGTCTCTGGTCCGTCTCCTGTTGGCGTTGACTCCGGGTACGGATACCCTCCGTGTCGTCTTTAGGTAAAATCGGCATGATTAAACCTTGCTTCTGACACCAATTGTTACGAGCTTCGGGTTCGTGACAATTAAAAATGCCGATAAAAATTACCAAAAGTTACACTTTAATTAATCAATACTAACAACAACTCGAAACACACTAATTATAAAACACAATCACTAGTTATTTTGAAAATAGAAATGTTACATATTATTATATTATTATTATACTTAATGTTATATTTTATATTCATCATTATTATTATTTTTTCATCTATTTAGGCTTTATGATAAATATAAAACGTTTAAAAAAATAACTAAAGGGATCAGCAGTTATACTTTAATTAGAAAAAAAAACGATATAATAATTAAATTATAATACTCACACACAGTCCGGTTTCATCAAATATCTGTGATATAAATTAAGTCCACTTTTACGCAGCGTGATATTATCTGCTTTCGTCTCAATATTTAAATGTCCTTGCATTTCAAAATGAACTACAACACCGCTAATAGACTAAACACACGTCACTAATCTACAATAACAACCAACCAAAAACAAATAACGTTCTATTTAGTCGCGGTGAATGAGTCGTAAGTTAACTGCATCTGTCTACCTTATAATTTATTTATTTAGATTTCTGTGGGTGTAATCATAAATTTTAACGAATTATGTGAACAAGGCGAACATGATACGAAACTATATTGAATAGCATGATTATTCGAGTAAGTAATTATAAAAACATTTAAAAAAATTATCACCGCGCGTGAGATTCGAACCCACGGCACGCTACGCATGAGCGTGCTTACCGACGTATGTTAACCGCTAGGCTATCATGCCATATAACCTAATGCATGAATTTATGAACTACAATCAGTTGCAAACGAATGTGAGTGTGTGTCTATAATATAGAAATTACTCATTAGAAGGTCGTAAGTTAAACAGTCAATCTATTGCTTCGTGACACTGTCACTCCTCTTTTGACCCTTACTGTAACTGAAACGCTACTTTATTCACGCTACGAAACTGATAATAGTCCAGAAAGGACTGATGCCAGTTATTGAAAAAAAAAAAGTGGCACGAGGTGTTCCTCGTGCCACTTTTTTTTTTGCCGTTTTTTTTTTGTTACCCTGTTGAGTATGAAGTTCTCATTGCATAGGTGTAACTGTAAAGACTCATTCTGGATAGACAAGGGAGGATCCTCCGACCAGAAGATAAAGTCAGGACGTTGTACATATGGTAGTTGCGCAATAAACTCTGCTTGTGCAATGCAGGATTTTGCTTGATATTAGTATAATTTATAGTATGCATAAATGGCGATGTAGCTAACAAGAGAATGTTAAGTTTTTGAGAATTTTAAGTGACAACATAAATGTAGTTATGCGTTAAAATCAAGTAGCAAACAATAATTTAGTTGATTTACTCACACCATAAATAGTGGTCACCAAAACTCACCCGGGACCAACTCCTTAGCTTCACCCTCAACTTCGGTTTCTTCGTTACTCGACTTGTTTTCACTCTTTACTTCCTTCTCCTGACTCTTTTTTACTTCTTTCTTTGTCGTGTCCTTCTTTTTACTGTCTTCTGAACTTTCTATCTTTATTTTCTTAGGCGACGGACTCTTCTTGAGGCTATTTGGTTCTGTGAGCGGTTTCTTCTTTTTACTCTTAGGTGATGCATATGTTTTGGGTGACTTAGACTTCTCTACTTTTATGACTGGTTTTTTCTCTGGCGATGGGCTTGGTGATGCTACAGTACTTTTTACTGGTGATGGCGATACTGGGGTCTCTTCTTCTAGTGCTGGTGATTCTGATTTTGGTGAGTTGTCCGACTCACTACCTGAGCTTTCAATGCGCTGGCGTTTTACTTTCTTCTTCTGTAAAATGTTTGAAAATGTTAAATTAAAAGATGCATTTGTGTACTTCTTGTTAAGTTTTAAGTACAAATGTGGATGGCAGCTGGATAGGTACCTTATCAGAGCTCACGGTGGGGCTCTTCTCCTTAGGTGACAAGTCACTTTCACTGCTCTCTAGCCGAGGCCTTTTAGATGTTGTCTACAATGAAAAAAAAAAAAAATATCTTGAATTTACTTATAAATAGAAATATTTTTTCTTAAAAAAGTTAAAAAAGAAATGTTCTTTTTGAACTATTTTAAGGAAAATTATTTAGTTTTATCAGTTAATTATCTAATAAGTACACAAAACAATAAGTGTGTCATAAATGTAGTGTAAATCTAAATAAATATTTAAAAAAAAATCATTTTCATTAAAACAATGTGATTACCTTAACTTTTCCATCCTTGACCGGTGACTCCACTTTATCATCACCATTAACTTTTTTATCCTCATCTTCCACCTTCTCCTTCACAGGTTTAGGCGGAGACACCTTGAAGAAGGATGTGATGCTTCTCTGTGCCATTGTCTGAACACTAATACATGAGACTCTTGTGGAAATAGGGCACCACACTTTAGGAATGCTAGGGATTACGCTCTGATGTACCTGTCTCGCTACTCTGCATGATACAACCAGCTTCAATATGCTGTTCATATGTCATTTAAAGTCGAATTGTAAGCACTGCCTCATTCAACTAGACCTGTAATGAAAAGTTAGGCAATTAATTTACATTTCATAGTAGGTTTAGTAGGTAAAAATTTCGAATTAACAGCAGAAAACTTTTACAAGCTTGATAAGATAAGATAGTCATTTATTTGCTCAAACATGAGTACAATACATACAACACAAATTGTCAGCATGCAAGAGATTTTAAAAGTAGGGGTAACACAGATCATCACGTTTGCCTTAAAAATTGGCATGCAAATATTAATAAAATTTAAGTATAATGTCACTCAAAATAAATGTCATGTTAATATGAGAACATTAAAAATATTATAGATAATTATTAATTAAATAAATTAGTAAACATGGTCAAAATCTCTCATCGAAAAATTCATTTAAATTATAATAGTCTTTTTGAACGCTAGGATGACGCTAGTTCAGTTAATTGCTTCCAGATTTTAGGTAGTTTATTATATAATATATTTTTGGAGCCATGCAAAAAAACACTTTTCCGCATAAGTGCCGTTCTATATTGATGTAGGCAAATTTTACTGTTGTCACGTCTATTACGAAGAAATCGATCTGCCATGCGAGAAATGAGGTGAGGGTTGGATCTTAAGAATATTGTTTCTATTAAATAAAGTGAAGTTAATGTCAAGATTTTGTATTTTAAATAAGGCTTGCTACTCTGAGTGGTTTCAAGTTTGAACATCGATCTAATGCAACATTTTTGAGTTTTGAATATAAGTTCCCGGTCAGTTGAGTTGCCTCAAAAGATAATATCGTATCTTAAGGACCTCTTGTAGTGCGGTGTGTAGGTATGAAAACGCTTCCTCACTCCCCGCATAATAGTTATGTATCGAGCGCATAGACGCAGCGAGCGAGCGCGCGCCGGGCGCCGAGCTAGCCGATGCTAGCGTTTGAACATGCCACAATGCAGCGTAAATGCAGTAGGTAAGATGTATGGGGTTCGGGTATATTGACGGAAGAGGAAATAAAATTGCTGTTCTGGTTTGTTTGTATTGTATTGTAATCAGATATCAAATCAACTTATATATAATTATGTAACCTGGACATAACCCTCCCCATTTTAAAATATAAAAAGAATTTAACCACCTACAAATACACTTTTCTCCTATAGTCAACAATTTAATGTGGAATAATTATTATAGGTACTAACCAATTTTAATATGAATGCTCAATCTTGACAATCATGTAATTTTTTCCCTCAAAAATCATTTTTTTGTAATAATTATGAATGCTCATTCTTGACATGTTATTTTTTTATTTTTCCTAAATCTGTTTTAATCATTCATAATTTATTTCTTTATTTTTATTTTTATCCATATATGTGCATTCTGTGGTACTTATCATGTAATTGAAGGATCACACGTAAAATAACCTTTTTATTATTCTGATTTATATGTCGTTAAAATTATACCTAGAATTTGCAAGATATTTTATAAAACTATAGGATATATTATGTTAAAGTTATTGAGCAAACAAAATAATCGTTTGAACAAATTCAATCTGCTCAGTAAATCTTACCTATTGTTCTTACTTTTTTGTATTGTGGCGCGTCTAAGTAAAGATTGTAGGTAAATAATGTTTGGAATTTTACGTCATGAAACGAAATCATTTACTGTAAACAAGTAGGTTATCTACTTACTTATTTATTTACAGTAAACCCTATTAGAAAGCGCAAACGCGGGGGGAATTTTTACGGAACAAACGGCGTGCGTCCAACCTCGATGACGTCTCGGCGGGCACTGCAGGGGGGGGACAGTTCCCTATATTTGGCTTGGATCAAAAGATGGTGGCTCCATCTACATTTTGTTTCTAAAACTTTAGGTTTAGTTAATACAACATCTCAAAAGATGTCACTATAATAAAAAATCATTATTTTAAATTTTATGACATATTTACCGTAAAAATATTTATTTTACATTTTATTATTTAATTGAGCATATTTTAATATTTTTACACATGAAAATAAGACATTATTTATGTACTGTTATTTTTTTAACTGGCAACTATCAAAAGAAGAATTGTCAATTCCCAAATAGTACTCTAAGATACCCGCAAAATGGTAGCTACTCTCTGCCTATGCGCATGTTTGTAGATCTTTTTCATTTTTCGTTTGTATTTCGGTTGTGAAATCTTCCAGAAATTGCGTCGAGTTGAGCTTTAAGTTCCTCCGCTTTCTTTGGTGACTTCGGCCCGTAATACGTGTTGAATTGTGTTCAACAAATTCGCGAAAGGACGCTTTGTGTTGTTAAGTTTTATCAACATTTCTTTTGAAAATGCCTAAGTTATGTTCATTTGGCTGTGCTCCCAGTGGTAAGTTTAATATATATCACAACGTCATCATCATCATGTTTAACATCATCGGATTTTTTTTTTAAATCCGTATTGAAAAGAAATAAATAAAAGGCAACCATTAGTGGCAGTAAATAATAGAGATAATACTAGTTCTTGACTTGCACTGTACATGGTCTTTTCCTAATCGGATTAGCTTCCAGGTTAAAGATGCAGGTTGATTAATTGAATTTAAGTAAAAAAAAAACATGGAGCATTGGTTTGACCACTGCAAATAATGGGTTGCAGTGGTCAAATATTAGATAAGGAACATGAATATTTTAGATTCTGAACAGAAGAAGAAGAATCTAACAGCTGTAAAAGATTTAATGCTTTGAGTATACCTTTTAAATACTGTGGTAGCGGTTAACAATGGTACATCTTAAGTATTCAAGGTTTGCGTAATATATCGCACATCTATGGATTTTCATGGAAGGCACAACAATAATTGTTGAAAGCTAAGACAACAACTATTTAAATAGCCTACAGCTCTTTTATCTTTCCAATTTCAGATGTCCCAATGCATCGTTTTCCAAATGCTGAGAAGTTCCCTGAGCGTCTTAAGGCTTGGGTAAATCTTGTTGGTGGAAAACTAGAAACAGCAGTTGATTATGCGTATTACCAAACAAAGTTGGTTTGCGACATTCATTTTACTGCGAGAGATAGAAACCGTAATAACCGGTTAAATGCATTGGCAGTTCCATCACTTCATTTACATGGTTAGTATGACAATTCTTTTATACTTAGAATCTGTATACTGAAACTTTTAGCTATTGCTACTATTATATTGAACTTATGTACCTAATAATATTATAATATTATGGTCTCTGACATACAGAAATGAAATATGCATGGTCAAGTAGTCAGTTGTAAACGTACATAAATCACCCTTACTATGAAATAAAGGCTCTTTGAAAGTACTTAATAATAATAATTGTAACCATACCAACCTATATATTATATGTATTGTATTGTTGTATATTATATATGTATTGTATATACAACCTTAGTAATTTTTTTCACACCTTGGGTTACATTATCGAAGTTTTCATTCGGATCCCTAACTTTTTTTAAATATTCTATTGCCTATGTTCATCAGGGATAATGTAGTATTCTAATGGTGAAAGGATTTTTCCAATCGGTCCACTAGTTTCTGAGCCTATTCAATTCAAACAAACAAAATCTTTTCTCTTTATAATATTATTATAGTGTAGACTAGCTCTGCCCCGCAACATCATTTGTATGGAAGTTACCACATTTTGCTGTCTGTTTGTGTATGTGAGTTTAAATGTTTGTAAACGCACCCATGATACAGGAGAAATTCCCTAGGTGGGGCAACGTTATAAACAAAACAAAAATTATTATTGAGATTAGCCGGAATGAACAGACAAAAAAAAATTAAATAATTGCTTTTTCGTTATAAGTGTTGTATATATGTACTTACATAATTATGCATTTAGTAAAAAGCTGTTATTTTGACATTACAAACAGACACTTCAATTTTATTTATGTGCATAGATTTCATCAATTTATAGACTTCTTAATAAGACTTAAATCACAAAGGCGATTTAGAAAATGACTCTTTTTTTACCAGAAACTGTTTATCACATTGTAATTCTGTTAAAACACGTTTTTTATAGTTATTTTTATAAATAATAACTTTTCAGGAATCAGGTAGGCCAAACAAATATGAAAAACAATATTTTATTATTCTTAATTTTTTTTTTTGTTGTGTTTACAGGAACATCGGCCAGGGAACCTGCTAATAGACTTGTCAGTCAACCTTCTGATTTACATGCTACAAATGCAGGTAAAGATCTTAAGTCAGTTTTTGATAAAGCGACTTCTGTCCTAATATGAACTGTATGTAGCTGTATAATAATTTTGCAAGAGATGGGCTAAAATAAAAATAAAATAATGTTATAACCACAACATTGTAGAAGCCCTGCTCGTTTCGTATACATAGTTAATGCTATATTTAACTAGCGGCCTGGCCCTGCTTCGCTCGGATTCGATCTAGTGATGATGACATCTCAAAACATCGGTGTTTTTGTGCTATATCTAAGTTAAATATGAATGTATTATACACCAAAACCTTCTAGAATAAATTCTCTAAATTATGGTAAAAACCACTAAAATCTGTTTTATACGTGAAATTATTTTTTATTGTGATTTCAGGCACATCAGCCAGGGAACCTGATATTATTCATGTCAGTCAACCTTCCAATTTACATTCTACAAATACAGGTAAAGATTAGTCACTTTTGCTAAAGCGATTTCTTTCCAAATAAAAACAGTAGCAGTGCTTCCCTTTGAAAAATGGCACAGTCAGTATTCTATAGACATATTAAAGATATGTACTCCGGCTTACCTCTTACAAAAATTTACCCTTTGCTACTGATCAGTAGGTACCTATATAATAATTTTGCATCATTGTAGGCCTGCTGAAGTCAGTTCTTACACATATTGATAATATACACGTATTTAGTACAGTACAGTAGGTAAACCAAATTTATTAGGGAACTTGCTTATGAAATTTCTATGAATTATCCATTACTATGTTTCAGCCACAATTCATGGCACTGCCAATGCATCTGCAGTAATGATGGATCACAACTACAGCAAGGCTAGTGGATCTTTAAGAAAAACAATTAGAATGGGTAAATGTTATTTTCTTATAGCAAGTTTCAAAATAATATTACTTATATTAGGTACTTACCTACTTATGAAATAATATAATTATCTAAGATTTTTTTTCTAGGTTCTACTAATAGTTCACCGACATATAATTATGTCGGAGTGAAAGCCCTTTCTACAAAAGTTAAACAACTGCGGTCCGAGATAAGTCGTTTGCGGAAGAGAGGCCTGTCTTTCAAGTCAAGACTGGCAAATGCTGCTAAATTATCCCAAGTCGCTGCATTCCAACAAGTTGTGAAAAATTTGAAAACACCTGCCCAGCTATTTCTCCATATGCAATTGCAATCCGCAAAAAAATCCAAAGGTAGACGGTTTACTATGGATGAAAAAATCCTTGCACTGTCTATGTATAAGAAAAGTCCAAAGGCCTATTCTTTACTTTATAAGTACTTTACATTACCTTCGACAAAGGCAATGAAACGTTTGCTAAGTCAAATCAAACTGTGTCCTGGCATAAATCCCATTGTATTCAATAAAATTAAGAAAACTGTACTCGAAAAAGATACTGCTGATCGTTTGTGCAGTCTAATGTTTGACGAAATGTCTCTGACACCTCAAATATTTTATAACAAGCAGAAAGATGCATTTGAGGGTTTTGCCACCACCAAAGACACCAAATTTGCCGACCACGCTCTCGTTTTCATGGTGAAAGGTTTAAAACATAATTTTAAACAGCCAGTAGCATATTATTTTACCAATGCCCTACAAAAAGTAGAGCTTAAAACACTCATAAAATGTGTAGCATTAGAGGTGCAAAAATCGGGATTAATTATTATTAACACTGTTTGTGATCAGAGCTCCGTAAATGTAGGGGCAATAACAGATTTAATTAATGACACGAGAGCGAGGTATTTGCGGCTAGGCAAAGAGTGGCGCCATGATTTTTTCAGGGTAAATGGTCAGAAGATCATACCGTTGTTCGATGCTCCTCATTTAATTAAAGGAATAAGAAATAATTTACTCACTAAGGATATGGCGTACACCTCTAATAATAAAAATAATATTGTTAAGTGGGACTATTATCAGCAGGTGTATGCTGCAGATAAATCCAAAGGGGAGCTACGACTGCTAAATAAAATAACAGAAGAGCACATTGTCCCTGAAAAAATTAATAAAATGAGGGTGAAGTCCGCAACCCAAATTTTTAGCCACAGTTTCGCTGTGGTAACAGACCACTTAATAGCTAGAGGAGATTTGCCCGAAGAATGCCAACAATTAATAGACATTACATTATTACTAGACAATTTGTTTGACACATTAAATGTTAGTAGTTTTGCAATACCCAATGGTAAAATTTATAAAGGGCCAATTAGAAGGCACTCACCTCACCACCAACTATGGCTAAAATCAAAGGAAATATTAAAAACTGTGAAATTTATTCAAAAAAAGGTTACTGGTAATAAAGTACGATTTGTGGAAACTACTATACCATCTGTAAAGAATTTAATTAAAACTATTGAAGGCATGGAAGCAATTTGCAACGTGTTGTTTGATAAGTATGGTTACGATGCAATATTAACACGTAATTTTAATCAGGACCCTGTAGAAAACTTTTTTGGGAACATCAGAAGCTATGGAGCAAGAAATAATGCCCCAAATACAATATCATTTGAAGGGGCATTTAAAGCACTTCTATTAAACAATTATAATACACCTCATTCCAAAAGGGCAAATTGCGAAGAGGACACCAACAAGTGCCTACAAACTCTTAGTTTTTACGTCACTGATAAACCTGATGCAACTGATGTTCCCGAGGAAGACAAAATTAATTTTACTGAGGATGTATTAATTGATTACTCCAAAGAGCCCGATGCTGGTCAAAGAAATTATGTATGTGGTTGGGTCCTGACTAAGTGTTTAAAAAATGTTGTGAAATCGTGTAAACATTGCAGACAAGACCTTTTAGATAAGAATAATGAAAATATTAATAATAATAGTTTTATAAAAGCTAAAGAATATAATAATAAAAAATGGTTATGTTATCCAAATGAGCTATTGCAAAATTATTTCCATGACCTGCAAAATATGACAGAATCTTTTTTAAAAAAACGTGTTCCTAAACAAAATGTACGTGGAACAATTAATTCGTTTGCAGATGTTTTAGTGGATACCCCTTTTAATTGTACTATTCACAAAGAAAAATTAAAAGAGTATTTCTTTAATTTAACAGTAAGTGTCATACTACATAGTTGGTGTAGATCCATTAATCGTATTTTAACGGGAAAGATTACCTATAATGGAGAAGATGAAACAAAATTAACAGCACAGTTGTATTATGATAAGCATAAACATTATAAAAATAAAAAATAAAAATGACTAAAACATTAGACAATGGTTTTATTACTTTTGATATGCGCTTGCACCAACGAATATTCCAGCCAGTACCTACACTGCCGTTTTAATTAAAAAGGTCACAACTAACATTTTTCATGGAATTGAGTTATATATATATATCTGGAATTAGGAAAAAAAGCCTATCCGGATATATATATAACTCAAATTCCGTGGAAAATGTTAGTTGTGACCTTTTTAATTAAAACAGCAGTACAATATATCACTTTATATAGCTAGCTATAGACTGGTTAGTTTGGATACAATTTGTAGATGGCGCCACTGCGCTGGATTGCATAAAAATGGCGCAAGAGGGCACTCTTTACCCGGTATCTTATAGTACTCTTTGGGGCACTGGCCGTAATAAGGAAATTTTGTTCTCGCCGAGCTCTAAAAAATAATAAGGCTTATCTTTTGGTATAACTTTTACATGGTTTAACGATGTAATCTCTTCTAGGTACACGTTTTAAATAACGATTTAGAGTCATCTTCATGATTTTTTTTTATCAAGCCAATTATTTTAATTCACGTTTCTATCTTCACACAGCGCTTCACAATATGTTCAACTTTCCTAAAATATCTAGATTTACAGATATTTAAAAAAGTTAAAAAGTACTACAACCTCGCCTTAAAATAGACTTCACCAGGCCGTAGTAAGCGGTAAGCAAAGCATTTACACTAATTACTGCTGTCAGTTTGTACAGAGCATATGCTGAGGTACTTATTTTCTTACTGATAATCTCAATATGTCCCTTCCAATTTAATTTATTATCAATAGTAAGTCCTAAAATTTTTGTTGTATCAACTACGTCAATATTATTATTATTATAGTTTACTAGCTTTTGCCCGCGACTTTGTCTGCGTGAAGCAACTTTCTTAATTTTTTTTTCCGTAAGAACCTTCTACAGATGCGTTTCCGTAAGAACCTTCTATTAGAAAACTTAAAAAAAAAAGATGGATGAAATCGGTAAAGTCGTTCTCAAGTTATGATGTGACCAAGGGAAATAGGGATTCATTTTTATATATATATGTCTAGATTGTAATTTAATCTCATGGAGCGTTGACAGAAGTGCATGATTTTAATCTTATTTAAATTAATTTTTAAATTGTTTTTATTTAACCATTCTATAATTGCAATTAGTGAGTTATTAATGTCAGATTTATATATGTCACGATCTCTATACTCAATTGTCACTACACTGTCATTGGCAAAGAGGCTCATAGGTTGTTCTGTGGACTTCGGCAAGTCATTAATATATAATATAAAAACAGGGGAGGTCCCAAAACACTTCCCTGTGGGACACCATACATAACTTCACGTTCTTGCAACCGATGTGACTCTTCTCGCTTTGTAGTTATGTTTATCCTACTGACTTTGGTTATTTACTTTCTGTGCTGAAGATATGACTCAAATAGTTTTAGTATATTAATTACCTCTAATAATAATAATAATTAGTTAGGCGGTTGGATCAAGGGCCTGATTCAGAAGGCAGTACTCCTCGATACGGCTCGCATTGTGAGGAGGTTTCTGTCTCTGGAGCCCTAACCACCGGTAGCTTGGACCCTGCTCCCGACACCGGTGGATTACTATTTTTTTATATTTTTAAATGTTTTTTTTTTTATAATAATATTTAAAAATGTAATCAAATAAGAAAATTAAATAAATAAATGACATAATAATAATAATAATTTTTATTTATTCAAGCTACAAAGACTCACTTGTTAGTAAAAACTTACGACTATGTTAGTAAAATACAGACACTATAAAATTAACGGTCACAGTTGCGACATCCCATGAGAGACGGCACAACAGTGACCCACGTACACACAGTCTAGGCGACTTGCAATCATGCTTAGGACACTGTTGGAGCCGCCCCACACCCTGCGCACCAGGGAAGCGCACCTTTTACGCATTGTTGCGAAAAAGCAATCAACATGCGCATCTGCGAACATCCCTGACGCACTACAGAAACGGGGCAGCCCCACCAGTATCCTAAACGCATTGTTATACTGAACGTGGAGAGCGCTGTACGATCTTTGCGTATACTTAGCCCACAGGCTGCATGAGTAAAAAGCAGTACAGTAGGCTCGAAAGAGCGTGATTTTAACAGGAAGTGAGCATCGTGCAAACCTGCGAGCCAGCATGTTCGCTCTAACCGACAACGCCCTCCGCTCCTGTTCAATGTCATCATCGTCTTGCCGTCTTGTGAATGCCATATGCTTCGAGTTTCTCAAGTAGAATATTGTGTTGAACATAGTCAAACGCCTGAGTCATATCACAGAATATACTGCACACAGGTTTATTTTGATCCATATTCCATCACGGTGTGTAAAAAATCATAAACTGCCATGTTAATAGTTTTTTTTTCTATGAAACCTTTTTGTTCATTGCAGAGGATCTTATTGTGTTCTAAATATGAGTTGAGTTGCTTATTATATTTTTCAAAGATTTTGGAAATTATAAGGATGAGCGATATTGGTCTATAATTCTCCATCAACTCTTTATTATCTTTCTTAAACAGAGGTTTTACGATAGATGTTTTTAGATTTGATTTGATAATATTGTTAACCTATCATTTATATATACCCCGTGTGTGGTCGTGGCGTGAATGTAAACAACAAGAAGTGGCACTTAAATGTGACATGTGCATAGTGCACTATACTCTTACCTTAAAAAGTATACAGCGCTATCACCTAAAGTCGTATGCAATAACTGATTATTTCGAACAATCAATAACTAGAACATAGCTAGCAGTCACAAGTACATAGTTACAGGTTGTTCTTGACTTTATAAAGCAAAAGTCGCACCATGAAACTTTATTTAAACCAAAAAATAATAATTTTACCTGCTTTAATCACTTTATTCGTTTCTTTTCAACTGATTAGAAATACGAGATGATACGGAATTTTAATGCAATTCGGATTTTCCAATTTAGTTGACATAAAACGGCGCGAAAATAATATATTTGACATTTTGCTGATTTTGCCAATTCTTTTTAGTTTTTAATCTGACAGATTCAGATTCGTTCTAAAATGTTCTGAATAGTCAGTCAACAGATTTCTACATATCTAGTTTTCATTGCGTGAGGTAGGTATTTACTTTTATATTAAGGCAACACGTCCTATTTATTTTATTTTTATTAAATTCGATTTAATGTAGTCGTCTTCTATTTATACATTTAAAAAATTCAAATCGGTGTGCTGTGCTGCCAGCACAGAACACTAATACAGATTAAATACCTAATACCCTACCCTGGCGGGGTTGCCAGTTAGCATTTCATGTTTGGATACACTCTTTGAATCATCGTTTTCAAAATCTTTAATGGCCTCTGTTTTCTTGCGTAATAAATTCTGACTAAACACATAACCTGTACGATAAAATATGATGTTTCCTATCTATAATAACGAAATTACTATTATAACAAAATTAACATTTGGCGGACTGACGCAAATGCTATTGACTCGTTGAGAGTGTGTATTCAAACAATTTTTTTCACATCCTTTTTTGCTGTTGTCAAAATAGGCATGCTTATAGCCTACCAGCAGTAATGATCAATTTTAGAGCCTAAAAAATCATAAAATATACTTATTTTATGATTTTTTAATACAATATGTGGAAATAAAACTGTAAATGGTATTGTTATCATATTTAAGTGTCTGATTTGAGTTAGAATCTAGAACTTATTTTGCTAAGATGGCTCCCTCTAGTTGTTGAAGTGTCAACTATACGCGTGTCGCTGTCGTCCATGTTCCGAATGTGGTCGGACTTATTTTTTTTTTGTGTTAATTTTCATTACATTATTATAAATGTGAAATGTAACAATATGTGTCATCCCATATAGTGGAACCTTGCTCCGGCTGAATGGATCCCGCCGTCGCGTGGTATCAGCCCGAGCAGGAAGGACCCGCGAAGCGCCTGTGGCTTCGTATCTGGGAAACCCAAAGTGATATAGACAAAATGAACTTGAAAAACTTAGAAAACGCTAACCCTAATGTGAATAAAGCGCAAGACTTTATACCAATAAATGATGTGAACGGTGAAAGTAGGAATAACAATTATTTCAACCCCGCGCGGAGGAAAATTAACGATAACCGCGCATCGACGTTTAACCTGAACAAAAACCACGATGCTCTCATAGGTGAATACGGGGGTTGTCCGTGGCGGTCAACCAGCCATAATTATAAGCCGGGGATTTTAGGGTGAGTGACGTTTTAATTTATTATTTTGGTATTGGCTAGCGATGTCAACGTATTTGACGTGTTGGTTATGAGCGGTCGGCGGCGCCGCGTGACACTCGCGGCGGAGCGCCGAGCCGCGGCAGACCATGGGTTGCGGGCTGGCAAGTGGCATATCACCAGCGCCGAGCGGCGGGTGAGCGCTCGGGGCTGCGCCACCTGCACCCTATCTACTTGTGGACACATTACAACTATACTTTGACAGTGACTGTCAAAGTGTCAAACAGTCAAATCGGTTAGCCTTAACATTTTGTACAATGCATGATTCAAACACCTATTTATTAGAAAAGATGGAAAAATAAATGCCTTATCGTAATATAATTTTATGTCAGTTGGTACAGCTAAACTTAAACACCCATTTAATACTCTGTTAAAAATCTAATTGAGATTTCCATAAAATTTATAAAAAATATTGTTATTAGACTTAAAGTCAGTCTAAATTGGTAATATCTGGTATTTTTTAATTAATAAAAATAAACATAAACTGGTTGGTAATAAGGGCTATTAGTTAACTATAATGTAAGGCTCGACCGAGATGGGTTTTTCGTTCTCGGCCGAGACCGAGACGAGAATATAATACTATCTCGGCCGAGAACGAGAGCCGAGACCGAGAATAGACCAAAGCGTGAAAAAAAAATTGACTTTTTAATACAGCTAACTATTTAATTTATTAATAATCAAAGTTAAATGACATTATATTATAACATAAAAAAAGCAATTTCTCGGCATTTTCGCCTTTCAAAGAGTGGCGCCTCTCGTCATAAAATTGTCCAGCTTTGCTAAATAGTTGTTTACTTGCTACGCTAGTAGGCGGCGCAGATAAAAACTTATTTGCTGCAGGCCTAAGCCCCTTATAAGGTGACGAAAATGAATACCCAAAAGTATTAGCATTTCTTTGCAGTCTTGGGTCTTTAAGAAAACTTTCTAGTGCTATTTCGATCACAGAACTTGAACTGTATTCATCATTGGTCATTGGCTCGTCTTCCAACTCTATAGAATCATGAGCTGCCCATAAGTTGAATTGAAGATGCCCAAGTCGTCTCAATCACAGCAACTAGCAACACAGCCCTTAAAAAAGAACTTATTTTAATTTACTGCATTAACAAACTTTCATCATGTTATTATTGTAAACATAAACAACAAATTATTATTTCGAATACTGCACGAACGGAGCGAAGGCGGTCGGCCGCAGTTCGGCAACCGAGACTTCAACCAATCACAATTCAGCTCTCTCACGCACTTACACCAATCGACTTCGCGCTGCGGCAAAATTTGAATGCCGATCCGAACAAAGTTACAATCTCGGCCATGACCGAGAATCTCGGCTATAACTAGTCGAGAACCGAGACAAATTTCTCGGTTGGATTTGTAGCAGAGAATGCCGAGACCGAGACCGAGATCTCGGTCGAGCCTTACTATAATGTGCTCAGGAATGGGCTCGATGAAGATGACTAGCACCGCATTATACTATTTTAGTGATTATTCAATGAACCTGATGCCTAATAATATATGTATATAAAGGGTAATGTGAGTCAAACAAATCAACATGTTTATGATCTTGTTTATAGCTACATGTACTATCGCCAAAATCTACCATTTTGAAAACAAAATCCCGTGCACACAATGACCACAACTGCAGAAGTAAAACAAAAGTGGATCCTTTTAGATTGACTAATAATATGCTCTCTAAGCAGGAATAGTCCTTACTGTGGTCAGTCATCGATTTTGGCGATAGTATGTCTACCAATCAAATTGTTCAATTAAATTATTGATCTGTATGCATCATTTCGCTAACTAAAACAAACTAAATTTTAACATGTTTATAATAAAGCATGTTGTGTTGTGTAAAGCTTTTTGACCATAAAAGCCTAATAGCATAAGACTATAATATTTCTTCGTTTGGGATTCACGCCTCCTCTCAAGAGGGAGGGAGAAGCCTTATACTTGACCTCATTTCTTAAATATGTCAAGTTCAGGTTATTCAAACTTGGTTACAATTGACATATAATTTACTATTACTCCTAACACTCCATGTTTCCATCACACTGTTGCCAAACCTAGGAGCAATTTTAATTGTGGACAATACCCTGACATTGGTCCTTGTAAATATAAACTTCATATTGTCAAGTTAGTGGGAACTTGTAAATAGCAGCAGATTATAATCCTGGCTTCATACTATTTAGATAATAATGATGCCAATTTACTTGTAACATAACTATGTGTACTGAAGTTATGTTGTCATTGTTATTAAACAGGAAGTGTTGTTATCATTCAATGATTAATGTGTATTTACATGTTCTAGAACTAAGTGCTTACTACACTTACATCATGTAAATATTACATTACGTATAATGTCATGTCAAATGTGAAATAATATGACCTTTTAATTAAAGAAACTTGATATCATCAACATCATCATTCTGCCCTTATCCCAATTTATTTCAAGGTTAGTGCAACATGTGTTTTACTAATCTCGGTAGCCACTCCCTTTCTAGCCATTTGATAATTAAATACTATTAATAGCATCCTACTTAAGGAAACAAGCCTCCACCATTATTATAAAACATATATAAAAATAATTCACAATAGACACCTAATGACTTACATAATGTGAATGAAGCATTTAGCAAATAGTTCAGATTGAATAATGTAGCACATTAACATAGTCAGTGTTTGAACAGGTGAAGTATTATTGTTTCATCGTTCTACAAGTTCACTTTCAGATTGTCTCGGAGACCTGAGCATTGATTATACTACGCTTACTAAGTACCAAGTTGCATGTGGCGTGGTGAGATAGAGCAACTGGCCAAGGAACAAAATTGAGGTTTCTTTTGCTCCAGCAAAATCTACTAGCCCTCCCTCCACAATAAGTAACTGCTAAATGCCAGAGCACGACAAGAAAAGTAGACTTCTACCAAACCCTTCAAGTCAACAGCGTGACTGCTATAAAAAATACGCACGCGATATAACATCCTAGTTAGAAGTATTTCCGATCTGTAGTATTGTGAAATGTAACAGGTTTTACATTGTAGCATGGTCGGCCCAGTGCCTAGTGCAGTAAGTCGGTTACATCTCGCAGCTGAGCGGAAAGATAAGCAGCCGATACGCTGCGTGTTTTGCTTTCGCTACAAGATTACCATGCAATCGCATGAATCGTGCCCATATAATATAACATCTCAAAGAAACGCTGAACATTGTATAGCACCTAAACAACTTTCCGAATGTTTGAAAGTTTTTGGAACAAAAGTTAGGATCGCATTTTATCCGAGCTCGTCTGTTGTTCCCTCTTTAATTTGGCCGAAATATAAGAATCCGATTCTTATTTAAATATTTCGGCAATGGACTTTATAATACTTGGAATCACTTTACGCAATCTCCGGTATCAGCAGCTGACGAATACGTTTTGGTTTTAAACCATCTCTTTAAAAAAAAAAAAAATAATCTGGCCTGTTTCTATACTGTTAGCATCAGTTGTCAGCTCGGTGTTCCGGCGGACTCACGGTGACAGCTCTGCAAGTGCGAATAATCATCTGCTGAATATATTCAGTAGTTAATGTTAGCGCAAAATGTCCGCCGCTATACTTGCCAACGTGATTTTCATTTTCATAAACCCTCTTGGGATGGTGAGGTTGGAAATTCATCTTTTTGTAATGAATTTCAGATTCACCTACTCATTGCAAAACCTGATGAAAACTTGGTGAGCCTTGAACAATAGCAGCAACAATAAATGTCGCTAGACTAACATAAACTCTCATACCAATGTGTCTATGCGAACAATCCGCAACGTGTTGCGAGCACATGCTGCGCCGTGCTGTATCTATCGCCGGCAAACAATCTGCACTATTGAGCATTGTGCCACTCTATGAACACGCGCAGAAGCTCCGGACAACAGACGTACTGGGTGCGATACTGCCTCTGTTTGTGTTTGTACATGATAGCATCGTTTCTTCCGAAAAGAAAGCGGGTTGGTGACCGCCAGACCATTCTTGTACCTGTAGCCCTCCACGACGCTTACCAAAAGCGTCATGACTTCATGAGGTGTATGCTATTAATGTTTTGTTTTCGAAAGATAAATGTTGCCTTACCCCGCTGTCTACTATGCGAGGTCGTTATCTTGTGTGGTTGTAGTAAATCTGCTATAGCTTGTAATTCTGTTCGACGTCGTCGATGACGACCTGCAGCTGGCGGAGGGCCAGCGGAGCGCGGTCGGAATAGACGCAGCAATCAGTCCTGACCGCGGTCGTAACGCGCAACTACATGACATAACGATGATCATCCCTGCGGGGCTGTGCGGTTGGGGCTCCATGTTGATGTGCATTGTACTTTGTTCTGACTAGCTGCCAGCTCATCTGGCGGAATAAGCTGTAACTAGCCAATTTCGGCACTTGCCGAGAATAGTAAACAGCAGTACATTTACCTAATTGGTCCATATTCAGCCACAGATTGAATGTTCATTTCAGAAGTCAAATTTTAGAATTTCGGTTACTCTGGATCTCTGTGACTCTCTATCTATCTTCCGCCTCCCGGCTGCGTATTGCCATTGTGTATATCAGTACAGACACCCATAGTCTGTACTCGATCACTTTGTGCTCTTAAAAATAACAAATACTCTAAAGCAAACTACGTATGACTACAGACCAGTCTGTATAAGCGGTTTGTTCGCATATGTCTAAAGCAAAATGTGACCGTGTTATTGTTTGTATTGTAGGGTATGTGGGGTCATAAGACTTTAATTATATGTTGCAGTGTACTACGTAACAATATTGAACATAACTATGTTGTACGTGTTTATATTCTCTGAGGGAAGCTTCGTGCGACTCCCTCCATAGAAAAGGATACAACATTTTTCTTCTTCTAAAGATTTTCCGATCTCTATGCTATTTAAGTATAATAATAATATCCCTGGACATTTCACACAGCGCCATCTAGTCCCAAGCTAAGCAACCTAATGCTTGTGTTATGGTAACAAGATGGCTAATAAACTACTTATAGTATACATTTTTTTTTGTAAATACATACATATTATAGACTAGCTTCTGCCCGCGGCTTCGCCCGCGTGGATGTCGGAAATTATCCCACGGGAACGTGCTAACAGGATAAAATGTACCTATGTGCTTCCCCAGAATGCCATCTATCTCGCGGGCCCTTTGTGGCTAATTACAATAGAAAACCAATTGTGTCTCATTAGTGGTGATTAAGAGGGTACCTATATGATATCTTTACCTAAGTACCTACCTAATTTAAAAAAAAAACTCAATAACAGAAAATTAAATACCTACCTACCTAAATAAACCCATTTCTGATGATAACTAATCTAAACTCAATAAATAAGCAAAATCCCTAAAAACTAATATCTATACGAATGACTAATCCTACCTAACAGTATTATAAAATAACCTACGGTCACTACGTACACTATCAAATATACTACCTATACTTTAAAATTAAAATCTATACCTACGACGTACATAAAAATAAACCTAAATAACTCTAAAAACTAAAAGGAATAAAAATGAACTCCATTGCGGGTGACTTAACCTACGACAAACTTATTATTTTCGGTTGGTACAGTAATCGGGTCTAGGGATCGAACCGCAAAATTAAGTTTGTTTTTTATTGTATATACTTTTCCGGGATAAAAAGTACCCAGTGTGGTGCCCAGGATATTAAAGAATAATTATACCAAGTTTCAATGTAATCGAACCGGTAGTTTTTGCGTGATGCCTGAACAAACAGACAGACAGACAGACAGACAGACAGACAGACAGACAGACCGACAGACAGACAGACAAAAATTTTTTTAATCACATTTTTGGGTTCGGTGTCGGTCTAGTAACACCCCCTGCCATTTATTTTTTTGATATTTTCAATGTACAGAATTTTCACTTCTACAGATTTATTATAAGTATAGATAAAAAAACACCCAGACTCGGAACAACATAAACAACAACAACAACATAATTAAAAACTAGGTTTAAACGTTTTATTCTCTATATAAAACGTATAAGCCTAGGTATTTATTATGAAAATAACATTCTTAAATATAATGGAAATGGGAAAATATTTAGAAGTAGAAAAACGTTTCCTTCTTTTGTATCGAGGGCTCCGCAAAATAATTCCCACGTAATGAGTGATGAAAAAAAAAATGCAGTAGCTATGTAAATAAAACAATATTTAAAAAACATTAAAGTATTTATTTCTGAAAGGATAAATCAACATTATTAACTATTTAAAACGAAACCTTATTTAATGTTTTTTTTTTTTGCATTTGGCTGATTTTTATTAATATTTTCAGAGAGATTATGTTGTTTTTTCTTTCTCACATCTCTTCCACTTTGTATGCGCCCTTTTCCTTTAGAGATCCCTCTGTCCTTTCTCCTCGAAACAGATGTTGGTTGAACGCGTATTTTCCTAGATCTACACATCTTTATTCTCTGAATGGCAAAATTTTTGGCTTGGTCTACGGTTTCTATGGTCAATTTTCTAATTATCATTAAATTATTAGTTGATGTGTCGGTTTGTAATATTTCAGACGAGCGGTTGAATTGTAATTTCTGTTTCCGACGAAACAAGTGGCAAGGGTTGTGTGGATGGGCCAGTAACAGACTTCAAATGAATTTTCGGTACTCTTTAGATTGACGCTGGAATAGAAGTCTCCGGAAATATTGTTACCTAATGCTAATTCAGCAAATCTTTTTCTATCTTGCGATGTTATGTGGGGGTATGTTTTGATAAGAATGTTAAAATTCTTTTCTATATAACATAGATGTTTACAATATTTTCCACTCGTACCTTGAGGGCAATCACAACACGCAATATCTACAAACACTGTATAAAAAATCAGTGGGTCACTTTCTGATTGAATTTTGTACTCGTTTTCATTAATTTGATAGTATTCATTCAACCCTTCCATTTTTTTAAGATATTTCATGTAAATAATGTTTTTGTCGCAGCCAAATTGTCTGTACTCGTATGTGTTTTGCTCTCACGGATTAGAGTGAAGTGTATTTTATTTCAGTCTGTCTCTGTACTGATATGCAGTATGCTCTCTAGCTACAAGAGCATATTGCGTGCGATTACAGAGCAACCCCTGTCCGTGCTAGTATACATTATGGCAATACGCCTCCCGGCTATAAAAAGTCTCCGTAGATATCGGTGCATCTGATGTTCTTCGAATCTAGAACTCGACTAAATTTATAAAACTGATTGAGAATGACTTCCGTCCGTTTATCCGGATGTGTACTATGCCACTAGTAGAACTTAGTGAAGTGGCTCCTCGACAAGTAATAGGAATTATATTTTAATTACATCCGTGTTAAAGCTATCCATAAATATACATAATGTGCGCGCAAATTATCGCAAAGCAGAAGCAGAATACATAGTTATGAGGATAACTTGTCGACTGTTGACCACAAAAATGTATTTGTAGCTCAGTATTTGGTATTATTGTGGTTAGGTTTGGCCTGCTCTGAGGCAATCTATTACTATAATCGGCTATGTACCACATACACGCTTTAATGTCACTAAGCTTCACACACAGCTACAGCATACTAGCTTGTACTACATCCAGAGTGAAGGATGGCTACACGCAATTGACAGCAACAAATTACGGTGCGCACAATGTAAACAAATCATTGTAACAAACAATAAATAGTTCGTTACATGGAGGAGTGACTGAGTCAACAATTATATTTGTATGCTAGTTCTAAACAAGGCGGTATTGAAATAGTGAGAGCGACGGTGGCGACCTGGCGACATTGTCTATGGTAGTCACTGCCCCCTGACCACCGCCGCGACGAGCCTCAACCCTGTGCCGGAGTATTCGTGAACTATGTTAAACATTCAAAACTGTCGAATTGGAAAATCATTACTAGAATTGCGGAATCAATATTATAAGTTGGAATAGAAGTAGGACGGTAAAGTATTTGGATCCGTTGGATCAAATTTGCTGCATATATTCATTCGAATCATACATTTTATTGTACCTACCTAACTGTAATCTTACCCATGTTAGTTACTTTTCATCCTCGAAAATATCACCAAAAAAGTGCTAACAATCAGATCTCAAGATATCGTTATATTACAAAAGAAAAAACAAACTGCGATCGTTTCCAGTTTAGTTGCGAGTCGCAACTAAACTGGAAACGATCGCAGGACGACAGGACTGTCGCAACTTGCGACAGTCCTGTCGTATTATTCTGTAAAAATATCACCGTGTAAACTTAGGTGAAGTGAGCGTGGAGTGAGCTATCATTCCAACTAATACTAGGTCGATCGGCTGTTAATTGACTTTGATGTTGCAAAAATGACACCGCTGGCTCTTTTCAGTTTATCGCCTCGGAAAGCAAAAATAGTACTCATAGTAAAAACAATGTATCCGATAAATTTATCAATTGTGACCTGTAATGTTTGCGACGCCATAAATGGATTCGGTTCCTTATGACACGTACATAGTAAGTGCTCATAATCTAAATATATAAAACTCAAAGGTGACTGACTGACATAGTGATCTATCAACGCACAGCCCAAACCACTGGAGGGATCGGGCTGAAATTTGGCATGCAGGTAGATGTTATGACGTAGGCATCCGCTAAGAAAGGATTTTGATAAATTCTACCCCCAAGGGGATAAAATAGGGGATGAAAGTTTGTATGAAACTTTGTCAATTTTAAACCGATCGGGCTGATACTTTGCATGCATATAGCTACTATGACGTAGGCATTCCCTAAGAAAGGATTTGGATAAATTCTACCCCCAAGGGGATAAAATAGGGGATGAAAGTTTGTATGAAACTTTGTCAATTTTAAACCGATCGGGCTGAGACTTTGCATGCTTATAGCTACTATGACGTAGGCATCCCCTAAGAAAGGATTTTGATACATTCCACCCCTAAGGGGATAAAATAGGGGATGAAAGTTTGTATAAATCTTCTTAGATTTTCGACTGATTGAACTGAAATTAAAGATTGGAGCTACTATGATGAAGACGTCCGCTTAAATAGGATTTTGATAAATTCGACCTCTAATTTCATAGGTTTTCGAAGGTCCTACAATCGAAAGTAAAGAATAATGGCGTATCAGGCTCAGTGACGGGCTGAAAAGGCCAAGGGGTAGTTAATTTTACAGGGGAGGATTTTACTGCATGGCTTGATTAACTCGAAAATTAGTATAAATAATCTTTCGAGTCAAGTTATAAATACATACCAAACAATTTTTTTTTAATTCTACCCGCGCGCGGTCCAATTAACTCGAAACTCAGTATTAATAGTTTTGACAGAAAATAATTAATAATAAGTACCGATGTAAAGTTGTCGAAAATTGACCCCTGACGGGGCAAAAAGGGGTAATTCGGTTTTTAAGGGGAGAATTTTAAACTTGAAACTGTATGTTACATTTTCACACCTGAACCACTGAACTTCTGATTTGGCAAAGAGATAGATGGCATCCTAGGGAAGGACATACTTTTTATTAGGATACTACGTTCCCGTGGGATAATTTCCGACATTCACGCGGGCGAAGCCGCGGGCAGAAGCTAGTCGTCATAATAATCGCCATATTCTATTTTTTCTGTTTTTATCGCCGGGCTACTGCTCCATCTTTTATTTTTAACACTTTCGACTCCACCCACTTTTCATAGAGCTCATGCTGGATGCCGCCATACATATTGCAAGTGGACCCTCCAGGGGGGTCACCGGCATTACGTTTGCGCTAAAGTGAACCCTCGAGGAGGGTCGTCGGCATTAGGTTATAAACCGTATTATAAAACAATGTAAAACGAAGTAAAATAGTGTTTTTACAATGTCTTATTGCTATATTTAGTATCCCTGGGGGTATTTACATGTACTAGTGAGGTGGAGACGTGAAATATTGAAATATTAAAAAATTAAGAAAAAGTATGATCGGTCGCTTTGATCCCGAGACAGGGGTGTCCAACCTTTCTAAAATTTTCACGCAATGTAATAATTTTTTATTGTATTGAGTAGGAACAACAAACAATTACATTATGGAATATTAGTAGTTTTTTATGTAATCAAAACGTAATTATTTTGTAACAGCATATTACGTTTAGTGTTCTATTACATAATTACTTGCCGCTCATGATTCACTAACAGTTAAACAAAAGCAGCAATAGGTACCTAAAATAAATCGCGGGAACGAGAAATTCGAATTTCAAATTTTCATTTTTACGAATTAGGTTCCTAGTCTTTTGAGATAGCCGTTTATTTAACGCAATTTTTTTACATATATTTTTTAAGCTTTTTTATTGCAATTGCATTGCATATTTCAACGGGGACATTACATTTGAAAACAAAATATACACCAGCGTATATTAATATGGCAAAATTAAAGGTTGGCCATCACGAAAAATGCTCTGTGTAAGAAGGCGGTATGCAAAATACTGGCTCTTTCCAACACGTTTTTTTTTTCGTAGCAGAAATTACTAACATATTTTTATCCATATATATTAAAATTTGCTGGAAATCGTCATGTTTTTACAGAATAGTCATAATATTTCCAAACAAATAAAACTTAAGAGTCATTGTAATATATTAATGATTTCAGTTATTATTATTATTCAGCATATAACCTAGTAGGTACTTGTCATTTCAACCGCGTATCATACTGTGATCAACCATACGACCGAACAGAGCTGCAAATTGATTTTAAAAAAAAGTGCATTTTTTGGGCCTTAGCACTGATAATTTCTAGTGGTCGTACATTGTCTATGGACTGTTGGATTTGGGCGTTTATTTATTGTATTTTTATTTTAATGTTTGAACACTAATGATTTACAACAAAGTAAGAGGAATGCATGTTTTTAGATAAAGCAGTGTGTCATTACGAGGGAAAACGCTTATGTTACTTTTGAATTTAAACTTTTTGCGATTTTGTAAGTACCAACCTATGCATGTTAATGATTTTTGCAGATGCAAAAAAAAATGCAAAGTAGGTAAAGGCATCGTAATATTTTTTCAATTCATTCACTTGCTATAAACATTGACAAGCATTATTTATATTTATTCCAAATTTCAAGTCTATAGCATTAGTAGTTTCTGAAATAGCTGTTACAAAAGAACGGACAGACAGAGTAAACGAAGTCGCACCATGGGTGTTCTTTTTTACCATTTTGATACGGAACCCTGAAAAACTTCTATTTTTAGACTCTTCCTCGTAATTTATAATCTCAAAATAAATATTTTTATTTTTAGTGAATTTGTAACCGCAAAATGGTTGACCACCCCTGAAATACGGGCATCATAGCTCCCAATTATTTTTGAAAATAAAAATGCTGGTATTTGAAAACCAACGAGTATACTGATAAATCTTGTTAAAATATACGACTAATTTTATTTTCATAGTTTATAATGCTGTATTCGCTAAGAAAAACGTACATTTAATATGAGCCCTCCGCGAGGACTCCCGGCATCCCATATGGGATTTGAGTGAGCCCTCCAGGAGGGCTCCCGGCACTGAACGTGTTAATGACCGTTCGTCGCAGTGTTCCGCCACGCAGGAACAAATCTCGATTATTATCTGTAGAAATTTTGGCACTAAACTCATGTTTATGACGAACTGCTGTTGAAAATGTGAAAGTCTGTGTTTCTATCTGTTTGGCAATGTTAATAACCTCTCAAGAATCGTGCTTTTGATCATAAAAAAAAGTTTAGTCACAATGAGACTTGATTCATCTGTATCTCGATTTTTTATAGCAATGGTTCCTTCAAGATAAAATAACGAGTTCCCGATGAATAATGTAGGTTGAATGAACTGGGGCTAAAAACTATGTTATGACATGAATGTGATGATCAAAGCATTGAAAACGTTGGCTAACAAAATACACAGGTATTTTCCACGACAAAACCCTTGTGTGTTGTTTACATGTAGGCATGCAGTGTAGGCGCAAAATCTTGGCAACGCTTGTCAAGTAGTTCCCGAGTGATGGCGTAACAAACAAACGCGCGTTAAGAGGAGGCTCCCTAATTTCATGTAAATTTGAACTAATATTCTGGGACAGTCACACATGCAATCAAAATTGAACTTTATTAGATAATATAATGGATCTTTTATCTTTGCATGTATAAGACAGAAACGTAATTGTAACATTTTCGCCCGATTCATTATTTATTCGAAAATCATGTGTTTTTTAAGGATTATTGCATTTTTTTTCAAGATGGCTCAGCCTTTATGTCTAAAATAAATGTTCACAGTAAGAAAATATACTTTACTATCGACCCATAAGACATTTTTTCTCTAGATCAATTATTACTTTAGTTATAAACGAAATAAGAATTGAGACTTACGACATTTAGTTTCGAGCTCCAACGCGATCAAGGAGTGCACGCGGTATTCAACTTTATTACTGATGTGTTAGCGGCCTAACCCGCCTAACGGCCAGCCGGTTCGTCAGTGCCGCGCTGTGCGCCATCGTGAGAGGGTGTATCGCTCGCGCGCGCGTTCAATACGTATTTTATTTGGGAGTTATTTTAATAAAATTCACATTAAAACGCTACCTATACAATGGGAAACAAACACAATAAAAGACGTCATGAACAGAAGAGAAAGAAAGATGAAAGCTTAAAAAATATTGCAAGAATCATGAGAAGCAAAGCAGTATTTTTTTATTAGTATTTTTTTTTTAAATACGTATATATTATTTTGACGAAACGTCTAATCTAAAGTATAAAATTGTATGACAGTCGATCGATATTCATACAATTTTATACTTTAGGCTATGGTAATACGGTCCTATTTTCAATGGAGCCAGTAAATTCCGCGAAGATTTTTCCGCTGTCTGAACTTCGCCAAAAATGTAAACAAATATGAGTTTATGGAAAAATAATTTTAATTTCTACACAATAAAGTTTAGTTTACGCTACAACTTCACACATTTTTATAACTTTTTCAATAGTGCTAGTCACTCTGAAATGAACTTAATTACCATTACAATAAAGTTGATATTCCTTTAACTTGAAATAACGTCAATTTGAAACAAATAAAATTTAAATATAGATATCTCTATGATGATCAGATAAATTTGATTTGATTGCAGCCGCCCTATATCATAACTACTGCTAATAATTATTATTGCATGCAACTACAACCTAGCGCGTGGGTTCAAGGCCAGATTGTTACAGTTGTGTTGGAGATTGTGGGAACATAGGAAGCTATGGAGGCGATTTGATTGTATTAAGTACCTATATAACAATATTATAAGTAGTATAACAATTATGTTGTTTATGCTTATATATAAATTGTTGAAGATGTTTTATCCGAATAATGACTAATAAGTATATACTCTCTTAGGAAAAAAAAATTAAGGCAAATTTCCCGAATTTGAATGTCATCCGGAACAAGGAAACTTATTGGAGACGCCTTCTCAGTTGCATAATTTAGTTTCTGTTCCTGCGAAATCATGATGCAAGTTGTTGCAGTTTTTGTCTGGCTTGTTAATTCTGATGGCGTCACAGATGTATTTGCGAGCTGATAAAATTTTTATTTTACAAAAAAGCTTTCTGTCTTTTATAGGGTAACGTGTGTCGGTCATGAGTTTCTGCATGTTATTACAAAATCGGCGCAAAATATGATTTCTACAGTTAATCTTTTCGACTGTAATGTTTGCGTAGGGCCGTGACTCAATAATTTTTGTGTAGGTACTGCTATCGCCATCTGCTATAAATCGTCCATAAATAATGTTGTGCATTTCAATCGATTTTTTTAAACCTGCTATGATTGTTGCTTCCATGCCTGTAGATGGGACGTCATAATTTTTGTAACATACGAGGGCGACACTGAAAGTTTTTAGAACCGGCCACTTGTAAAGGATATAATAAAGAAATAAGTTCAAATTTTGAAAATGGAACTCTGCCAATTTTATTGTGTATGTATTTTATATAATAATAATAACGTTTATTTATAAACATGCTGCAGATTTACTATAACTTATCTTAAAAAAAATATAGAGGACACAGTTGCTCATTTGCCTGAACTAGGTGGAACCTGTTTCAGGCTAGAAAGGTGCAAAAAAAAATTAACAACTGAGAAGACTAATTAAAAATTAATATTACCTTAAAAGACTAACATGTTTTATTTACAGACAACGAGTAAATCCTCTGTCTCACTGTATGATATGCTAAGTAAAAATTGCAGAATAACCTTTTTACAGTCGCAATTATTTAATTTATAAATACTTTTTTTCCTATTTAATTTATTGTATAGAAATGGACCTAAAAATGTATAAAATCTGTTTACAAAGAAATATTTAGAGGATGCATTGGACTTACATGCAATTTACAGACAGAATTTTATTCATTTGTCATTTGTTTACGATTTGGCGGCAAATTGAAAATTGTCTGCGTCACGTCAGCATGAATTTAACGCGAGAAAAATTTCGTACAATGATTTTTTATGACTTTCGATGTCATTTAAGTCAACAAGAAAGTTATGATTGACTTCGATTGGCCTTTTACGATGAAATGCCATCTCGCGCCACTGTTTACAACTTGTTTAATGCGTTTAAACGTGGTCGCACTAATCTCACCGATGATCTGCGTGAGGGACGGCCTTTTACGGTGACGACTGAAGATAACATCAGTTTTGTGCGGCGTATGATAGATACTGACAAAAGAGTGACTTATCAGCAGATTCGGACAAGCTTAGGCATCGGTATGAGTCAAGTGCACAACATCATCCATGAACATTTAGCGGCCAGAAAGCTTTGTGCCCGGTGGATACCTCATAATTATTTCCGAAAATAAAAGAAAAACTTCGAGGAAAACGGACGCCGAGGAAGCAGTGGCTGCATTTCAAAATGCCGTCAAAGAGACCCCTACGGACGAGTGGGCAAATTGCTTTTCTCAGTGGTTCCATCGGATGCAGCGATGTATTGATGTAAATGGACACTATTTTGAAAAGATATAATTTTCAGTGTCACCCTCGTATATGGTCTTTTATAGCATTTCCACTTTTTTGACAAATGCATCATTACTTTTTTTTACTAAATTGTTTCAACTGAGCATGACTACCATCACTTGCTTGTATTCCAGCTACAGCGTCTTTATGTTCTGTTCCGATGCCTCTTTTGAATTTATTATTGCACATCATGCACTGCAAATTTAGCCGAGAAAAAAGTCAAATTTTGGTGTTCAGAAACCAATTGAATCGAGTTTAATCCCCAGTTAAAAAAGAGATTTATGATCAGCAATCACTTGCAACTTATCATAAAAAATCGTATATCAATAATACGTCTTCCAGTTGAAAAGAAATGAAGTTTCAGCCGTAAAAGTAAGTAGATATCTGAACTATTCCGATAAGCTGTTTTTGACTTTAAGCATCTCGAGCTGGCAACGAATACTTCTGTATCAAATATGAGCCTTATTCTTACCTCGTTACTTTTATTATTGGAAATGTTGTTTTTGTACCAGTTTAAAAAACATTTTGTTTTGTGTTGTTTAACAGACGTGATGGATATTGATATCTAAACACGATAAAAAAAACAGATTTCTCAACTCATACTTCAAGTAACACCACCAGTGGTCATTGACTCCAAAAAACAAACAATCATCAATTCCAATCTTTTTAATTTGTCGATTTTAAAGAAAGAAAGAAAAGAAAGAAAAAAAGTTTTATTTTAGACTGCGGAGTTTCTCTAGCTAATTTAATTTGACCATGTTTTGAGTAATGTAGTAGTTAGTATTAAATAAACTATTATATTTCATAAAATAAAATATATATAATAATATAAAGGTGTTTCTATTCCATCCATGTTCGCTATTCTAAAATCAAAATACGTAAAGTTAGAATTTTGCGTCGACGGGGCGACCTTCGGCTCGCTCGCGGAAGCGAAGCGCGGCGTGGCGGGGCGCATGGGGCGGAGCTTGCGTAGAAATTATTTCAGAGTGCCTGGTCTTAACGATGTTTAGTTAGGACAAGACACTAACACAGCTGCTACCTTTGCTACTCCTAAAGCAAACCAAACCAAACCTGAGCGGTGTACAGAACACTTTGTGAATTGGATATACTTCGCCAGCTGCATGATTTCATTCATAACTGCTCGGATGTCACGCGAAAGGCATCGAAGTGATTGTTATTCGAATCAGACTCATTCATTCAATTTACGTATCAATGTTACGAGTGCGACATGCTAAATGTTTATCGATTTTAATTAAACACGAAATTGATTGAATATCGCTGAATGGGTTGCAGGACTTCCTTCTGAGGGTCTATATTAGGGATGTTACGGAGCTCCGATTCCGATTCCGATAAGTCGGAACTTCCGATTGTTTTTGAACATCCGATTCCGATTCCTGTTCCGAAACATTTCAATCGGAGGTAATCGGAGGTCGATGCCATGTGGCGGGCGGCAGCATACGGCCGCGGTCAACGCGTATAAACCTGTTTATACTTGTCGCACGGGGATAGCCCCTCGTAACGTGCTTTCTGTCGATTACTTATTTGTTTTGTTTCACATTTGGGATCAGCAGTGCGATTCTGTAACCAGCTCACCGTGATAAATTAGGTGAAGTGAGCGTGGAGTGAGCTGTCATTCCAACTAATGCTAGGGATTGACTCTATTGACAGCTCACTCTAAGCTCACTTCACTAAACTTTCCACGGTGAGATTTTAACAGAATCGCTCAGCAGGTCATTTGTTTTTGTTTGGGTTTATGAGTTAACACGTTAACTCCCTGATAATATCAGGGATGTAACGGATGTGATGATATCGGAACCGGAATCGGAATCGGAGGTTTTAGATTTGATATATCGGAATCGGAACCGGAACCGGAATCGGAATCGGAGGCGGATGCTGAAGAAGAGAAAGTGTGAGAAAGTGAATAATATATCTTCTCATAAAGCTTACACATTACCGTACTCGCACAAACTTAATTAAAGTAATTCCAAATAAAACTTGATTTTGGTTTCATTGTTAAAAGTAGGTTACTACAGGCACCTACTTCAAATAATTTGCCACTTGTCACACGATTAAAAAACACAAATACAGCTGTTAAACTCAATATTCTGTTAACGTGTTAACTCATAAACCCAAACAAAAACAAATGACGTGCCGAGCGATTCTGTTAAAATCTCACCGTGGAAAGTTTAGTGAAGTGAGCTTAGAGTGAGCTGTCAATAGAGTCAATCCCTAGCATTAGTTGGAATGACAGCTCACTCCACGCTCACTTCAACTAAGTTATCACGGTGAGATGGTTACAGAATGGCACTGCTGATCCCAAATGCGAAACAAAACAAATAAGTAATCGACAGAAAGCACGTTACGAGGGGCTGTCCCCGTGCGACAAGTATAAACAGGTATAAACGCGTTGACCGCGGCCGTATGCCGCCGCCCGCCCCAAGGCATCGACCTCCGATTACCTCCGACTGAAATGTTTCGGAACAGGAATCGGAATCGGAGGTTCAAAAACAATCGGAAGTTCCGACTTATCGGAATCGGAATCGGAGCTCCGTAACATCCCTAGTCTATATACGGTGTTCAAAGACTTTCCTGACTAGCAGCAGGAGTTAAGTCAGAAAAGACATTTACAATTTATTGACTTCCTGGTCGCGGATATTAAAATGCGAAAGAGTTCGCAGTGGAACGACACATTACCACGTGGCAATGTTATTTTCGCCTCGTAAACAAACATTGCGTGAAGTCGTGAACGTCCACATGTGAGCAGATCGTCATGCAACTCGTAAATATCACGGCAGGCCTTCGTAGACAAATAAAAAGAGTTCGCGACACTTCCGTTAACATCCTTTTGATTCAATGATCGTATCATAGTTGAAGAGATCTTGATGGTTCTACCTTTTTTTAACTTTACGCATAGAGCTCAGCCATCAAATAGTTCCAGAGAACTATAGAACATGGCATGAGCTAAACGGGCCGCTAGTATCAGTTATCAAGGATTCCTGCCATTACATTTGCTTGGCAAAATTAATATCGATGACTTAACTCCATACATTTTTCGTAGTTTCACGCGGTTTCTTCTCCTGTCAGAACTAGTAGTCTCAGCAAGCATATGACGCAACCGATACGAAAATTACATACTTTACGCACTAATGTAACGATTGTAATTATTATATGATACCACTAGCTTCTGCCCGCGGCTTCGCCCGCGTGGACGTCTGAAATTATCCCACGGGAACGTGGTATCCTAATAAAAAGTATGTCCTTCCCTAGGATGCCATCTATCTCTTTGCCAAATCAGAAGTTCAGTGGTTTAGGTGTGAAAATGTAACATACAGTTTCAAGTTTAAATCCTTCCCTTATAAATCGAATTACCCCTTTTTGCCCCGTCAGGGGTCAATTTTCGACAACTTTACATACTTATTATTAATTATTTTCTGTCAAAACTATTAATACTGAGTTTCGAGTTAATTGGACCGCGCATTCAATTACTTCCACACAAACTTCAACACCCCTATATCCCCCTTTGAGGGGGTAGTTTTGAAAATACTTAGGCGAATATTATTGCCAAGTTTCAAGTTTATTAACCTAATGAAGAAGATTTTTCATATAAACTGTATCCCTGCTTTTCAACCCCACAGGGGTAGAATTAAAAAAAAATTGTTTGGGATGTATTTATAACTTGACTCGAAAGATTATTTATACTAATTTTCGAGTTAATCAAGCCATGCAGTAAAATCCTCCCCTGTAAAATTAACTACCCCTTGGCCTTTTCAGCCCGTCACTGACCCTGATACACATTATTCTTTACTTTCAATCGTAGAACCTTCGAAAACCTGTGAAATTTGAGGTAGAATTTATCAAAATCCTATTTAAGCGGACGTCTTCATCATAGTAGCTCCAATCTTTAATTTCAGTTCAATCAGTCGAAAATCTAAGAAGATTTATACAAACTTTCATCCCCTATTTTATCCCCTTAGGGGTGGAATGTATCAAAATCCTTTCTTAGGGGATGCCTACGTCATAGTAGCTACGAGGTGCATTCAATAAGTACCTAGCCTAATCGCCAGAGGGCGCTGTAGTTTCAAAAGAGTTTTACCACTGTGTAGCACATTCTTTGTTAATTCTTTTTTCAAATTTTCATTCCAATCTCTTCATTTGATTTAATTTGACAACTTATGGAAGCGAATGTATCGATCGGTTTTACAAAAATGGAAAAAGAGCAATATCGTTCGGTGATTCGATTCCTATTTTTGGAAGGGAAAACGCGCATCGAAATCAAAGAGCGCTTGGATGCTGTGTACGGTGACTCTTCTCCATCGATGGCCACCGTCAAGAATTGGTTCAACGAGTTTGCACCTGGCCGTACGTCGGTTTTTGATGAACCACGTCCAGGTGCACCTAAAACAGCTGCTACGGAGGAAAACATTAAAAAAATCCATGATCTCGTATTGGCAGATCGCCGATTGAAGGCTCGCGAGCTAGCTGAGACTGTAGGCATTTCAGAAGGAACAGTGCATCATATTCTTCACGAGGAATTCGGAGATTCATGAGAAAGCAGTCGTCGCGATGGGTGTCGCGTTTACTCACACCGGAAAACAAGTGCAACCGTGAGACCACATCGGAGACGTGTTTGGCGCTGTTTAAGCGGAATCCAGCGGAGTTTTTGCGTCGTTTTGTGACCGTCGCGTCGATGAAACCTGGATCCACTGGTACACACCAGACACCAAGGAGCAATCAAAACAATGGATCCAGACCGGGGAACGTGCTCCAAAGAAGGCGAAAACTGTAAAATCGGCCGGAAAAGTTATGGCCACCGTTTTCTGGGATTCACAAGGTGTGATCTACATCGATTACCTCGATAAGGGTAAAACAATTACAGGGCTTTACTATGCCGATTTATTGGGCCGATTCGACGCCGAATTAAAGAAAAAACGACCCCATCTGGCGAAGAAAAAAGTGCTGTTTCACCACGACAACGCACCGGTTCACACGTCTGCCGTTGCACTGGCCAAATTGGTCGAATTACGCTACGAATTGCTGCCCCATCCACCGTATTCTCCAGATTTGGCCCCTTGTGACTTCTTTCTGTTTCCTAATCTGAAAAAATCTCTCGCTGGGAATAGATATGGATCAAATGAGGAGTTCATCGCCGCCACGGAGGCCTATTTTGCAGAGTTTGACAATAACTATTTTTCGGACGGGTTAAAAAAGTTGGAGCATCGCTGGGCTAAATGTATCGAACTTAAAGGAGACTGTTGAAAAATAAATTGCCACTTTTCCAAAATTTTCGTTTACTTTTTGTAGGCTAAGTATTTATTGAATGACCCTCGTATATGCATGCAAAGTCTCAGCCCGATCGGTTTAAAATTGACAAAGTTTCATACAAACTTTCATCCCCTATTTTATCCCCTTGGGGGTAGAATTTATCAAAATCCTTTCTTAGGGGATGCCTACGTCATAGTAGCTATATGCATGCAGTCTCAGCCCGATCGGTTTAAAATTGACAAAGTTTCATACAAACTTTCATCCCCTATTTTATCCCCTTGGGGGTAGAATTTATCAAAATCCTTTCTTAGCGGATGCCTACGACATAACATCTACCTGCAAGCCAAAGGAGATGTATAGCAATGGCCTAAGAATCGTCACGTATTTAAATTTTACAATAATTTATATTTTATTTTTTTAATTACTTTACAGTTATTAGAATAACACGGACACTCTTTGATTTCAAAAACATTTTAAATAGTAATTCAATATAATTATGTTCCTATGTTTTTTCTGTTTCACTTTGGGTTTTGATTATGCAAAGGTATTAAGCTCATACAGCCACATCTACAGAGTAGTTTAAATAAACACTTTGTGAAATTGATCCATTAACAGTGTGTATCGTAATTATACAAAGCAATTAATTATAATTACCCTCAGCGTTTCATCTATAAAATAAGGTTATTATTTTTACAAACAGATTATTGATTACGATTTTATGTTTATCGAGCAGTATTGACACCATAGACTAAAGTCTATGACTGACAGTTGATGAATTGACGGATGACATTTAGTTGACACTACGTACGTTGATATCTACCCTCGCGCGCATCCTGTGTTCGCATACGGATTGTTGGTTGTGTTTTCGTTTGTGTTATTTTTGTATTCTGATTTAATCTAACTACTTGGCGTGAACAAAGGACTGTGATTTCCTCTTGAAATATTGACCTCTGGCTGTGATCACCTCGTACGGACCTACTAAGAACGACTACTCGGCATTTACTCAACGGACTTTTATTGTAACATGGAATTGGAAAACGATAATGTATTTTGTGTTAACTGCGGGTCAGCCTCTGGTTCCATGGTATTGGAAGATGAGCAAATTCTTCATTGTATACAACAATGGACTGCTCCTCGTTTAAGTAAAACCACAACAACTTCCCTTTTTACAAGCTTTTATATAAGTTAGAGTAAGCCGTGCCGTGCCGTGCCGTGTTTATTTGTGTTGGCCCGTTATAACCTCAAAATCAGAAAGAATTTTAGATTTTTCACATTTCGCTGAAGTGTCCGTGACATAAATTAAGTTTCAATGGAAAATATGCATTATTTAGAACATAAAAAATAATTTCACGGCATTAACGGTTCTTAGGCAAATAATGTATGGAAGCCGAGCAATGTTCTTTCAGCCCGATCCCTCCAGTGGTTTGGGCTGTGCGTTGATAGATCACTATGTCAGTCAGTCACTCGCTTTGAGTTTTATATATTTAGATTATATTTGTTACTAATAAAAAAAATATTATAACTTAATAAAAATAATATTTTATTACAATTTCTTCACTAATTAATCGAAAGGAACTTCGTTCCATCCGGGTGTCCCTTGACACCTCTCAAGTTTTTTTTTAAACGTTATAATTGGACATTGTAAGCTTTACAAGACCCAGAAGCAACGTCTAACACATCACTAGAGTTATTCCAACACGCGTAGCATGTAATTTTGTCTAGCTTTCCGTTGACAAAACCCGTTTCTATGGTGGTCATGCTACGCGTGCCGGTCTTGCGATGTAGACAAATTGCTCTTTGATAAAAAATTCGGATGATAGACCTTCCAGACCTTTTGTTCTTATTTTCCGATCAGCTTTTATGCAAGAAAAGATGTCTAATAATATTAAGTCCCTCTTAAGTATATGATGAATATGTAACTTTTTGGCTTTGTAAAACTTTGGACTTGGCAACTTAGCAGAGAATGTCCGATAAATTCTAAGTAAGGGCGCTCAGGACATTTCTCTGGGAAGTATGCATTTTATTACCCTTTATAAAAGTGGCCAATATTAGCAGACAGATCGAAGAGACAGATTGACAGATCACATTCATACAAATATTGTGAATGAATGACATCAGCAGTGTATAAAATTCAAAGTTATTCGTAGTGCAAGGAGTCAACGCTAAAGAGTGCCAGACCCGCAAACATCTGGTGTTGCAAGTTAGTGGAATACCTGAGTAATTGTCAAGCGCACGGTGAAGTCTAGGCGTTAGAGCAACGTGCCCTATATTCGCTTCCGCTGTTACTTCACGACTAAAACAAGGTTCTAGAAGTCTTTGGCAACTTTCATTAGTCTAGAAAACTTTCCCTCTTTGCTCTTGGTAGGTGTGTGGCTTAGTTGATCACTAATTGTAGATATACGAGGGTCATTCAATAAATACTTAGCCTACAAAAAGTAAACGAAAATTTTGGAAAAGTGGCAATTTATTCTTCAACATAGTCTCCTTTTAGTTCGATACACTTAGCCCAGCGATGCTCCAACTTTTTTATCCGTCCGAAAAATAGTTTTTGTCAAACTCTGCAAAATAGGCCTCCGTGACGGCGATGACCTCCTCATTTGATCCATATCTATTCCCGGCGAGAGATTTTTTCAGATTAGGAAACAGAAAGAAGTCACAAGTGGCCTAATCTGGAGAATACGGTGGATGGGGCAGCAATTCGTAGCGTAATTCGATCAATTTGGCCATGGCAACGGCAGACGTGTGAACCGATGCGTTGTCGTGGTGAAACAGCACTTTTTTCTTCGCCAGATGGGGTCGTTTTTTCTTTAATTCGGCGTCGAATCGGCTCAATAAATCGTCATAGTAAAGCCCTGTAACTGTTTTACCCTTCTCGAGGTAATCGGTGTAGATCACACCTTGTGAATCCCAGAAAACGGTGGCCATAACTTTTCCGGCCGATTTTACAGTTTTCGCCTTCTTTGGAGCACGTTCCCCGGTCTGAGGCCTTACCATGAGCTCTTAACGCGATTCAATTTACGCTCAGGGATCGAGATGGCGCTAGACGACTTGTATAGCTCTGTCTCTTTCCAACAGCCTAAACTGGATCGCGTTAAGAGCTCGTGGTAAGGCCTCTGGATCCATTGTTTTGATTGCTCCTTGGTCTCTGGTGTGTACCAGTGAATCCAGGTTTCATCGACGGTCACAAAACGACGCAAAAACTCCGCTGGATTCTTTTCTTTTCTTTTCATTCTTAAACAGCGCCAAACACCTCTCCGATGTGGTCTCACGGTTGCACTTGTTTTCCGGTGTGAGAAAACGCGGCAGCCATCGCGCCGACAGCTTTCTCATGCCGAGTTCCTCGTGAAGAATATGATGCACTGTTCCTTCTGAAATGCCTACAGTCTCAGCTAGCTCCCGAACCTTCAATCGGCGATCTGCCAATACGAGATCATGGATTTTTTTAATGTTTTCCTCCGTAGCAGCTGTTTTCGGTGCACCTGAAAAGAAAAGAAAGAAAAAAAGAAAAAGCATTTATTTGCGGCAAACATGACGCATAAAAAAAAGGACATAAACACACAAAAAATAACAAGTGACAACCTGGACGTGGTTCATCAAAAACCGACGTACGGCCACGTGCAAACTCGTTGAACCAATTCTTGACGGTGGCAATCGATGGAGAAGAGTCACCGTACACAGCATCCAAGCGCTCTTTGATTTCGATGCGCGTTTTTCCTTCCAAAAATAGGAATTGAATCACCGAACGATATTGCTCTTTTTCCATTTTTGTAAAACCGATCGATACATTCGCTTCCATAAGTTGTCAAATTAAAACAAATGAAGGGATTGGAATGAAAATTTGAAAAAAGAATTAAAAAGGAATGTGCTACACTGGGTAAAACTCTTTTGAAACTACAGCGCCCTCTGGCGATGAGGCTAGGTACTTATTGAATGCACCTCGTAATTCTTGAATGAGCATGTTATGTTGTTCCAATTATTTCAAAATAGTGACTGGAATGCAATTAGCTGCGGGCTCGGCATTCTAGTTCTAAGGTTTTTGTTCTTTAGAATATGCACTTCAAACTTTTTAATTGCCATTTTTAGCGGCTCTTAAATCTTTGTCTACAGGCGAAATGCCGACCCGGCCCAATCCAAAAACGGTGAAAGGTTTATTATTCATTTAATTTTGAAAACTGGTGGACTAAAGACTCATAGATGCAAGCAAAGTTTATTTATTGTGAAGATTACTTATTCAGGGTTTAGAAATGTGACGATGAATATAGGTCACCAGTTTAAAGGTGTCTCATCGTTCGGGTCGACCTCGCGTCTAGATGCAGATCACGTCTTAGCGCCAGCGCGGCTCCCGAGGAAATGATAAATTGGACACTTGATTTATGTTCACAACTCTTGAGGATGCCCCCTGGCTTCATTTTTATGAAGTTACTCATTCATTTGGGACAGGTAGAAGATACTAAATACCAGAAGGATTATGTTATGAACAAAACTCATACTGAAGTATAGGTTCATATCGATTCATAGGATGCATCGATACGTATCTTGGCCAAAAACCTTAAAATGGTCTTACAGTACAAAAATAGAGCAGACATGTTTTGCCAAAATTAAACATAGCATGCAAATATTTGTAATAACAATTTCTCTAACAAAATTATTATTATATTACAACACTATTTTCGTTCTAGGAATTGTTTTATACTATAGAAGTTGCTATCAATTAACCATTCATACAGTTTATTCTTAAAAGCATATCTCGAGTTTAACATTTTCAGATTACTAGGTAATTTGTTATAAATTCGTACACATAGTTAAGCAGCTTTTATTGTGTAGCAGCAGCACGGAAAGATGCGTAGTACTTAAACGAGCGTAACGTACTGATCTACATTGCGTGTGCCAACACTCAAAAAGTGGCGTCACTATCTGTCTCGTTCGCACTTTATAAAATGACTTTCTTGGTATTTGACACATTTGCGTCACTATCTGTCTCACTCATCCATTCGCATCGAATTGAAAGCGTCATTATCTGTCTCACTCACACTTCATGGAATGATTCTTCCTTTCGCTAAAACTAGAATTAGTTACGCTCAAGGCAAGCTTTGGTTACACTAAAAAAATTAAATTAAAAATTTAAAAAACCCCCGACTACGAGAAACCCTATAAAAAGAAAAAAATAACCTTGAAATTATGACCCTACGTAAGTACGTATGAAATTTTTTGATTAAATGTCTTGTCGGGAGACCGCTCTAATTATTAGCCTAACGTTCTGTTAAAGTTTAAAATAGTAGCGGTCCCCCGACAGGCCGCTACGCCGCTAACCGATCAGACTGACTGCAATCCACTGGAGTGACGGACACAAAAGCGTTTTTTCGCCACAGATTAGCAACCCCGCCATAAGGTCTTCCTTTCAGACATCCAGTTGACATATCAACCGACGATTTGCCAATGTATGCATAATCTTCACTTATTGTGCCCAGCAGTGGGATATCATGTGGAAGCAACCACGTCTCCTGTAATGTTATTATATCAGCCTTGCCACAAAAAGATCTCACACATTCCATCGAGTCGAGCGCTTAAGGCCTTTACAATTAAATGTCATAATTTTATTATGCGTGTTATCCATTAAATTTAAATATTATTATTAATTATCGTGTCAGGGCGTTTGTCCGCAGTCCGGTACTTAGAGTGTACAAACCGACGAAAAACAATCCCTTTCGGCCACATTGATTCATTCATAAACATATGTAAAGTATAACTCGGTACAAAAATTTTGTAGGCATTATATTTACTTTCATTCTTAATGGATAGCTTGGTCGGTGACACTTTTTCTCCAGTTTTCTTTAGGATGTAATTGGTGATATCCTCTGTCGAGGTTTCCTTATGTACATTTGTTATATATATAGGTAATCTTTTCTCTGCTGCTCTGAAATTTAATTCTGCATATTTTATGGCATTACCAACTTTTCCACTGAAATAATTCTTCCTCTTAGGCCTCTGTACCAATGTCCAATCATTGCTTTCCTCTCCTTTGTTAGATTACATAACATTATCTTTACTCAAAGTTTCGGCCACCATTATTCCTCTATTTGGGGACACGGTAATACAATCAGTGCCAGGTAGCTTCGGCGCGGATGCGGGCGGCACCGTCTCGTCAACATCAACTCGGCTCAGCGGTATAGTGCCGGCAACCGGTTCACCCAGCTGTTTAACACGCGTACATGCAGTTGTCACCTCAACAAAATTCTTCAACTGCTTACAGTTAATTTCATCAACGGTGTCTGCAGGTGTTTTGGATGTTTGCAACACACATTCCGTAGATCCTTTACTTGATTTACTAGGACTTTTGCTAGTATCATAATTTAATATTAGTCCCACCGGTCCACTGTCCGGTCCACATCCCAAGACATCAATGTGACGATACCCTCCTCTTCTTTTGTTGATGTTGCAATCGAAGTTGTTAACGATTGACGCTTGTTTTACATTGTCAAGGTCCGAACGCAACTGATTCAGCTGTACAACTGTAGCACAATCACTTTTAAGTGTTTTTATTTCATGTTGCATCAAAATTATGTCTTTCAATAATCTTGTTGCGTCGATATGATCGAACGTAACTGGGGGTAGACGGTGCAACTCCCTTGCCACAAATATAGGGATTTTCTTTGGATCCACTCGCTTTAGCGTACTTATAATATCTTCCAAGTTACGCTGATTTTTGCCGTCACCTTTTCGCGTAGTTTTCTTGATTGCAGACTTCGAGTCAAATAACAAATTTTTAGCCGCATCAACTTCCTTCTCCAAGAAAGACGTTGCACAAAGACGTACAATGCTTTCTTCATCCATTACATCCATTTTTGATTGGATGAACGCCAAAACTTCATTAATCACTGTTGCAGTGAGAACATTATTTTAACAGTATTAGATGACATTTTCAGTCACTACGCAGACAATAGCGGAGCGCGCGCGCGTACAGTAAGCCGTTACGCGGCGGGTATTTTTAAATTTTTTATTTAATTTTTTATTTCATGCTTTTTGTAGGGACTCCTTATTATTTCTTTTCTTTTATTTTATTGCGTTTTAAGATTCAGGTAATCTGGTATTTAATTAGGTTTTTTGTAATTCGCCATTTTGTGGTGGTGGCCAACTTGGATTTGAAATTTGTCATAGTGTATAGTATTCTACTAGTCAAGCCCTTTCGTTTGATACCCATACTGAGGGAGTTGTGAAAAAAAAATCTAATTTGCCATTTTGTGGTGGCGGCCATCTTGGATTTGAAATTTGTCATAGTGTATAGTATTCTACTAGTCATGCCCTTTCATTTCATACCCATATTAAACTCTTAGAGAAACTGTGGCTCCTAGCTGGTAAATTGCTCGAACAGCTCGTTTTTGAAGGACTTTTATTTTTCAGCTTATACTGTGTCCGTCTGCTGGGCAAAGGCCTCCCCTTTTAGCTTAAAATACATGACTACGATTTTTTTTATATTTTTCTGATAACTATTATGATTTGTCCTGTCACCCGATTCCGGCTTGACGTCGACTTCTGGGACAGCCTGTATATCAAGAATAAGATCGGCCCTAGTATGCTTCTCTGTGGGACACCAACCTTATTACGTCTATACTTTGAGAGTGTAGCGTTACTTCTTTATCTTCCTTAATGTTTGGTATGGTAACGCATTGTTGCCTGTTATCAAGGTATGATTTTATCCATTGTAAGGTTGGCCCTCTAATCCCGATTGCTTCTAACTTTTGAAGTAGATCGTGTGAAACTAGGGTATAAGGCTGATCGGGCGGTAATTGGTCAGGTCATGTCTGTCTCCTTTTTTAACCGACTTCAAAAAAAGGAGGAGGTTCTCAATTCGGTTGTATTTTTTTTTTTTTTTTTTTATGTTTGTTACCTCAGAACTCCGTTGTTTATGGATCGATTTGCAAAATTTTTTTTTAACTTTAAAGGATATGCTTCCAGATTGGTCCCATTTTTTTCAAAATCCAGTTCTGATGATGGAATCCATGAGGAATCGAGGGAACTCCTCAAATATTATAGGCAACTATATAGTAATTTTAATATTTTCATCGAGAAATCAAGCGTTTACAGTCAAAAAGTAATATTTGATGAAGTGGAACTGGTGAAGAAGATCAGATATGGCTAACGGAACTTGTCACTCGCATAGATATCACAATCAAGATAGTTAAGCAACTATGACAATACAAATAAACATACAATCCTGAATAGTTATATTGAAAATGTTATCATTGAACTGATCTGATGATCATGATGGAGCCGGAAGACAAGTACCGGAACTCCGTACCTAATTAATCAACGTATTCTAGCCGTGTTTGGGCCTATTAGAATTGTCATGAAATGCACTTTGGCTATAAGTTACTATCGAACTGATCTGATGATGGAGCTGGAAGGTGGAAGGTTGGCATGAAAACTTCAAAATAAAACAATGTATCCTAGCAGTATTTGGGCTTAGAACTGTCATGAGATGCACTCTGAATACAAGGTGCCATTGAAAATCTAGTTTTGATGTTATCATCAATGTGTCCACAAAACAACTTCTGAAATATTAAAGGCATTTTGCTTACAATGTTTAAAAAAAATCGCTTCTATTATTTACTAAAATAAAATTGTATTCTTGGTAGTATGCACACGTTTCCACGCCACCTATGAGGTAGTGTGCTGGGCGCGTTTTTTTTAATGTGGTTTCCCCGGTAGGCCTATTCCATGGTTCCACGTTATGTTTGTCTTGATTATCAGATGGCAGATTCCGCAACCTTGTTATCTCTGTCATCGCTCGATCATCGTGTGGTCGATTCAATAATTTATTGGCGTCTAAATCTGATAACACTATGCCTTCCAAACTTCTGACACGACTTAGCGCGACATATATTTGTCCTTTTGCAAAGTTTTTTTTACCAAGGTCGATCACAGCTCTCTCGAGGGTGGTCCCTTGTAGTTTATGGACTGTTACCGCCCAGCTCAATATTAGAGGCAGCATACGACGCATAAGAATCGACAGTATTTCATGCGTCATATTATCATCTCTCTACGGGATCAAATTAAAGATCAGAAAGTAGACAGTAATATGTACCTACTTGTATGATATTGGTACTTCTTCAAAATAATATTCTATGTAGAAAAGATATTAACTACGTTGCCATTATATTATAATAAAAAATACACTAACCGGCTAGAAATAAAAAAACTTTTTACAAAAAAAAAACCGCCTTCAAAAAAAGACAAACAAAAACGTTCCTGCACTAAAAAGTAAAAAATTGAATTCCTGTAAAGAAACTTAATTTAAAGGTAAACTTATTTGACATTAATATTTTGCAAATATTCAAAATTGTTTACTTCTTTTTGGAGTCGGTGCCAGCCAAGGCAAGGAAATACGTATGGGCAACAATACCTCGAAAAACGACCTCTAACATTTACTATAAAACTACCAAGATACCTATTGCATACCTAGAATAATTAAAACACAAATACAGACTAGACTGTACTCTAAAACAAATTGACACAATTTTCACAATAATTTTTTTTAAATAATAATAATTATACATACGTATAAAAATCCCCTGCCACTTTTTAAGTACTTTGAAATTTTTGAAGCATTAAGTTTGTAAGCATCTGTTTTAAAATTTTATAATCGTGAATTGAAAAAATAAATGGCACAGGATACAACTGCTGGCACCGACTCCAAAAAGAAGTAAACAATTTTGAATATTTGCAAAATATTAATGTCAAATAAGTTTACCTTTAAATTAAGTTTCTTTACAGGAATTCAATTTTTTATTTTTTACTTTTTAGTGCAGGAACGTTTTTGTTTGTCTTTTTTTGAAGGCGGTTTTTTTTTTTTTTTGTAAAGTGGTCTAACAACGAAAAGCTTCAAAGGTCCTGGAAAATATCCCTCATAGAATGACAAATTGATCAAGTGTGTTAGTACTTCGACACAGATTTTAATTATTATTAGGATGCACGCCTAGTTCATATACATTACTCTCAGTTGATTTTATGTATAGGGTATTCAATAAACTCCATTCTATTTTTGGCCATGTTGGTCAAATTAAAACTAAATCACCTTGTTTTTTGCCCCGCCAATATGATCGGAATGAGATTGAGGTGTGACTGTCAAAAACTCGAATTGAAAGAATGTGGTGCAAAACCAGTAGTGCATTCTGGCGAAAGGTCTGTGTGTTAAGGTCGGCTGGTGGCTGGTAAGCTGATAAACGATGCTGAACGACCACGTGAAGGTGAAACACAGCTTTTAATTAGCAAGTTGCGCGTAATTGCCTTTATATTACAATCACAGCGGAATACCAATGAAGTGACAACCGCGCCGGATGAAAATAGTTTTGTGATTATATTAGCGAAATTGTCTTGTTGTTGTTGCTAGTCGCGGCGATCGGAGTTTGCAGACGGTATGGCCTCATCCTGCATAATGTAATGAGTAGGTTTGTAGTTTTAGCAATCCTTTGAAACCGGGCTCATAATGATAAATGATTTTATTTCGTAAGTAGGTTTGTACAAACACTTCTACACGTCAATCACATCATATGAATCGAACCCCGGAATTGACGTTATTATAAATCAAATGCGTATGTTTCGGCTTTATCCGTTTTATTACTTTTTTATTTAGTCTACATGAAAATTAAACCGCTATTTCGGTTTCCATTGACCTAGACGAGGGTGTCTGGATCAAACCACTAAATCATAAAGGTAATAGTGAGCGTTTTGTTCGGCGCGACAGTTTGCAGCACAGAAATCTTAATAATTATTAAGATTTCTGTGGTTTGCAGGCTCGCATCAATCACGCCTTTCACTTTGGCACTCGGGTACTAAAGTTATTGCAATAAATAAACTCACTCGTTTAATCGCTCGTGTGATTGTAATGAATCAAATTCTGAATAAGTAATTGTTTACAGCGAGAATTTCAAAGCTATGAGGATTTTCTGAAATGATGGATCTGATTCACTAGGTGACAGCACTAAGACGTCAGGTCCGGGCACCTGTCAACAGTGTCAAAACGCCTATATTTTCTTAAGTCGTGACTGAATGATGAACGTCATCATATAATTACTTATATTCATGGTTGAAATGAAAGACCTCTTGTCAAAGACGTGCCGACTAGTGGCGTGGATTTTCATAAAACCCCATGTTGCATAGGTAGTGAAGCTTCTATTTTGGGTTACCTTATTACTACTACGAGTACTAATAATTTCAATTACACAGACAACAGACGACTCTTTCTTATTATATATAAATTCAAGTCGTAACCAAAAAATCTATTGGTCAATGGGATGATTGCAATGAAAAATGGTTCTTGGCAAGAACCGTTTTATATAAATTCCATTATAAAAATTCCATCAACGACTACTTAGGTACATGATAAGAATAGTTGGTCGCCCTAATTAACTCAGGACAATGTTCATGTTCTGAATTAGCTTAGGTACTGACAGGTTACTGTTATTAATATTAACCCACTTATTTATTTCACATCGATGGTCCTAGTTCATCATCTGTGACTGCAAGTGACAGCTATGTGACGAACCCAGCAATGCATAAATATGTAAGCTGTCACGCCCTTTATGCCCGGAGGCTTTTATTTAGGTAGTAAGTTTTTATTTTAATTAATTATTTTTTAGCTTGAGTACGTATAGTTTTTATTATATTTGTTGGTATATTGGCGTGGCTAGCTGACATATGGCAAATAATTTAAGTTTCTTGTAATGTTCATTACTGAACATAGGTTCCTAGTATTGTATACATGCAACTATATTCTAACTAAACAGACAGCTGTGCTGCTGGGGAGTTTGTTGCGCCACTTCTTCTTCCCAGCGATAGCACTAGGAAGTGGTGAAAAGGGCGGGCGTTTTTGGGAGACTGTCTTTTGTAATTTTGACGTTCGAAAAGTGCTGATTCTCAGCATAATTTGAATAAATGACTTTTGATTTTGATTTTGACCATAGATAGGCGCACCCTAAAATATCTACGGCACCTGTCTGAAAATGCATAACGTCAATAGACTGTAAACACAAAAGACATCTAAAAATGATGAAACCAAAAACAAAACTGTTCTGTGTTGTTGGGCTTTGACTGAAATGTGTTGTTGTGTATTTCAGACTGCACGAGGAGATCGAGCAGTTTTACCAGTACATGTCTCCGACGGAGACAGAGCACCTGGTGCGCTCCACCGTGGTGAACCGCATCCGCAGCGCCATCATGTCGCTGTGGCCGCAGGCGCGCGTCGAGGTGTTCGGCTCCTTCCGTACCGGCCTTTACCTTCCCACCAGCGACATTGATCTCGTTGTTATTGGTGAGTCTTTATAATTAACTAGCATTTGGAGTTCGGAAATTATCCCACGGGAACGTACTTCCGAGATAAAAATTATGCCAGATCACCTGAGTGCCAAATTCACCGAAATCCGTTCAGCCGTAAAGACGTGAAAACTGACAGACTGAGAGTCAGAAAGACAAGAGTTCATTTCGCATTTATAATATTAGTTTGGATATTTTAAGATTTTGTGTTGTGATCTTAAGCTAGAATCGGTGACCATCATTTTTAACCCCCGATGCAAAAACGACAGGGCGTTATAAGTTTGACGTGTATCTCTCTCTCTCTCTCTCTCTCTCTCTCTGTGTGGCATCGTAGCTCCCGAATGGATGCACCGATTTTCATTTTGTTTTTTTTTTTTTTTGTTTGAACGGAGAATGGAGTGAATGATTGAGAATGGGAGTGTTCTTAGCTATGTTTGATGAAAATCGATCCAAGATAGCCGTCGCCACAGAATGGCGAATTACATATTTTTTCACAACTCCCTCAATATGGGTATGAAATGAAAGGGCTTGACTAGTAGAATACTATACACTAAACTGATAAATATCAAATCCAAGATGGCCGCTACTACAAAACGGCGAATTTCAAAAAACCTGATAAAACACCAAATTACCTGGATCTTAAAACACAAGAAAATAAAATGTATTAAAAAAAAAATTAAGAAGTCCCTACAAAAAGCATGAAATAAAAAATTTAATTAAAAAATGCAGGGCCAACATGGTCAGAGATCGCCCTAGATAGGGAGGTTTGTAAGCGAGAAGGGGAGGCCTTTGCCCAGCAGACGGACACAGTATAAGCTGAAAAAAAGTCCTTCAAAAACGAGTTGTTCGAGCAATTTACCAGCTAGGAGCCACAGTTTCTCTAAGAGATTTTTTTTAGATATTGGTATTATCACGGTTGCATCACAATCACAATTCATCTTTGCCAACATCTCATATATTAGGCAAAATTTACACTTGTACACTAAAAACAGTGATATTATAATAATAATATCCCTGGACATTTCACACAGCGCCACCCCAAGCTAAGCAACCTAATGCTTGTGTTATGGTAACAAGATGGCTGATAAACTACTTATATACATTTTTTTTTTTGTAAATACATACATATTATAGATAGAAAAACACCCAGACTCGGAACAAATACATGTAGGTCTTACAAATATTTGTTCCGTGCGGGAATCGAACCTGCGACACGCAGCGCAGCAGTCAATCGATATTCATAGTGTTAACACTAGAAATAAGGATCAACTACGTGCCCCCTTTCACCGGCTTCATAAGGTTCATAACTCATTTGTCGGGCTTGGTATAACCTTTTATAACAAGATACCCCCTTCTTTGCTAGACTTGCCTTTTAATGCGTTTAAAGCTCAAGTAAAATCCAACCTTTGTTCAAAGGCATACTATTCCATCAACGACTACTTCCACGATAAGAATAGTTGGTCGCCCTAATTTAACTCAAGACAACATTTATGTTCTTTCTCCAGGATTAACTTACTGACAGGTTATTGTTAATAACTTATTTATTTATTTTACTTCGATGGTCTTAGTTTATCATTTGTGACTTCCAAGTGACAGTATGTGAACAGAACCCAGCAATGCATAAATATGTAAGCTGTCACGCCCTTTATGCATGGAGGCTTTTATTTAGGTAGTAAGTTTTTATTTACATTTTAATTTTAATTATTTTTTAGCTTGAGTAAGTATAGTTTTTATTATATTTGTTGGTATATTGGCGTGGCTAGCTGACATATGGCAAATAATTTAATTCTATGTTCTGGTCTTGTAATGTTAATTACTGAACAAAGGTACCTAGTATTGTATACAATTCTAACTGAACAGACAGCTGTGCTGCTGGGGAGTTTGTTGCGCCACTTCTTCTTCCCAGCGACAGCACTAGGAAGTGGTGAAGGGCGGGCGTTTTTGGGGGACTGTCTTTTGTAATTTTGACGTTCGAAAACTGCTGATTCTCAGCCTAATTTGAATAAATGACTTTTGATTTTGAAAAAAATTAAAAATCCCCCGACACAAAATAATAAAAATAGAGTGAACGTGAAACCCTATAGTAAGAAAAAAGTAACCTTGAAATTATGACCCTACGTAAGTACAGTGGGCTCATTTAATTATTATTGTGTGGGTATACGTAATATACACACGCGGTTAAAGATAAAATAAACGGGTACACAATGAAGGAATATGGGCCCATATTTTAGTCTGATATAGCAAGGTTCCCATAGCTAACTGGTGTAAGCGCCTGCAATAGCTACTGATGTAAGTTAGACGACATGAGTTCGATCCCAACTGAGGAATTTTGTTTTGTTGTTTTTTACTTTTTAATTTTGTTAAATTAATTTTGTGCACAAAAAAAATCACTCAAGCAAAAAACTAGAAAGTCATTTAAATAAAACCAATAAAATCATTTTATTTTTTTATTAGATAAACATTGGTATTGGTTAGAATGAGCGAGCTTATCGCTTAGGTCATTAGCAAATGATCCGTATATTTTCTTCCATTATGCCTTCTTTACAATGGTTGTTTTAAGGTTTAATTTGGTGTGGGCTATAAGTTATCAAAAAAAACATGTGTGGCCGATACAAAGATTTAATGCAAACTAGTTTTAAACGTAATATTATATTCATTAGCTATCCATACTAACCGTTAAATGAGTAAAACACAGTTTATCAGTTTTTTTGACAAAGACAAAGTTTTTTGTTGATTAAGGATGGACTTAAATAGTTTGTCAAAGTAGGTAGGTATATAAATTGAAACAAAGTAAAATTAGAAGTGAACTGAATCAGCATGTTAGATAGTAAGAAATTATGACGAACTTCTAACGGCATAAACAATAAAATCACTTTACCATACTTTCAATAATACGAGTTGTTTTTTAAAAAATTAAAGAGGATTATGGCGGCTTTTTTTCACTTGTACATATGTATTATTATTTTAGACTTACTTTGAATCAAAATGTATTAATTAATATATGTATTATGGCGGTATACCTAAATAATGCTAAGGTTTGTATTTGTTCACATTCGCTTAACAAATATGAACATTATTTGCATAAAAAAGGGTCATAGTCGTGTACTAATAAAAGTTTTCTATCACCATATTGTTCTCTCAATCAAAATTAATGTATGACCTAGCAAGCTGTAGTCAGTTTTGTCGGTGCGCAGTGGACAGCAAAATCTTCCGCGCTGGCTTGCTGCAACGTTAACCAGCTGAATGTAGATGATTTCTCACAGTTTGTAAGCACACATTGTGTGCTGTTGCTTGTCCACCCGCGTAACAACGTGGGTGGACAAGAAGGGATCAGCCTTGTGCCTTTTATTTATTTATTTAGGTTAGCCTACAATTGTTTACACGTTACATTTCTATTAAAAGTACATACATTTGTAAGTGCAACAATTACTTACAGGCTAACACCACATGCACTATTTTATTTATTTATTTATTATTAAGGCACATCAACAACACAAACACAAACATTTACAAATAACAGAGAACAGAGACATGGGCTAGTGTTTACGTCAGTTACAGACGTGCACAGCATTCACAACAAAAGAGAAGAAAAAAACAGCATGCACGCTACAAAAAAAAAAAAAAAAAACAATAAAAGAAAACAAAAACAACAAAAGAACAAAAACTCTAGCTAAAATCACGACAGTAGAGGGAATACCCTCATCGACTTAAACATTTATAATACATTATATCATTACATTATACATTTTCATTATTGCAATTAATTGCGAGTTATTAATGATAAAATTAGTGTAAAACAAAGCATAGATCTAGAAATTTAACAAACAAATCAAGATAATCGAATTAAGTGTATTATATTGATTGGTATAATAAAATAAAATTAGAAAAATAAAGAAACAAAAATTAAATTAAACTTGGATTAAATATTTGGTTTACATTAGATAATAATTAAAAATTAAATAACGTTAAATAGGTATAAAAATGATCAAAATTGGCAAATCATATTAGGTCTTGTGCGAATAGTATTCAATAATTAATTTACAACATTTTCCTATGCTATCGTGGTGAACGTCAATCAGGTCGGCCTTGCCACGATGTCGTGGGGTCTAGCCAATGAATTTTCCTGTAGTTTTGGCTCACGTCGAAGATGTTCTACGTCTCCTGACTCCGCATATCGGTGGACCCATGACTGCACGGTTCTCTGTTGATACAAAACAAAACAGTACTTAAAACACTTACCTATAATAATAGCTATTATTATAACAAATAAATATATATACCTACTATATTTATATACTGTGTATACAACGTGTCCCAGAAATCAACGTCAAGCCGAAAACGGGCGATAGGCCAAGTCGTGACAGTTATTAGAAAAATATAAAAAAAAATCTTGGTCAACTACTTTTCAAATTTTATGGATTCAAAAATAAATCTCAATTTAAAAGTGACACCCTGTGATCTTTCAAATCCTGTGACTACAAATATTAACTTTTCGTCAGTTTTTTTTTTTCTGTGACGTAACCCTTCTGTAAATTACAGTTAAAACATAAAGACCTCAGTTTTAAATAAAATGTTAGATTTTTGCCCAACATTAAATTCAAAATTATTACATCAACCAACTTTAACCGCGTGTAGTGTATAAAAAATGTACTACACTATTTTGGCAAGTAACTTTAAAACATGGCGCGTTTAGTCTGGATTCCAAAATGTTATGCCACTTACTAATTGCTACTTATAATTGAGGAAAAAAAGTTATTTGTTAGTTTTAGGTGCGTTTGAAATAAAATTTAGTTGTTGGATTTCTTTAGTATAATTTTTATTAAATCAGATTTACCATGTTTATATTATTAAATATTCGAACTGTTTGCCTTCAGCTGCAATGCAAGCTCTATATCTCTTTAAAAATGATCGCGTAATAAGGCGGGCGTATCTTCTCGAGTTTGATGTACTCAGCGATTTCTGCAATTCTTTGGCGCAGCTCGTCTAAATTTTGAATTGGTTTAGAGTACACGATATCCTTTATCGTACCCCAGTAAAAGAAATCTATGGGGCTTAAATCATTACCAGAATTATTGAAAGAAGTGCCACTGAACATTTACGGCAGCATGTGGTACCAACAAGATGGCTGCCCAGCGCATTATGCTCTAACAGTACGTGAGTTTCTCAATCGTGAATACCCCGATAGGTGGATAGGGCGGGGTGGTACAATTTCGTGGCCTGCCCGTTCACCCGATTTAAACCCCATAACTTTAACAATAAACATAATATTTAGAAACTTCTAATACTAAATAAACTACAAATTATTAAAATAAAAATCTTGACAAAAAAAAAGAACTATAATACATTTATGATAATTTGCCTATATTATAACTATGGTGAGTATGTTTGTTTGTTGTTGTTGTTATTGAATTGAATCATAACTATGGTAAGTAATGCACTTCAGTTACATTACGAGATAGTTAAGATGAAGTAGGTATAATATCAACGTAATATCAAACTGTTACTCACCGATATTATTAGACGCCTTGCAATTTCACATATAGATATGTTTTGCTCATGCAGAACAACGATTTAGTTCTGCCGTTTTTAACAATATTAAATGTTGCATAGTTGGATACACAGAAATAAATCTGCACACGAATACGAGTAGCAATCAATAAACTCAGTAATGCAAATAATTGTAGACTGACAACAAAGAACGCTCATTTTTAGGGTTCCGTAGCCAAAGGGTAAAACCGGGACCCTATTACTAAGACTTCGCTGTCTGTCCGTCCGTCTGTCTGTCACCAGGCTGTATCTCAAGAACCGCGATAGCTAGACAGTTGAAATATTATATTCACAAAATACTCAGTTGTATTTTTACTTTAATAATAAATAATAAAATTAAAATAAAATAAATATTTAAGGGGGGTTCCCATACAACAGACGTCATTTTTAGGGTTCCGTAGCCAAATGGCAACGGAACCCTTATGGATTCGTCATGTCTGTCTGTCTGTCTGTCTGTCTGTCTGTCCGTCCGTCCGTATGTCACAGCCGCTTTTTTCCGAAACTATAAGAGCTATACTGTTGAAACTTGGTAAGTAGATGTATTCTGTGAACCGCATTAAGATTTTCACACAAAAATAGAAAAAAAACAATAAATTTTGGGGGTCCCCATACTTAGAACTGAAACTCAAAATTTTTTTTTTCATCAAACCCATACGTGTGGGGTATCTATGGATAGGTCTTCAAAAATGATATTGAGGTTTCTAATATCATTTTTTTCTAAACTGAATAGTTTGCGCGAGAGACACTTCCAAAGTGGTAAAATGTGTGTCCCCCCCCCTGTAACTTCTAAAATAAGAGAATGATAAAACTAAAAAAAATATATGATGTACATTACCATATAAACTTCCACCGAAAATTGGTTTGAACGAGATTTAGTGAGTAGTTTTTTTTTAATACGTCATAAATCGTAACGTAACGGAACCCTTCATGGGCGAGTCCGACTCGCACTTGGCCGGTTTTATAGATAATGGTACGGAACCCTTCGAGCGGGAGTCCGACTCGCACTTGGCCGGTTTTTTTTTATAAAATAGGGTGCTTGAAAACAATTTTTTAAAATTGTCGGTAGTTATTTTCTAAACAGTCAAAATAAAATGGCCTGAGAGTTCCGTGACTGTCTCAAACGTTGCAAATTTCATTACTCATCCATGAATGGGATCAAATCGTTATAAATTCTAGTTTTAAGTAATGTTTAAACAAAATAATGAATACAAAAATAAAAAGACATTTGCTGCACACATGGTTTGAACTTACGACTTCTCGTTCACTGACTAAAGACGATAGCCATTGCGCCAAGGTCGCTATAGTAATATTATGCGAAATATTATATCTCATTCAGTAACATCAATGAATGATTACTGTCGTGCCATACGCACACTACTAAACACAGAGCTCGCTCGTTAACCGTGACTTCACATATACCATGTAAACTAAGTAGGTTGTTCGATTGTACAGACGCCAGCAGGTCAAGCTACCCGAAACTGTCAAATTTTCCCAATCAACCTTGAACCTTAATACTTTGGTGATAAAGAGTTGAAAATCTATTAAAGAAATCTGACAGATTGTAGTAGCTTGATGTGCTGGCGTCTGTACGTATGAAATTTTTTGATTAAATGTTGTCGCGTCGGGGGACCGCAACTATTTTAAACTTTAACAGAACATTAGGCTAATAATTAGAGCGGTCCCCCGGCGGCGGCGCAACAACATTTAATCAAAAAATTTCATACATACTTACGTAGGGTCATAATTTCAAGGTTATTTTTTTCTTTCTTTTTATATGGTTTCACGTTCATTCTATTTTTATTATTTTGTGTGGGTTTTTATATTTTAATTTTTTTTTTTTTTTTGAATAAATTTGAAGATTTGGGATGAAGATTTGGGGCAGGTGATCATTATAGGCTAGGAGTGCAGGAAAATATTGCTCAAACTTCATAGGCTGCAGGAAAATATTGCTCAAAGTGTATTTCCTTCTGTGGCGTTTCGAAATAACCGGCTGTGCAGCTTATAATATGTGCAGCTTAGGACTCATGTCCAAAACGAATAATGATATTAATACCAAGTGGAAGTACTCACAAGGAGTGCCAAGATTGTTGCGATGTCTCACACTCGATCAGGCGCTTGTGACGACTATTAGGTGATAATGTACTGTGTACCGGCGCCGTCTGACAGCTGCAGCGATATGTTAATTGCTTATTTATTTACACCGTCTTATATGTATAATATGGAGGCGCAGCATGTCCGAATGATGTTCAATGTGACCTAGTCCAAGAACAGCTTAAACTGTGAATGTTCCCCACACCAGCTCGAAAATGGATATAATTCTGTAACATAAACTGCTCCAATGAACGTTCCCTGGGGATACATGCCCGATGCCGTAATAAACACGATGCCACTCTTAAGGAACATTTCCCTGCTCGGGGATTTGGGGTTAACAAACGCGCTATAGGCTTTACTGTTCCAACAGACTTGAATCTAGCCTGGGACGAGAACTACACGACAAATGGCTGTGGGTTGGCCTTTATATCGGCATTAAATACCGTCACCGTCGAGTTATAGACGCATACAAATACCCCGGACACACAGTTTATAGGCGTGTCGGTTTTGTTGGTTTGAGATAAAAACAAGGACAATCAGCCGTAATAAACACTTGAATGTGATCTAAATAAACGTGTGTGCGTTAATAAGCGGTTGCGCAACAACATAATCTGCATAATGTAATCTAATCACCGCACCGGCTTAAATCGAATGTTTTACAGCAAAGCGGTTTATTGTGTTATTTTGTTCGCGACTTCGCGTGTCGTTGAGCGAAAAATGGTATTCAGTAGTCAGGCGACCTACATACTATGCTGACGGGCTTTTATTAGAACTAGAGTAGAGTGTATACTGTGTATAGCTGATAAAATTCTTACGAGGGTGGGATAGGGTTCCGTAACTCTAGATATACTTAAAGGTTCATGAGACGGTGATGTCATTTATTTCTGAACAGACAGAACAAGAGGTTCAGAGGGATGTTGATAATGGTCATACATCAAAGACGTGACCGCGACGACGTAGCCTTAAAACTTTATATCGATCGACTTGACTGTCATTCGCCTCACTCGAATTATAACCGTATGACACAATAAAGCATTCTGTGATCGGCACTCTGCCGCCTAGCAACAGCCATTAGACTAGTGTTAGGCCACATCATGTCCCGATCAATTCATAACGGTGTTGGCGGAACACAAGCCGGCCGCTACACTTTAGCGGCAAAACGTGCGGACTGTAAGTTACTTACACTAAGTACGTCACGCAGAACTTCTGTAGCACACACAGTAGCGAGCCTTCTGCGGCAGAAGGCTCCAGTGCTCAGTGCTACAGTTCTGAAAGATCCCCGATGTTCGGAATTTCTTCGTAGGAGTTACAAAGTATTGACGAAGGGTTTAAAAAAAATTGATGTAATTTCTTTTGTATATGTATTCTCTGGACTTCACGAGTATCGCAGGCAACTATGGAGTCCTCCAAAACAATAAAATTGAATCAGTTATAACAAAGAATGAATTCGCTATTGTTTGTACGGCGGAGAAAACAGACTACTACTGGTATTGTGCACCTCAATATTATGAGAACTATGCGGCGCCACCGATCATTCAGCTGCTGTTGATGTAATTGCTCTCATTCTGTACTACGTCAGCCCGTTTTCGCGAACTATTCCTAGTGCCCCTTCCTTGGTATCTGCTGAGTGGGCACACATTAGAGCCGGCTAGACTCCGCTCGTAAAGCCGCCACAAGGCCGCGGCTAAACGACGCCCCTCACCCGGCGTACCCGCACAGGGACCTCCGCGGGGACAGACACATCATGTCCTATAGTTCGGGGTCTTGTTCATCTAAAACATGTTTTCAACTTTATCCGAGATTCTTGATATGCTTGCCCTCCAATTGACTATAAGTCGCTCTTAAGTACTGGTATGTAATATGACACGATGTCTGGGGTTTTCCATCGCAATTTCTAGAACAAGTTCATTGAACAATACGACGTATATGCATCAAAAGATTACACAGGTGATATGTATGACAATAATCTTTATTTGGAAACACAATTTACTTATCGTATAATCCGTAAAATTCTCGAAAATGTGATCGTGACTAGAGATGCCGTGAATAGTTGTTATAGCGAATAGTCGAATAGCGATTAATCGCCATTTCCTATGGCGAATAGTCGAATAACTCACCATTATTATTCGACATAAAAAAGGAACTTAAAAAATAATTTATTTGTTTTCAAATAATAATTTATAACGTTTGTACATACTACCAATCATTTATTGTTGTAATTGTAGTAGTTTGCTACTGTAATCTAAGATTTTTCTGAGGTTATGAGAATAGTAAACCATGAAGTTAAAGAAATCAGTCTCATATTATACTGATTTCACATTGATTGCCAGCATTTAAAATGTTGGCAATTCTTTTCTTGTACCTATTTTACGGCGCTTATCTCGTTTTGTATAATAATAACCCAGCGTTTAATACTGTAGGGGATTTCCCGCCCAATCGATTTCGCTTGTGTTTAGGTTGGGCGGCACGCATTTGTTTGATTATTTTTAAGTCTACAGGTTTTTTGTTCACTATAAGTTTATTTTAGAGAACTATTCGCCGAATGTCGAATATTACTAGCTATTATTCGGTATTCCACGAATAACAAAAAAAATATCGAGTAATGCCGAATAACGACTAATAGCGAGTATTCACGGCATCTCTAATCGTGACTCGCGTGTGCAATATAATCTGTTTATTAAGTTTATCTCGTATTTTGTAAGACAGCGGGGCTGTGCATTGAAATGCCCGATAACATATTAAAACGAATACTAATTAGTGAGCATTACGTAAAAGAAATTACGACGAAAATGGAACCCAGTATGATATACATATATTTATAATCTAAACAACAATATTTTGTGAAAACCCAGATATTATCATTCTGTTGTTGAAGGCCATATTCAATTATCATAAGCATCTTATTTCGGGCCAGTTAAGTAACTGGACCTCACTGAGTACTTTGAAAAGAAGTGCAACGGTCACTGTCTCCGATACATCGCTGTCATTGTGGAGTAATATCATCATCTTCGCGCACGCCACAGTGCACACACGTGCTACGTATACGCACGTATGAGACATGACATGTGCGAGCCGCGGCCGTTAAATACTGGTGAAGGACGCTTACTGTTTTGACGGATGTTTGTTTAGACGTTGTTGAGTCGTAAACGAAACGTCACAGTCTTCAAACGTTCCTCATTTTCGAGCTGATGAAACAATAGCTGATAATGTTGAGTAGAGCACACGTCTAGTTTTAATTGATCAATGCTTGCAGAGAAAGAGGGTGACTTCAGAGATGACTGCTAATAAAGTTGTATGAACGAAGAAGACGTGCTGCGCTAAGCTAACCTATAACCAATAAGATAATAATGACAGATAATTGGGATAGGGGCAGGAGGATGATGATCATAGCCCGCTTTTAGACTTGGCAGTGTTAGTTCATAATCGGATCGATAATGTTACTCAGGATACAAGTAACTTCACACTTAGCGCACAATGTTTCAGTTAATGACATCATTAGCGATCATTATCTCGAATGTTCCAACACCGTGAGTGCAGATGTCCTCGTCACCTTAACAATCCTTGTTGCATCAAACATTAGTCAGAATGTTCTGGCCAAGGATAAGCCATGTTTGGAATACTCTGACGGTTTATTGTTTTTGTAACTGCATATTGTACTACAGTATGTCTGTACCAGGCAGGGGCGGATCGTGAATTTGTGGGGCTGTGCACGGCGGTCCCGCGTTCTAGGCGGAGCGGTCATAATCCCCTAGATTCTTATTGGGCTATTATATCTTATTGGAAATGGTGCAGAGCTTTAATAAAAGTTGTTTTACAATTAGAAAAGTATTTATTTAATGAAAATACGAAGTTATTTTTACAAAATACAGCCCAGAATCGTCTAAAATATTAAATAAAAATGTAATAAAATTGTCCCCCGTTTTGAAATGCTTCTTACTATTATAGTGTAAGCTTTTCATATTGGGATGTATACTCTAGATTGTGAAAATGAATTTCACAGTCGTTATTGTATTTAAAAAAAGTAAACATGATAATTATGTACAATATTTACATGCAAAAATTCTCACGTTTTTTCATTTTGAATTTCCTTAGGTATAATAAATAGCTTACAAAACAAATAACATTAAAATTATCCTACACCATTATTATACTCTTATATTAAATACTACCTTTACTCTAACTATACTTTTAATAAATCTAGGACTTCTTTCCTTAATAAGCCTTTTTTCTTTCTGGGGAGTTTCCGAAGACCAGTGATGAAGGGGTCTGAACATAACAAGAGTCTATTAAGTAAGTCGGTATTAGTGATTTCTCGTGTGAATTTTCGCGTATGATCTCGCCTAAAAGTTTTTAGATTTTTATTGTTTGATTCCGCTGCCTCCTCGGAAAGCTCCCCGATAGATAATAAGGCGTGTTCTGAAATATCAGACCCGTGGACAAGTATCTTGTGAACGGAAGCGGGAAGATTGTACCACGGATATTCCTGAACTAACTGCCGTGCGGTTTCTAAAGAGTATACTCTAAATTTTTCAGCATCAATATTATAACCGGATGACAATGCCTGCAAAATCACGTAACAACGGTCGAGTAAATCTTTTTTCAAGCCTGTAATTTCAGCAGATATTGCAGAGTTGGAAAAAAATTTTCTAGCCGTATTTCCATCATTCGATGTCCCGCTTCCGCCACTTCGAGGCTTATCTACAACTAAACCTAATTTACTTCTAAATTCATTTTGCACACACTTTTTCCTTTCCGCTAACGTGCTTTTTTCTACATCTGACCTTACTTGCCATTTCTTTATATCAATCCTATAAGAGAGATGAATAAAATATTCGAAGAAACGAATCCACGCATGTAATGGAGATAAACCAAACTCATAGTGACTTTCTTGAACTGGTTTTCGTAAACAGTCGTCTATTTTATTCATCTCTTTTGGAGAAGCTCCACAAATGTAACATCTAGACGAAGAAAATTCACATAAAGCACTACTATATTTTGCCATCCACCATAGTCAGCTGCAAGGAATGCTCAATATTAATATCGCGGCCATTGACTGTAATAGATGTTGGTTGTAAGCGACTAATTTTACCCTTAAAATATGCTTCTTCCTCTTTAGAAACTTCGGAAGTTTCTTTCAAGTACTGAAAGCGAATAGGTCTACAGTATCTAGTGGAACAGGGGCGGGGATTTTTCCACAAAATTTTACTATCGCAACTACTTTCTGAATCTGTCTTAGATATCAACTGAAGAGGTACATAAGAGGTGACAAACAAACTACTATCATCTTTTGTGGAATCTGAAAAACTTTGTTTATATTCGCTATGGCCCGTGCTACCGTCGAATCCCCATTTCCCGATTAAAACTAAATTATTTAAAGAATCGTTTGGAACTGATTTCAGAACATCTGAATGTGACTCAACTATCCTAGAAACTGTGTGATCTAATAAACTTTGTAATTCAACTTCGCCTGTTGTTTCTGACACCGATATGTTCTTGGGATAGCAATCCTTTTTAGCATTTAAGACATTTTGGTAGGATGGCAAAATATTACAAGAAGTTTTGCTATTAACAAGTTCCTTAATTAATAAATATTGATGTTTAGTCAACTTAGCTTCTACAATGAGTGACAGAGCTTCGTCAGCGCTAATAGTCATTGCTGAGCTAGTATTTGACTGATCAGAAGTATCGAGCAATGCATTCACAGTGGAAGAATCGACATTGGATAATTCGGCCAATCGTCTACGTTTCGATCGCTTGCTAAGCTCAGAAAAATCTTTTTTAGGACGGCCGCTGCTTTTGCCGCCGCCGTGAGATGGCCCCGGCAGATTTTCCGTCACCTGAACGCACTGTGCAACACTTCTTTTTAACTCTATACATTCAATTATATCTAACCAATCAGAGTGCTTATTTAAAAAGACAGATTTTGTACATTTTGTCTTTTTCCAGAATTTATCAAGACTCTTACACAAATTGACCAGTCGATGAGATAAAGGCGTAATATCTATATTTTCAATGTCCTTTAGATAGCCTGTAAAGGTTTCTAAGGCACGTTTCTTCCTGTCTGAAGACTTTTCAGAAACCCAAATCTCAAAATAATGCCTTCTTGAAAAGGAACATTTCACAAAAGTACCTAAAAAGAAAAAAAAAAACAAACTTAATAGAACAGTTCGTAGTATCGCTACCATTGCGACTACGAAGGCGTAGCAGATATCTAGGGGGTGCATAGGGTAAGCTTGGACAAAATTTCAACATGTATTTGATAAAAGACAGATATACCTTCATTTTTAAATAAGTAAGAACAGGTGCAATTGGGTGCAATTTTTTAAAATACTAGCTAAAGTCAAACTACGAGTAATATTATTTTTTTAAATCTGTCAACGTAGCATCTCGATTATATAAAAACTACGATAAATACATGCAAAAATTATAATGAAAATAAAAAAACTTACCAGTTTCTTGGATATCCATCACACAAACAGTTTAACAAACAAACAATTTCCGAGATATCACTAATGACAAATACCGTGCGGATGAGTCACCGTTAACAGTGATTGCAACAATTGCGATGCTTTCACTTTCGAGGTCAAACAGGTAGTGGTAATTGAAGTAAATGGGTCACATATTTATACCCCCAGGTAGCTTGTTTATTAGTCATTGATAATGTGTCGGTTAACTAGCGATTTTCGAACTTGAGGTTCAGGGGGTTTTGGCCTATGGCGGGACCACCGTGCTGTGGGCTGAAACTACTTAGGGGCTTATCTAAGTACTCAACTAATAGCCATGTCAAAAAACTTTTTTTTTATGAATCGCTTGTAAAACTATTCAAAAATATAGATTCAAATTTCAAGTTAAAATTCTTATTCGTTCAGAAGTTATAAGCGATTTAGTAAGTGCCCTTCGGTACAGCACTGTTCTGTCACTTTTTTTTAAACGCGTTTTTCTTGAAACAAGTTTTTTCGAAACGGTGTCCACTCTAGCTTAAAAAGTTTTAAACCAATCATCTTGAAATTTGGTTTATAATTTCCTTATACAATTGTGCTGAATATGAACCTCAATCATAAGCGATATTTTTATTTTAACTACTTTTTTTATAGTAAACAATATATGAAAAAATGGTAAAACTAAAACATGACACTTAAATAGCCCTTTAAAAAATGCATTTTTTTTTTATTGAAGTTTATATAGAAGACATATTATAAAAGAAAGTAATTTTTCTGTGCCATTGATTTCTGATAAAAATTGTGGCTTCCATCGTGTACACCAACTGCTAAGTCGGATGACAACCTAGGATGTGTATCAGCTGATATCTCCGCTACTTTTTAAGTTATATTTTGTAAAATATGAAAAAAAAACCCATGAATATTATGTATAAAATATCCTAATAGTTTCAATAAATAATATTCATTTTTTATACCTTAAAAAAATTAATGAAAATCAGCATGAAAATATCCTTTTACACGTATTTCCCCCCTTAACTCAATTCATAGAAGTATGCAATTTTTCATCAATGTTTTCTTATGACGTTATCACGTAAAAATGTCGTCCGTAAACCGACTTTACAGACAACCATTTTTTAAATTCAAAATATTGCCTATTGTTTTTAGCCTTTTTTTAGCCCTTGTAACCACGGGGCCCTGGGCTGCAGCCCAAGCAGCCCTTAGGTAGATCCGGCCCTGGTACCAGGGATGTTGCGGATGCAGACTTTTTCACATCCGCGGATGCGGATGCGGATTTGAAGAGGCTCACATCCGCAGATGCGGATGTGGATGCGGATCTGTAGGTACAAATCGAGTCGAGAATAATTATGTTTTACTACATATTTTACACAGAATTATCCCGGTTATTTTCAACAGGTTTGAAATAGGTCCAAATTTCACTTTGCGTAGGTGGTGGCATAGTTCACTTGTCCAATAGGTTAACAATTTGAATTAAAAAAGCAGCATTCACTTTACTTAACGTAATACGTAGTACTTACGTACGTAAACATGTAGGTATGCGATAACACTTTTTAACAAACAAAAAGCACAATAAAATAGTAATAAACTTGTGATCGACTATTTGCGACAAAACAACAAACGTACGCGTCAGATCTTGTCACAACACAAACAATAGCGAGGCGCGTCACCGTCACCGATTCACCGAAGTCCAAAACAAAATTATTGCTTTCTTATTGGTCAATTAGCACACGTTGTCGACACGCGACACTCGCCGGGTCCGTCCCTTTCTTTCTTGTCGCGACCTGCTACACATCCGCATCTGCATCAGCTCCGCATCGATTTATGATGCGGATGCGGATGCAGATGCGGATGTCTAAATCGATGCGGATGTTCCGCGTATGCGGATGCGAATATTCGCAACATCCCTGTACTGCATAAATTGTAGTACAGACTAGTACAGACTCTGTACTAGTCTGTAGTACCTACAATTTATGCAGTTACAAAAAAAATTGGTGTCTAACAATAAATTGACATAATAATATATTGACATAATATATTAATAGTTAAAAAGGTGTTCCCAATCAGTCCTTTTTATTAGTACTCTATTTGACAGATGACCTCTCCAAAGTTGTACAGTCAACAGCAAAAGTAGATGATCAAAATCAGAAATTCAATACTAATGAACGGAGTTCGCAGCTATATGGCAGCTGTACTAGTAGTAAATGTTTGGTATAATTTACAATCACATACTTTTGAATCACTTCGACGCCACACAGTTCTGACGCGAACTCCGCTCATTAGTATTGAATTTCTGATTTTGATCATCTACTTTTGCTGATTGATGGTACAACTTTGAAGAGGTCATTTTTTTGGCACGAGAGTATTGATGGCATCAATACTCTCGTGACTTCTCCTCAAATACTTACCATTAGTTCGTCTGTCGTCTCCCAGTCCACAGAACTATCAGACATGCTTCACCGACTCAATTTTTCCAGTCATAGCCCGCGTACCCACTGGCGATTTTATATCGCACACAGGATTTTCGACACATTGCTCAGCGCCGAGAGGCGAAAATCCAACAGTGTATTTTTTTGCTGGGATGCACTCAGTTGTATTCCCAATGCTCGGCTCAACATTGAGAGGTGAATGTCAAGTCCGCGAAAAAATATCGTCCGTGCCCAGGTGGGCACGGACGATATTTTTTCGCGAGCCCAGGTGGGCTTACTCGTACTAGTTTATTGTCACTGATTAAACAGCCCATGTCCAGCTGTGTATTGCAATAGGCTGTGTAGATTTATGGACACTTCGCATCTCGTCGTTTGTCGTATGTTTCGCCAGGAATGTGTTGGAATGATTGAATAATTGGTGCTTGCGGTGCGTGGCGTGCAGTTTTGGCATTAGCGTTGTCGGCGGAGCGCGGGAGGTCGCCGCGTGGCCGAATGTGTCATCTAATACCACTCTTAATTTGTTTGTGAACACCCAGCGAGAACACACAGGGAACTTCAATTAGAGTGGAATTCCAGGGGATATACTTTACCTAATAACTATCCTATACTTTTAGTGCGATGAACCCTATTCATATACTTCTCCATACATTCTTGTGATCTTTATCAGAGACCATCTGGGCACCCGTTCAGGCGGCCAGATTCTGCCAAACTATTTCTTCTGATACCCATCAATAAGCGAGGTAACTTCTGCACCCTTGTATTCGTTTGGTCTAGTGCCAATTGCCACTAAGCAAAGTTCATGTCAGTTATTTCTCGCTTCGATAACATTTGGGCACCTGACTGAATCACCTAGTGCGCTAAACGTTCACAGTTTACAAAACACATCTGAGTGCGTCACTACCTCACTACTTACAATAGTGGACATGCCGTGAAAGCGTGAAAGCGTAGTCGCCACGAGCTGCCGTCGTGGACACCGTACTACTGCACTATCAGTCGACCGAGTTGATCTACACTGTCATTGAAGAACACGGTAGATAAGGAGGAGCTATCTCTGGCTTGTGGCCGTAAAAAGGCCTATTGGGTGAAGCATTGACACTTCACGTGGGTTAGGGTTGTGATTGCACTAAACGAGGGATTCTTCATAGCGGTCCTACTGTTTAAGTCAGTCAAAACATTTATTTCAAATAGGTACATAAAAGGCACTTTTGAACGTCAAAAATTAAAATTAAAATAGAATTTGTAATATTCTTGTTTACAAAGTGTACTTTTAATATAAGTTTTAAATTTTCTTTCATTTAATTGCAATATTTCACAAGGTATTTTGTTGTAACAATTAACACAGTACCTCATAAAAGATGTATGTACTTTAGATAATCTGAAAAAAGGTTGATCTAATTTATCTTTATTTCTAGTATTAAAATTATGTCTATCACTTGTTTTATTAAAAAGATGTTGATTTTTTCTTAAATACATAATATTTTCATAAATGAATTGGCAAGGTACCGTCATAATATTAATTCTTTTTAAATAGTTGTCTTAGAGATTTGCGGCGACGCGACGTAGATTGTAAACGGATCTGGCCGCTCTATTGCAAAATAAAAATGGATTCAATGTCAGCAGCCCGACCCCTCAGTAAAAGTAAAATGCCATATGACATAATACTGTGGAAGTAACTAAAATAGCTAATTAGCTAATACTATTGGGATACTCAATTTGCTTTCCATAACAAATAATGATGTTAGGGCGCTCCCTCACCGGAGTGTTCACCTGTAATGTAAAATCAAAACCAAAAGTCATTTATTCTAATTAGGCTGAGAATCAACACTTTTCGAACGTCAAAATTACAAAAGACAGTCCCCCAAAAACGCCCGCCCTTCACCACTTCCTATTGCTATCGCTGGGAAGAAGTGGCGCAACAAACTCCCCAGCAGCACAGCTGTCTGTTCAGTTAGAAAATACTTGATACTGAACTTATAAATGTCCGACCGTTATCAGTCACTAAATGCACTGGATAATCAAATCGAGTAAATAAACTTTTAAAAACTTCAATAGTACGAGTACTAGTAATGTTTGACATTTCGAAAGCTTCAGGCCATTTTGAATAACTATCAACAATTACTAAATACATTTTATTGTAAAATGGTCCAAGAAAATCTGCATGAATTCTGTACCAACTCAAGAAGCCGGAGGTATTGGTATTGGTTTCTGAATTTTAGCAGGAGTCTTACTGTTTTGTAAACACACTATGCACTTTTTCGTAACATTGTCAATGTCCGAGTCTAGATTAGGCCACCAGATATATGAACGTGCTATTTCTTTCATACGAACTATTCCAAAATGACTTTTGTGCAATTCTGACAAGATGGCTTCTCTAATTACTAGAGGAATTACTATACGATATCCCCAAAATATGCAACCCCTGTCTACCGTTATTTCATTTTTACGGTTATAATATGGCAATATCTCTACTGATAACTTCTTTTTTTCAGGCCAACCATCTGTAATGTACCTTAAGACTTTTGATAATATTAAATCTGTTTTCGATTCATTTTTAATATTTCACCAATTTATTGTTTCTAATTTTGAATCATTTATGTAACAATCAAAGCTGAAATCTTTTTCAGTACCAATTGGTTTAAATGTGCTTTCCTTATATATTTTTTTACAATCTTCCACTGTTCGGGACAAAAAATCTGCTGGGTTTGAAGTAGTTTTAATGTGTTTTACTTTATAATTAAAAGCTGACAAGAATATAGCATAATGTTGTAATCTCTTAGCAGCCATTTTTGGAATACTTTTAGTAGGGCCAAAGATTCGAACTAAAGCTGCATTATCAGTCTCCAATTCAAAAAATCGCCCATAGATATAATTATAAAATTTAGTTATTTCAAAAACTATTGCCATTGGCTCTTTATCAATAGTGGAATATTTCTGTTCCACTTCACTCAGTTTTTTGCTAGCATAACAGATTGGTTTAACAACACCCTTTTTATCTCTATTAGATAAAACTGCTCCCAGACCAGTTTCAGATGCATCAGTATACAATACTAGGCGTTAATTAATTAACATTACAAGACACAGAACATAAAATTAAATTATTTGCCATATAGCTATATGCTAGCCACGCCAATGTACCAACAAATACAATAATCATAATAATATCCTTGGACATTTCACACATCGCCATCTAGTCCCAAGCTAAGCAACCTAATGCTTGTGTTATGGTAACAAGATGGCTGATAAACTACTTATATACATTTTTTTTTTTTGTAAATACATACATATTATAGATAGAAAAACACCCAGACTCGGAACAAATACATGTAGGTCATACAAATATTTGTTCCGTGCGGGAATCGAACCCGCGACACGCAGCGCAGCAGTCAATCGCTTAACCACTGCGCCAACCGTGCCGTCTAAAAAAAAGTAAAAAATAAAAAATTGAATTCCTGTAAAGAAACTTAATTTAAAGGTAAACTTATTTGACATTAATATTTTGCAAATATTCAAAATTGTTTACTTCTTTTTGGAGTCGGTGCCAGCAGTTGTATCCTGTGCCATTTATTTTTTCAATTCACGATTATAAAATTTTAAAACAGATGCTTACAAACTTAATGCTTCAAAAATTTCAAAGTACTTAAAAAGTGGCAGGGGATTTTTATACGTATGTATAATTATTATTATTTAAAAGAAATTATTGTGAAAATTGTGTCAATTTGTTTTAGAGTACAGTCTAGTCTGTATTTGTGTTTTAATTATTCTAGGTATGCAATAGGTATCTTGGTAGTTTTATAGTAAATGTTAGAGGTCGTTTTTCGAGGTATTGTTGCCCATACGTATTTCCTTGCCTTGGCTGGCACCGACTCCAAAAAGAAGTAAACAATTTTGAATATTTGCAAAATATTAATGTCAAATAAGTTTACCTTTAAATTAAGTTTCTTTACAGGAATTCAATTTTTTACTTTTTAGTGGAGGAACTTTTTTGTTTGTCTTTTTTTGAAGGCGGTTTTTTTTTTGTAATTTTTTTTTTATTTCTAGCCGTTTAGTGTATTTTTTATTATAATATAATGGCAACGTAGTTAATATCTTTTCTACATAGAATATTATTTTGAAGAAGTACCAATATCATACAAGCAGGTACATATTACTGTCTATTTTCTGATCTTTAATTTGATCCCGTAGAGAGATGATAATATGACGCATGAAATACTGTCGATTCTTATGCGTCGTATGCTGCCTCTAATATTGAGCTGGGCGGTAACAGTCCATAAACTACAAGGGACCACCCTCGAGAGAGCTGTGATCGACCTTGGTAAAAAAAACTTTGCAAAAGGACAAATATATGTCGCGCTAAGTCGTGTCAGAAGTTTGGAAGGCATAGTGTTATCAGATTTAGACGCCAATAAATTATTGAATCGACCACACGATGATCGAGCGATGACAGAGATAACAAGGTTGCGGAATCTGCCATCTGATAATCAAGACAACACATAACGTGCCATGGAATAGGCCTACCGGGGAAACCACATTAAAAAAAACGCGCCCAGCACACTACCTCATAGGTGGCGTGGAAACGTGTGCATACTACCAAGAATACAATTTTATTTTAGTAAATAATAGAAGCGATTTTTTTTTAAACATTGTAAGCAAAATGCCTTTAATATTTCAGAAGTTGTTTTGTGGACACATTGATGATAACATCAAAACTAGATTTTCAATGGCACCTTGTATTCAGAGTGCATCTCATGACAGTTCTAAGCCCAAATACTGCTAGGATACATTGTTTTATTTTGAAGTTATCATGCCAACCTTCCACCTTCCAGCTCCATTATCAGATCAGTTCGATAGTAACTTATAGCCAAAGTGCATTTCATGACAATTCTAATAAGCCCAAACACGGCTAGAATACGTTGATTAATTACGGAGTTCCGGTACCTGTCTTCCGGCTCCATCATGATCATCAGATCAGTTCAATGATAACATTTTCAATATAACTATTCAGGATTGTATGTTTATTTGTATTGTCATAGTTGCTTAACTATCTTGATTGTGATATCTATGCGAGTGACAAGTTCCGTTAGCCATATCTGATCTTCTTCACCAGTTCCACTTCATCAAATGTTACTTTTTGACTGTAAACGCTTGATTTCTCGATGAAAATATTAAAATTACTATATAGTTGCCTATAATATTTGAGGAGTTCCCTCGATTCCTCATGGATCCCATCATCAGAACTGGATTTTGAAAAAAATGGGACCAATCTGGAAGCATATCCTTTAAAGTTAAAAAAAAAAATTGCATATCGATCCATAAACAACGGAGTTCTGAGGTAACAAACATAAAAAAAAAAAAAAAAAAATACAACCGAATTGAGAACCTCCTCCTTTTTTTGAAGTCGGTTAAAAACGATAAAAACTTACTACCTAAATACCAGGCATAAAGTGCGTGACAGCTTACGTATTTATGCATTGCTGGGTTCTGTTCACATAGTTGTCAGTTGAAGTCACAAATGATAAACTAGTACACACGGCTACACGTCAAGCTATCCAAAACCAGTTTGTCTTGGCCTCACTTTGTATGATATTTTCTCACAATGAACGGTCAGCTAATACTTACTTTTGCATAGCTTGATGTGTAGCCGTGTGTACCATCGAACTGAAATAAATAAATAAGATAATACTAATTACAATAACCTGTTAGTCAGCTAATTCTGGAGGAAGCACATGAACATTGTCTTGAGTTAATAGGGCGACCAATTATTCTTATCGTGTAAGTAGTCGTTGATGGAATAGTATGCCTTTGAACAAAGGTTGAATTTTACTTGAGCTTTAAACGCATTAAAAGGCAGGTCTAGTAAAGTAGAGGGTATCTTGTTATAAAAGGTTATACCAAGCCCAACAAATGAGTTATGAACCTTATGAAGCCGGTGAAAGGGGGCACGTAGTTTGTCCTTATTTCTAGTGTTAACACTGTGAATATCACTGTTTTTAGTGTACAAGTGTAAATGTAACAATCCAATCCAAGACTTTGAGCATTACGTTCAATGATTATCAAATCATTGATTACGTTACAATAAGGCGAATGCTCCCGGTAAGGGAGAGCCTTTAGGGACATTTTTTAATTTTTATTTTAAAAACGTTGCCCCACATTAGTAGTTACTACTCAAAGAGATTTAAGATAGGTACAATAGAGAGGCTATGCAAAGAAATGTCATAGAAAAACTGTGATCCCATGTCTCAGTGACGCCATCTAGTATAATATAGCAAAATTAGAGCGGCAATTGGGAACATCTTAACACAAAAATTGCAAACATGAATTAAATTTAGTAAAATATATTCTGCTATTGCTCGGTAGGTGGCCAGTGTGGTCAGTGTTGCCAGATCCGATTTTCAATCCGTGGGTTAAGCCTGAAAAACCTAATATACTTAGTTCAAATGGTAAATAGATATAAAAAACTAAACAAATTAAGCAAAACTTGTTTTAAACAGTAAAAACTATTTTAGAATTTTATTCGCTACTATCCATTGTCCGTGTCACCGTGTATGACTAGGTATCAGTTTCAGTGTGTGTTTATGTACATTTTAAAATAAAATCATTTTAAATGTGTCTGCTTTGCCGTTGGATTATTATAGCACTCAGTTTATTACACTTTTTGTGTAAAGTAGACCTATTATGTCACAAAGCGCATATTTTCTTTGCAATTTTATTGTCGGTTGCGTTTCGGATTTAGCAAATTTTTTTTTTTTACACTGTTTGCAAATATTTGTAAATCTTGTATCCGTATGTATACGTATATCCGAGGCGAGGTCCAAAATCCGTAGATCTATAAAAAAATCCGTAGGTCTGGCAATAAATGGGGTGACACTAAGTAGACAGTATAAAACCTGTGGTAGGGATTTTACCATTTCGATATAAATGTATCGATAATATTGAAAAAAGTGACAGACTATTTTTTTTTCGCGTTTGAATAGATTGAACCAAGTGCCAAAAGATTATGAAAACAATAAAATGATTAGCAGTTTAAAAGTTATTTATTTATAAAATTATTTTTACATACAAATGACTAATAATTATCGTTATTATGATCTAGTAATCCAAGTGTGAGACCAGATGGAAGCCAATTTTCTTCTCTACGGTCTATCTGAACAAACCGTATGCACTTTTCACGTTCTACATTATTTACATTCGGAAACCTAAAATAACAGAAACCTACATGAATGAATAGTACTTGTTCATTTATTGATATTTAAATAAAATGACATGATTATCTTCAAACAGTATTATATTTTGTGTTATTTATTTTTAACTTAATAAATAGTATCGATAACAAAGTCGATAAACAAAATTGCATCTCTACAACGCAGTAGTAAAGCTACTCAGCAATAGAGGGCGTTTATTACAAAATTAGCAAATTTTCTAGATCTATTCATGAAAATTATTTAATTTTAATTACGGAGTAAATATAAATAATTCATACGAAAATAAACTGAAGTTAGGTCCAGCCGTTTTACCGTAACGAGATTTACAATATCTCAATGCGCAACTTGGCATATTTCCCTAGAAAATATTTGTTTTTGGTGGACACAAATACGACTTGACACGCAGGCGTACCACACTAGACTGAGTGACTTTTGACCACTAGGACAAAAGTATTGGATTACGATTTTGTTCGTGATGTCCTGTCTATTGTCAAGTAAATAATTTAATGTCTTTGTTACTACTGTATCGTGCGTGGGTGCGTTCACAAACATTTAAACTCACACAAACAGCCAGCCCCGGAACAACTACCTGTAGGCAATACAAATATTTGTTCCGTGCGGGAATCGAACCCGCGACACGCAGCGCAGCAGTTGATCGCTCAGCCACTGCGCCGACTGTGTCGTCAAACACATTAATTCTAAGAATGCTGACCCCTTTTTTGGCAATCAATGCTTGGTTCCTTGGAACTTTCCTAGTTTTTCTCTGTAAAATATCAGTAGAATGTATCACGATAATTCTAAAACGTATCGTTTAAAAGAACAGAAGCTTATCAAAGATTTGGACTGAGTTCGCCCGCCTCGGGCACATAAGTGGCGACCTCAATACGCACAGGGTCACACACTCTTGACATTGATACTCGCAGCCTTATCAGTTCCACTGAAAACAGCACTCGACCTTCGCGCCTCGCTCGACATATGCACATACACGAAACAACATTCTAAGAGAAATGATGGGAGTGTAGGAGCACATGAAACTGACGATCATGTTTTTATTCGTGTGCAAGCACCGGAAAGCGAATGAAGTCGAGAACCCATATAACAAGGCACTGTAATCGGTAACAAGCGCGCAGTCGGCATAGAAATAGTTATCTGCGGCGATAACACGCGTCATGATGAATGATTCGTGCGACTAGTCGCCGCGACTAATTGGTCGAACAACGTCATAAAGGGTTATGTAAAAGAAATTCTAGTACATTTTGCTGCGAGGTATTGAATTGCTTTCCTGATTTGATGTTTTAAAGGCTCGGCAACAAGAGCTTATCATAGTTGCGAATTTTAGATTAACACCAATCTAAGCAATAATTTCGCAGTATCGCCTTGGCTGCCACTCCTCGTGGGAATGCCTAGCCCATTTTAACTGGTACACTTAAAGGCAATTGAAGCACAGACATACTTGAAGCATCAGTTGAGAGGTCTATACGTCTTACCAACTTCGTGTGCTTGCATTGCAAGTAACACGAGAGGAGCTGTTGGTAGCCGTAGCCACTATCACAGTGTACAAGTTAACTAGCCGATTGATACGATAACAACCAGGTGCGGGCAGGAATGCGGAACTACCGCGTAGGTAGAGGAGAGACTCGGATGACAGGTGGATATCAGCTGACTGATGGACCAACCAACAGTACAGTTTGTTGAACTCCACCCACGTGCCGCCGTATGTAGCACTCGGGAGAGCGAGCGTGTGGACAGAAAGCGATGACATGATCTTATTAAAAGTATTGAGATGGCTTTAATGGACATGTCTGTCGAGGAGCTGTGCTGTAAAAAATAATAATAAAAATAGTACGAATGTAAACAGCCTAAAACGATAAAAAAAATCTATTGAAAAAATAGCCACAAATAGAACAAAAAAGATATTAACGTAAAACTCTATAAAAAGAAAAAAATAACCTTCTTAAATTTCATACGTACTTACGTAGGGTCATAATTTAGGGTAGGGTAGGGTCATAACTCTGTCTACACAATTCATCTGTATTGTCGTCTTTACGACACAGATCTGGTCTTCCGTGTGTATCCTCAAGGTCATAGGTGTGTGTGTGTGTGTGTGTGTTTGTGTCAAAAATAACCTTCAAATTATGACCCTACGTAAGTACGTATGAAATTTTTGGATTAAATGTCCCGTCGGGGGACCGCTACTATTTTAAACTTTAACAGAACGTTAGGCTAGGCTAATAAGTTGAGCGGTCCCCGACGGGACAACATTTAATCCAAATATTTCATACGTACTTACGTAGGGTCATAATTTGAAGGTTATTTTTGACACAAACACACACACACACACCTATGACCTTGAGGATACACACGGAAGACCAGATCTGTGTCGTAAAGACGACAATACAGATGAATTGTGTAGACAGAGTTAGCAATGACTGGTCGAGGCACTAGGCGCGCGGCGGGCTATATTTATATGCGCCGTCCAGTCGCACTGCGACCTCGGACCATTGGGCTGCGGGCATATGCACTCGATACTCTGCTGTACTAGCTATCATACTAAATGGGAGAACATACAGCACAGTTCCTGGTAGGAGCAGCCAATCAATAAAAATAAGGCTACTTTTTGTAGACCTCTGGAGTTATAAGGCCTCCTCGAGCGTCACGACACTTTTCTACATGAAACAGAAATCCTTCTTGTTCAGTTCTTCATGGCTGCGCGCCATTTTCGTATTCAAAAGCTCGTCTACTTTAGCAGACGCGCCTTATTCTTTTGACGTTTTGAAACACATGCCCGGCCCACTAACCTCTTTAGTTTTACTACATTTCGTTTCCGGAGCTCCGAGCAAAACTAGCTGAGCGATTTTCATGTGAATTATTCGTCAGTGACCTTTATGTCAACAAGCTGCAATCTAGAATTAAAAAAATACTACCTAATTGAGTACCTCCCTCTTTTTTTAAGTCGGTTAAAAATAGATTCCACATGTCTGACTTTGTGTCTGTGTAAAATGATCTCCGAACTACCTTGAGATCATTAACTCCACAAAGTTCACTGTTATTATGATTGCAAACAGAGTCGTCAGTCAAACCGGTGCGTTTGGCAGCCGCTTCGGCAACGATTAGTGCTGCGAGTACATGCGGCATGGCAGGCCTCCAATGACGTGCATGACGACAGCATGCCACCACGTGCGCCGTGTTTACACCGACAGAGCACTGCGAGGGAGGCTCGGTGGTTATCAAATCGGGGGAAATGGCATTTTTACGCACATGGATTCGGTTGAATGTAGGGTGTTTAGAGTCTACCTCGTACTTCTTCAGAATCATAATAGCCCGTTGCCGCTGCCTGACAGATGGAAAATGGTTTCAACCTGTGAAAGAACAAGATGAACAATTAAATTAACCGCATCTTAAAGTTATTGTTCTTTCCGTTCTGATTGAAAGGTTCAGAAAAAGGTAAATATGATCGCAGCTTTACAATGTATAAGAGAAACGCACAGCGGGCTTGAACCGCCCCATTATGTAGATGTGCGTACACACATTACGATGTCACGCATCGCTGGCGCGTGAGTCACCTGCGCGGCCCTGTTGATACCCATTCATGTCTTTATTTATGTACGCACACGGGGGAACATCACATCACCATAACATAATACTTTAAAACAGGATGGTTTTAAATATTGGAGTAAACAATGTTGAGAGAAGTAACGCTAATGATAAGAGTTCGCTTGTTTCATTACGACACGGACCAGCTGAGCATTGACGTCTGCGACGAAGAATGAATACACCGGCGAGAGATGCATTCGATTCGAAACACTTTAACAATCACTCAACCTATTTGTTAGACAAACATCTGTCTGGTCGATCGTCAGACGGATTTCCTGATACGTCAGGGCAGAGGAGGTATCAGCCAGGGGTGCTACACACATAGGTATTCGGGTCGGCATTATTCGGCACAACCGGGTAACAAAACCGAATATATGTATTTAGGTATATGTTATGCGAGGGTAAATACCGAACGAAGTTTGACGCCCGGCACTACCGGCCGCCCGAACGGCTATTGAAAGCTGAATATGTGTAGTAATTGCTTCGGCTCGGCTTTCTTGTTTAACTAGTAATACCGAATCGAATGTGCCAACCCGAATACGTGTAGCACCTCTTAGTCAGTCACGCGATGGTCGACGTATGGTAACGCTCGTGACGGACGCGCTCGTTTGCATAGTGCACACTATAGCAGCTATGTGATTATGCGCCATGACGCGCGCTGATCGATTTATTTGAGGCTGTTATCGAATCAGACATACTTCGCCGATGGTGTCAGTGAGTTATGCTGTTTTTGTGCGTATTTGGAGCGGCGGGCGGAATTCGCGAGTTTTTCTTCTTGTTGTCATAGAACCGTTAACCCGAAGTGTAACGGTTGAGCTTTTTGTTCAGAGCTATGTGTAATTGTGTATGGTACTCGTTTTCTTATTGCTGTGACATTTGGTAAGCATAGGGTTGTTATGTAGTTATTGAACTATGTTTTTGAGAGAAAAAAAAAAAACATGATTTGCATATAAACAAAAGGAAGCGGTGAAGGGTTGTCGTTACAGGAACTGGGGCCTAAAAGGCTACTGGCAGAATCCTAATAGGATAACAATGTGAATCATAATATTAAAAATCGTAAAATGGTCACAAACTGACAATTTATAATATGATCTGTGTGCAATTCATATCACAATGAAATGACATTTAGGTGCAGCGCAGACGACAGACTATGCGTGACGCACTTTTTAGTCTGTGAAAATAGAACCTATGCAATTATATGCAGTAACGCACACGACGCGCAAAAAGGTCGTGTGCGTTACTGCATATAATTGCATAGGTTCTATTTTTACAGACTAAAAAGTGCGTCACGGATAGTCTGTCGTCTGCACTGCACCTTAAACTGTAGAAATCTATATACTTATAATAAATCTGTAGAAGTGAAAATTCTGTACATTGAAAATATCAAAAAAATAAATGGCAGGGGGTGTTACTAGACCGACACCGAACCCAAAAATGTGATTAAAAAAATTTTTGTCTGTCTGTCTGTCTGTCTGTTTGTTCAGGCATCACGCAAAAACTACCGGTTCGATTACGTTGAAACTTGGTATAATTATTCTTTAATATCCTGGGCACCACACTGGGTACTTTTTATCCCGGAAAAGTATATACAATAAAAAACAAACTTAATTTTGCGGTTCGATCCCCAGACTCGATTACTGTACCAACCGCAAATAATAAGTTTGTCGTAGGTTAAGTCACCCGCAATGGAGTTCATTTTTATTCCTTTTAGTTTTTAGAGTTATTTAGGTTTATTTTTATATAAGTCGTAGGTAGGTATAGATTTTAATTTTAAAGTATAGGTAGTATATTTGATAGTGTACGTAGAGACCGTAGGTTATTTTATTATACTGTTAGGTAGGATTAGTCATTCGTATAGATATTAGTTTTTAGGGATTTTGCTTATTTATTGAGTTTAGATTAGTTATCATCAGAAATAGGTTTATTTAGGTAGGTAGGTATTTAATTTTCTGTTATTGAGTTTTTTTTTTAATTAGGTTGGTACTTAGGTAAAGGTATCATATAGGTACCCTCTTAATCACCACTAATGAGACACAATTGGTTTTCTATTGTAATTAGCCACAAAGGGCCCGCGAGATGGATGGCATTCTGGGGAAGCACATGGGTACATTTTATCCTGTTGGCACGTTCCCGTGGGATAATTTCCGACATCCACGCGGGCGAAGCCGCGGGCAGAAGCTAGTAAAAAATAAAAAAACAATTTGATTAATAAAAAGTGTAATGAAAAATTTACCGAAAACAATTTGATTAATAAAAAGTGTAATGAAAAATTTACCGATAAAATTACGGTTTTGTACGGCGGCAATGTTTACACCAAATATGAAATGAAATTTTACGAAAATTAGAGGAATTGCTATGAAATGAAATTTTACGAAAATTAGAGGAATTGCTAATGATCTGCTGGGAATTCAGGAAACGAATAGCTTTTAGAGGTATTGCTTATAGTGGCCTTTTTAGGCCCCCATATGCCCGCTAGTGATGGCGCCAAACACTTAACCGAATTCTGGGCCGAGTCCATTTAGATTGCCATCGACACGCTAAGAAGTTTAAGCCTATTTGAATTAATGAACTGTCAATTTAAATTTGTGAAACCCAAAAAACTAGCTTTAGTAAAGACCCTGTAGCATTAAGTATTTTTTTCTGCGAACAAATGCGTGTGTTAACAAATGTGTTATTGGTACCTATGTTCTCTCGTACTTATGATCCTCGTGTATATTGTCCCAGGTCAATGGGAGAAGCTGCCGCTGTGGACGCTGGAACGCGAACTGGTTGTGCAGGACATCGCCGAGAAGGAGAGCATCAAGGTGCTGGAGAAGGCTACCGTGCCCATCGTCAAGATGACCGACAAGTACTCTGACGTCAAGGTAACAATATTTTGTTATCTTAAGCCTCGTATTCACTAGACGACAAACGTGTCGCGGAACGTGCCGCTAACGATGTCGGACAAAGTCGAGCGATCTCGCACGGAAATTCTGGAGACACCGAAAACTATGAAAAAGTTTGAAGACGAGATGTCTGGTGACGTTGGTCGACATCGCCCGATGCTGCTTTAAAAGTGTTGCGGGACATTTGTCCCCTTGTGAATACGAGGCAATATACTTACCAAAATCCCAACGAAAAAAAAAAACAAAACGTTTAAACACTACTGAACAATCAGGACTTGCACAACGTGATGATAAAGTTTAATAATCATTATCACATTATTGTGTAGCTCGGTTACTGAGCACATGTTTACATGTTCAGGTAATCAGTGAGGCGTGCTCTGGAGTGCCGGTAGTGCAACACTTGTTATAATGTGGATGGTATGTGTGGATGATTATTATGTAATGCTGTATGAGTTGATGTGTTACATAACTCACATAAACATTCTTAAGAGGCGGGAATGTTAAAACAATATAATGGAAAATGGCAGCAACAGAAAATAAATTAGTTGGAATGCAATGCGGCGCGGCGTGGTCGTTGTATTTTTGTTTGGGTTCAAGTGCTTATTTGCATACAAATGGATACGAAAATAAAGGTACGGTAACGAAAGGTCAAGGTATGGTCGCCACTCCGCCGCCGTCACAAACAAAACAAGAGAGCACATCGACCACCCTCGGTGTGTCATGTTTCTGACTTCTACAAGTGACGTGCCCGATGGGATTTTCCATCGGGAAAAAATACGAACGTACAAACTTTCATCCCCTATTTAACCCATTTTGGGGATTACTTTCAATCATGTGTGACCAATTGACCAGGTGACTTTATGGGATATAAAACAATGCTTTCTTCCTCAGGTGGATATATCATTCAACATGAGCAGTGGAGTGAAGAGCGCAGAGCTCATCAAGCAGTTCAAGGTGAGTACACACACACATTTCGTATGTAACCCTCGATCTGATCACAATTGATCTGCAGCAATTAAGAAAGACAAGTACAGTAGACCTCATACAATGCTCAATAGCGAACCAAAGCTTTGTTGTGAGTGGTCCTACTGTATGTTTTGTTTTATATTCCGACAGTAGATACTCTGTACCCCTGATCTACACACAGCGTGTGACCTTGACCTTACAGGTGGAATAGTAAACAATAATACATCACAATTTTATAAGCAGTGACTTGAAGTGAGGGACTCTTGCTTGGAGCTACGCGTACCGGGGTTGGTCCGTGGAGGGTAAACATCTTAACATACCGAGACTCCTCCGCGCCTCGGAAGGCACGTTAAGCCGTAGGTTCCGGCCGTCATTCGTGGATCTTTGACAGTCGTTACGGGTCAATTACCAAGAAGTATTGTACCTATTACCCAGTTACTGGGTTCTGGAGGTCAAATAGGTAGTCGCTCCATGTAAAATACTGGTATTCAGCTGCATCCGGATAAACTGAAAGCCGACCGCAACATAGTTGGGAAAAGGCTTGGCAGATTGAGTGACTTTTGAAGACTAAATCCATACCAATATTATAAATGCGAAAGTAACTCTGTCTGTCTGTTACGCAATCACGCCTATACGAGGGCGGCACTGAAAATTTCGGGAATCAAGGAAGTGACACAACATTACTATTTAAAAATGTATTTATTGCTTTTCGAAGTATTCTCCGCGAAATTTGACACATTTTTCCATACGATGGAACCAATCATTGAAGCAACCATTCCATTCGGAAGTTGGGGTCTCCAAAATGGCCGTTTTGTAGGCTTCCACAGCTTCTTCAGGTGATGAAAATCTCTGTCCACGCAATTTATTCTTTATTTTAGGGAAAGTATAGAAATCATTAGGGCTTAGGGTGGGGGCTGTACGGCGGATAGTCTAATAATTCTATGTTTTCTTGCTCTAAAAACTCTTTTGTTCTGTGCGCGGTGTGAGAACTCGCATTGTCGTGATGGAGGATGATGCGGCGGTTGCAGTTCTCTTTACGGAGTTCAGAAACGACCTGTGGCAAACAAATGCTAGCATACCATTCTGCATTAACCGTTCTTTGTCCCTCAAGAGGAATAGTCGTAACATGGCCGGTTTTGGAGACAAACGTGGCCACCATTTTTTTTGCAACACTCCGTGAACGAACAAGTTTTGTTGGCTTTAACTCATTTTCGAACACCCAAACTCGTGACTGGTTTTTTGTTTCGGGTTCGTACGCGTATATCCAGGATTCGTCACCTGATACGATGTTGTATACAGCATTTGAGGATCCTGCGTGGAATCTTTCGAGAGTTCTGACGCACCAAGTAACGCGAGCCGCTTTCTGCTCTTCACAGAGCGAATGCGGTATCCATCGGGAAAACAACTTTTTTACACCTAATTGTTCATGCAAGATTATTTGTATTTGACTCATGCCAATGTCTAAAGTTGCCTGAATTTCGCGGTATGTCACATGTATGGTATTCGATTTTTAAAACCAAGGAGTTTTTAATTAAAAAGATTTTAATATGACAGGAACAGGGAAATATTCCATTCCCGATACTTTTAGTGCAGCCCTCGTAAGATGAACATTCTGGATTTTAAGATGGCGGCTATCCCAAATAATAATAATATTGTAAATCAATTCTCATAACTATCAGTTTTATGCTGGTTGTTAACTCGATACTCTACTACTCTACTCGATACTAAGTTCAGGTGGCATTCACTATACGTGCAAACGAGGGATGAAAAAGAAATCTATGCACATAAGCGTATACCCCACACGCTTATGTGCATAGATTTTTCTAATTGACTTTGCTTTTAAAGTCAATCGTTTTTGAGTTATGGGATATTTTCGTTTACAACCGCAGAGATCACTTAGTTTTTCATAGTTTTTTCGAGAAATTCTATAAAATACAAACTTATTTTTGCAGTCGATAAAATTAATTATGTGTATTGTGCATGCGTAAATATTTAACCCTACTACGGAACCTTTCACTGTGCGTGGTCTAACATACATTTGGATAGATTTATTTAAATTTAAAATGCGAGCGCATTCCGAATATAAATTCAAATATAGAAACAATTCGACGCGAAATTGAATAAATGACTAGGTATGGTCATAGGTCCTCTGTTATTGACTCAGTTTCAATATAATGCCCAAAAAACGATTAAAATTACATTAGGAAAACATAAATCATTATTATAAATAATGCTTATTGTATTTAATGCTTAAAATAATTTTATTTCAATTTCTGAGAATCGATTTTTGACATTCGACATATAAAAAAACAATTTTTTGGCATAATCTCTTTCGCACATCATTACGATAAAAAAACCAATAATGGTCGGCGTTTTTAACACAAATTGTGTAGTGGTAATGAATAATACTTGTCATTGGACCTGTGTTTCAATATTGTGTTAAGATTTGGGCATTTTCGTGTTGTTTATAATATTTTCAATAATATTTGTCACATTTTAAATCTTATCTACATGTGTGTGTGTGACTTTTGTGAAAAGTAAAAATGTAAACGCACGCGAAACTTCGACTTTAGATATCAAAAAACTTCATTACCACTACTTATTTAACATGAACAATGGATGAATTCGTCAAATAATTAAATGATGATATTATTCATTGTCCCCGGTCGAGTTTGGATTTTCGAAATCCCCAATTTGTATGTTTTATAGCTTCGACCACCACTGGCATCAAAATGGCCATTATGACATTTACACATTTGAATTTAATAAAGGTAAATTAATAAACTTGCGCGCTACATTTGGAAGATTGAATGGAAATAACATATCAGTTTTTTATCCAAATCTCTTAATTAACGCATATTCATAAGATGTGATGGGTAGCATAATCAATATTTTACATTATTAATTAAGAGGCGCGTCATTCCAAGGTCCAATGGGACCCAGTACCGAGCCAGCGGAGGTTCGTGCGTTCGGGTCCATTCGGGGGCGCTTCCGAACTATACCTACGCCTACGGTTAATCCATCCAAAGGTTAGGGTATAACCCCTATGTAAAATGTCTACATATAAATCATTAATTTTGATTCATCATTTATTTATAATATTTTTAACCGACTTTAAAAAAAGGAGGAGGTTCTCAATTCGGATGTTTGTATTTTTTTTATGTTTGTTCGCGTATATCTCCGTCGCTAGCGAACCGATTTGCAAAATTCTTTTTTTGTTAGAAAGGGTATACTTCCCAAATGGTCCCACAGAAATTTCATCAAAAACGGTTCGGTTTTTAAACCAAAATTACTGGTAAAAATTACAACTTAAAGTGAAAAATAAAAACTTTTTTGCAAAAAAAAAAACGACCGACTTCCAAAAACGACACTACAGAGTGAAAAATAACTTTAATTTCGGAAGTCGGTGGCAAACAACGAAAATGCGAACCCAACGACACCGACTTCCGAAATTAATAGTAGATTATGCACCGAGGGGCTAAAGTTGTGTCTTATGTCACGGGCGTCATATTGAATCTCGAGCGCAATGAAGGATTCGGGATTTAACTCACGAGCGAAGCGAGGGAGTTAATACAAGAATCCTGAATGCAGCGAGGGATTCAAGCTAGCCCAAGGCAAAGACACCTTTAGCCCAGAGGAGGATACTCTACTTTTTACACCTACTGTGAGAAAATAATAGCCATAGTACGAAAAACAAAGTATTTATTAAATAAACAAACAGTAAGAATAACATATTTAGAACTAGTTAGTTATATGCACTTACATATTTACTCACAAAATCCACAGCAATCTTTGCGCAGTTTACTTAAAATAAATTAACTAATGTTACAGCCAATTACTATTACGGTATTACGGCGCGGTACGGTATTTGTTATTATTAATGCCAGTTTTAATGTTATTCCATTCCTTTTAAAAAATGGTTCGTAGTTATCTAATTATTCTTACAATATTATGTCTTCGAAAACATGGCAACGATATGAAGAAGCAGTCGTTATGATTTTGTAGGAAATCGAGAATATCATCCACGCGTAGTAAGGGTATCGAGAATAGCTTTCCTCTTTCTGGCACCAAAGGGTGTTTGTTAGTACTATACTGCCAATTTAGCTGAGCATGTGAGATTCCAAATTCAAATCACATTATTGACCAGCGGGTCATAATGAAATCCAGTACAACATTATTGACCGGCTGTGCCCCCGGCCACTAATGACTCACTTTAGGTTAAGGTTGCTTGACATATAATTTGACATTTTCGAGCAGGTGGTGTGAAAAGTTATTTTTCACTTTGTAGTGTCGTTTTTGGAAGTCGGTTGTTTTTTTTTTGCAAAAAAGTTTTTATATTATTTTTGGAAAACTTACAGCTAATCAGACACAATAGTTACTAAGTTTTTAACATGATGATGGCCAATTACAAGTTTTCACACAGAATAACAACTAACTATGTACTAGGTACGAGGGCTGCACTAAAACTATCGGGAATGGAATATTTCCACTGTTCCTGTCACATTAAAATCTTTTTAATTGAAAACTCCTTGGTTTAAAAATCGAATACCACTTATTTATTTATAAAAAGATTCTCGGTCTTGTCACAAGGTTTTGTCAAACTTGTTTAGTCGTTGAGAAAATGGAATTGACTCGAGAAAATTCAAGAGCGATGATTTATTATGACTTTCGAAGTGGTTTAACACAAAAACAGTGTGTTGACCGGATGATTTCTACATTTGGTGATGAAGCCCCATCCAAAACCACAATTTATCGCTGGTTTGCTGAATTTCAACGTGGACGTGTCAAGCTCAGTGATGATCCCCGTCAAGGTCGTCCAAAAACTGCAGTCACCCAAGAAAACGTTGATGCTGTGCGTAAGCTGATTGAGGAAGATCGACATGTGACATACCGCGAAATTCAGGCAACTTTAGACATTGGCATGAGTCAAATACAAATAATCTTGCATGAACAATTAGGTGTAAAAAAGTTGTTTTCCCGATGGATACCGCATTCGCTCTGTGAAGAGCAGAAAGCGGCTCGCGTTACTTGGTGCGTCAGAACTCTCGGAAAGATTCCACGCAGGATCCTCAAATGCTGTATACAACATCGTATCAGGTGACGAATCCTGCGTACAAACCCGAAACAAAAAACCAGTCACGAGTTTGGGTGTTCGAAAATGAGTTAAAGCCAACAAAACTTGTTCGTTCACGGAGTGTTGCAAAAAAAATGGTGGCCACGTTTGTCTCCAAAACCGGCCATGTTACGACTATTCCTCTTGAGGGATAAAGAACGGTTAATGCAGAATGGTATGCTAGCATTTGTTTGCCACAGGTCGTTTCGGAACTCCGTAAAGAGAACTGCAACCATCGCATCATCCTCCACCACGACAATACGAGTTCTCACATCGCGCACAGAACAAAAGAGTTTTTAGAGCAAGAAAACATAGAATTATTAGACCATCCGCCGTACAGCCCCGACCTAAGCCCTAATGATTTCTATACTTTCCCTAAAATAAAGAATAAATTGCGTGAACAGAGATTTTCATCACCTGAAGAAGCTGTGGACGCCTACAAAACGGCCATTTTGGAGACCCCAACTTCCGAATGGAATGGTTGCTTCAATGATTGGTTCCATCGTATGGAAAAATGTGTCAAATTTCGCGGAGAATACTTCGAAAAGCAATAAATACATTTTTAAATAGTAATGTTGTGTCACTTCCTTGATTCCCGAAATTTTCAGTGCTGCCCTCGTAGCAGACAGTGTTACTTTCGCATACTTCATATTCGTATATAATGCAAGGGCTATGTTATCTTGTCGAAGAAGTGATTATTAAAGAGATCTATGTCAACTTCCTGGCAGGTTTCATTATATGTACATACGGCTCGCCCTAATCATGTAGGAGTTTTGTCTTAAGTTGTTCTTGTTGTTGGTATGTGCAAAAAACGAGGTTTACGCAAAAACGAAGAACATACGCGCAGCCCAATTTTGCTCAGCAGCTCAGGGATGTCATTGGATCCGTTTGCAATTTCAGATAAAAATGCTAAATCAGACATTTTTCTTCTTTCGTAAAATGGAAGAACATGAAATTTTTAACACCGCACGTTGTAACTAAATAGGTATGTTTTAGAACGAAATTGAATGTACCTAAGGAATTTTCTTTGTATGCCCTCAATACGAACGATATAAGTATTATAGCTAGGGTTCCAGACTTGAGGCATACTCGAGGTGACTACGAACAAAGGAGCAATATAATATCTTAAAAGTCTTGATATTTCTAAAATCAGACGAGACCCTGCAAATAAAACCTGATGCTTTCGACGCTTTGTTGACAATATTATTAATGTGAGTGTCAAAAATAAGCTTTGTGTCGAAAGTAACCCCGAGGTCTTTGATAGAATTGACCCTGGCTATTGGGGTATCAAGAATAGGAAAAGCACAAAAGAATGAGAAAAAAAATATAGGACAATACGCACACGGAATAAGAAGCCCACGTGGTCAAAAACTACTAGAATTTGCAATTGAAAAGGATTATTATTTCATGAACAGCATGTTCCCATGCAAACCTCACAAAAAATGGACCTGGCAATCCCCAAATAGTCAATATTTTAACGAAATTGACTACATACTAACAAACCAACCAACCAATATAGTGAGTTTCGATATAATAAAAAACCTGAACTTCAACTCTGATCACAGGATTATTCGTTGTGAATTATCTTTAGCTCCAAAATCACGAAGAAGGAAAATAAAATCAGAACAACTTAGAGAACCACTGGATATTTCAGAAGACGACGCTAGGTATTGGGAAACTAAATTTAGAGAAGCTGTTAATATACATGCAGATGTACAAAACCAATACGATAAATTAGAAATGGAGATACAAGAGTTTCTGAAACAGCTGCCACGGAAAAAGAAACATAAAACAAAATACATCAACGAAGAAACAAAAGATCTCTTAGAACAGAGGAAAAAGTTATACACAAAGAAGAGAACAAAAGAAATAAAATGCGAAATAACAAGAATAAGCAAAAAAATCAATAGGAATATTACAAAACAGAGGAGAACAATACGTCAAAGTACCTTCGAAAAATTCATAGGTAAAGCCGGGGCTATACGTAAAGCATACAGAGAATTGAGCGATAAGTCAGAGTGGACAGGAAAACTAAAAAATAAACAGGGAATTATAAAATCAAGACGTCCTGATATCATAAATGAAGCCACGCAATTTTATAAAAACCTCTACAATGCCACAGATAGCGCTGGCCCCTTCTTAGGTACGAACTTGAACACATTCCATGGAAAAAATACAAACACAGAAACGCCAATCATTCTCAGATCTGAAATCGAATATGCAATAAAATCTCAGAAAAATGACAAGACCCCAGGAAACGACAACATTACCAATGAAGTCCTTAAAACGCTATCTACTACACTTTCGGAACCCCTTCTAACATTATTCAATAATATACTTAGGACCGAAGCCACACCAGATCAATGGTCAAAATCCACAATCACACTACTGTTAAAAAAAGGGGATAGAAGCGATCTAGGAAACTATAGACCAATTAGTCTCATGACGAATTTATATAAAAAATTTTCAAAGATCGTACTAAATAGATTAACAAGGAGTCTCGATGAAAATCAACCACGAGAACAAGCAGGTTTCCACAAAGGGTACTCGACTACGGACCACAAAATCAAAATCAATCAAAATCAAAAGTCATTTATTCAAATTAGGCTGAGAATCAGCACTTTTCGAACGTCAAAATTACAAAAGACAGTCCCCCAAAAACGCTCGCCCTTCGCCACTTCCTAGTGCTAACGCTGGGAAGAAGAAGTGGCGGAACAAACTCCCCAGCAGCACAGCTGTCTGTTTAGTTAAAATATAGTTGCATGTATACAATACTAGGAACCTATGTTCAGTAATGAACATTACAAGAAGCTTAAATTATTTGCCATATTATGTCAGCTAGCCACGCCAATATACCAACAAATATAATAAAAACTATACGTACTCAAGCTAAAAAATAATTAATAAAAATAAAAACTCACTACCTAAATAAAAGCCTCCAGGCATAAAGGGCGTGACAGCTTACATATTTATGCATTGCTGGGTTCGTCACATAGCTGTCACTTGCAGTCACAGATGATGAACTAGGACCATCGATGTGAAATAAATGAGTTAATACTAATAACAGTAACCTGTCAGTACCTAAGCTAATTCTGGAGAAAGAACATGAACATTGTCTTGCGTTAATTAGGGCGACCAACTATTCTTATCGTGTAAGTAGTCGTTGATGGAATAGTAAGCCTTTGAACAAAGGTTGGATTTTACTTGAGCTTTAAACGCATTAAAAGGCAAGTCTAGCAAAGAAGACGGTATCTTGTTATAAAAGGTTATACCAAGCCCAACAAATGAGTTATGAACCTTATGAAGCCGGTGAAAGGGGGCACGTAGTTTGTCCTTATTTCTAGTGTTAACACTGTGAATATCACTGTTTTTAGTGTACAAGTGCAAATTTTGCCTAATATATAGGATGTTGGCGAAGATAAATTGTGATGCAACCGTGAGAATACCAATATCTTTAAATAAATCTCTTAGAGAAACTCTGGCACCTAGCTGGTAAATTGCTCGAACAGCTCGTTTTTGAAGGACAAATATATTTTGTATATCAGCGGCTTTGCCCCACAGCAGAATACCGTAGGACATAACACTGTGAAAATAACTGAAATAGACTAAACGAGCTGTATCAACGTCAGTGTATTGTCTTACTTTCCTGACGGCGTAGGCAGCCGAACTGAGCCTTCCTGCTAGACTTGATATATGAGGTCCCCACTGAAGTTTGGCATCTACTGTTAGTCCTAGAAAAATTGCCGAGCCTACTGTTTCAAGCACCTCTTTATTTAAGACGATGTTGGGTCCTAGATTTCTGACATTCGGTAAGGCGAACTTTACACATTTCGTTTTTTTGGCATTGAGAACTAGGTTATTTGACGTAAACCAATCTGTAACTATTGTGAGTGCACTGTTTACGTCGTCAAAATCTTGTCTATTCCTGTCTACTTTAAAAATAAGAGAGGTATCATCTGCAAACAGTACAACGTCACATACAAGTCATAACGAAATTAATTGAAAAAGTAAAAGAATACAGAAAGACGTTATATATGTGTTTTATAGACTACACAAAAGCATTCGACTCTCTACACTTCGAAGCTATATGGACAGCACTAGCGGAACAAGGTGTAAACCAGAAACGTCTAGAACGAGAAGGTACAGAATTCCCCATACAAAAAGGAGTAAGATAAGGAGATCCTCTTTCCCCAAAACTGTTTTCAGCGGTGCTCGAATCTATCTTCAGACGTATAAACTGGGAAACGAAGAGAATACAAATAGACGGAGAACTACTGAATCACTTACGTTTCGCGGACGATATTGTGGTCTTCGCAGAAAGCGCCACCGAATTGGAGGGTATGGTGATCGAACTAGCAAAAGAAAGTCAAAAAGTGGGATTAACAATGAACAAATCGAAAACCAAGATTTTAACAAACGGAGTACCTCGGGACATTGAAATAGACAAGGAGAAGATCGAATATGTTAATGAATATATATATTTAGGACAGCTAGTATCATTCGGTAATAACACAGGAAAAGAGATAGAAAGAAGGATAACTCTAGCCTGGAAGAAATATTGGGGACTAAGAGAAATAATGAAAAATAAAGACATCAATATAAATATAAAGAAAAAACTCCTATGAAGTAGGGATATTGCCTTGCCTTACATATGGTTGCCAGACATGGTCACTGAGGAAAGAAGACGAAGAAAAAATAGCTATCTGCCAACGTAAAATCGAGAGAAGCATGCTTGGCCTAAAACTATCAGACAAGGTTAAAAACTCCAACATCAGACAGGAAACTAAAATAATAGATGCAAGGAAAAGAGCACGATTGCTCAAATGGCATTGGGCAGGACACATTATGTAGAATGAACAATGACAAATGGACCAAACGTTTAACGGAATGGATACCAAGAGACAGGAAAAGGGAAAAGGGGAGACCAAACAAAAGATGGAGAGACATTTTTAACCGACTTCTAAAAAAGGAGGAGGTTCTCAATTCGGATGTTTGTATTTTGTTTTTTTTTTTTTTATGTTTGTTCGCGCATAACTTCGTCGTTTGCCAACCGATTTCAAAAATTCTTTTTTTGTTGGAAAGGGCATACTTCCCAAATGGTCCCATAGAAATTTCATCAAAAACGGTTCAGTAGTTTGGTTTTTAAACCAAAATTACTGGTAAAAATTACAACTAAAAAGTGAAAAACAAAACTTTTTTGCAAAAAAATACAACCGACTTCCAAAAACGACACTAGAAAGTAAAAAATAACTTTAATTTCGGAAGTCGGTGGCAAACAACGAAAATGCGAACCCAACGACACCGACTTCCGAAATTAAAGTTATTTTTTACTTTCTAGTGTCGTTTTTGGAAGTCGGTTGTATTTTTTTGCAAAAAAGTTTTTTAAAGAAAGATGTGGATCCTTATGGATGCAAAAGGCGCGGGAAAGAGCTGTGTGGAAAGGTTTAGGAGAGGCCTACGCCGCTGAGGCGACTGCTACTTGTTAACTTCGTCTATAAATATAAGTAACTAGAAGTACATATAAGACTATAAACCTAATTACTTTATGTTAAATTCGAATAGTAGTAAGAAATAAAGGCTATTTTTATTTTATTTTATTTATTGGGGTATCTAAGAGTTTGTAAAAAATAGAAAGGGTGAGGTTTGCGAGTGAAAGAGCACACAGCATTTGGAGACGTTCAAGTGCAACTTATTTATATTGCAGTAGGTTTGAAATTTGTCAAGATCCTGCATTAAGAGAGCATCTGCATGGGTGGCAACCTGATTCATGATCTTGATGTCATCTGCATAAAACAATATTTTAGAGTGCCGAAAAAGGGAATGTAATAATGTGTAGGTACCTCTGTTTACCTCGTCAGGGAAACAAACTGTAAATATGTTAAGTTTTACAACCAGTATTCAATCTAAACTCCACATCCATCTTATCTATTCCAGGAAAAGTACCCAGTCTTAACGCGCCTAGTCATGGTGCTGAAGCAGTTCCTGCTACAGCGCGACCTGAACGAGGTGTTCACGGGAGGCATCTCCTCCTACTCGCTCATCCTCATGTGCATCAGCTTCCTGCAGCTGCACCCGCGGCCCGAGCGACTCCGACAGCCGCACAACCTGGGAGTACTGCTCATTGAGTTCTTCGAGCTCTATGGACGCAAGTTCAACTACGTGAAGACTGCTATCAGAGTGAAGAATGGAGGCTCTTATGTGTCCAAGGACGAGATACAGAAGGTATGATTGTGCAATCTGTATGTTTAGCTAGAAAAAAAAAGGAGTCATGTATGCGACTTGTAAATATGTCCGGTATTTTTTTTTAAATTACTGAACCAATTTAATTTTTTTTTAACTTCCCGTCGATGCCGACGTCATCTATCTAAAAACTTGACTTATGGCAGCCGATTGCTGGATATGACTGCTCCTTACAATGTATTGTGTTCTTCATCCGTATGGCGGGTAAGTGTGTCAGTGATCTTTGAAACTATACAGTATTCTGAAGAAGTAGTGTCACGACAGGATGCATGCTTGTTAGTGATCGGCCACCACAGTTGCGTGGATATGGTCAGCTGTTTGTAAGTACATGCTAACGTTACAAATCTTTTTGCAGGAGATGAACGACGGGCACCGACCGTCGCTGCTGTGCATCGAGGACCCGCTCACGGCCGGCAACGACATCGGACGCTCCAGCTACGGAGCGATCCAAGTCAAACAGGTAACTACTACTAACAGAACAAATCTCCGACAGAAGCTTTACCTTCGTTGTCTTGGATTTTTGGAATGGGATTCATTTTTTGTATCAGCATCTAAAAAACAACAAAAATACTTTTTTTTAATGATTGCCATCTTGATGATTGAAGAAGAAAAAAATGCGAGGTCAAGCTGACAAATGCAGCTCAATTCTATTGATCAAGTGTCTGGGAGAGTTATTTAATATGCGTCGTTTGTATGGCAGGCGTTCGACTACGGCTACATAATCCTGCAGCAGGCCGTGGGCGCGCACAACGCGCTTCTCGCCAGGCACAGCGTGCTGGGCCGCATCGTGCGCGTGACGGACCACGTGCTGCAGTACCGGCGCTGGGTGCGCGACACCTTCGAGACCTACTTCTTCCCGATCTGCCGCACCGCGATCGTCTCCTCGTCGCGCGAGCCGTCGCGCGAGCCCTCGCCCTCGCCCTCCGACAGCGAGCCGGTCAGTACCCGCACGCGCGGCCGGCGCCCGCGACGGCAACTTTCCAGTCGCGATTCCTGTGTTATGCAACGATCCATACTCATACATACGCGTCCCCCGCAGGAGTGGTCGGACGGCGGCTCCCGCGCGGCCGGCTCGCCGCCCATCGTGGGCGCGGCGGGGCGCACGTCGCCGCCGCCGCTGTCGGCGCTGCAGTGCTCGTCGCCCACGCCGCGCCGCGTGTCGGCGCACCAGTCGCTCATCATCCACCACATCACCAGCAACTCCGACTTCAACAACATCCCGTCCGGCGTCATCCAGCGCTACGGCGGCGCCGACAGCAAGCGCGGCCCGCGCGGCGGCGCCAAGCAGCGGCGCCTGGGCTCGCCGGGCGCCGCGCCCCCCGCCCCCGCCCCCGCGCCCCCCGCGCCCCCCGCGCCCCCGCGCCGCGCCGCGCCCGAGCGCCAGCGCCGCCGCCGCGCGCCGCACGCGCCGCTGCGATGATACGCGCCCGCCGCGCCCCGCCCGCGACCGCTGCGTCCTATTGGAAGCTCGTCCGCGCACGTACTCGACTACGGTTTCATTACGAAAGCGTCTCGGCGTGATTAACATTTCTCCAACGACGGGCATCGGTCCGAGTTTCCAATGAGTCGCAAATCCTCCCTACGCGACTTCATCGAACTGTTTAATCATTCGGAACGACATCACGCAGTCCTGGTGTCCGATGTCTATACTCGAGTCATAGTAACGAACCGTCCGCCGTCCGGCACCTACCGATCTCTAGTGTGTTATGACGTCACGAGTCACGGAGCCCGGTGAGCGCGGTCATTGTGCGTAGAACCCGTAGTAAGCTAGTTTAGAACTGAGTGCGTATGAACAGTGCGATCCAGTGAACTAGGAAGTCAAGTACGCTTGGAGCAGCTGATGTACCGAACTCTTACTCGGATTGACGGAATGCAGGATACTGCAAGGATATAGTGGAAATGTGAACGAAAACAAACGTTATTGTACAGCCAGGAAAATTGATTGTTTAGCCAATTGACTATCACCTTAAATTGCCCGTATATTGAAATCATCACAACTCATCATCATTTGACTTCTGAGATTGGCTCGAAATACCAGTATTTTACATGAAGTGATTGCAAATCACAACTATCAACGTTGATCAGTTGTATGAAATAGTTATAACAAGGCAAGTTTAAAGTGTGTCAGTCTGCTAAACAGTACCATTTCTCTGAGTGTACTACAATGTATGGTGTGATAGTAAGCGACTCTTGTAATGTTATAGTAATAATATTAACTGATAGATAGTCCCGTCGCTTGCTATGCGGCTGTACATCGCGTTGCTAACCAACATGCACCACACACTCGCTGTGGTAGGAAACGCTTCGGTATTACTAGAGGCTCCTGCAGGTAGACGCGACGCGACTGTGGTAGAACTATTTCCATGAAGTTTTATAGAAATTGTTCTGCTATAGTTATGTATTCAGTAACTTGACAGTTGAAGGGTTGACAGATTTTGATAAAATTGAAAAAAGATAGTGAGGTGATGTACGAAGTTGATTGAACTTAAATGCAAACTTTTTATTTTAAAATTAATAACTGGTCTTAAAAACACGGTATACACCATTAAAAATTGTAGAATTTGTTATATATTTTGTTGCTCAGTAGTACGACTTAGAATGTATTGTTTCATCTAAATCAGAAATTTCACTGTCGCTTGTTGCATTTGTTATAAAGGTATCAGTGATTTTATCAATAACGTGATCCATACGACACACTCCATGACGAAGGGGTCACATTACTAGCGCCTTCTTCAAATCATTGTTTACTTCTTTCATCTTAAATATTTATTATTTCTTACGACAAACGAATTCTATTGGGTTGAGTTCGCAGTGGTAAGGCAAAATTATGCCATTTAAAAAACACGCAGTTGACGAGATGGCAGCTCCATCTCGTCAACAGCGTATTTTTTAAATACTTTTATTTTGATTTTTCACCAATTCTATGAGAGTGCCTTCACCATGTCTTCTTCGTATGAAATATTTTTATTATAAAGCCACTCTTGAATTTCTCTTTTCTTCCAGGACGTTTTAGGAATTGTTTCAATTTTTCGAAAATATTACGAATATTTAAAGTTTTATTTAAATTAAACCATTTTTTCATTCGTTCTTTACGCAAAAGCGATCACTACCCCAACACTATTAGTTTTAGTATGGTAACATTATTTTTCTTTGAACTGTCAAGTTACTGAATACAATTAAAAGTCGAACTTTGAAGTCGCGTCGCGCCTGTCTACGAGAGCCTTAACGTGCAAATGTAATGTACCTGTGGAGCGCAAGTGAAAAATGTACAGTTTTAGGTTCGACAAACTGACTAATATTAAAAGACTATCGACATTGGTAGTCTGCATGTTTACTCAAGTTTCACCATCATGCAACTTTGGGCACCTTGTGACATGATCTGCGAACGTTGAGTAAGTAGAAAACTTAATAATCGATGGCGTTTCCTACCGAGCTTGTGTGTTATGTATTAATTGTATGCTTCATCTTGCACCTACCATATTGACATCTAGAAGCTTTACAATCAAGCTTGTGACATTTGTGTTTTGAGCTGCAATAGACTTTCTTAAAATGTGTTCGCCAAAAATATTGCCTGGCTATGAAGTAAGCAACACCTGGGACACGGCACCAAATCGAAGTACACCTACAGCACGGACGTGTACTTCATATTGGTGCCGTGTGGAAAATTATTTTAAGAAAATGATAGTATGCCTATACTAAAGCCCCTCCGGTGCGGTCAGATTTTTGACGTGCCTAACCATTATCAGCAGAGTTGGCATCTCGGAAAATTCGTGCATCCATAACCACGCAGTGTTAATTAAATTTTATGAACATCGTGTTATACCATGCAATGCTTCACCAAATATTATGTTCATGGGCTACGGAGCTACGGAAGCGCTACGACGTAGCAAACGCGTAGCAGTTTCTTTGATATGAGACTGCTAGCTTTCACACAGACGAGACAAAATGCGAATCTGGGTTATAGAAAAGCGAGAAAGTAAAGTACTCGGCAGTAAATAAGATACATAATTTTTTTTGACGAAGTTGAGTTGAGTTGTTGTCTCTGTCATTCATTCCTCGATATGCCATATTGACGCCCGGTTCATCTACTTTCTAGTGACACATGATCTCAACGCGGGCAAACACATAAAACCGCTGAAGTCCCGATCTGCTCATGTCCTGTGTGACTTGCCCTGAAAATACGGAAATTCATAAGAGACGGTGATAGAACTTAAAACCAATAAGTTTTGCGTAGCAATAAATTAATTAGCAAATTATACAACTTACGGAATAAGTGCAAATATCTTATGAATGTATCTTAAATGTTGGTGTATATAAAGTTACTAGGACGTCTGCCACTTTCTAGTTGAGTAGCAAACTTCACGCGATCCGCGTTGCATGCTGTGACAGTACAAAGGTATCCCATTGTTCAGCATTAGATTAGCTGTAATGTTGCTGGTACAAAATTACTCACAAAGACTACTGTTATATAAATTCAGGAACTGTGGAAAATGCAATACTGGTTGTCTATAAATATTGTATGAAATATTCTTAGTTAGAATGAGGCAATAAAACAAAGATTCTAAAATGCAGAGAAATCTAATAAAACATACTCATCACTATATAGTTGAAGTTTAGTAAGAAACCGGTGGATATTTTCGAATGAAATTTAGTTTGATAAATGAAATTTTTGTTTTCTATTAATTAAATAAAATTTTATCTGAAAACATCAATCCATTTCTTCACCACTAAACTTCAACTATATCCGACGACACTGGTTATTTATCTGATATCTCCTTTGGTGACCAATAATTTGAAATGTAATAAATTACAATACATTATAATTAAAGTCGTATTGCGATGTCAGCAGAGCCGTTTCAATGACTCTACGGTCAGCAGAAATGTAGGAATATTCTCACGTTGAATGACAATGGTTCTACTTGCCAAGAAAAGGAAAAAAAATTAAAGCAATAAAAAAAAATCTTAAAATTACTTTTACTATTCGGACTCGGTATATAAACTTACTACGAAACAAAAACATAATACTTGATACAAAAATATAGCAAAACTCGCGGCAGAACATATGTACAGATAAGGGCTGTTCTACATAGACAGATGTACATAATGTTTATTATATAGTGTACATAGGCAGATGATGAACTTGTACAGTTGCCTTATACTAACACCATCGTAGCGGTTGTAACTATTTATTATTTATTTGTACATTTTTGCAATTTACTGGGCACTAATAAAGATGATAACTTAAAAGCGCCTTCAAGAATAACTAAATCAAAAACTACTAAGTGAATATTAAATGGCACAACATTTGCTAAGCGCCTATGACAAAATACATAAAAGACTTGCCTTCATGCAAATCAACGAGTATTAAACAAATGGAATGTTTACATGCGAATGGAATAACTAGCGAGCGAACACACGCTAGATAAATACCCCATTTGTTAACTACTCCTTGGCGCCATCACCATGGCAACGAGTAGTACTCATTCGTTTGTACGCCACGTTGAGGCAGGTCCCGACGCAATGCACATGGTGACGTCACGCTTGCCATGTATGCACGTAGCTCTGGGCCCGTATTCTCGTAATTTAAAACGTTCAAAATCTAGTCGCAGTCTCATCTCGGCGACAAACAATTGTTAAAAACTTGTCAAAATGTAAGAAAATTTGACGTATTTTTGACAGATTGAGACTGAGATCAGACTGTGAACGTTCTTAAAATTACAAGAATTACCCCTCTGTTGTTGTTGAGTGCGCGCGCTGCACTGCGGCGCCTGGCGGGACTGACAGCGGACTGACAGTCGCCGCGCGTCTCCATGTTGATACAAAAGTTAAACGTAGGATCGATGCTAGCTATTAAATACGGCTTTCATTGCTAGTATACATTGCCTTTGCTTGCTTCATCACAAAATAAGCTTCACTTTTCTTTTAGATATGTAATAATTTATGATTCCAAAAAAGTTGCGCCTTGATGTAAGTGATGTCCTTTTAAATTAAACAAACTAGTTCGATAATCTATCGACGTCGATAATACCGCTGTTTTAATCGATAAAATTATGAATTTGTATAAACTGTTTGGAACTACTGCCATATCGAGTAAATAAGTGGTGGTTGTCATATAAAGTGTTACTAAATTATATAAAATTATAAATATTTAATACTATCGATACTGTTAACGTCGCCGTGATAGATGTAGCTTACGTGCGCGTACCTTTCATAGAGTTGTAAATTATATCGACTTTCGTATCCAACATAAAGCGTTCAGAATCTAGCAGAGTTTACCTTATCTATGTTTATTCGACATACTAATATGACAAATATACTTAACAGAGAATATCGCTACTATTAGCAGTAAGTACGGAATAGTATGTGTGTGCGCACGCTGCGGCAACATTTTATAAACTTTATAAGGACGTATGAAACGTGAGATTTTATATTAATTTTTGTAGAGGCAGCTCGATGTTTTAATTTGTTAGTCGAACCACTAGATTCATGTGAAGTTGATTATTAACTGATTACATTCGTGTTGCAAACCTTTGTGAGGTAGTGTAGGTGTGAGGGCACAGCGATGAAGTGCAACGTTACAGCTTTATATTACATAGTTTGTTTCTTTGATAGAGCATACATGTGTGTGTATGATTCCCGGCGCCTGCGTCGTACTTCCAAGAGCGTATATCTGTGATGAACAGGGACTTGTAGAGAAACATTACCTAACTAATTAAGTGGAACTAACTATATTTAAGTTTCTGTGATTAAAATAGTATGATAATGAATGATTTCGCGATAATTTGAGCTCGAACTATAAAAGGAAGTCTCGAAATTTACAAGAGTAAGCGAAATGGTTCGTAGTTAGTATTATTTGTGTCAATAATGCTCGCGTTATACATTAAACTAAGGTTTCCTCATAATTATAATGAACTCGTTGAATTAATCATAAGTTGACAGCCGTTGGATAAAGTCTCGCTTACACCGATGAGTCCGATGTCAATACAATTAAGTGCACTCTCATCGGTGTAAACAAGACTTTAGATAATAATGGCTATAATAGTGAACACAGCAATAATTGAAATATAAAAATCGTTTTTATAACAATAGTAGTAGTTGACAGCAATAGTTTTCCAGTCAGCGACGTCTAGGCTTTAGTTGGTTACGAATTCATTATCTCATATTTAGACAATTTTATGTTGATTTGTTTCTTATAATATAGTAACGTAATCATAACTTTTGTTACCAGTGCCCAGTGCCCACTGGCCACGCGGCGCGCGCTCGTCGTCGTATTGTAGCTAACTTGATAATTCTATTTATGTTCCTATTCATATCTACTTAATATATTGTTATCTTCTTGTGTTAAGTTTGTTGCGACTACGCGTACCTCGCGTAGTTGTGTCTGCGAATAGTTCCCGCTAGGATGTCGGCTACAGTCTTGTTTAGGAATAAGTTGCGCTGTTTCCTGTATCGATATGAACTGTCTCGGGTCTATCACAAGACATTTTCATCGTAGCATTCTCATAACTATGGTGTGGTCTGAAGGTTAGGTTTCTGTCTGTCCGCCATAGTTGTTCTTAACAACAGAGTAGTGCATGTAATATTAAGTAGTATAATTAAGTGCTTTACCTAGCAATAATTTGTTATCGTTAGCTTATTGTACGCTAGTTATGCGGCGCACGTGACGTATGAGCCGCCGACTCGCGCGATACGTCACTGTCACGGCGGCGCGCCTTTTAGAATAATTGGAGAATATGCAAATAGGGAACATTAAATTTTATGGATTTTGTTATAACTTTTTCTCGGATATGGCCGTGTCAGGACTTTAGTAGGTCCAAGGACACTTTTGTTGTTGTAGGACACTTTTGTTGTTGTAGGACACTTTTGTTGTTCAGGGGCTGAAAAAAAAATAAAAATAATTTCGCCGAGGCGGCGAGTTCGTGCGATTGAGAAAAATGTAGGGCAAGTTCAACGAACTGGCGGAATGACTGGGCTGTTTCAGTACAATTGTGCACGTGGAAGGAATTGTAAAAATAAACGGAAGGCAGGCATGGCGGTGATTATGAGCCGCCCCTTTCCCCCCTCCCTGTATCTGTCGCGTAACGATTACTCGCAAATTGTGCACCGCTGTGTTGCGAACAGATTAGGAAATGTATAGCAATGTATAGCGGCTCACAAATAAGCCACGGGTTCACCTGACGGCTGCGAATAATGAACCCAGTTAATGTATTGACGAGAGCGAGTTTACGTTCGCCGCAGTAGGAAACAAATTGACAAGTTGAAGGCGATTGAAGATATGATTTGGTTTCGGATAGTTTATGGGGGTTACAAAACTACATCACAACACTAAACTTTGTCAAAACCGCCACATAATGTAAAAAAATGATACTACTTCAAATATGTATATAGAAATTTTCAAGATTTTCAAATGTTAAATTCTTTGAAAGCGAGATAGTGTAAAGTTGGCAACTAGGGCCTTAGTATCGCAGTACGAAGCATGCACTAGGTTCTGGGTTCCTCCGCTAGTTAACATGTGCATACTTTGAACTTTGTTGTTCTTCCGAGTTAGCATACTTAGCGTCGTTAGGCGCTCCTTACGTTATGCAGCATGCATTGCATTTACTGAGTAAAGCACGTATTGCTAAGTCAATCTCGACTGTGAACCAGTGAGCTGAATCTCAAAAAACAACTTGAAAATGTAAATGACGTCTTGGGGACTTTGTCATACCGGCGGAAGTGTTAAATTATTATGTCGACTAGAATTTGACGACTCTTTTTTGAGATTCCTACTCACATGTAGATAGAGAATGATTTCTCACCCTAGTTCAAATAAGCACACTATTGTATAGTGTAAAGAGCCCTTTATTCCTTACCTCCATACATAATTAGGTTGCTCTGGATACACCTTGTGTTCTATGATAATCTCGCGAAGGTTTCGGACTAGACTAATTTTGACACATGCCTGAGTGCTCGAGCCGTCCCACAAATAAATGTCTTGCTCACTATATGTCGTTATCAAGGGCTGCTCGAGCAGTTCCGGCATCCGTGTCTCACAGGATTGTGTTGCAGTGCCTTTGTGCCGGTGCCATGATGTAGGTACCCGGTAATACTATGTTGTCTCTGATGGAACTACGAGTTTGTCGTGTTGAGTAAGACACCTCTCTGCCTGCCTCTAACGGCAACGTGTAATGTAGAGCCACGGAGTAGTAAGAAAATGGTAGGCCAACTCGTTTAACTTTTTCCGAGCGTCTCGTGGTGAGCGTGAGTGAGTTTATATTCCTTGCGCTTGCTGAGTACCCCATTTGCATATTACTCCGTGTGTAGAACATCCTTCACTCTACATGTTTCAACTTGATACATCTAGATGTAATCTCATGCAGTTAGTTTATTAGACGAACGAGTTCGGGCGCCATCTTGTATAATGTACCATTAAACGATAATGCCAGTGTTTTGCTAAATAAATCTTAATAAACAAAATAAAGTAAAAATTAAAAAAAATGATATTACATAACGAGTGCAACTAAAATAATGTACGAAATTAGTTGTAAGGTGATCGTCGCGGCGAGTCGCTCACATTTGTAAGTCATTTAAATTGTAAGTCGGCTGCGGGGCCCGGACAGCGGATGACCGGACATGCAGCCAGGCTGTGGCGACGAGAAACTAAATGAGACGAAGATTCGTGCGAGTCGCTTCTCGAACATGACAAATGTATGATGTGTGACGAATATGTTGGTTACAATACAAGCGACAGCGCGAACATCCGCCAGAGCCGGTGTGTCGTGACGTCACCGGCCGCTGCCGCCCGCACCCCGAGTGATTACAAAGCATGCATTTATCAAATAGGTTGTCTCATACAGTGCGAGTCACTCGCCGCGGCGCCGTAGATTAGTGTTTTTGTATATCTGTGTATGTAAGGTAGCTAGCATAATGTGTTAGCATATAAACGTTGTACATAGCGCCCCGCGGCCGATACACATGTACATACACACCTGTATATACCATGTAAATACACTCGAGATATATCATATATTTAATATTAATATAAATTTGATTTAAAGAACGTTTTAAAAATAAATTGATAAAAAAACAAAAAAAATAAATAAAGACATACAGTGAGTATGAAGTGGAAAAAGCGATTTTGACTTTTATTTTTTGTGTACCTACCCTCACTCAGCAAACTTCCAAAGTCCAAGACATTACGAATGAACACAGAATTTTCATGAAAGATTCAAGGACTACAGAAGTAGGAAACTACGTTGCTGAATGTTTCTGTGCGTAGGCACAGTTGTATCAGGAAGTAAGCTTGCATTCGTCAAGGAATGTTTTATGAGTCCAGCAGTGGCTCGGCAGTGAGCCGGCTTTCATGAAAGTTGCAGCGCGAAAATGGCTGGTTTAGTGAGACGGAGCGCCTGTAGCCACCGGCAACGTACAGCTAAGTGACATGAGAGCCATTGTACTTTGTTTACTGCGCGTTAGCTGATTGCAACCGTATTCTCCGAAGGGTTTGGCAGAGTTGTACTTATAGTTCCTTCACATATGTTAAAGTCCCATGTAACGGGGGGGGTGGGGTGGGGGGGGGGGGTCACACCCGCACCCTAATTGAAAGGATTGCTCCTTACGATCAATCGGAATCGGTTTCATTTTGACAGTTCAACAACATTCATTGCGTTATTTACGTGTTGAGCAGACAAATATTTTCGAACTTATGCAGCAATGGATTATCAATTTCCTTCAAAATGATTCAGATTCCGATTGATCGTGTGTTACGCAATTAGGGTGCCGGACTTATTACTCCTTATTTATTTATGAAAATAAGTAGTCTACTTTTGGAATGTTTGTGAATATGTGAGCACCATGTATCTATCACATACTTAATTTATATGTCATGGTTTCATTAATTCATTTTAATTCTTTTACCTATTGTGGTATAGTAATTTTATTTTAGGTGCATCGTCTTCACATATAATTATATAATTAATGTATGCAAAATATTGTAAAACATTTTAAAAGAGTAACGGTGGAGTTTCTTGCCCATTCTTCTCCATACGAAAACTACCTTTTAGGAAGGGGCGGCTAGAATCAATTTTATTTTTGACGTTCAAAAGTGCCTTTTATGTGCCTATTTGAAATAAATGATTTGACTTTGACTGACAGGACTATTGTTGTCAATAAGCCTGATATAGCGGTGGTGGATCGATCAGAGCGACGCGCAATGATTGTTTGTTGATATAACCGTCCCGTATGATGAGAACCTCGTGAAAGCCGAGAAAGATAAACAAATCAAGTATCTTGACTTGGCTCGCGAGGTTGTCGACATTTGGGATGTGGACTCAGCGATCATTGTGCCGATAGTCGTGACAGCCAATGGCTTAATAGCCAAGAGCCTCGACCAACACCTGAGGAGGCTCTCGTTGGGCAGCTGGATCAAGGGCTTGATTCAGAAAGCGGTACTTCTGGACACGGCTCCCATCGTCAGGAGGTTCCTCTCTCTAGAGCCCAGACCACCGGTAGCTTGGTCCCTGTTCCCGATACCGGTGGGCTACTATTTTTTATATTTTTAAATGTTTTTATACCTTTTATAATTTTCTAATATTTAAAAATATAATTTATACGAGTATGTTTACATTCAAACAAAGGAGATTACGTAATAAAATTGTGTACGTTACCCCAGCAGGAAAGTAGCTCTTAGTTTGATATGAGTGGAACGAATAATTAGTGTATAATCTCCTGTGGATGTGCACCACAGAAAAATTAGTGCACTAATTGTCGTTTTGGAAGAAAGCGATTCCTGCTGGAGTAACTTTGTTTCCTGAAACAAATGATCGGAGAGAGAAATATAGTGCATGGCCAGAGCTTATATTTGTGTAAAAAAGTGCACCGAAAATAAAATTTGTGCATCTTTAGGTTTCGAGATATTGCATTTCCTGCTGGAATAGGTAACGTTTTGCAGAATCGTGTACCGCTAAAACCATAGCATGTGCGCCTGTAGAATAAACATACACGAGTAGCTCTTTATTTGTGCGTATTTGTGACAGAATTAAATATAAGAAAATAGGTATTTAAAATTTTCAAGTAAGAAAATATTGTAGCGCCTACTTAAATGGGAAAACGTATAAGCTCACTGAAAACTGTAATCGGTCCTTCTTGGCGCTTATACTCGTAATAACCATAAAAAGTTTCAAAAGCGTACATGCATGCATCATCAATGAACATAACACCGCATTTTTTTTAAATTGTCTTCCTCAGCTCTGCTTAAGATTTTGAGGGTTTTGTTGGAACTTGAATTTGTCAAAACGAACTATACAATACAACTTTTATGAAGAAAATGCACATTACAATAACTAACTACTAACCTCGTCAACATGATCAAATTTAAATTATTAATTTCCAAAAAGTGTTAACATGTAACTTGATTTGATTTTTATGAAGATGAAAGCTTGAAAATTGTCTTTCTAAGTACTTACTACTAATATTGATTAAACTATGTTTCTCTGCCCAAGTTACTTAAATGGCGTAGTTTTTATAGTGTAAAGCTAGATAATAGCATGGCTTACTCAAAAACAACATTTAAATATGCGTCGTTAGATTACACGCTGTCACAGAATGCGTAAGAAAAATAAAAATTCACAGCTCCTCCCCCGTAGGTGATAGCGTGATAATATGTAGCCTATATGTTGACCCGACCTCTTAGTACCTAATATTCATGCAAAATTTGAAGTAAATCCATGCAGTAGGTACTTTTTGAGTTTAGCCCGGACATACATCTGACAAACAGACAAAAATTCTAAAAACTATATTTTTGGCTTCGATATCGATTGTAGACCACGCCCCAAGTATTCTTTTAAAAAAATATTCAATGTACAGTTTTGACTTTCCTACGATTTTATTATATGTATAGATAAGATGTTTTTCTACATGTAACAAACAATAAACGTATTTGAATTTGAATTTGAAAACCCAATTGCCCGACCCGGGAATCCAACCCAGTTAGGTATTGCAAACAAAAAACCGGCCAAGTGCGTGTCGGACCACGCACAATGAAGGGTTCCGTATTTGGAATGAATTTATCCCTAGAACAAACGTTAACTATAAGAATATACTAAGTACTACACAAAAATTAGCACTTTAAAGTTTAATATTTCACAAACTGGTCCCTGAATCCAAAAACGGTTTTCACAAACCCGTAGGTATTTTTGAAAGACCTATCCAACGATACCCCACACCATGGGGTCGACGAGAAAAAAAACATCCCCACTTTACGTGTAGAGCAGGCCCGTAAAAATGTTTTTTTTTTTTTACAATATTTCATTTAACCACTTTGTCGGCGTGTTAATATGTATCCTTTCATCTCAAAAATCCATGGCAAATTATAGCTTTTTAAGACTCTCTGAATTAAGCCGCGGACGGACAGACGGACATGGCTAAACTATAAGGGTTCCTTGTTGACTACTGACCCCTAAAAATGATACCTACTTATGTAAATTTAGACCCTTGTAGATGCGAAAACGTGAGGAATTGTGACCATGTGATGCAATTAATGCAATATTATGCAGTAAGTACATAATAGGTCATTCCAATGAATCAATCCGTTTTGGTGGTTTGTTTTGTGGTTAGGGGATCTCTTTACCTAGGTACAGACGCCATGTGCATGTGGATTGAGAGATCTTTTCGAAAAACTCTTCCAATCCCAACCAAATTATAAGAGGATTTAGGAAATAATTGTGAAAACTTCATGGTAAAGTATAAAATTTGTGAAACCTAAACAAAGAAAGTTAGAACTCATTAACTGGATCTCTCAATCTGGACAACTGAAGAAAAAGCCATAACGCGTATCCAAGAATATACTGCCTATGTGTTTATAATTTGCATTTCAATTAATTGTGAAGGATTTGTGAAAGCTGCTAAACAAAATTTCGATTCGTTTCAAAGCCATGTTTAAGATTTATAACGGTTTATATGGATCTTTCAGAGTGGACAATTTTCAATTGAGTGATCTTGTAAAACACGACCTAATACTGAAAAAGTATGAATAATTATCATGTTTATTGCAAATTATGCTTCTGGGAAAATTTGTGAAACAAAAATCGTGATTGAAATCTTACTGGTTCAAGAGAAAATGAAAATCTTGTTTTTTGTCGATCGTCCCAACTGAGAGATCATTATTTTGAACTATCTATATCTATACTTATAATAAATCTGTAGAAGTGAAAATTCTGTAGGGGAGAGTTGGATAATACCGAGCCCCTAAGGAATTGGACCTATTATTAGGAAACTGTTTGATATTGAAAGAAACAAAATTGAGTAATCAGTAGGACATTTATTCAGGTACCTACGCATACCGTATAACAAATACTTCCAAAATTTAAACAAAAAGTAATTATTGACACTTTACAAAAAAAAATAAAGGCGCGGTATTGTCGAACTGGTCTGATAATATCGTGCCCAGGGTTGACAAAATCGTGCCCACATTAATTGCACAAAAATGGGTAAATAATAAAAATAATAATAAAAAAAAATATATATTCTTTTAAGTAATTTTCTTGCGTGAAGATAGGGAGACCCAAATCTTTTTCTAGAAATTAAATCAGTATATTAAGTATCACGCAATAAGTATTAACAAAAACTTAAACTCTTTATGCAAAAAACGTAAATATTTTTATATAACTAGAAGTCTTAGTAAATCTTTGAATTATGTATGGACTAATCAGTCTCAAAAATACCTATTAATATCAATTAAATATCAGTCAGCAAGTTATATTAATCACAGCAAAAATCACATAAAAAATCTTTAGCGGAATCTTTTCCGCTACATTCCTTATGTATCCAATTTGAACATCTACAACAACGGAACCACATTTCTCCATTACGACCAAACTCTTGACATACGGCGCAAATATCACGATTCTCTATGTCGTCATCTTCATCATCATCGCACAGTTGAGTTAGGGGCACATCATCCATACTATCTTCACTGCTGCTGTCGATACAGTTCTTAGACTTCCCTTTGCCTTTCTTTTTTCCTTGCCTGACCTTTTTCTTCTTGCTTCTCAAATTATTATCTTCGTCCTCACTACTTTCGCTACTGTTCAAAACTTTTCTCTTGACAGACTTTCCTTTAATTTGTTTCTTTTCTTTAACTTTCTTCTCTGCAGCGTTCTTTTCTTTTGCTATCTTCATTTGTCGCTTTCGTTCTTTTTCCTCTAACTGCTCCTTTAATGGTGTTAATGTGAGAACAATAGAGTGCTGTTTTTTAACACGTCTCTGTATTTTTATTTTCTTTTGTGGTATAGGGCTCAAATCTTCTAAAATACGTCGTGAAGTGCTCGGCTCAGAGAAATCTTTTCTAATATCTTTTTTTTAGTTTGATAATTCCGCGCCCGCGCGGGCGCGGAATTATCAAACTTGATCATTTTATTTTTTAACCTCAATATTATATGGAAAATATTAAAGTACGTAAAAACATATTCTGACATTAATTCTACAATAAACAAACATTAAAAATGTATGGTATCAAAGCATTACAATATAAATACAGTATTACTTACCTCTTCTCGAAAGTACACGAAAAATTACAAGGAGTGACGAAAAAAACGTCGACAGCGCGCGGTATCTCTGTCGTCGCGCGGACCGTAATGGCGATGCGCGGGGAAGGGTGTAAGCATGTCCCGCTTCGATGTATACGCACTGGATCGCAGAACTAGTGGATAGTTTTTGAATTAAGCTGACGCGCGGAATTGTCAACCGCGCGGTATTATCCAACTCTCCCCTACATTGAAAATATCAAAAAAATAAATGGCAGGGGGTGTTACTAGACCGACACCGAGCCCAAAAATGTGATTAAAAAAATTTTTGTCTGTCTGTCTGTCGGTCTGTCTGTCTGTCTGTCTGTCTGTCTGTCTGTCTGTTTGTTCAGGCATCACGCAAAAACTACCGGTTCGATTACGATGAAACTTGGTATAATTATTCTTTAATATCCTGGGCACCACACTGGGTACTTTTTATCCCGGAAAAGTATATACAATAAAAAACAAACTTAATTTTGCGGTTCGATCCCTAGATCCGATTACTGTACCAACCGCAAATAATAAGTTTGTCGTAGGTTAGGTCACACGCAGTGGAGTTCATTTTTATTCCTTTTACTTTTTAGAGTTATTTAGGTTTATTTTTATATAAGTCGTAGGTATAGATTTTAAAGTATAGGTAGTATATTTGATAGTGTACGTAGTGACCGTAGGTTATTTTATAATAGGTACTGTTAGGTAGGATAGTCATTCGTATAGAATTAGTTTTTAGAGATTTTGCTTATTTATTGAGTTTAGATTGAGGGGCCCGTGGCTAAATAATAACAGCCGCACAGGTCGATCGGTCAGGTTAAGCTACGCTTGCCGCGGTCGGTCTGTGGATGGGTGACCATCTTTACATACCGAGACACCTCCGTGCCTCGGAAAGCACGTTATGCCGTTGGTCCCGGCTGTCATTCGTGGATCTTTGACAGTCGTTACGGGTAGTCAGAAGCCCGAAAGTCTGACAACCAGTCGTACCAAGGGTATCGTATTACCCAATAACTGGGTTGTGGAGGTCAGATAGGCAGTTGCTCCATGTAAAATACTGGTATTCAGCTGCATCCGGTTAGACTGGAAGCCGGCCCTGAACATAGTTGGGAAAAGGCTAGGCAGATGATGATTGAGTTTAGATTATCCTGTCTTCGTCTTCTAGATTTAAATCTTGACCAAGTAGTAGCTTGCCTACGTTTCGATCACGCCGCACAAGTCTTTAGAGTATAAGAAAGAGAAAAAACATTGTCTCCGTCTTGTGGCGCGCCGTCCAGGCGACACCTCATTCTTGTCCGTGCGCTCACGGCGTTTGCACAAGCACCTACAAATACCACACAAAATACTAGAAGCGGTTTGTATCAAGGATGCCTAAGCGGAATCGTGATGAAACCAAAGAAGACAGATGGAGAAGGAAGATGAAAAAGTACGAAGATAAAATTCAAGGGAATCGGCGCAGTGTTCGGAGGATTATATATTCGGACGACGATAATGATGTCTACCCTCAAGGTGATTTTTATGTACCCTTTGTATTCTTTGGGATCACTAAGCGTTTTTATCCGTTGTATTCTTCGGATAATTCTAATCATTTACTAATATAAGTACGACCGTTGCATTCATCGGAATTCGTATGTTTTTTGCAAAAATCCGTTGTATTCTTCGGATACCTACCAATATACTTTTACAAGTTTGTTCTGTGGTCATTCAAAGAAACGTGTACGGCTATTGCCTACTGGAAAATAACGCTCGTACATTCAGGGCATACCATCAGCTATAGCCCTTTTTTTTTTATTCGCTGTTGCAATACCTACTCATTATAAGTAATGGTTTCCAGAACATCTCGAGCTGGATCCACCTGTCAACACGTCGCTTCCCGAGGAGTCTGAATGCGTGCTTCAAAACAGGGACCAACCAAATGAAATTGGAGATGGCGTTATTACAACGGTCGACGTGGAGGATGCTAAGCCCTGTTTGACGCACATTGACCCCGCGATACCGCCCCAGGATGAAACAGCTGAGTCTGACAATTTTGACCCTGAATTATTAAAGGCCCTCGGTGATTCCGAGGCTGACATCGTTGAGTACGGTAATGACCTTCAAGCAGACTTAGCCACCCGATTTCAAAAAATTCTTTCGTGTGGTTTAAAAAAGGAAACTAAAGAGGAGGTTTTAAAGAAACATCTTTTTCCACAAAATGTTCCTCTCGCTAAAGGTCCTGCTCTGAACCCGGAAATTGGCGCCATGCTAGTAGAGACCTGTAAATTAAGGGATAAGCGGCTGCTTGCCAAACAAGATCAGCTCGGCAAAGCCCTATCAGCTTTAGGTTATGCTATGACATGTCTCTTAAAGAAAACTTCAGATATTCCAGATATCATACGTACTCTGAACGATGCGGGTCAACTCCTGGCTGATTCCCACTACACTGAAACAGATACTCGTCGCTCAGTTATCATTCCATTGATTGATAAATCTTTGACAGATCCCTTTAAAGATAGGAAAAGAGATTCGCTTTTATTTGGAGAAAATCTAGGCGATTTAGTCAAGAATTCTAGAACTATTAAAAATACAAGTCAACTAATTCAAGCTCACACATCAACTGTTAATTTAAACGGAAAAGGCCCATCGACCCGAGTTCGGTTCCAACACCAGCGCAACGGCCAGATGTACCCATCCAGAGCCGGTGGGCCGAAACAAACGACGTCGTATGCGCACTACGCATACCCGGGCCGCAAGCGAGCGCCACCCCCGCCGCCACCCCCCATGCGTCGGGCGCCACCGCCGTCCGCGCGCCGCCCGCAGCCGCCGGCGCCGCCTGCGCCGGCCCGAGCACCGCGGTACACAACGAAACATTGAATTTACAAGATCCGCTGCAAACCCAGGTACTCGCTGGTCAATTAAAACACTATTATTGTGAATGGCAATCGTTCACCAATGATAAATTCATTTTAGATGCTGTGTCTGGTTACACGATACCCTTTATTAAAAAGCCTAATCAGAAACCAAAAAATTACCCACGTCGTAGTTTTTCAAAATGTGAATCGGTAGCAATAGATAATGAAATAGAACATCTTTTAAAAATTAAAGCTATTAGGAAGTGTAAACCAGTCATTGGTCAATATGTTTCAGATATTTTCCTAATTCCTAAGAGTGACGGTGGTAGTAGGTTTATTTTGAATCTAAAGAAATTAAATGAATATGTACATACCGAACATTTTAAAATGGAAGATGTAAGAACAGCTACCAAACTCATTACTAAAGACTGTCACATGATTAATATCGATCTTAAAGAGGCCTATTTTTTAGTCCCCATTCATGATAGTCATACAAAATTTTTACGTTTTTATTTTAGAGAAGATTTATATGAATTTATAGTTTTGCCTTTTGGCTTGTGTTCGGCTCCTTATATTTTTACAAAAATATTGCAACCGGTTATGACTCATCTAAGGTCTGAAGGTTTTCTTTCAGTACGCTATCTTGATGACATTTTGTGTATTGGAAAATCCCCTAGTGATTGTCTAGAAAACGCAAATAAAAGTATTAGTTGTTTAAAACAATTAGGCTTTATCATTAACTATGAAAAGAGCAATTTGATACCCAAAACGGCTTGTAAATTCTTAGGTTTTATTTTAGACTCTGGTTCCATGACTTTACAACTACCAAATTCAAAGCGACACAAGATCCTTAAGGGAGTAAATTGGTTATCAGATTCAAAGAGACTTCGAATAAGAGAATTGGCTCGTTTCCTAGGTACTCTTACTGCAGCATGTCCAGCTATTCCATACGGCTGGTTATATACCAAGGCTCTAGAAAGAGTTAAATATTTGGCGCTTCTTAAGAACAACGATAATTATGATGCATTCCTGAGTGTACCAGATAGTTTACATGATGATTTATCTTGGTGGAAGAATAATATTTTATTAAAAGTCAATCCAATTCGTCATCATAAATACGATCTTGAGATTTTCACAGACGCCTCCTTAACAGGTTGGGGTGTAGCCTGTGGTTCTCAAAAATCTGGTGGGCATTGGAACGCCACAGAGCGTAGTAATCATATAAACTATCTGGAATTGTTGGCAATTTATTTTGGCCTCAGATCATTTGCAAAAGATAGAAGAAACTGTGAAATTCTTTTACGCGTTGATAATACTACCGCTATTTCGTACGTTAACAGAATGGGGGGAGTTCAATACCAGCACTTAAACGAGGTAGCCAACATGATTTGGAAGTGGTGTGAAAAAAGAAATATTTTCATTTTTGCATCGTATATTTGCTCTTCATCAAATGTAGAAGCTGATACCGAATCTAGAAAACTGAATATTGATACGGAGTGGGAATTAGGATCTAGAGAATTTAAACAAATAACTTATAAATTCGGGAAGCCCAACATAGATTTATTTGCTTCTCGCATAAACACAAAGTGTTCTGTTTACGTGTCATGGAAACAAGATCCTTTCGCTTACAATATTGATGCTTTCACGTTAGATTGGTCACAGTTTTTCTTTTACGCTTTTCCACCGTTTTCTTTAATTTTAAAAACCCTGAGAAAGATCATGCTTGATGAAGCGACCGGCATAATAGTCGTTCCATTATGGCCGTCTCAGCCGTGGTACCCACTTTTCAGATCACTCTGTGTTAAAGAGATGATAGTATTTTCTCCAAGTAAATATCTCCTTCTCTCTCCTTTCAGATCAGTACACCCCCTGCATCCGCACCTTTCCCTGGCAGTTTGTGTGTTATCCGGGAAGGTTTCCGTAGACAACACGTTCCCGAATCAGCTTTAGACGTTATGTTATCGTCCCTCTCACAGAATACTATTTCGCAATACAGTTCAAGTCTCAAACTATGGTGGAATTATTGCATACAAGGAAATATTGATTTCTACAATGTTAACGTGTCTTCCGTAATAGACTTTCTGACGATTTGTTTTCAAAATGGATCATCTTACGGTACTTTGAATAGTCATAGATCAGCAATTTCTTTGATAGCTACACAAAAAATAGGCGAAGACAGTAGACTCAAACGATTGTTTAAAGGCATTTTCAAACTAAAACCAGTATTTCCTCGTTATGATATTACATGGGATCCAAATATAGTTTTAAATTATTTAGAACACATTCAGAATGAATCAGCTAGTTTAGAAATGCTAAGTAAAAAATTAATCACTCTGTTAGCACTCGCTACTGGGCAAAGATTGCAAACTTTATCATTGATAAAATTGTCTGATATTAAAACATTCCAAGATCGATTTATAATAACTATTAGTAGTCTGATTAAGACTTCAAGAATTGGTAAATGTCAACCCCTTTTAAATCTAACTTATTTCAATCAGAAACCTGGAGTTTGCCCAGCTTCTGTCTTACATAAGTATTTGTCAGTAACTTCGGAGATCAGACCAGATTACGAGGAGCGTCTGATTTTAACGTTTAAAAAGCCCCATAGGGCAGCGTCTTCTCAGACCCTTGGACGCTGGGTTAAGCAGATATTATTGGAAAGCGGCATCGATACTTCCATTTTTAGTGCTCACAGTACGAGGCATGCCTCGACTTCGGCAGCCGCTCATGCGGGATTAAGTATCGACGCCATTAGGAAGACCGCAGGTTGGTCTGCTCAATCAGCAGTTTTTGCTAATTTCTATAATCGACCAATAGTCACTGACCAAACGTCATTTAGTACAAATTTGTTAGATTTTTTAACGTAAATTTTATAATTAAGAGGTATCTACAATCAAATTGATTAAATAGGAACATAATAAATAATTATTGATAAGAGTTGGACAGTATTTTTGTTAATATACCTAATTAAATTTGGTTGATTAATGTTATTTGTAAAATCCATTACATACCCTCAGTTTATGGATAATCAATACTTAAATATAATTTTCTATTTTTTTCCTTAAAACTTTTGTTTGATTTTTGCAACATAGATCATGGATCTCTAAACATCTACTTGGTCAAGATTTAAATCTAGAAGACGAAGACAGGATAATTAGAAGATCAAACGAACTTACCTGAAGTGAAGTTCGATCTTGATTATCCTGTCTTCGTCGAAGAGATTTAAGGTCCCTCCCTAACCCAATAACCCTGTATGATTAATGTTGCTGCTCTCTATTCTACTCTAAATATAATGAGGTGTCGCCTGGACGGCGCGCCACAAGACGGAGACAATGTTTTTTCTCTTTCTTATACTCTAAAGACTTGTGCGGCGTGATCGAAACGTAGGCAAGCTACTACTTGGTCAAGATTTAAATCTCTTCGACGAAGACAGGATAATCAAGATCGAACTTCACTTCAGGTAAGTTCGTTTGATCTTCTAATTAGTTATCGTCATAAATAGGTTTTTCATACCACTTGCTCAAAAAAGTGACATTCTATGCCACAAAAAGCGAACATAACAATAGTCATTTTTAATCTGTTAAAAACAGGGAAAGAAAATTGTACTGAATTTCATTCATCCTCTAGGGGGAGAATGTGATTTAAATTTGGAATACTTACTGAAATTTATACTGAACTACATCTATGTTTACACCATTGAGTTTGTATATAAAGCATTATACATCTTTTTGAAAAAGGAATACGCATTTATTATGCAGTTATGATTATTAAATAAAGTTACGAAAACCGACGAGGCCGTATGAGCTTGATGCCTTTGCTTTTCCGACAAAAAAATATTAGTCTAGGAATTTACCGCGTTTTTGTTTTCATCAAATACATAAACGTTAAGTTTATTTTTTCGCAAATGGTACGAAAAGTAGAGTATTTTCCTCGGTGATAAAGCTGTCTTAGTCTTGGGTGACCTTAAATCCCTTGCTACACTCAGGACTCGTCTTAAATCCCTCGCTTCGCTCGTGATTTAAGCTTTTAACACCCTCGCTACGCTCGGGAGTAAACCTCGAGTCCTTCGTTACGCTCGCGATTTAAATCGTCACCCGCGACAGAAGACACTGCTTTATCCCCTTGGTTAATAATCTACTATATTTAGGTAGGTAGGTATTTTATTTTCTGTTATTGAGTTTATTTATTTTTTTAAATAGGTAGGTACTTAGGTAAAGATATCATATAGGTACCCTTTTAATCACCATTAATGAGACACAATTGGTTTTCTATTGTAATTAGCCACAAAGGGCCCGCGAGATAGATGGCATCCTGGTGCACATACATTTATCCTGTTAGCACGTTCCCGTGGGATAATTTCCGACATCCACGCGGGCGAAGCCGCGGGCAGAAGCTAGTATTTAATAAACCAAAACTTATAGGTAGAAGGTAGATACATCAGAAATTGTGAAAAATGTTGTACTAAAATTTGACGCATCAGTCGTCCCTGTACCTAAGTGTTATACTTAAAAAGATAAATCATTTTTTACAATCCTTAAGGAAAACGTTGAGTAGGGTGACCATATCGCCGGTCGGAATCATTAACGGTACAATTCAAATTATGATGCTGCATTGAGTCCCGATAATATTGGCCACTACAGAGGACATGGTGTTCATAAAGACCAAATAGTCTGTTATGACGATTTGATGGGAAAAATGTATAACAGCACAGAAGAACCAGTTATTTTACATACTTTGTCCTACGGACTTATTGATTAGGTTACATCCTATTATGTAATTACCTATAAGTGAAATTAAAAAAAAATTTAAATTAAAAAAAGTTTTTTTTTTGGTTACCTTTAAATTTCTGAACTTTTTGTGTGTAAGAATTACTTAGAATTACGAACTTAGAATTCCTTAGTAAGAGCACTACACATACAGTACCTAACTTTGCAGAAACTTGTCATTTAAAAACGTAATTTTATATTATTTGAATTATGTAGTGAAACCAGACACAAATTACTTGTATAAAAACGTTTAAAGTGCATCATAATTTGAATTGTACCGTTTATGATTCCGACCGGCGAGATATGGTCACCCTACTCAACCCTACTACTTTTTTTTTTTTTTTTTGAGGATGGGAATCATCAAATGACTCCTCCCGCTCTGGGTGGAGCAGGAGGGAGTGTCAGACTCTTACTGACTAAAACCCACCCGTGTTCCTTCCTTAGCCCTTTATGTTCCAGGGCAGCGGTAACCCTTTCGGACAATCCCGCTAAACCCTACTACTTAAGGATTGTAAAAAATGATTTATCTTTTTAAGTATAACACTTACAGGGACGACTGATGTGTCAAATTTTAGTACAACATTTTTCACAATTTCTGATGTATCTACCTTCTACCTATAAGTTTTGGTTTATTAAATATAGTTCAAAATAATGATCTCTCAGTTGGGACGATCGACAAAAAACAAGATTTTCATTTTCTCTCGAACCAGTAAGATTTCAATCACGATTTTTGTTTCACAAATTTTCCCAGAAGCATAATTTGCAATAAACATGATAATTATTCATACTTTTTCAGTATTAGGTCGTGTTTTACAAGATCACTCAATTGAAAATTGTCCAGTCTGAGAGATCCATATAAACCATTATAAATCTTAAACGTGGCTTTAAAACGAATCGAAATTTTGTTTAGCAGCTTTCACAAATCCTTCACAATTAATTGAAATGCAAATTATAAACACATAGGCAGTATATTCTTGGATACGCGTTATGGCTTTTTCTTCGGTTGTCCAGATTGAGAGATCCAGTTAATGAGTTCTAACTTTCTTTGTTTAGGTTTCACAAATTTTATACTTTACCATGAAGTTTTCACAATTATTTCCTAAATCCTCTTATAATTTGGTTGGGATTGGAAGAGTTTTTCGAAAAGATCTCTCAATCCACACGCACATCAGGAAAGTCTATTGCAGGAACATATCGTCGGTTTTTATTCTTTTCCGTTTAGGAATACAAACTAGGCAGATTTTTTAAGCCCTGGGTACTTAATCGTGGACTTGGCTTCATTGAAGTTTAGCGGATCTTAAGGCACTTTGTACACAGCACGGTTTCTTTACGGTACGGCGTATAAACCGTGCCATAGTAAAAAATTGTCTGTCAACAAGCTGCCATAGTGACGCATACAACACTGACGATACGGCGAATAACCCGTACTTTTTCACGGCAGGGAAACTTGTGTGCACAAAAGTTCTAACGGATGACTCGATATCAACATTTTGATGTTTAGGACCACCGGTACAGGACAGAACGTACCTCAGGGACTTTAATTTACCTTCGTTTGAGAGTAAATAAACAGATAGGCATTTTAATTAAAGAGCGAGTAATGAATGAACAGTGAGACAGCTGGAGTAATTTTTAATTAAGTGTGATCTCGTGGGGTTAAGTGCGGAGTGCTGTTAAGCTGTTACGTGAAAGATTGAGGATACAGCCGGATACGGGTTGTGTTGGACTGTTAACGGACAGTTAGTGTCACTTCTAACAGAACAAAGGTTTTATAGCACCCGTCGTGGAAGGAAGCTTTTATAAAAAAAACAAAGAATGCATTATGCAGTTTTGCGGCTCAAATTCATGATTATTGGAATAATAAACAACTACTAGAAATTAAATTTATTCGGTATAAAATTGTTCGCAAATTCATCGAGCAGTACCTACCACCCCTACTATTAGGTAACTAGCTTCTGCCTGCGACTTCGTTCGCGTGAAAGTCGTAAGACACCACAATTTATTACAATAACGACCATATTTTTATAAAACAGTCAGTCAGCAGCCAAAATATGAAGAGTCAAGTGGTCAACTGGTGACGCAAGAGCAAGCGACGTACAGCCGGTTGATTCTGTAAAAATCTCACCGTGAAAACTCAAGTGAAGTGAGTTTGATGTGAGTTGTCATTAGTGTCAATCCCTAGCATTATTTGGAATGACAGCTCACTCCACGCTCACTTCACCTAAGTTTTCACGGTGAGATGGTTACAGAATCGCCCTGCAGTTGTCCATGTGAGAAGCAGCTCGCCTGGAGGTCGACACTCGCAGCCATCAGTAGTAATTTCCCATTGCTTGCGTATTTTTTCGTTTTTAGTGAATTAATGAACGCAGGCAGCGTTCCTGTATAGGTATACTAGATGCCTAATGGCACAACACTGATACACTGACTGATGCTTCCTTACAAATTATACCTCACGAACAGCTATCACTAAAATAATATAACGGGAGATTGTAAACACACGGGATACCTCATCAAAAGTCACCTAACCATTTATTTTATAATCAAAGACATGTTTTACGAACCATCATAATAAGCAGCCTATAATATTCCAACGCTCGGACTCAGGCCTCCGCTCTGTGAGAGGGACTCGGCCGTACCTAATCCACCACGCGGGTTGGTAGATGTCTCATGTCTTCGAATTTTGGTTTAGGACATGCTGGTTTCCTCACGATGTTTTCCTTCCCCGTGTTGAGAGCAGTGGTAATGGAATAATTAACTCAAGATAAAGCGCCTGGCTTTACTCTGTTACCGACGATCTACAACTCGTAAGTGAAGCGCCTGGCTTTAGTCTGTTACCGACGATCTACAATTCGTAAGTGAAGCGCCTGGCTTTACTCTGTTACCGACGATCTACAATTCGTAAGTGAAGCGCCTGGCTTTACTCTGTTACCGATGATCTACAACACGTAAGTCGTTTCGGTTACCACTGGGCCACCACTGCAATAAAATAGCAATTTTTATAATTATTATATCGTGATTGACTACATAGCTCCTTAAAGGTATAGCGGTATGATAATCATTTAAAAGGTGAAATCTAATATTGCTCATCCCCTATCGCAAATAACGTGATAATTTGCAGTCTACAGATCACGACCAGGCTTATAGGGAATATTGCAAAATTTAAAAAAATATCTTTTTTAAAAAATTTTAAAATCTATCAGTTTAGTTTTTGCGTGATGCTGGAATAGTACCTACCTACACTATAAGTGCGGTAAGTAGAAAATTACAGCCGAGGCGATATTACTAGCCCGGGCCGTAGGCGAGGGCTACAAGAAAGTAGAGGCTGTAATTATCAAAGCGCACGTATGTCATACGACGTTTTATAACATATTGGCGAGGAAATATACAAAACTCGGACTTTCTTAAACGAATAAATCTTTAATCACTTGTTAAAGCAGTTATAAAAATTTGAACAATTTGTAAAATTGATTATTACGTTTGCCAGTTTTAATTGGCATTTTTAATGTTGTCAAGTTATTATTATTAATTACAATTTCACCAGTCTCTCTCTCACTCTCTTGAGTGAAAGTAGAAGAAACGAGACCACAGTGTTCTGCAGTCGGTGGCGGCGACGGAGGCGCCTGCGGCGAGCGGCGGCGACGATGGTGGAATGTACGCGTGTGTGTTCGTAGATGGTCGAGAGTCAACACTTGGCTCCTTTATATTCCTTGTAATGCGGGAGCTAATTTCTTCTTTATTTCTCATCGAGTCATCTTACATAGATGAGTCCCCGGATTCACTGCCCTCGGCTACACTGTTCGACCGCCACCCTCCGTGGCGTTTTAGTGTCAATAAGTTCGCACCTGGATCGGCGAGCAATGTAGCCGAGGACCTTCTGAAACTGTGCCCTGTATATTTATGTGGATCATTCAAATTTAAGAAGGTGGCAATTCGTTTCGGCATTGCTCCAAATTTATTTATTTTCCATTTTGGTAATTTTGAAAAAATCTGTTAGACATCGCTTTTTTTGAACGAAGTGCTTTGTATTTCTTCACTATGTCGTGAAAAGGCCCCTGTATAGTGAACGATCTTGGAATTTTATTTTTTGCGTTTTAGACCTGGACAAGAAGGACCCGCCCATGGTTCTCGGTTAGTTGTGATGTTTGCCAACTCTTGACGTCTACATGCCGTCATACATACCGAATATTAATACAACCTGAAAAGAGATAGAAAAAGCGTACAAAACACCTAGGTATATTGTAAAGAAATACGAAAGTGAAAGTTAAGTTTGTTGCCAAATATCGTCAATCCGGAGCTTCTTTTTTTAGGAACTTCTTGACATTGTCAACCGAAAATACTATCGACTTTTTACTCACATGGCCACTTAGCGTCTTTTTAGAAATGCCAGCAAGTTGGAGTATGACGATATCAATAATATAGGTACCATGTTTTGTTTTCACAGTGCTTTTTAGCATTGAATAGTAGCACCACAATGAGCTTGACTTATATTTTGGAGAAAGTTCCATGAAATAGGCTAAAAACACACTTTCTGAAAATGAATTTGCATCTTTGCTTGTTTTCCATAAGATGAAATTTTGATACGCTTGTAGGTATCTATCGGTCGATTTTTCGGGCAAGAGGCTTAGAGTAGCCTCTTTCGCTGCCTCTGAGACTTTTGGCGGTGTCGAATTAATAAATTCGTCACTACTTGGCGACATTATCAAATAAAAACAATACAGCGAAAAAGAAAAAGCGCGCGGAATAATTTTTACTTGTTCACAAATTAACGATGCGCGCGCATCAGCGCTTTTTAGGGTTCCATAGCCAAATGGCAAAAAACGGAACCCTTATGGATTCGTCATGTCTGTCTGTCTGTCTGTCAGTCCGTATGTCACAGCCACTTTTTTCCGAAACTATAAGAGCTATACTGTTGAAACTTGGTAAGTAGATGTATTCTGTGAACCTCATCAAGATTTTCACACAAAAATAGAAAAAAAACAATAAATTTTGGGGGTTCCCCATACTTAGAACTGAAACTCAAATTTCTTTTTTCATCAAACCCATACGCGTGGGATATCTATGGGTAGGTCTTCAAAAATGAAATCGAGGTTTCTAATATCATTTTTTTCTAAACTGAATAGTTTGCGCGAGAGACACTTCCAAAGTGGTAAAATGTGTGTAAATGATGTACATTACCATGTAAACTTCCACCGAAAATTGGTTTGAACGAGATCTAGTAAGTACCTAGTTTTTTTTTAGACCTATCCATAGTTACCCCAAACGCATGGGGGTGTGAAAAAAAAAATGAGTTTCAGTTCTAAGTATGGGGAACCCCAAAATGTATAGTTTTTTTTTCTATTTACGGACGGACAGACAGACAGACATGACGAATCCATAAGGGTTCCGTGGCATTTGGCTACGGAACCCTAAAAAGTACCGTTCGTTTTAGACGGAGCATCTTGATGAACCGTGCGTTTTACCTTATTAAAAAGAAACTCGTGCGTTTTACATTACAATAACGCACAAGTACCTTCGTAATGAGATACAATACGATAGTGAAATTGGTGAAATAAGAGACCCTTTACGAGAAAATGTGTTATAATACATTTAGATAAACAGACAAAAAATCTAAAAACTATATTTTTGACATTAGATTCGTTTCCGGATCACGCAAAAATAACTGAAAATACAATGTACACTTTGACTTCGGTACGATTTTATTATATGTATAGACTTACTGTTTATATGTATACACAGTCAGTTGATTAAAAAAAATAAATTCAGTAAAGTAAAGCGCTTCAGATTGTCTAAAGTAAAAACTTCCTCTAAGGGGTACTGTGTAAAATGTTATAACAAAATACCTCTCGATATTCTTCAACTAAATCAGAAGAAATTTAAAAAATGCAATAAACGCACACTATGTCGACAGGCATATTATAAGGTGAACGAGTATATCGTAGATAAAAATTCTTGGCTTAATGCTGGTCCTGCTCCACAGGCACTTGGGCACACTAGTTGATCACAATTTCAATATTTGGAAGAGATGCTTCCCCTTTTTGTTTTTTTAAGTGTTTCTGACATTACGAACTTACTACTACTTACTTATTTTATTCAATCAAGATTTAATTCTTAATACTTCAATATTAAATACCTCTTCCTGATTGGTAGTATTTTTTTTTTCTCATCTGCTAAATAAATTGCAAACTATAGTTTTGTATGATTTAGAACATTTTTAGGGTTCCGTAGTCAACTAAGAACCCTTATAGTTTCGCCATGTCTGTCTGTCCGTCCGTCTGTCCGTCCTCGCTTAATCTCTGTGACCATTAGCATTAGAAAGCTATCAATCACGCTGACAAAGTGGTAAAATAAAAATTGGAAAAAAATGTTTTATTAGGATAGCCCCCCTATATGTAAAGTGGGAAGTGTTTTTTTTTTAAATTTTAACCCTAACGTTAACGTTAATATGTAACGTATAATATGTTGTTGGAAAGGTATTTAAAAATGAATAGGGGCTTACTAAAATCATTTTTGGATAATGACAATAATTTCGTAAATAATCGCTCCAAAAGTAAAAAAAAACAATGTGTCCCCCCCCCTCTAACTTTTGAACCATAAGTTTAGAAAATATGAAAAAAATCTGAAAAGTAGAACTTTATAAGGACTTTCTAGGAAGATCATTTTGAACTTGATAGAAACAACAGTTTTTGTACAAAAAAGACAAAAAGTTGTACAAAATAATTTCTGGACTAAGTTTGTAGTATAATCGTATATGCAAGCATTTATTTTAACTTCGTTTACATATTTTATTATCCTGAACGTATCTTTTTTCAAACAAAAAAAGAATTATTAAAATCGGTTCTCGCAATCCAAAATTACCACCGAAAACTTCTGGCACGTCTATGTATTAATTAGTAACCCAATTCCCCGAGAGATGGCGCTGTAAAATAGACATTTTCTCGAACTTTCCATGTGTGGTTGGAATCTATAACTCTTTTTTTAGTTATCACCGTCCTTTGTGGGCCCGTTTTTAGTGTTCCGTAATTATTAGAGTTCCGTAACAAATAGCCTTTTTTAAGTTGGGTTACCACTATGTTCGCGCTCCAGCAGCGCTCCGCGCTCCTGCAACTGCTCCATGGATACGTCGCGCGCACTTCTACATGCGCTCCCCTTTGACACACTGCGCTCTCCTTTGTGTTCGCGCTAAAAACCGTCACGAGTCGGAGCGCCTGCCGCGGAGCGTGCAATGTTGCACGCTCCGTGTTCGCGCACGTACCCACTACCGGGAGCAGTTGCAGGAGCGCGGAGCGCTGCTGGAGCGCGAACATAATAGATACCCACCTTTAAACTCATAAGTGGGAACACTTATTATGACGGACAGGAAACTACGGAACCCTACACTGAGCGTGGCCCGACACGCTCTTGGCCGGTTTTTATTTAAATTTTGTAAATGTAAGAACCATGGGTTCGTTTTTTTTACGATATTTTGATGTTGACTTGAAAGATCATGGCAGTTAAGAATATGTCATGCTCACTTAAATGTCTCCTTGGTGGTGGCGCGTGTCATTCGGTTCCCTACGAAATGGTTGAGCTGGATGGTGCTGATCCACGCGTCATGTTCGTGAATGGGCGCCGTCGGTTGAGACTGGTCATCTCTTAACTGCCAGGGCTTATTTTTGATTTTACATTTTAAATTGTTTATTTTTTACATTGTTCTCACATATAAGCAATAAGAATAAAGTACCCAGGATTTTGTAATAATATCTTAATTTAAAAGAGTGTCCGTGGAGTTTCTTGCCCGTTCTTCTCTACAGAGATCGACGTTTTGGAATGGGCAACTAGCTTCAACTTTCTGACTAACTGATCGACTTTTTAATTTTGACAATTCAAAAGTGCCTGGAATGGTTTAATTGAAATAAATGATTTGAGTTTAAAAAAACATTATTTTCCGTACATCGGCTTCCCAGTCGCGGCGGCGCGTAACTGTTGAACAAGTTAAGCAGAATTACTATGAACTCCTAAATTAATTGGAGCTCGCGTGTGCCACCGACGGACGGTTTGTTAAAAGTTAACAATAGGCGCGTGTGAGTGGCAGCGAGACAGGGCGCCTGTCAGCGCGGCGAGCCCCCTGCTTGCGTGGAAGCTTTCGCCGTGGGAGCTGAAATTAACGGAGACTTTTTTTTCCTATTCGCAGTTGCTGGATTGAAAAACGGTACGGTAGTTCGTGCACATAGGCCACGGTGGCTGCGTTGTGATTGCATCAAAAAGCTGTGAATGAATACATTCAGAAGAAGAACTGATTAATAAATCAGTGCAAAAGGAATGCAGAACAGAGCCAGTTTCCTGAAAACCCACTCCCCTCCAAAAATACTTTCAACTAACCCATTACGCGGTTCAAGACGTATTCTCCCTTATTTTCAGACACCAAAACCTCGCATAATATCAAGTGGCCTCAAGCGTTCCCCTCTCCCTCACAAACAAACGTCGAAGTAAGCTGATATCTCTCCATTACCCGTTTATGTCCAGACGTCGCTAATTGACGCCACTGACTGACCGCTCCCCTCCGCGCATTGCTCCACAAACGAAGCAAACCGTTACTACCTACTTAGGTATTGATTCTGGTTCATAAACTTGATGTCTTGCCAGGGTAGTTATACCAATTAATAATAGACAGTGCACATAAGCATCCATTACATATCGAGACCCCTGCGCGACTCCGAAAGCCGGGGCCAACGGGTCGTTGGCCCCGGCGGTCTTGACGATCGTTATGGGTAGTCAGAAGCCTGAAATGTTTAATTCCCGCCCTCTGCTTGAGAAAACTATACCTAATTCATTTAAAGTAAGAAAAAATACATATAATACAAAGAGTATTGAGACATGGACGACCGCACACACAGTAGATAAGTCCCTCACATAACTTGTTAGTTAGAGACGAAGAAAGAAAAACTGTAAGTATTCATTGGGATTCGCACAGGAAGAACAAAATAAACAGAACGACACACTCATCTAATTAATATAATATGTTTAGAAGTTTGTTACTCAATCACGCAAAAACGGCTGAACGGATTTGGATGAAATTTGGCACACAGGTAGTTTATAACCTGGATGAACACATATTTCCGACCTTGGAGGTCGGAATATAAAAATAGAGCGAGAGAGAGCTAGTAGAAAAATAAAAATATATAATTTTTTTTATTAAAAAAATGAAAGTCCTGTACATTACGAGGCCTATGTCAGCAAGATGCTGCGACATTGAAAAATATAAATGATAAATGATTTTATTTTGTAAGTAGGTTTGTACAAACACTTTTTTTATACGTCAATCATATTTGAAAACTAGATGAGGTCGGCGTTTCCTATCTGACTAGTCTGAGAAGAAAGGCCGAAACAAACTCAGAGGTCACAGTCTCTTTTAAAGTCCAGACATAATCTTTGGTCAGATCATATGAAGACCATGTAGGTCGATGTCTGAGATGGTCTTTTGAGGAAAGAACCACACAGATTGAGAGGACCTGTCCAGTCAGTGCACGCATTTGTCAGAAATTGTGCAGCTCAACTCAAAACTTAAGGAGCTCAACGATTCGACGAACAATACCAAAGAAAGGACATTTGGGTAGGCCACATTAATTACTCAAACTGCCAGACCATGACAAAACTAAGAGAGCAAAGAGAAAAATAATATAAATTATATATTATTCTGATTTCTGATATAAGTATGTTAGGATCATCTGTTATGCAAATCGACTACCAACTTATATTGTCCGTATATTCAAATCACAACTGTATTACTTTGACAGTTGTATGAAATGGTTATAATAGACAGTGCACATAAGCATCCATTACATATCGAGACCCCTGCGCGACTCCGAAAGCCGGGGCCAACGGGTCGTTGGCCCCGGCGGTCTTGACGATCGTTATGGGTAGTCAGTGAGGGAGGATATATTCACGGAGGGTTTCAATTTGCTTAAGAATAAATTTTCCTGACTGTACATAGCGAAAATCCAATACAAAGGAGAATGCCAAGGTTTCCTACAAGACTCGGCCAGAACCGACAAAGATGATCTATATTTCATTATGAAGGAAAATTATTATAGAATTTGTTGTTGTTATTTGTTTGTTGTTGTGTTTATTATATTTTTTTTTTTATTAGTTTTCTATTAGAAGTACACCAAAAAAAGTTATAGTTCTTTAAAGTTGACCACATAATACTTCTGATTTTAACAATAACATGAAAAAAACGGGTCAGCGAGTAATACAGGTTCAACACCTTAATTGCGTAATACACGATCAATCGGAATCTGAATCATTTTGAAGCAAATTGCTAATCCATTGCTTCAAAAGTTCGAAAAATTTGTCTGCTGAACACGTAAATAATGCAATAAATGTTGTTGAACTGTTAAAATTAAACCGATTCCGATTGATCGTGTGTTACGCAATGAGGGTAACACAAAGGTCGTAAGTGGTAGAAAAATCGGAGTCCAAAAAACACAGCAATAAACAAAACAAAACTCGAAAAAATACTGAAACACTTCGTCGCTCGTGATGGCACGCGGGAGAAGTGAGAAGTCAAACTTTTTGACAATGACAAATACAAGTTAACGTTTTCCGTCAAGTGTTGCCAGTACTATAATAACATTATTAGGAATAAACTATTCTAAACGGCATCGATAATCGAATTAAATTATTTTTAATTATCACATTACTTTATAATACATATTCAAAAAATATAAATAAGCGCTATTTAATAATACAAGAATTACGAGGCACGACTTATGTAAATAATATATTCACTTACGTAGCTTCATATTGATATTACTGTAATCGATTTGCAAGTGTAATTTCGTATCGATATTATTTTATTTGGCATTGGCAACATTTCTAATTGAAATTGTAGCTATGAAATGTGTTGATAAATTGAATAACTATTTAAAATTACTTTTCAACGTTGTGCTTCTACAGATTTTATTTATATTGTATAATTCTTACTGTTTTATAGCATGAATTATCATTATTATAGAATGTCTGTCGGGCGCTACCACGATTCGAGACGATAGTTGGCATTGTCCTTTAATTTCTCATTAGTCATAATCGGTTCAATAGTTCAAACGCTACGAGTCCGTAACTAATCGTCTCGGACGCACGCTCGTAGCTCGTAGCCGTGCGTCGTAGCACTCGGTTTGTCTACGCCGTAGCGCGGCGTAGCGGGTGCAGAGATTTCATGTTGTTTATTTGCATTTTGTGGCATATTCTTGTTTCAGTTTTAGTCGCTATTCAATATTTCGTGGAAACTCGATAAACATGCAGTGAGTACATAGAGTCGTATGTCCTTTGAAGTTTGAGCTTTGGTCGGAAAATAGACAGAATGCACTTCATTGTTTGTTTATAGTACCTTACTGCGATCAACAATCTGTAGTTCTTATTCATGAACTACTTTCTTTCCTAATTATTTTTCGGTGGCCCTTGTTTAAACGCGAATGTGAATGAAGATAACATACGATATATATATATATATATATATATATATATATGTCGGAGAAGGTATGTCTGTCTCTCGTTAGCATCAGTAATATTTTAACTACTGTAGGCGTACTATGGGTAGTGTTGGTTAACACAATAGAAAAACGGTTTGCACTTCAAATCAGATTATAATTTACGAACAAGTTAGTCACACTAGCGAATCACGCACTATAGGTACACATTCAACGATACGGAACGCTGACAGTTTCTGAGCACATGTTGTTCGTACGATGTCCAATGTTTCGATGATCCCGACAGCTCTGCTTACGCCCTTCTTGTAGTCGCTCTCGTCCCACCACGAACTCAGGCTAGACTCTGTCCAGCGCCACCAGATGGCGCTGACGTTCCGAATAGTCAAACGAATGACTCCGACATATATATATATATTGTTGGGAATAAAAGTCTTTATATCAAAATCAACACTATAATTAGAGGTATGTTCTACCCATCAAAACACATGGAATACGTTCGTCACTCATAGAGAAGGGGGGTCGACTCCGGGTCGCGGGCGCACACCGCGGCCAGCTTTGAGTGACGTCACGAGACTGCCTGCTCGGACGAGCCCATGCTGCTAACAATATATATGTAAGTATTATGTATTTGATACAACACGTGCATACAAGACTAAAACTATGAAATATGTATTGTAGGTACATATTTCTTTCTCAATATGTGAGTTAATGTTAAACTTTCACATACCTACTAAAACGAATTTGTAAACCCTTAAAAAAAGAGAAGAAGAAATCATGTTAATTCTTAAATTGGCTACAAAACGGTTTAGCTAAATAGGTAGGTATATCTCGTTGGCACGCAGCTCAGCTCAATACATCTCGATGCGATCTACTCCCTCTCGAGAAGTACCTACTTATACATATACTTACTTATAGCTAGGTACCTACAGAGCTCACCGGATGCTGCTGCTTGTGGAGAGGCATGTCGCGCTCCACTGGAAACACGACGGATGATATCGTATTTACGAGAAATAGCCAAGAAGGGCTAAATCTTCTTGAAGTTGCATTATATGAAAGAGGATTTACAACGCGACAGAAATCATAAAGATTGGTTAAAGAAAAATATAAAGATACCTACTTTATTTGTTAAAAATGCGTTTACATACAAATCAAGCTTGCAAGATCTTAAATATAGGTTTAAAGTCCTTACATGTTTTGCCCGACCAGGCGTACAAAATGTTTTTTTTTTATAACAAAAATATAATTAATTCAATGAACCAAAGACTAAAGACTGGTTCACTAACATTCATTAATAAATTTTTATGCGAATATTAATACTATAGGAATAACATTATATTAATGTACGCAAATATTGTAAAACATTTTAAAAGAGTAACGGTGGAGTTTCTTGCCCATTCTTCTCCATACGAAAACAACATTTTGGAAGGGGGCGCTGTAAGAATCTAGTAATTATGTAAACTGGAAGGGAGCTGTCTCCTGAGATACAGGCTTACGACCTAGTTCAGGAGGCAGTGCGCTTATGTAACTGTGTACTTACTTTGTTTTCAATAAAGCATTATTATTATTATTTATTGGTAAACTTTTGTTTCTTAGCTCTTTAGTTAGTTTAAGCTACATTAACGGGCCCAAGCCAAGTCAATGTAGCGTGTATGTGGTATTTTTTTTTATTATCTCCTTTATTTCACTTAAATACTTACAAAATACATTTTTAAATATTTTTATAAACAAAAGGATAAAAAAAACATTTGAAAATATAAAAAAGTAGTAGCCCACCGGTATCGGGAACAGGGTCCAAGCTACCGGCGGTCAAGGCTCCAGAGAGAGGAACTTCCTGACAAAGCGAGCCGTGTCCAGAAGTACCGCTTTCTGAATCAAGCCCTTGATCCAGCTGCCCAACGAGAGCCTCCTCAGGTGTTGGTCGAGGCTCTTGGCTATTAAGCCATTGGCTGTCACGACTATCGGCACAATGATCGCTGAGTCCACATCCCACATGTCGACCACCTCGCGAGCCAAGTCAAGATACTTGATTTTTTTATCTTTCTCGGCTTTCACGAGGTTCTCATCATGCGGGACGGTTATGTCAACAATCATTGCGCGCCGCTCTGATCGATCCACCACCACTATATCAGGCTTATTGGCAACAATAGTCCTGTCAGTGATGATGGATCGATCCCAGTACAATGTGATATTTCCATTTTTGAGAACTGGGTCGGGCACATACCTGGGCCCCAAGTCTACTAATTTACAAATGCTTCAATTGAATCTCAATTGCATCTCGATTGAATAGTTTGGCACATTTGGTATTCTACTACTTATTTAAGATGGTGTTCCAATGACATATCATCGAACTGCCACTCAATTGCCATTGAACAATTTGCTATTCTGCTCTTCAATCGTGTCACAGTTGTGTCTCGATCTTACAATTATTGGTAGTCCGCTAGTTATTTGACATTGAATCGTCTCTCAATGACAATTTTACCATTGAAGTACAATTCAACAACGATAGATCGTCACGCGTAGCGTTTCAATTGTTGTATAATTGTTTTAATTTAAAATAATAATGAGGTCATCACCAAGTTTACGTTGGCGTATTTTGGCTTTAGCCAATTTAGAATTGGCTAAAGCCGCCTGATCGCCTTCGACGACAGCGATATTAGAATTGGCTCGGCAACGTCGCAAATCCCGAGCTACAATGAGGTGGTGCTTAGATATAAATTGTCTAAGTATTGAATAGGTAACTATTCTATTTTAAGTTAATACAATTTTTGTAACATCAAATTGAAATATTAAATAATTGCAGTCAACGAATTTGAATTAACTCTAACAAAGATTTTAAGTACTTACTTATTTAATTTAATTTATTAAATTATAATTAATAAATAAATAATAATAATTAAAAATAAATATAATTAATTAAAATTAATTATTTTTAATTATTTTTTAATTTATTTTTATTATTATTATTTTTTTAAATTTGTCATTTTGCAAGAACTCGATTTTAACTTTTAAAAAATTTTTACAAGTATAGTACCTACTTGTAAAAAGTTTTAAAAAATTAAAAACGAGTAAGTATAAAAGAAAAATTTAAAACACATTCAACAGTCACTTTATATTTTGACAAGTTGGTTGAATTGAAAGTGACATTTCCGTGACAGCAACAATTTTTTACTTTGGCAGCACAGTCCCCGTATTATAAGTAGTGTTTTTTACAACATTTGGTCTTATTCTATCGAGAAGGCATTTCATTATAGATAATATATTTATTATGAGTCGTAATTCAATCACAGAAATGAAAAAAAAAACCTTTATTTAAAATAAATTATAACTCATTCATTCATTCAGTGTCGTGGTAGATTTTAATAGGCAACACCGCGAAATATTCAACTGAGACCATTGCAATCCAATTACGATTCTATTACAATTCACATTTAAGTTTTAGCAGAATACGCATTTTGTCACATTGATAATTGAATTATAATTGACTCTCGATTGAATCGTAATAGTGGGACATGTCATTGAAATTAGCAGACTTGGGGCCCTGTAGTACGGCACCTCAGATTCGACAAGGCTGTATTTCAGAGCAAGTTGCTGATGGATTATCCTGGCTACAAGGTTGTGTCTATGCAAGTACTCTCCGTTAGCTAGACGAGAACACCCGGAGATAATATATCTGATTGATTCTCCCGGCCGGTGGCATGCCCGACAGATATCAAACGTGCCGTCTTTCACATTAAATCTCCGGTAATTGTTCGTCATCATAACTTCGTCCATAATTGCACAGACAAAACCTTCGGTTTCTCCAAAGAGGTCACCGAAACGCAGCCAGGCTACGGACGCTAGTAGATCTACATCGGGCCCATGTAGGGCCCGGTAAAAGCGTCCGTGAAGCTCCTTACTCTGCCATACTTCCATGCGATTATTGGTGTCAAGCACTACTGGCTTGCACCGGAGAGTGGGGTGAGGCCCTTGTCCACTGCGACTACATCTCGATGCATCCCTACGTCGGTTTCTAGGAAATATTCCCTGAGACTGCATATCTCGCGACTGTGGAGGGTCTTAGCGTTTGAAAAGCCTCGACCTCCACACATTCGCGGGATATACAGCCTCATTACCGATGACCGTGGGTGATCGTGTCTAGATACGTTATTTCCTCAGGCAGTAGGCATGTTTCTTGCAGTGCAATTAGGTCACAGGTGCGACACAACTCCTGAAAACTATCTACTGATCGCTTGACGTTCTTACAGTTGAAGCTAGCAAATCGGTAGCCATGTCTATCCATTATTATGTCGCTTAGCGCTGTCCACAGATGGGAATCTGTTCGTATTTCTATGGTTAAAATTCATGAAACGTCTGAATATGATACCAGTAGCCCATATATTTTCATCTAGGTATAATGATACTTTGGATTCAGACACAAAGAATTTGTAAGCATGATGGCCCTTGTCTTTTCTCATTTTAATTTTTTCAAGACAGTTTCCTGTGTTTTACGGTAAATGTATGTAATTATGTCGTCTTCCGTAGTTTCGCCGTGAACATTCGTAATGAGTGTCGGAATTTTCTTTTCAGCTGCTTTAAAATTACAGTTTAGTTTATAGCTTTTTTTTTCCTTCGCAATTCCTGACTTGCCTGCAAAACGGTACTTTGTCCGTTTCTTATACGAGGCTTGTTGCCATTCCTCGTCTTTATTATCAACTTTTTGTGATATTTCATTAGCATCCGCACACTGTAGATTCGCCAATAAAGCCATAGCGTTCTCAGAGTCGGTCAGCTGACTCGCCATCACTACCTGCGCTGGCGATGCCGCGGCCGGCCCAGGTGACGGTATCGCGAAAGATGATTCGATGGCTCTGACGTAACCGCAGCGCTCTTCGCTTCGTCACATTCCTGCGTCATCGCAATATTGACACTGCCAGCCGGTTCCGACCGTTGTTGTCGAATTCCCTTCAACTTTGAATTCTCCCTTTTTTGCTTTTGTATCTCATCTACCCGCACAATTTTTTTGAATCGAGGTGGAGTTTTCTTGGGTAGCGGGATCGTCCGAAAGGGTTACCGCTGCCCTGGAACATAAAGGGCGAAGGAAGGAACACGGGTGGGTTTTAATCAGTAAGAGTCTGACATTCCCTTCCGCTCCACCCAGAGCGGGAGGGGTCATTTGATGATTTCCCATCCTCAAAAAAAAAAAGGGAGTTTTCTTAAAGCTGTCACTACCCAAGCCACTATTATTGATGATGCACTCTTCATTCATCGAAGAATTATGCACATTTGAAAGTCCCATACGACCACTGTCGAGTAACCATGCACCTCGCCTTGTATTTACCTTAAATGTGGATGTTGGTGGTAATGAGTCACATTTAACTTTAAAGAATTATTCTTTTAACTCGTTCAGAGCATCAAAGGTGGCATATGTGGTCTTCATCTCGTTAATTGTAGTGTGCATCCGTACCATGTCATTTAGAAGTTTCGTGCAGTCTAAGTGATCAAACGTGGGCGGAGGTAGTTTTTCTAGCTGCCGAGCCACAAACACTGGGATTTCCGTTGGTTCCGTAGATTTAAACAATTTGATTATATCTGCCATATCTCGTTCTTCCTTCCCTTTATCTCGGACCACCTTGCGCAACTCCGTGGGTATGGAGTCAAACAGAAGCGACTTGGAAGTCTTAATTTCTTCACTTGTAAACGACAAAGTACAGATTCGCACCAACCTGCATTCGGCGATCACGGACACCTTATTTTGGATGTACGATAACATTTTGTCTATCACAATATTACACTTGCTGCACTTTACAACGTTCGTCATTTTTACAAAATTAGCGCTATCGATATGCGCGACCGTCCCGGATGGTTGCGCGGGCGCGCATTTCCATTGTTGTCACCATTTCACCCGACATCACTGACGACGCTATCGTTAATTTTTCAAATCAAAATAACCATCAAGTTTTAGGTAGGTAGGTAGTTTTAGGTGTCTACTGCGTATATTGAGGTAGTTAATCTTGTGACCAATCAAACACAGAAGTTTCGTGCTCTTTTATATTGCGGTAGTCAGTCATCATTCAACACTCAATTTGCATGTTAATATAATTGGCATAGGTAATAAAACCAGCTACGGAAACTTGCGTAGTTCAGTTGAAATCTTTGATGAAGCATTTTACCGTCACTTCTTGTTTTCTGGTGTTGCCAGTGTCATAGTAAAAGCAAACAAGTACGACATCTTCATACATTCGCACCGCGCGCGGTTTGTATGTGAGCGCGCTCGTACGTATGCGTCGTCGCACACACACACTGACAAAATTTATCGCTGCTAAAGGTGCGCCAGTCCTGGCTGTGACGCCGGTAATCAGGTTACATGCTCTGTGCCGGTAATATCGCCCGCGCCCGCGCACGCTTCGCCGCTGCCCTGCTGCTCGTAATAAATAATTTGTACGTGTACCTACCTACCTCCTTTAACTACAAAGACTTCATAATCATTTAATTTTATTTGAATAAATACATGATTCAGTAAAACCACGTTTTTATTAGTCATATATTTCGATCGTAATTTTTCAAATAACTAAACAGATAACATGACGTAGGCAATGAAAAAAATGTAGTCGGCTCTGGTCTATGTACTTACACACGGCTACACGTCAAGCTATACAAAACCAGTTTGTCTTGGCCTCACTTTGCATGATATTTTCTCACAATGAACGGTCAGCTAATACTGGTTTTGCATAGCTTGATGTGTAGCCGTGTGTAGAAAAAATAATTTAAAAAAACTTTGTATTAAAGGTCCCTGATGCTTACCCTACAGGGGAACATTGTTTTGTATAGAGATTGACTATGCATTTTTGACGATTGAATAAAGTATAAGTGACAGCCCTACGAGTTTAGGCTATTATCGCTCGCTCGGGGCTTGAGTTGGCGTACTTGTTTGCTTTTACTATGCCAGTGTTGACCGGTAATATACCTAGAATACCCGTTGACGTTATAAGGCTTAATATTGCGAGTGATTACTTTTTAGCGGACCCTTACTTCCACCAACCAGCAACTGTTGATGTTGTCATCGGGGCCGATATTTTCTGGGACATTATTGGCCGCGATCAACTCTCTCTCGGTCTTGATTCACCTGTATTGAGAAGTTCTCAGTTCGGTTGGTTGGTTTCAGGTCCAATGTATTTTAATTTACCCACAAAAAATATGGAAATTGATAATAATATAGTTTCTAATCATTTAGTCGTTTCTTATGTGTCGTCTGTTGGCAAAATACATCAAGAACTAAAAAACTTCTGGGACTTAGAAAATGTTCTCCAAACTAAACCACTGAGTCATAGCGAGAAGGCATGCAAAACACATTTTTTATCGCACACCCTCCGTTTAGAAACTGGTAGATTCTCAGTTAGTCTACCTTTAAAGGATACGCCTGATTGTCTTGGTGAATCTTATTCACTAGCTAAACAACGCTTGGTAGAAAGGCGATTTTGCAAACAACCACATGTGAAATCACAGTACGTAGAATGTATGCGTGAGTACGCAGACAGGTCATGTAGAATGTATGCGTGAGTACGCAGACTTAGGTCACGTAGAATGTATGCGTGAGTACGCAGACTTAGGTCACGTAGAATGTATGCGTGAGTACGCAGACTTAGGTCACCTTTCAGAATCTGCTGTACCGATACCTTCTACATCTTACTTCCTCTGCCATCAAGCTGTCTTCAAAGATAGTAGTGAGTCTACGCAAATAAGAGTTGTATTCGACGGCTCAGCTCCTACTTCATCGGGTCAGGCTGTCAATGACATCCTCATGTTTGGGCCTAATATGCACTCACTGTTCTCTATCTTAATAAGAGCTAGACAACATAAGTTCCTCCTCACGGGTGACGTCGAGAATATTTACCGTCAAGTTCAGGTCCATGAGGAGGATCGCAATCTTCAACTTATTTTATGGAGAGAGGATGAGTCTTTGCCCATCATAACGCTTCAGCTGGGTACTACAACTGTGGCTACGTCATTTGAAAATGTTATTACAACAACTGTGGCTATGTCATTTGAAAATATTATTACAACAACTGTGGCTACGTCATTTGAAAATGTTATTACAACAACTGTGGCTACGTCATTTGAAAATGTTATTACAACAACTGTGGCTACGTCATTTGAAAATGTTATTACAACAACTGTGGCTACGTCATTTGACTTGCAGCGCTATGCCAGGCTGCAACTACCAATACCAACATTTTTGGAAGCGCTGGCAATCCGAGTACATTGCCGAGTTACTACCTCGCCGTAAATGGAAGACCAACGCCGACGCAGTCAGAATTGAGGACATGGTCCTACTGAAGGAAGATGGCGTCCCACTGCTATGTTGGAGGCTCGGACGTATTAAACGGCTCTTCTCGGGACAAGATGGAGTTGCATGAGTAGCCGACATAAACACGAAAAGAGGAACTATACGGCGCCCCTTGGTCGCATCTGCCCTTTACCACCAGATGAGGAGCTATTTAAGGGTTGAAACCTCTGAATTTCAACGGGAGGAGGATGTGTGTCGCGTTGCTAATCTAAAAGGCCAGGCGCCCCATTCGTATTTTTTAGTTTTACAAACCTACCTTCACTAATTATAATCTCAATCAAAAGTTTTTCAACATCATCGAAACTTGTAGAGCAATGTAAAATACGGTTTATATCCACAATTAAATAACTACCTCGATACGGGAGTTTCATTGAAGACACTTAAGATTATAATAATAATAATATAATAATTATATAATACTTTTATCTTTATAATTGAATGTAATCGAATGAATAGAATTCATTCGATTACCTAATAACCTAATAACTATAATTTTATTTTATTTTTTAGTTCAACTAACTTATTTATTTTTAATGCAATGTTTTTAATGTGTAATGTTTTATACAGGAATAATTTTTATTCAGTGCGCAAACTTTGACAAATTAAACTTAAATGAGTTTTATTAAACACCTATTTTTTATTTTGATAAGTCTTAGTACAAAAAAATAAAGTTATCGCTAACGAAAGATGTCTATTTTCAAATTGATTTTCTGGCCACTACGGGCCGCCCGGCGCGGCAGCGCTCGGTCGTTTTTCGTGCATAGGCGTGGGTAGATAGATATTTACGTGGGTTACATACAATGTACTGATCGCAGATTTTATCAGGTTCGAATTAGACTTTTTTAAGATTAGGCCGTGATCTGAAGTTATTTGAAGAGTAATTCTAATTTTTCCTTCATACTTTCATAGGCTTAGGACCATCAAAATGCAGAAAATAACGCATTATAATCAATTAAATTAAGGCACTTTTAAAAACTTAATACTTACATTTACCGCCAGTCGAGGTCTGCCAGACCCTAGTGCGTGATTTGGGGTCCTGAACTGACCGTGATCAAGCAGCCTCTGAGTGGCTGCTAAAATGGTCCTTTTATTAGGGACTGTGGGGTCCTTACCCCTTACCCCCTAGCATACATTCTGCGAGCTGCTCGTAGGCTTTCACCACATAATAAATAGACCCACACCATCACATAGAACTCGCGGTTACTAAAATCGCGCGGGCGCGCGCGGGTTGCGCACTACGCGGGAAAGCGACTAGACGCGACGTAACGACAGCGCAAGCGCATGCCTTGAGCAGACTGTCGAGCGCCCGGCCGGCCGCCGCCGCCTGGCGCCACCCTGCCGCCCGGAAGGGGGTTTCACCCCCTCTGCAACATCACTCGTAAGCCGCACGGCGCCCGCGTTCATTGATATTATTACGAATAGATAGTGTCCATATTTTGCTGATTTAAAGTCGGATAAAAAAATATAAAAAAGTTTTGAACAAATAATGGAAACGTGTTCTATTACTGATACTGAACCACCAAAAATTTTTTGCGCATTGCTTAAAAAATATTCCTGTATATGTAATTTGTGTTGTGTTTGTTCTATGTAATGTGTAGTGCTTAATATGGGAATAACTTCCTGAAATAAATGTTTATATTTAAGCCCCAACACCCCGTAACAGGGTTGTGGAGGTCAGAAAGGCATTCGCTCTATGTAAAATCCTGTTATTCAGCTGCATCCGGTTAGAGTAGATGCCGAGCCCAACTAGTTAGGGAAAGCCAGACGATGTTAACTTATAATGTGCTTTATTTTTCTCTCTATTGCAACAGTTACCAAAAGATTACTTTGAAGCAGATGCAATGAATGATAATTAAAAATGATATTACATGGCCACACCTGTATGTTCGGAAAGGGTAGACAGGGTGGGTAATAATATTTCTTGTCAGGAATCGAAAACGTTGCTTTTGATAAAAAAAAAAACACACACACACTGTATTATTACACCATTCGATAGTGCCCCTAATAAGGATCAAATTCTGGGATGTAATGACATACGGGCTACGGCAAACTTACGGAAAATGTTGGATTTTAATAAACTGCTTCTTATTATATATTATCATACCTACATACATTACCTGTACCTTGTTCGAAATGATGCTCAATATTTTTTTAACACACCCGCAGCGCAGTCACCTTCACAACATTATTTTGTACACCCACATTTTGTCAGATCGTACTAAGTACAGAATACTGGTGTTTTTATGACGAAGCGATTAGCTATGTCTCCCCTTTTAGGCATAAAATAATAAGAAGAAGAAAGAAGGAAAATTCGTTTATTTGCGGTAAAACATGACGCAAACAATAAAACACAAACACTAATAAAAAGAACAAGTTGGGGAAAATATGCGTCACCTGACACCTCCACGCAAAACGGCCATAGCTCAGTGTGATTCATTATTTTGTTATTAAACATACATAGACTTTAGATAATTTATGATTAGGTAAATTTGAATAGTTTGGTATTCATTTACTCGTGGTTTTTTGCCTACTAGCAGAGCTAAACGACCTGACTAAACCATTTGTAATACACAACACTCAGACGTAACTAAACAGCAGCTAGTGGCGCAACATAATAACAGTAGCCGATGGCTTTCATTTTGATGGTTCAACAACATTCATTGCGTTATTTATGTTGTTGAGCAGACAAATTTTTCGAACATAATATTATGAAGCAATGTCTTTCAAAAGGATTCGGATTGTGATTAATAGTGTGTTCCGCAATTAAACACTATTACAGCTTGCATCCCACGGGTCCCGGGGTCACCGACCCTGTGTCACTATCGGCTCACGGGGTCACCGACCTTGTATCACTATCGGCTCACGGAGCGGAATAATCGAGTCAGCGGCTCTCCCGCGCGCGGTAATCGAATAAGTCGTGTTCATTCCACGATCACACTATGATGGCTTACACGGTAAGCGAAGGCTTCTTAACGACAAAGTTTACTACTGGCCATGGTTAACTAAGCTGGAAAATTCTATTTGTGATAGTGCTCCGAAATGTAAGGTTGGTTACTGCTGGGGGAGTGACATCAATTGAGCTTCATTTTAGACAAACTTGGCTAGATATGTGTTACTGATGAGGTATTGCTAAAATTGTATCATGAACGTAAACGAAGTAAGAGGGAGTACAGATTTAGGGATCGCCGCAGGTCCCGTTCTGTAGTTCCTACCTGCCACTATGGGAAGGAGGCGCGAGGCGTGTATGCCTCATACTACTACTACTACTATTCTTACCTCATACTTGAGTAAGAGGATTCAGAGCGTTGATGTTAATGGAAAAAGATCTCCCGGATCTATAGTAACAATGGGAGGCCCACAGGGCTCAATTCTTGGCCCTTTCTTGTTTCTTATTTATATAAATGACTTGCCGTACCTCATAAAGGATAATCATGATATAGTGTTGTTTGCAGATGACACTTCACTTTTGTTTAGACTTAACATCAGCAGCAGGTTACTGACGATGTAAATAGCGCGATCTCTAAAGTAGTACACTGGTTCAATGTTAATAATTTACTTTTAAACGAGAAAAAAACCAAATGCATTAAGTTTACGCTACCTCACGTTAGGCAGGTGAAAACCAATGTGTTGATAAAGGGCGAAGAATTGAATCCTGAAGACAGCACAGTATTCTTGGGCATAACTTTGGATGCTAAGCTTTAGTGGGGTCCACATATAGATAAATTGTCAAAAAAGCTAAGTTCCGCAGCATACGCTGTTAGAAAAATTCGTAATTTAACTGATATAGAGACAGCCCGTTTAATGTACTTTAGCTATTTTCATAGTGTAATGTCGTACGGTATTCTATTGTGGGGAAATGCCGCTGATATTCAGACTATCTTTGTTTTACAGAAGCGAGCTGTTCGATCAATTTATAAATTGAGTCCGAGACACTCGCTCAGAGACAAATTTAAAGAAATTAATGTTATGACTGTGCCTTCTCAGTATATTTATGAAAATCTTTTATGTGCCCATAAAAATATAAAATTGTTTAAAAAGTACAGTGATATCCATGATATAAATACTAGAAACAAACACAAATTTGTTGTACCTACAACAAGGCTCAAGAAAAAAGTGAAAAATAAAAACTTTTTTGCAAAAAAATACAACCGACTTCCAAAAACGACACTTCAAAGTGAAAAATAACTTTAATTTCGGAAGTCGGTGTCGTTGGGTTCGCATTTTCGTTGTTTGCCACCGACTTCCGAAATTAAAGTTATTTTTCACTTTGAAGTGTCGTTTTTGGAAGTCGGTTGTATTTTTTTGCAAAAAAGTTTTTATTTTTCACTTTTTAGTTGTAATTTTTACCAGTAATTTTGGTTTAAAAACCAAACTATTGAACCGTTTTTGATGAAATTTCTATGGGACCATTTGGGAAGTATACCCTTTCCAACAAAAAAAGAATTTTTGAAATCGGTTGGCAAACGACGAAGTTATGCGCGAACAAACATAAAAAAAAAAAAAAAAATACAAACATCTGAATTGAGAACCTCCTCCTTTTTTAGAAGTCGGTTAAAAAAAAAAATACAAACATCCGAATTGAGAACCTCCTCCTTTTTTAGAAGTCGGTTAAAAATAGGTGGCTCGTTCAGATGCCAATGTATACGCTTCTACAATAAAGTTCCAAGCCCCGTTCAAGATCTAAGCCTTAATAAATTCAAATCATTCATTAAACGTAAGTTGTGCCAGAAAGCTTTTTATACCGTTAAGGCTTATATCGAGGACAAAAAGGCTTGGGATTAAGCTGCTTCCAATTTTTACATATTGAATGTTTTAATTTTTTTTGTTTTGTTGTTGTTTTTTTTTTATATACACTTTGACATTAATGAATTTGATATAAATATTATACTATGACATTTGCTTACTTTGTAAAGTAATCTATTATTTTAATTATTGTGAATGTGAAGACTATGTGGGTCATATTATTTTTTATTTTTCTCTGTTCTTTTAGTTTTTGTCATGGTCTGGCAGTTTGAGTAATTAATGTGGCCTACCCAAATGTCCTTTCTTTGGTATTGTTCGTCGAATCGTTGAGCTTCTTAAGTTTTGAGTTGAGCTGCACGATTTCTGACATATGCGTGCACTGACTGGACAGGTCCTCTCAATCTGTGTGGTTCTTTCTTCAAAAGACCATCTCAGACATCGACCTACATGGTCTTCATATGATCTGACCAAGATTATGTCTGGACTTTAAAAGAGACTGACGTCTGAGTTTGTTTCGGCCTTTCTTCTCAGACTAGTCAGATAGGAAACGCCGACCTCATCTAGTTTTAAAATATGATTGCCGTGTAAAAGTGTTTGTACAAACCTACTTACAAAATAAAATCGTTTATCATTTATGTGTGTGTCAATTTAATTACATACCTGCCTATCACATAGTTTAGTAACCTTTGGGACGGTTCTTACGGATAACATCTATTTCCATCGCTGTATCTGTCTACCTCCCATTTACTTGTCACCCAACGGTTATAGACCCGTCATGTCACCTGCCGAATGATTTATACAAATCCATTGTTATCGGTGAAAAAACATTAGATCCGAAACCCATTTGTATATCTGCATGACATTTGTATATCTGCATGATATTTGTATATCTGCATGACATCGTTATTTTACGGTACGAACACAACTGTACATCTAACGGTGAGATTAATTAACACGATAACAAGTTAGAACTGAACAGTTTAGCGAACACAACTGAACGTTCTACATACTACGGAGCGCTACTCAACCCCGTCGGAGCGACGGCCTTTAAATCTGTAACCCGAAACAGGGATTATGAACAAATCGCGTGAGAAATAATGACTCCACTAATCTGAAAGATGAGTCAAACGCGATGCCTCTCATAATAACGCACACTGAAAACGAACAGCGTGAAAAAAGTGAACGAGATAGAAGGGACACTCAACGCGACCACACTACGACACTTTTCATCCCCATTGCCGATGATCCTTATTTCGAAGGCATACGGCTGAAAATCGATCGAAATACGACTTTCAGCGAGTGTCGACATTAGAGGGTAGTCGAAAACGCATGCGCGAAGCGGCGTAAACACTGCCGTGTCATCAGTCGTACGGCAACTGCCGGCGCGCACGGTCGTAGCGCGCGTTTATAAATAGTGGAAGACGCGTCGCGTGTGTTATGGTGAATTGTTTCAATCACATTTAATAAAACGTTTGTGCACAAATAAGGAAAGAACTTGGGAGTGATTTGTACGGTAAGTGGCACTTGAATTTTTTAATAAAAACGCCGAATCTCAGCGCTGCGTCGGTCGTTGTGAGGTTGTGACCCGCTTTTCGAAATAAAAATAAATTTCCATTTTTTTGTCTCGCCACGTGTGTTGGGAAGGTGGTGACGTTGAGGCTGTACCCTTTCCAGTGGTGTGCTGAGTCAAGCGCTATCATCCGTCCATGGTTATTTGCATGTGATTTACGTAACAAAAGGTTTCATCATGGTGTTGCCATGCGTCTGTACGCATGGCAATACCATGATGAAACCTTTTGTTTAAAAAAAATAAAATAAACCGTAGCCATGGTGCGGCTGTCCACACCATGGCTACGGTTTATTTTCGCAACTTGAACAAAGGCTATAATAAAACACAGTTTAATGTAGTTAATGTTCACTGGTCTGAGCATGCCATGCGAGTATTACTATCTGTTTACTGCGGGATTACTGTTAAATTAGCAGTCGTTAATATTTAGATGTGATGGATTACTTTGTGTGGCGCCTGCCTATAACACAATCAAACCAACTAACTCGTTAAGACGAAATCTGTGTACCTAGTATTGTATCCACAAGACGATAGAATATTCCGAGCTTTGTTTAGAGAACTAACTCCACTGGGACGTCTGTAGCGAACGTATACTGAAAAGAAAATGTTAAAAACATAAGTGACTTTTGAAACTAATTCAATAATAAAAGTTGTATTTAGTGCGTAAACGTTGAATTACAATTAAATAAATTAAAAATACTGGTTAGGTAGACAGTTTGTAAACTATTTACATACTATGTTATAATAATTCCTACTATTCATCGCACTTTTGATTAATACAAGTCATATTTATATGTGGTTTAGTTAAGATTAAAATTGTATATAATCAGGAAACTACTTCATATGTCGGGAATACATCGAATTTCGTTTATTATAGAGTAACAACCGTCTTAACATCTTCATAAATAATAATTTTTATAATAAATTGTGGGAGTATGATTACAAAACAATCACGACACAGCACTATTTTACTATCTCAAAGCTTCTTGTAATTTTCTCGCCTCAAATATTTCATAATTAAGCTACAATAATAGTCTGCAAGATAGACAGGCGCTTTACTTTGTGTAAATTATTTCATCACCGTTGCTTTCAAAACGGTGAAGAAAAACATCGTGAGGCATGTCCTAGAACCAAAAATTCGAAGACATGTTACATCTACCAACCCGCACTGGGCTCATGTGGTGGATGGCCCACTCCCTCTCGCCGAGAGGAGGCCTGTGTCCCAGCAGCGGGAACACTACAGGCTGGTAAAGCTAGTAGTCTACAAACAGACAGTCATAACAACATAGATTCCTTCACAATCTTACAACTAACTTCTACAAAACCGATGGAATACCAATACTATGAGTCAGATAACTTTATAAAAGAGATCGTACATGGAGTCAGCAGATTTCTATGTACACAAATAGGGCTTGTTTACATAACGGTCATATGTACTTTATATCAGCGCTATGTAAACAAGCCCTGTTTGTGTAGCATGTAGTAGTCGTTCTCACTGAGTAGCTACCGTAAGTGCGCTGTTCCATTCAGTTTTATAGTCATTGTCTTTAGCACTGTATGTACGAAGGGGGTTCCCTCTATCTGGCAGAATCTTGATGCTCCGAAATTTATTTGGCATAAAACACTTGGCATAATCTTCTATAAACGAATATTTTTAAGGCATAAAAATTATTGAATGTACCTAATTATTGTTTGTCCGAATGTTAATATGTCCGAATTTACAATATACATAATATGCATAATTACGTTTGGCAAAGTTATAATTTCGCATAATTTCGTTTAGCATAACGTTCACTTCGCATACTATGAAGATGGCAGAATTTCGTTTGGAATAATTTTATTTGGTATATTGCTATTTCTGTAAAATAGCATTTTAACCTTAAATTAAAATATTGTCGTGAAAAGACAATAATATGTTGTGCTACAAACGTTAGTCACAGAAACGAATCGCTGCAAAACCGACTCCACGTAGTCTTGTCTGCAATAAGTTTTGAATGTATGATAAATGAGTGTTTGCCAAACGATTTTCTGCGAAATGAAGTTTGGAAATGAAGATACCATGCGCTGTTATGCAAAATAATAATAGGAGTTAAAGTATGAAATTGCCGTTTTATTGTAATAGGTACTTTGAATTTACATAGAACCTTCATGGTTTGAGATTTTTGAGTGAAATTTTTTTCACATGTTGCATAATTTTTCTTTTAAAAAATGTGCAATATTCGTTTATCGACTTTCAGTTGTTTTTTTTATTCAGCGCAGACAAGAAAAATGGATACTTCGAAAATTCGAGTTATTTTTGAATACGTGTTCCGACGCGGAACTAACGCGGCAGAAACAGCTCGCAATATCAATGTTGCGTTTGGAGAGGGGACTGCTAATGAACGCACCGTGCGATTTTGGTTTAAACGCTTTCGTGATGGAAACTTTGATTTGAAGAACGAACCACGTGGAAAACCGCCCACACAGGTGAATAACAATGAATTAAAAGAGATAGTGGAAGCCGATCCGAGCCAAACTACCCAGGAATTAGCGGCATGGTTTAACGTTACCTTACCAACAATATTTACTCATTTGCGTCAAATCGAATAAAATAAAAAAAATATTAGAAATGGGTGCCTCATGATTTGACTGATATGCAGAAAGAAACGCGTGTTGAAACCCCCGACTCATGAATCGATCTTCACCATTATTGCTCTGTTAACATTATAACAATCAGGTGACCGACAGCTTGTAGCCATCAAACAACATAACATTATAACAATCAGGTGGCCGACAGCTTGTAGCCATCAAACAACATAACATTATAACAGTCAGGTGACCGACAGCTTATAGCCATCAAACAACATAACAATATAACAATCAGGTGGCCGACAGCTTGTAGCCATCAAACAACATAACATTATTAACTCACATTTTAAACAAAAGAAGCATTCGCAAGTTAATCTCATACTTGCATTCGATTCATAATTAGATTTGAGAATTCTCAGATATTTTATTTAAAAGAACCAATCTTTGGTGACCTATTTGACATTTTGTCTTGATCTAAGTTGTAAGTTGTCTGTCATGATAAGTTTTAATTTTTTTTTTAAACTTAAGAAAGACAAAGCGAAAGTCATCTAAGTACCCGCGTGCTGCCAGTCTCAGCTCAAGAACCCCAAATCAGTTTTGTAAACAAGTCTATCATAGAAATAAGTAAGTTAAATCATTATGGCAGAATACATTGAAGGTAATATATACTATATGGAGTGCAAAACGATTGCATAAAGTTCGTGGATGGCATAGCACTTGTCAAAGTGGATGGAAAAGGTTTGCAGGAGCGAAGCTGTCGTAGCGATGAGCGAATGAGCGATCCGAGATAAACAACGCGTATGAAATGAAGGCTCGAGTGCGGCGCCCTCGTGGGCCTCGTGCGAGCTGTGAGCGAGGACCGGCGCACGACCAGCCACAGCGCACTAATCATATAGAAATTGTTGAGCAAAACACTGATGTTGCAGCAGTTTCATTTATTGAACAAAACGACCTTTTTTTTATTTGCGTATCAATGAGGTGTTTTATAGCATAGCCTACACATATGAGGTGTTCTATAGCATATTCCCACGGCTGGGAACTCTCTGAGGTCTCCTCTCTGTGAGAGGGTGTTTTATACTCTACTAGCTTCCGCCCGTGGCTTCGCCCGCGTGGATGTCGGGATTCATCCCGACATCCAAACTGCTACCAGGATAAAAAGTATGTCCTTCCCCAGGATGCCATTTATCTCTTTGCCAAATCAGAAGTTCAGTGGTTTGGGTGTGAAAATATAACATACAGTTTCAAGTTCAAAACCTCCCCTTAAAAATCGAATTACCAAAAGTATTAATACTAATTTTCGAGTTAATCAAGCCACGCATTATAATCCTCCCCTGTAAAATTAACTACCCCTTTTCAACCCGTTAGGGGTAGATTTTCGAAAAACCCTGCTACATGTTATTCTTTATTTTTGGTCCTAAGTATAAACACTGAGTTTCGAGTGAATCGGACCGCGCATTCAAATTCTTCCACACAAACTTCAACACCCCTATAATTCCCCTTTGAGGGGTAGTGTTGAAAAACTTATAATGGTAAACTTTATTACTTACTTAGGCGAGTATTCTTCAAAAGTTTCAAGTTTATTAACATAATGAAGAAGATTATTCATATAAACTGTATCCTCCTCTTTTGACCCCCACAGGGTTAGAATTTAAGAAAATCGTTTGGGGTGCATTCATTACTTGACTCATAGATTTTTTATACTAATTTTCGACTTAATCAAGCCATGCAGTAAAATCCTCCGCTGTAAAATTGACTACCCCTTTTCAGCCCTTCAGGGGTAATTTCTCGAAAAACCCTGATACACATTATTCTTTACTTTCGATGCTAGGTATAAATACTGAGTTTCGAGTGAATCGGACCGCGCGCTAAAATTCTTCCATACAAACTTTGAAACCCCCCAATCTCCTTTTAGGGGGTAGTTTAGAAAAACATAAAATGGCAAACTTCATAATTTACTTTTTACTTTTAGTATTGATGCCAAGTTTCAAGTTTATCAACTCAACGAATAAGAATTTCCATACAAACAAAATCCCCCCATTTCACCCTCTTAGGGGTGGAATTTCGAAAAACCCTTTCTTAGTGGATACCTACTTTTCACGAAGAACACACCCTCCAAATTTCATGTCTCTGTGACCAGCGGTTTAGGCTGTGCGCTGATGTATCACTCAGTCGGTCAGGACTTTGAATTTTATATCTAAACCTATGTATAAATTATAAGAAATTTCTGTATAAATAAGAATGATATCTTGTTCTCTAATACCGAAAACAGTTTAAATTGTGAAATATAAACTAAATTACAAACAGAAACCATATTGTCCTCACAAGTCTCGTAATTTAAAATTTAAATTATTAGTTTCAGGGATTGCCCTTACTGCAAGGTTTATTCAAATTCATGAGCTATTTATAACTTTAGGGTCACTTGTTATACTTGTTATTTAAGCTGTAATATCGTGGGAAACTATGTTGGTAGCTTATGTAACTCCTCATAAATAACAAAATTCCCTAACAGAGAACGAAACTTTAACATAATTGTTATTATCAATAATGAAAATCGATTTATGTTGATACTTATACAGCTTATTGTCGACATACGATGAAGCTTTCTTTAATATTAAAATATTTAATGTATTGGTTCATTTTGCTTGTACAAAGCTTTATTTTAATTTTATTTAATTATTTAAAATTCATGCACAACATTACAGAATTGAATTCCAAGGCGTTGTACAGCGCAATTTACAAATAACAAAGTGACACAAATACATACTAAGTAGGTTAGATAAAAATACAATTTAAAAAAATAACACAAGGTAATAACAAAATTAACGAAGCAAAACACAATATAATAACACTTTGATAAGTTTGAAGGCGCGTCCCTAGCGCCATCTAGTGGGAATAATTAAACAACCTTATTTTGACATTTATTAACGACGAGAGTGGCAACGGTGGTGTCAAGCACTACTGTCACCAACGGTCACTCTAGCAGTCTAGCGGAACGTCATGAACGTCAGGCGGCCATCTTGACTCGTTCAGTTTGGACCGAACCACAGAGTAACTTATAATATAGGACCGAACGGTGGCGTGGTCGAGACGGTCACGTCACGACGGATCGCTTACGTCCTGAGTCATAATCCAGATCATAGTGGTGATATTTTTGTAATTTAAATTGAGGTTCCTAATTATAAGGCTGCTGATCGAAGACCTGTGTAGTTATTTCAGGAATACCTCGCGCGACTACCCACTTTAAGATGGATTCTGATATACGTACCCACGTGCCTATAAGTTAATAACACACACACATATAATAAGGATGATACTCCAGTGGCTGTCGTCCTATTTAAGTAATAGAAACCAACGTGTTATCATCAATAAAAAAAAAAAAAATGAAAATAATGACATAATATCTTACTCATCGGAATATAGACATAATGAATATGGCGTTCCACAAGGAAGCGTTCTGGGCCCAATATTATTCCTCATTTACATAAATGACATAATTAAAATAACTAATCATAAATGCATATTATTTGCCGACGACATATCTATTATAGTAACATCAAACAAAAAACATAATACCGTTCCAGATCATGAGCTTGACATTAATAATACTCGTACAATTAACAAATTACTGCATTGGCTTGACATTAATAAATTAAAGATAAATTTAGATAAATCGGTTTACATTCAATTTAATCAATCTAATAATTATAAATACGAAATTAAACTCAATATTAACAAACTCAAAGAAGTAACGCATGCAAGATTTTTGGGTGTTATAATTGATAAAGATATCAATTGGAAGGAACACATAGACAAGGTTAGCACTAAGATCAATAAATTTGTATACGCACTTAAACAAGTCAAAAATGTAACTAACATAAAAACTGCTGTATTATCATACCACGCATATGTCGAATCGGTACTATGTTATGGGCTTGTAATGTGGGGTAACAGCACCGACTTCCGTAGAGCATTCATCGCTCAAAAAAAATGCATGAGATCAATTTGTGGACTTAAACCTGACGACTCCTGTCAACCAATATTTAGGAAACTTGGTTTGTTACCGTTACCGTCACTGTACATTCACGAAATATGTATGTTTGTAATGAAAAATAAACAATTATTTAAGACTGCAAATGATGTGAATCCTCGGAACAGACGAGATCCCTATAAATTAGTTTGAATGATTTGCCTAGGCTAGCTAAGTACAATAATAACTGCCTAGCAATGTGTGTGCGCATTTATAATAAAATACTGAGGCACTTTAAAACATTAAATACTAAATTGTTTAAAACTAGATTTTATAAATGGTTACTCGAATATAGTTTTTATAGCTTAAAGGAATTTATAGATAAAAAATTTTGATGTTTTAATATAATTAATTCTTTTTTGATGTTCATTCTTAATGCCTTCTTACCAAAATCAAAATCAAAAGTCATTTATTCAAATTAGGCTGAGAATCAGCACTTTTCGAACGTCAAACTTACAAAAGACAGTCCCCCAAAAACGCCCGCCCTTCACCACTTCCTAGTGCTATCGCTGGGAAGAAGAAGTGGCGCAACAAACTCCCCAGCAGCACAGCTGTCTGTTTAGTTAGAATATAGTTGCATGTATACAATACTAGGAACCTATGTTCAGTAATGAACATTACAAGAAGCTTAAATTATTTGCCATATGTCAGCTAGCCACGCCAATATACCAACAAATATAATAAAAACTATACGTACTCAAGCTAAAAAATAATTAAGTAATTAAAATAAAAATAAAAACTCACACCTAAATAAAAGCCTCCAGGCATAAAGGGCGTGACAGCTTACATATTTATGCATTGCTGGGTTCGTCACATAGCTGTCACTTGCAGTCACAGATGATGAACTAGGACCATCGATGTGAAATAAATAAGTGAGTTAATACTAATAACAGTAACCTGTCAGTACCTAAGCTAATTCTGGAGAAAGAACATGAACATTGTCTTGAGTTAATTAGGGCGACCAACTATTCTTATCGAGTAAGTAGTCGTTGATGGAATAGTAAGCCTTTGAACAAAGGTTGGATTTTACTTGAGCTTTAAACGCATTAAAAGGCAAGTCTAGCAAAGAAGAGGGTATCTTGTTATAAAAGGTTATACCAAGCCCAACAAATGAGTTATGAACCTTATGAAGCCGGTGAAAGGGGGCACGTAGTTTGTCCTTATTTCTAGTGTTAACACTGTGAATATCACTGTTTTTAGTGTACAAGTGCAAATTTTGCCTAATTTATAGGATGTTGGCGAAGATGAATTGTGATGCAACCGTGAGAATACCAATATCTTTAAAAAAAATCTCTTAGAGAAACTCTAGCACCTAGCTGGTAAATTGCTCGAACAGCCCGTTTTTGAAGGACAAATAAGTCAAAGTCAAAGTCAAAACGTTTATTGCAAACTAAGTGTACAATGTTGGTGTTATGTTATGTTAGTAGATACTTGATAATATATTTCGTATATCAGCGGCTTTGCCCCACAGCAGAATACCGTAGGACATAACACTGTGAAAATAACTGAAATAGACTAAACGAGCTGTATCAACGTCAGTGTATTGTCTTACTTTCCTGACGGCGTAGGCAGCCGAACTGAGCCTTCCTGCTAGACTTGATATATGAGGTCCCCACTGAAGTTTGGCATCTACTGTTAGTCCTAGAAAAATTGCCGAGCCTACTGTTTCAAGCACCTCTTTGTTTAAGCGATTTTACCAATTTGCCTGACTTTGTTATTTTGCATGCTTTGTCTTATCCTAGTTAAACATTTTAGTGCCATGTTTTGTATTTAACACCATTTTATACCATGTTTTACGCAAATAAATATTTTATTATTATGTGGTTTATTTATTTATCTTTCTTATTTTAATACATTTTTAAATATTAGTATAAAAATAAACTCAAACTCAAACTCAAATCATTTATTTCAATTAAACTATTTACAGGCACTTTTGAATTGTCAAAATTAAATAGTCGGTCAGTTAGTCAGAAAGTTGAAGCTAGTTGCCCATTCCAAAGCGTAGATCTCTATGGAGAAGAACGGGCAAGAAACTCCATGGACACTCTTTTAAATCAAGACATTTTTACAAAATCCTGGTTACATTATTCTTATTGCTTCTATATGTGAGAACAATGTAAAAAAAAAACAAATTAAAATATAAAATTTAAAATATAAAATTAAAAATAAGCCTTGGCAGTTAAGAGATGACCAGTCTCAACTGATGGCGCCCGTTCACGAACATGACGCGTGGATCAGCACCACCCAGCTCAACCATTTCGTAGGGAACCGAATGATCCAACACATGCGCCACCACCAGTGAGACATTTAAGTGAGCATGACATATTCTCAACTGCCATGCTCTTTCAAGTCAACATCAAAATATCATAAAAAACGGATCCATGGTTCTTACATTTACAAAATTTTCAAAAATGCTTCTAAATTATACAAAACTATAGTTTGCAATATAATTAAGATGAGAGAAAAAAAAATAACTACCAATCATGAAGAGGTATTTAATACTGAAGAAGTTAATCCTGATGAAATAAAATAAACAAAAAAAAAGGGGAAGCATCTCCTCCAAATATTGAAATTGTGATCAACTTGTAAGCCCAACTGCCTGTGGAGCAGGACCAGCATTAAGCCAAGTATTTTTATCTACTATATACTCGTCCAACTTATAATATGCTTGTCTACATAGTGTGCGTTAATGCATGTTTTAAATTTCTTCTCATTTAGTTGAAGAATATCGAGTGGTATTTTATTATAACATTTTACACAGTACCCCATAAAAGAAGTTTTTACTTTAGACAATCTGAAGCGCGGTTGATCTAGTTTGTTCCTATTCCTAGTGTTAAAGTTATGCCTGTCACTTATCTTACTAAAAAGATGTAGATGTTTTCGAACGTACATAATGTTTTCGTATATATATTGACAAGGAACCGTCATGATGTTAATTTTTTTAAACAGTTGCCTTAGAGATTCGCGTCTGCTGAGATTGTAGATGGCTCTGACAGCCCTCTTTTGCAGAAAGAAGATAGAATCAATATCTGCAGCCCGTCCCCACAGCAAAATACCGTAAGACATGATGCTATGGAAGTAACTAAAATAGACCAGTCTTGCGGTTTCCACGTCTGTTAATTGACGGATTTTCCAGACAGCGTAAGCGGCTGAACTTAGCCGCCCTGCAAGTGATGTTAGGTGAGGACCCCACTGCAGCTTTGAGTCAAGCGTGATACCCAAGAAAACCGTACTTTCGACGAATTCAAGTATCTCCCTATTCAATACAACGTGACATTCACTACTTCTAACATTCGGTAAAGCGAATCTAATGCATTTAGTTTTTTTCTCATTTAATACTAAATTATTTACAGTAAACCAATTATGGACCATAAGCATAGCATTATTTACGTCGTCAAGCTGCTGTGCACGTCTGTCTACTTTAAAAATCAGTGATGTGTCATCAGCAAATAACACCATTTGTGGTCGAGTTTTTAGTAAATGAGGTAAATCATTTATATATACTAAAAATAGGAACGGCCCCAATATTGAGCCCTGCGGCACACCCATTTTGACTTTTAAACCCAATGAATTAACACCGTTTATTTGAACTTGCTGAAATCTATCATTTAAATATGATTTTATTAAGCTAACAGCTAGTTTACCCAGTCCGTAATGCTCAAGTTTCAAGAGCAGTGTTTCGTAATTCACGCAGTCAAATGCCTAGCACTGGGTGTACTATAGCACTGGGTGAACTATAGCACTGGGTGTACTATAGGTAAACATTTCGCCTGTTATGTTTAAGTCCCATGTAATAGGGCGAGCCTATCGCCATCAGCCGGCACAAATCCAGACTCCGGGCTGCTACTGAGAAATTCCAGATGGAAACACCCAATAACACTTTGCCCGACTTGTTAATTGAACCCAGGACCTCATGCTCCTCAGTAGCGCTTGGGACCACTACACCAACGAGACAGGTAAATTAAATTATGTAGGAAAATTCATAGGATTATAAACTCCGTGAGTATTAAACAAACAATATCATTTGCGTGGGAGTAACTTACAGCCACGTGTATGAATTTGATAAAAATAAAATTGACTCTCTTTAAGGCCGAGATTTATAAACGTTACTTAGCACCTACTTAGGTAAAGCGTTACTGCTGTCATTGTCACACAAATGCCAAACTACAAGTGCAGGATAGAGACGGTAACATGTCTAAGTCAAAGTACTAATTAAGTAACTTTTGTAGATCTCGGTCTAAAGCTATAACGGTCTGCGCGGTGGACCCACGAGCTCATGCGCAACAGTAGCGCTTGCGACCGCTGCACGAACGAAGCAGTCAATGATAATGAAAAGTCTTCATCTTGTAGCCTTGTCATCATAATCAGAGCATAATGTTCCCACTGCTGGGACACAGGCGTTCTCTCGATGAGAGGGAGAGGGCCGTAATCCACCACGTGGGCCCAGTGCGAGTTGGTAGAGTCGCGGCCGTTGCCACTGGGCCCCCACTGCACTCTGACTTTGACATGTGAAGTCTTGTTCTACGATTTAGTAATGTGTCTTGTAGTAAGTTCATAATAGCATGTCAGTTCACCAATGTGTTGATAAAGGGCGAAGAATTGAATCCTGAAGACAGCACAGTATTCTTGGGCATAACTTTGGATGCTAAGCTTCAGTGGGGTCCACATATAGATAAATTATCAAAAAAGCTAAGCTCCGCAGCATACGCGGTTAGAAAAATTCGTAATTTAACTGATATAGAGACAGCCTGTTTAGTGTACTTTAGCTATTTTCATAGTGTAATGTCGTACGGTATTCTATTGTGGGGAAATGCCGCTGATATTCAGACTATCTTTGTTTTACAGAAGCGAGCTGTTCGATCAATTTATAAATTGAGTCCGAGACACTCGCTCAGAGAAAAATTTAAAGAAATTAATGTTATGACTGTGCGTGCCTTCTCAGTATATTTATGAAAATCTTTTATATGCCCATAAAAATATAAAATTGTTTAAAAAGTACAGTGATATACATGATATAAATACTAGAAACAAACACAAATTTGTTGTACCTACAACAAGGCTCAAGAAAATAGGTGGCTCGTTCAGATGCCAATGTATACGCTTCTACAACAAAGTTCCAAGCCCCGTTCAAGATCTAAGCCTTAATTTAAATCATTCATTAAACGTAAGTTGTGCCAGAAAGCCTTTTATACCGTTAAGGCTTATATCGAGGGCAAAAAGGCTTGGGATTAAGCTGCTTCCAATTTTTACATATTGAATGTTTTTATTTTGTTTTGTTGTTTTTTTTTTTATATACATTTTGACATTAATGAATTTGATATATACTATGACATTTGCTTACTTTGTAAAGAATTCTATTATTTTAATTATTGTGAATGTAAAGACTATGTGGGTCATTTTATTTTTTATTGTTCTCTCTGTTCTGTTAGTTTTTGACATGGTCTGGCAGTTTGAGTAATTAATGTGATCTACCCAAATGTCCTTTCTTTGGTATTGTTCGTCGAACCGTTGAGCTCCTTAAGTTTTGAGTTGAGCTGCACGATTTCTGACATATGCGTGCACTGACTGGACAGGTCCTCTCAATCTGTGTGGTTCTTTCCTCAAAAGACCATCTCAGACATCGACTTACATGGTCTTCATATGATCTGACTAAGATTATGTCTGGACTTTAAAAGAGACTGTGACGTCTGAGTTTGTTTCGGCCTTTCTTCTCAGACTAGTCAGATAGGAAACGCCGACCTCATCTAGTTTTAAAATATGATTGACGTGTAAAAGTGTTTGTACAAACCTACTTACAAAATAAAATCATTTATTTATTTATTTAGTTACGGTAAGTGGCTTCATGAAACTTGCAGTGACGTACTAAACTTGTGCGGTGTATCGCTCACGAACGACTAGCTACTGCCTGCGACATCCTCTACGTGGAACTATGTACATGTCTGCTACTTAAGCAAGGCATCCCGCCTTCATAGTCTTTATTGGTTACTTTGCTACAATACAGGGTCAAATAAAATTAGCTAGCGAAACTCCGCACACGTGACGGGTATCGATGTCTGTACAGTTGACATGGACATCAGTTGACATGGACATCAGTTGACATGGAACTCTTGAACAGTTCATTTATAGCGAAAGCTTCCTTGTGAGCAAGAATTTTTGAAAATTCACCCTCTGAAGGAATAAAACAACGGATGTTTGTATGGAAAATCGGTATTTTTGACCATAGAAAATACCATTAGGCACACTCGTTGTGTAACCTACCTACTTCTAAAAATCATGGAGACCGTGAAAATGCTTCAATACTAAATGAAAGAGATAAATCCTAAGCTCAGTTTCGTTTTCATAACTCGAATGTAAGCGTTACCTCGAGCATCATTAACTTAAGATAACTTAATTCAGTACATTTTGCTTGACAACTTTATAACAATAAGTTCGCTAAGTCGTTACGAGCGAATCTCTCGCGATATCACCGCGTAACTTATGACTTAGATATAACTTGGATGATTTAATTAAATAAATGTGGGTGGTTGTCATGGCTCACGACCCTCGTTGGCTGAAGGGCTCAGCGGCTGAAAGGCTCAATGGCTAGAAGGTTTAAGGCTACAACTATTTAGCTGTGATAGTGTACGATGAATGTCGCCGACTTCCACTTAAGGTTGAATGCTCTTTAATGAGATTTTATTTTCAAGAACACATTGATCATGCTCTTGTCGCGGTATCTACAACGCCACATGCGAACAACGCGTCATATTGACGTCACGTAAATCCTGCATCTCGCAAGCAGACCTTACCGCGCAATTAACATAGATACAATTTCCCAAGATTAATCGTTGGGCAGTTGCCCGCCAAATACAACAACCGTCTGATCGGAGGATCCGCCCTTTTCTATGGAGGATGACTGAATTTTACACCCTGTTCCTCATCATACCTCTGTACTGGTGACCCCGAGTATGAACGTAGCGCAGCCTTCGTGCGAATATTTCAGCGTGACGTCATCATCATCACTCCCGCAAGCTTTAGCGGCGGATCAATCGTTGGGCAGTTGCCCGCCAGACACAACACCCGTCTGGTCGGAGGATCCTCCCTTTTCTATGGAGGGTAGGTGAACTTTACATCCTGTTCCTCATACCTCTATACTCTCTTGGAGTAAGACTTTAACGGACTGTAATATTGTGGTCAGGTTGTCATACCGTCTACAGCTTGCTGATATATTGCAAAGCTAGTATTGTGATCATTAAAATATTTCAAAAACCAAATCGTTTAAGTTTGTTTATGTATATGTCGGAGTCATTCGTTTGACTATTCGGAACGTTAGCGCCATCTCGTGGCGCTAGACAGAGTCTAGCCTGAGTTCGTTGAGGTGGACGAGAGGGACCTACAAGAAAGTTATGAGCAGAGCTCTCGGGATGATCGAATCATTGGACATCGTACGAACAACATGTGCTCAGAAACTGTCAGCGTTCCGTATCGTTGAATGTGTACCTATAGTGCGTGATTCGCTAGTGTGACTAACTTGTTCGTAAATTATAATCTGATTTGAAGTGCAAACCGTTTTTCTATTGTGTTAACCAACACTACCCATAGTACGCCCACAGTAATTAAAATATGCCTGATGCTAACGAGAGACAGACATACCATCTCCGATATATAGATAATAGTACAGGATGGCAGGGACTGGTACCTAACATGAAATGCTTATGTAACGCGTTGTAGGACGTTGTAGCACGTTGTAGCACGTTTTAGCACGTTGTAGCACTTTGTAGCTACGCCTGGTTGTAACTATACGTAGATGTGTGCCTCTGAGTTGGGTGCCGCCGAGACATACCAAAATCTAATGATCTAGAATCTGAATTAAACAGTTGCAGTCTTGAGATAGATTCCAGATTAATCAGTCGGCGTAACCGTAACACACTGTCAGTAGCAAGGCTTTCATTTTGAAAGTTCAACAACATGCATTGCGTTATTTACGTGTTGAGCAGACAAATTTTTCGAACATTTATGAAGCAATGGATTAGCAATTTGCTTCAAAATGATTCAGATGGAGATTGATAGTGTGCTACGCAATAAGGGTGCTGGTTGCAGTTTTGAATGTCCGTCAGTACTGCTCACGTAAGATTGGTTCCCCAGGTGCCTCTGACTGAACTGTTCTTCCTTTTTATCAGCGCCGGCTATACGAGATAAGGTCAGGCAGAAAGGATTAGCCTGTCAGCGAGGATGTTAGACCAGCTGCGACGACGCCCTGGGGTGCAGTGAGCTTGAAATTGCCACCGTTAGACGCCGTAATACGAACTGCAATCTATTGTGCAAACTACCATCTTTAAGAGACCTTAACAATTCCGAAGGGGTAGGCACGTGTACAGCCACTTCTGTCATACCTAAGTCACAAGACTCACATAGCATCATCATTTCAGATGAAATATGTCCACTGCTGGACCTATGTCCGAACTGATAAATGCGTGCACTGACTGGACAAGTCCACTCAATCTGTGTGGTTCTTTCCTGAAAAGGCCATTTCAGACATCAATCTACATGATCTAATAGTGGAGTTTCTTGCCCATTCTTCTCCATACGAAAACTACCTTTTGAAAGGGGCGACTAGAATCAATTTTATTTTAATTGAATTTTTGACGTTCAAAAGTGCCATTTATGTGCCTATTTGAAATAAATGATTTACTTTAACCAAGATTATGTCTGGACTTTAAAAAAGACTGTGACCCCTGAGTTTGTTTCGGCCTTTCTTCTCAGACTAGTCAGATGATAACGTCGACCTCATCTAGTTTTAAAATATAATTGACGTGTAAAAGTGTTTGTACAAATCTACTTACTTATATAAAATCATTGATCATAGAACGACACTATCAATAACACGGAGCCACGAATCCAGTCTAAGGGCCAACATATCCTAATGACAATGTAATGTACGTCTATGCATGGCGGCGCAGCAAGAGATGGCGGGATGATCTGGGACGCGTACCGCGAGGGCTGGTTCGAGGTGGTCTGGAAAAAACATTTCCAGACCACCTCATGGATTTGGCGAGGCCTTTGCCCAGCAGTCGGACAGTATAAACAAAAAAAAAAAGAAAACCTGAGAACCGACTCAAGACAGCGTATCAGTCAAGCTTGTAAATACTTGTACTCGTAAAAGAAAACATCTACTTAACTCGAAAACCAAAGCTACGATACAATTAAATGAATAATTAGTAGAATGTCCTTTGTTTAACAGCTCGCGAGTATCTCGAAGCTGCGCAGAAAAATACTATCGACAATAACACCCTCCACGTTCTGCTGCAATAGCGTCGGGTAGGTAAACAGTTCTCGTCCCACGCCGCCGCGCCGCCCGCCGCCGCCGCGGTGCAGGCGACACGGCCGCTGACCCGCACCGCGGAGTAGCGTCAACACTTTATGTAACTGAACTTTGTAAATAAGTTTGTTTTGTTGTGGTAGGGCTGGTAGGTTAGCTTTTTAATATGGTAAAGTGTGTATACTGATGTTATTGAATGGGAAAGTTTGTTTATTTGTTTCCTTCGCACGGGTACATAATCGGTTTTACTGTTCCAACTTTGGAACAGCAAAACCGTGTCAAGCGTTCCAGTTTGCTTGACTGCATGTTTCCACTGATAGCTTCTCTAGGTGTGTAAAGCCAAGCACATGACGGTCGCAAACGGCCGCAGTGCAATGCATTTGCAGTATTTGCACACAAAAAGTAAGGTGCGGCCCGTCTGTAATTTGCGTTGGTCCATAGAAAATGCACGAAAGTGATGAAGGAGGATTTTCTTTTCCTTCAAATTCTCCGCTATCCTTCCAAAAACAGGTAAGAAACACAGTAGGTACAACTGTACGGACTATAAAATGATACAACGGTATAATGATTACGTTTATTCCATGCGAACGTGTTTACATAACGCGCCTATCTCTGTTTTTTCGAAACAAAAACTTGATGGCAATAAAAGATTTTTATTTTAAAACAAACTTTCAATGAACTTTTTACTTACTACTAAATAAAACTTCCGCAAACATTGAAAGGACGGTGGGCAAAATACACCCCGCTCTGCCAGCCATATAATAAAATATAACTCAAAACGTCTAAAAAAAAATAAGCATTTTTAATTATTGACGCATTAAAAAATATCCCCGAGGTCAATACAAATATTTTTACTAGTAGGCACCGCTATTTAATATTATTGTTGACTATAATAACGTTTGTCTTATCGAAAGACCTTCGGTGCTCCAACACTGGCGACATGAAGGACGCGGTTGAGCAGAACCGAGGGTCGAAAGTGTTCGCTCAGCAATATTTTCTTAAAAGCTTGAAGCTTGTGTTAAAGTGTAAGTAGGGCGTTCATCATCAGATCAGCTCCATGTCATAATAATATTACATTGTCATTCGATTTACATATTAATGCAAAATAGTTCAATCAGAAACAGAGAAGTCGGTCAAATTTTACTTGTAAGATTTCATTACAGACACCGGAACAGGTGAACCTAAATAAAAGTTTATAAAAATTAAGAAAAAAAAAAAACAACGCGAAGCTTCTCTTTTACAAGAAATACTACTACTCAGCAATATTATGAAGAAATGTGAACTAGTTCATGTTTTAGTTTGAGAGCGTGTCACGTGTGGTCGCGTCATACTGCTCCCGGTAGCGGCGCAAGGTCGGTCAGCTCATTCACGGCATTATGTGTCGCCGGTGCTATTCAACTGCAGGCATTCAATCTGTGCACTGCGCTACAGGAACCACTACTCTTAGATTGCAATGTGACGGGAGCGAGTGCTTATGCTCGCTGAAATAGTTGGGATAAGTTTAAAGCTGGAATGAATTTGTTGGAAAAAACGCCTAACAAACCGTATTTCTTTGACAGTCGTTGCAGGTAGTTAACCTTTAACTACTGACGTGGGTGTCTCATAGACGGGGAGTTCACAAATATAAGCCGTATTTCAAAGCCTTTAAAGATACACCCGCGCCCTTCCCTGTAGCTTCGGGATTGAACACGTCGATCATTCAGTCGAGCGCTCGCTGGCGGCGCAACAACACGTTCGGCTGTGGAGCTGCGCAGTGTCTCTCAGACGTAAGGTCAGTATTAATGTTGCGAGTCTTTTAGACGTCAGACCATTATTAGTGTATTTCTTTCTAAGTGTCTACAAGACGTCACCTCATTATTTATCGTATTGTTTTAGATGGACCAACCAAGTACGTCAAAAAATAGCCGTAAAAGAAAGAGAGTGGTTGCTTCTACTAGTGAGGACTTCGAAAATACTCTACAATGTTGGTTAGAAACGGAAATTGAGGGCGACTTTAGCGATGTTGACGATGATCAGGCAGACCCCGATTTCTTCTTACAATCTGATCATGATACGGAATCTGAACAGTCAGGAGACGAACAAAATAAGGAAAATGAGAATCAGTTACAAATCAGACCGACCACCGTGTCTCCTCTTGATGCCAACCAAATTCCAGAACCAGCAACTGTAAGTCCTAATCCAGTTTCTTTTAGTAATCAGTATTATTATGGGAAAAATGGTTTCAAGTGGTCATTTGAAGAACCTGTTATCAGATCGAGTCGTACAGCAAGTCATAACATTGTTGATATTCCTCGACAGCAGCCCAAAACATTTATCGATTCGGAATCTCTACGGCTTGAATTATTTGACACTATTATGATTGATATGATTGTTACCTATACTAATAAAAAATTATCAGAAGTCTGCACGAAGTATAAAAACCCAAATAAAATTGAACTAAGACCTACCGATCGTGAGGAAATGAAAGCTTTCTTGGGTTTATTATTTTATACCTCAGTCTTCAAATCGAATCACGAGAACACCAAATACATTTTTGCTACTGATGGTTCTGGACGTGAAATATTTCGTTGCGTGATGTCTCAGTTCAGATTTCTTACCCTCTTGAACTACATTCGTTTTGATGACAGTAACACTAGATCGAAGCGCCTTGAAACGGACCCATTGGCTGCAATTTCAGAAATCTTTCAACTATTCATTGCCAATTGCAAGAAGGCATATACTCCCGGAGCTTACCTATGTGTAGATGAAATGTTAGTTCCATTTAGAGGCAGATGCAAATTTATTATTTATATGCCGAAGAAGCCGGCCAAGTATGGTCTGAAGATTTTAGTTGTATGTGATGCAGAATCTTTTTATGTATATAATGCATACATTTACCATGGAAGAGACTCCGATGGGCTGGGACTAAACGAAACCGAGAGAAAGCTCGCCATACCAACTCAGTCTGTATTACGATTGTGTAAGGATTTTGAAAAAAACCAATCGCAATATTACAGCCGACAATTGGTTTAGCTCCATAGAATTAATGGAGCAGTTGAAAGACAGAGGTCTGACGTATCTTGGAACTTTGAAAAAAAAATAAAAGGGACATCCCACCTGAATTTCAAGCATGTAAAACTCGCCAACCTCAATCATCTTTACACGGATTTACCAAAGACTTCACTATTGTTTCATATGTCCTTAAAAAGGCAAAAGCAGTATTATTGATTTCTTCAATGCACCACACAAAGCAATTGGATCCACTATCAAAAAACCGGAAATAATAATAGATTATAATAAAACAAAAGGGGGTGTATATGAAATCATCGACAAAAAGTGTTCCAATTATTCATCAAATCGTAGAACCAGACGTTGGCCGCTCGCAATTTTTTTCAGAGTCTTGGATTTGAGTGGAGTCAACGTCTATGCTCTGTACAAGACCTGCACTGCTGTTGCTGATATTCCCAGAGCACAATATCTTCAGAACCTTGCTTACAGTTTACTTTTGCCGCACCTGAAACGCCGCGTATACAATAATAGATTGCCGAGAGAATTGCGATTGACGATCGCACGCGTACTAGGTCCAAATAAGCCTCCGGAACCTGAAACAATACCCCCTAATAGTACAGAAGCAACGAGAAAAACATGCAAAATCTGCCCATCAAGACTCAAAAGACGTACTAAGTACTATTGCATCGAATGTCGCAAGCCTATTTGTCTTGGATGTTCAAAAACTATATGCGTGGACTGTGTAGACAACAAGTAATTTGTCCCAAAATATTCACGTGATTTGAGAAGCAATTGCTACATAAGCAATACTTTAATTTAGACTGATATTTTAAATATAAGAAATTTGCCAAAAAACGTCCAAATAATTATATTGTAGCTAAGATTATAACATATATTTTTTTAGTTAAGCAAAACATAGTTTATATAATTTGATCCAAATAAATACTGATTCCATTTGAAAATGTTGTTGTTTTTGCACTTCCTTAATAGAACAATAATGAACAGATCATAATATCAGTAAATATTGTGCAAATAGTTAATAAAAATCATAAATAATCCATTTCGAGACATTTCTGCTAAATGTTAGTATCTCTGGCTTTAGATTCCGTTGAGATCTCAGGTGGCTACAGTCAAACATATATAATTAGAACGTCAGGATTGAGGAGCCAAAGAAAATGCGTTCTTCTAGAAAATTTACTCAGTTTTACTATTTTGTTTCTATACTGCAAAAACAAACACAACACCTGCTAAATGATCATTATGTTGAATATATTAATTGATCGCTCACATCCAATAGAAATTCACCTCTTGAGTTTAGATTGGGGAGCCATACTAAAAGTGTTGTACTTTCTTTCATTTTAGCGCTACAGAAGCTAAATTTTTAGAAGGTAATATGCACAATTGCTGCTAAATGATACAAAATTTTCAAAAATATTCGTCTATTACTTAACGAGTTCCAGGTGGCTCCTCAATTCAGACGTTTAGATTGAGGAGCCACTTTTGCATTAATATAACTAGTGATATATTTTGCTGCTAAATCTAGAATTCGTGCTGCAAAATCAGCTACATTGCTGCTAAATAATGGTGAGATCAGATTTAAAAAATCTGATGTGGCTCCTCAATCCTTACGGATATGTAATTTTTTCCATGACTCAATAGGTAATCACATCAGATTACCTATTGAGTCATAGAAACAATACAGGCCATTTTACCTTCCTAAACTTTTCGCGAGTCATTCACAATAATCAATCAAATCGCTTTTAACCTAAAAAGAATAAGAACAGTCCCGTTCGTCCCTCCATCATTCTTTCTCCTCGCTCTATAAGTTACAAGGTGCGGGCGCCATCTGCTGCCATTGTGTGCAGATGGCTCTGTCCACAATGGACGACGATGGACAATAGTTTTCATTAGATGACACCCAGTCTTCAATGATGAGATACAGAATGAAATATTATGCAGATGTAGTAACATAGTGCTTCATTGATAAACTCGATAGCAATTGGAGTTATGTAGCAATTGTGGAATGTTTTTAATTAACAAAATAATAGGTTGTTGGAATGTTACGGCCATCGGACACTTTAACAAACTGGGGAGCTATGGAATGTTTTAACTTTTGTTCTCTGACACGGGAGGCGCGTTAGTAGAAAAGTAACAGTTAGTGTAGTGTTGTACTTTTATATTTTTGGCTTTGATCCTTTGTAGTAGGTAAAAACAATATTGTTTAGCGAGCAGCCTGCTGCATCAGATTTCTCGTCATCATCATCATCATCAGCCTCCAGTAGTCCACTGCTGGACAAAGGCCTCTCAAATTGCACGACATTCAGCTCGATTTTCGGCAACTAAGCCAGCTGCTCCCAGCTACCCTGTGAAGATCGTCGCTCCACCGACCCTAAGGGTAATCTCCGGAGTTAATGATTCAATTCTAAAAAGGTTTTCACTGGTAGAAAGCAACATTATGTGTGAGTGCTATAGGCTATCTAAATTATGTTTACAGCATGCATTTTGGCTGAGTTATCACAACTTTTGTCTAGCAAGTCGGAAAGAAATACCTCTTAAAACAGAATTATTTGCATGCGCTGCCTAAACAGTTGTGTATAACTAAAAACAATTTATGGCAATCTGGTCCGCCTTAAATAGTTCTACAAAAAAGTCCGCGACACCATATTTCTATCTTTTATATTTTATCTTTTAATATCGCTTTTATGTTTTAAAAAAGTATTTTTTTACGTATCAAATAAATTATTTAATGATCACAAGGATATCAAGGAGATAAGATTTGCCCTTTACAGTATGTCAATTAGTTTTACAGTTTCGGAGATAATATTTTACTAAAAACGCAAAATGCGGCTAAAACATCCACGAATACAACTTTCATTCATCGCGTGCACATGCTTTGTGCAGACGTTTTATCCATTCGCCCATAGACAAAAAATTTCACGCAGACGAAGTCGCGGGCAGAAACTGCTAGTCTTCTATAAAAACGAATAGCTCTTCAATTAAACTCGACTAACTCCAACAGTTAGTAACTAACTGAAGTTTAACCTCCGCGTGCATTGCGATCAACTCTACTTATTGTGTAAGTTGTACCACGCGGCGACAGCATAGGAAGAACAATCCGAGGGGCAATTCTCGTAGTTTTACGGCCTGATCTCAGTTTCAGTCTTTCAAAAACACCTCTAATTTACCGACATGTTTTAAAAGTTTTTTACATTGATTGTCGCGATCTGAAGGCCAATTCTCGTAATTTAAAACGTTCAAAATCTAAGTAGTCGCAGTCTCATGTCGGTGACAAACAAATGTCAAAAATTTGTCAAAATGTAGGGAAATTAGAAGTATTTTTTGACAGATTGAGACTGAGATCAGACTGTGAATGTTCTTAAAATTACAAGAATTACCCCTGAGATTGCGACTAGATTTTGAACGTTTTTAATTGCGGGAATTGGCCTTCAATTCTCTTAGTTTATTTATTTATTACTTTTAAGAAGGCTTACAGACTACTTAAGTAATTACAAATATAGGTAACAACAACACATTACCGAGTTGCTAACAACAAGCCTCCACAGTTACTATATAACATATCGATTACTTAAAGCCGGACAATTCGACAACACGGTTAGCGCAGTGGCTGAGCGATCGGACTGCTGCGCTGCGTGTCGCGGGTTCGATTCCCGCACAGAACAAATATTTGTAAGTCCTACATGTATTTGTTCCGAGTCTGGGTGTTTTTCTATCTATAATGTTCGGTTTGCTCGTTAGGATAAATAAAAGTGGACTGTATAGTAGATATAGGCTTGCTGTATTGCCGATTAAATTCCCAAAAATTACAACTGTCCCGGACAAACAATTAATAACTTGAGAGTATCGTCCGTCGCGGTGGAGTCCGTTGAAGCGAGTGTCCGCCGGCGTCCGCCTCGCTCACGCGCCGACGGCGATGACGCGTAGGTCGGTCACGTCGTCTGCGCGTGCCCGCTGCGTGTTTGTTGGCTGCGATCCCAACACTCGAGCGCCGCTCGCTCGCCGACGGCGACGACACGTAGGTCGGTCGGTAAATGTATATAAGTAGTTTATCAGCCATCTTGTTACCATGACACAAGCATTAGGTTGCTTAGCTTGGGACTAGATGGCGCTGTGTGAAATGTCCAGGGATATTATTATTATTAATTAAAGTACATTGTGTTCATAAGTAAGTAGGTTATAGTATATAGTTGTACTTACTAGCACAGTGTTGTTTTTGGAACTAAGTTCCATATCGCGCGTTGCGAAAGGGGGCTAGACGGAAAAAATTAAGACCAAAAGTTGGAACGACACTTTTTGCTATAGTTGTAAGCCGTGCGGCGTGCGCGTGTTTCTCTGTCTGTCTTTCTCTCTCTTTCTTATAGAAAGCAAGCCAGTTATTTTCGTTTCGTCTTTCTATTTCGCATTGAACAGTGTGGTGTCGCGACGATTATTTTTGTTGAGTTTACCAGGTTTTTTGTACATAATAAATAATAAAAAATAATAACAACTTCGTTCCATCTGGGTGTCCCTTGACACCTCTCAAGTTTTTTTTTTTTTAATACTAATAATTGCTATTACAATTTTTAAATTAAAATTGATTAACATACCATTTTTTTTTTTTTTTGAGGATGGGAAATCATCAAATGACCTTTCCCGCTCTGGGTGGAGCGGAAGGGAGTGTCAGACTCTTACTGACTAAAACCCACCCGTGTTCCTTCCTTAGGCCATTATGTTCCAGGGCAGCGGTAACCCCTTCGGACGATCCCGCTACCCATTAGCATACCATCACGCCTGTGTCGCTAAAGTTTAAGCAGAGGTGTGCCTATAGTACACCCACGTCACCAGTAGCCAGTGTCCAGCTCTTCTCGGGGAGTTGCATTTAAAGTAACATGGGACAAAAACGTGTGAAAAGTCTTCAACCCGCGTGCCTGTAGCATAATCAGTCTATAATGTTCCCACGGCCTCCGCACAGGCCTCCTGTCTGTCAGAGGGAGCAGACAGTAGTCCACCACGCGGGTCCAGTGCGGGTCGGTAGATGTCACATGTCGTCGAATTGTTGGTTCTAAGTTCGGTTTCCTCACGATGGTTTCCTTCACCGTTTTTGAGAGCAGTGGTAATGAAATAAATAACACAAAGTAGAGCGCCTGCCCGAGTTCGAACTCACGACCCACAACTCGTAAGTCGGGGCCCGTACGACTGGGCCAGCACTGCTCTGATGAGGTTAACATAAATGTTTACAATATGAGCGCTTTAAGCTAGAGGCCTTAAATAAAATTAATTGGCATTTAGCCCCAGTTTAAATCATTTCCAATAGAGTCAGCTGTCAACTGAAGCCATGCTCAGCAACAGACGATGTTAGATCCTCGTTCTCGTATGTCTATCAAAGTTTGTACCTCCATTATTGAGACTATAGCGCCGTACTTAGCCTTAATATTTAATTTGTGTGTGGATCAAGGAGTCTTCCCGGATCTCATGAAATACAGCAAGGTGATACCACTTTTCGAATCGGGGGACAGTAAAGTTACCAATAATTATAGACCCGTATCCGTGTTACCGGTTTTCAGCAAGGTGTTTGAAAAGGTTATGCTGACCAAATGCTCAATCATTTTAACACCAATAAAATATTGCACGACCAACAGTATGGTTTCACCAAGGGACGTTGTACGACTGATGCCGGTGTCACTTTATTAAAACACATTTTTACGGCATGGGAAGAGTCCTAAGACGCCATAGGAATTTTTTGTGACCTCTCCAAGGCTTTTGATTGCGTCGACCACGAAACCTTACTTTTAAAACTTGAGCATTACGGACTTGGAAAACTTGCGCTCAGTTTATTAAAATCTTATTTAAATGATAGACAACAGCAAGTTCAAATAAATGGTGTCAATTCACTCGGTTTAAAAGTAAAAATGGGTGTACCACAAGGCTCGATATTAGGTCCTTTCCTATTTTTAGTATATATTAATGATCTACCCCATTTGTTAAAAACCCAACCACAGATGGTGTTATTTGCTAACGATACTTCCTTGATTTTTAAAATTAATAGACGTGCATCAAATCTTGACGACGTAAATATCGCCCTACTGCAGATCCAAAGTGGTTCACTGCTAATAATTTAGTATTAAATGGGAAAAAAACGAAGTGCATAAGATATTCTTTACCAAATGTCGAAAGTAGTCATTGTGAGATAGAATTGAATCAAGAGAAACTAGAATTCGTCGATAAAACTGTTTTCCTGGGGATCACGCTTGACTCAAGGCTTCAATGGGGTCCTCACTTAACATCCCTTGCAGGACGACTAAGTTCAGCAGCATATGCTGTGAGAAAAATCCGTCAATTTACTGATGTTGATACCGCGAGACTAGTCTATTTTAGTTACTTTCATAGTATTATGTCGTACGGTATTTTGCTATGGGGACGGGCTGCAGACATCGAGTCTATTTTTATTCTGCAGAAAAGAGCCATCAGAGCCATATATAGCCTCCGCAGGCGTGACTCTCTAAGGGAATTGTTTAAAGATATTAACATCATGACGGTACCTTGTCAATATATCTATGAAAACATTATGTACGTAAGGAAAAATCTACATCTTTTTAGTAAAAGAGGTGAAAAACACAATTATATCACTAGAAATAGGGAGTAATTAGTTCAACCAGGTTTCAGGCTGGCTAAAGTAGATTCATCTTTCATGGGGTACTGTTTAAAATGTTACAATAAAATACCTCCCCACATAATAGAACAGAATGAAACGAAATTTAAATCGTGTATAAAACGCACACTATGCAGCCAGGCATATTATAAATTGGGGGATTACATCGCTGATAAAAATGCTTAGCTAAACGCTGGTCCTGGTCCATAAGGACGCATAAATAAATTGATTAGCATTTGAAAATACTGTTGGAGCTGCTGAAAATTTTAAAATACTTTTTTTTGCATTATATAAACTCAATCTCCTAGTATTGTATAATGGTATTGCACATGTGTGAGTACTATGTATATACTATAAAGCTACCATTTACTGGGTACGTCTTTCATTGACTTGAATGTGCCCTGGCAGCAGAGAGTATGTCATGCTCACTCAAATGTCTCGCTGATGGTGGCACACGTGTTGGATCATTTGGCTCCCTTCAAAATGGTTGAGCTGAATGGTGCTAATCCATGCGTCATGTTCGTGAACGGGCGCCGTCAGTAGGGACTGGTCATCTTTTTGCTGCCATGGCTTATTTTAATTTAATTTAATATTTGAATTGTTCTTATTTTTATTTTTCTAAACTTTTCATTATGGACGCTTTTAACGTTCTGCATCGTTCTCACATGCATAATTTCTAACTTGAATGATGTAACCAATACTTTGTAACCATATTATATTGATTTAAAAGAGTGTCCATGGAGTTTCTTGCCCGTTCTTCTCCATAGGTACCTACGCTTTGGAATGGGCAACTAGCTTCATTTTTCTGACTGACCGACTCCTTGACAATTCAAAAGTGCCTATAAGGTTTAATTGAAATAAATATTTTGAGTTTGAGTTTGAGTTTAATAAGGAATTCATCATGAAAATTATTCCTTTTGAACATCAATTTAATTTGTAATTTCTGTCGAAACTGTCATAATACGACACTAACGAACACACTAGGTAATTGTTTCACTGAATTAATCACGCGGGGTGTCCATTCACCACGAAATGGATTCAAATAATATTTAACGACAATTCCTCCATTAATAAAACACGTCGCCCTGATAACCGTAGGGGGTGGGCAGACAAAGCTCGCTCGTTATTTGAGCGAAATAAAATTGAATTAGTTCAAGTTCGGCACAATGCGACGCCCGCCATCGCTTTGTTCTTGTCACCGTGTGACGGGAAGCGGAGGTGACGACAGTGGAGTTACAATTACTTTGGACGTGCGAGTACGAACTGTAATGATATTCGTATAGGAGCGATAACTTCGCTCATTGTTGAATATTCGGTTCCTAATTTTGAGAACGGTCTAACAAAAGTCCATGAACTTTTGCAGCCTATCATCAAAATTCACACAAAATTGTTAAATTTTAAACGCGTACCGCAAGGGTTGGATCGAGGTGGCGCTAGAGAAGGATGCATGGAAGGATTTGGGGGAGGCCTTTGCTCAGCTGTTGGACAGTGTAGGATAAATAAATAAAAATAAAAAAAACATTTCAATATAATAATAGCTGAGAGTTATTTAATAATATATAATTGCTCAATATACGACTACAATACAAAATAGAATACAATATAAAACTATTGAAGTGAACTGAACTGAACAAGACTGAAGTGTTAATCGCCTTTTTAGGGTTCCGTAGCCAAATGAGAGGTTTCTATAATATTGGAAGTTCCTTATCGCGCGTTGCGAAAGGGGACTAGACGGAAAAAATTAAGACCAAAAGTTGTAACGACACTTTTTACTATAGTTGTAAGCCGTGCGGCGTGCGCGTGTTTCTTTCTCTCTCTCTCTCTCTCTCTCTTTGAACTTCGTTCCACCCGGGTGTCCCTTGACACCTCTCAAGTTTTCTTTTTTTTCTAAACTGAATAGTTTGCGCGAGAGACGCTTCCAAAGTGGTAAACATGTGTGTCCCGCCCCCCCTGTAACTTCTAAAGTAAGAGAATGATAAAACTAAAAAAAATATATGATGTACATTACCATGTAAACTTCCACCGAAAATTGGTTTGTAAACTTCCACCGAAAATTGGTTTGTAAACTTCCATCGAAAATTGGTTTGTAAACTTCCACCGAAAATTGGTTTGTAAACTTCCACCGAAAATTGGTTTAGTAAGTAGTTTTTTTGAATACGTCATAAATCGTAAACCGCAATTTCCCTTTCATTCAATCAACTCAACGGAACCCTTCATGGGCAAGTCCAACTCGCACTTGGCCGCTTTTTTTTGACGTTCAAACATGCATCTTAATGGCCTACGTACTTGAAAAATTGATTTGACTTCGACTTTCGTTGCTGCCCTGACTGTACCAAGACTAAACTTGTTCTGTTTAGGGGACTAATGTTTGGGTTCTAGACTTTCTAGTGGACGTGTTTAAATACATATGTAAAACCTAAAGCCGCAATCTTTTAAATAATTTAAATAAGAAGTAGAATCAGTTCAATTTTGAATTTTTTGGTAACCATTGATATAATAAGTATCATGTTTGCAACGCTTTAATTCTTCTAGTACGTCGGAGCAACTATGAGTAGGCATTGTAATTTTATCTGAAACATGTGCCTACACATTTTAAACTTCCAACCTAATTAGTTAGTGGCTGAAAACAAGCTCTGTTATTTTCCACACCCGCTCGCAAAGTTCCCTAAATCCAGGATCCGCTGTAATAGAACAATGTTGTTTTCCGAGAATCGACGTGTTGGCGTGAAATCCCGTCATCTCTGTGTATAATAAAGCCTGCCTTCCCAGAATATAAGTTTTGTGAAAAGCAATATTTATTTATCGTTTCCTGTGAAAACTAACATCTAGTGAAGTTTATGAAAAGTACTAACGTACTAACAAAATGTTTATTCCTCGCCCACTTCTGTTAGGGGACGTGCTCTGAACAGACAGCTGTGCTGATGGGGAGGTTGTTGCACCACTTCTTCTTCCCAGCTATAGCATTAGGAATTGGATATTCTACATTTTTTAAGAAAATCTTGCTCTTCTCTGGACGTAATTTTCTGCCTACCTTAGTTTATCTTTCTCTAATTCATTGGATGAATTAGAGAGAGATAAACTACCGCTCACTTCAGCGATAACAGTTTGAAACAAGTAGGTAGCTGTAGGTACAAGTAGTACCTACAGGTATCTAGCGTGGAAAACCAATTTATAAAATCAATCCTTGTAATCTGGAACGCATCCAACTAAAACGAACTTGTGTTGACAGCGACAGTGCGCGCCGACAGTAGATCAACCAATTATATTCATTACTAGCTTCTGTCCGTGACTCCGCATGAGATTTCTTGTTTGAACATAAAATATATCCTACATGATGACAGTAGGTATTGATGAGTGCCACTATGTAAAATATCTTTATATGGAAAGCTACAGAGCTTGCCATTAGTGAAAGAATTTTCTGAATCGGATCAGTAGTTCCGGAGATTGCCCCCTACATACAAACTCACAAATATTACTTCTGTATAATATCAGTGTAGATTATGGCATGATGTACTCGTATGTACAATCTAGGCAGCCATCTTTGAGTTCATGAGAAACAATCAGTATAATAGTGTTATGTAACGAGCTTGAGTGCTTCTGAGAAATACGAACATAGCTAAGGTATGTAGATAGTGCGAAGTGGTGATAGTACGCAGAATTGCGAATGAAAAGGTTTTATTATTATTCACGAAGTGACACACGCTTTACTTGTGGTTAACAAGTGTACGAATACGCTGTGAATTTTTGTGTAAGCACAGGATCTCTCGGTACCGTCCGAGACGATGGCGAAGTCGGAAGTATGTGTGTGTGTATGTGTGCTATGTGCAGACGCTACTCGTTTTAACGCACACATTCACAGCGTGTTTGTACACTTGGTTCTCACAAGTAAAGCGCGCGTCGCTTCGTGAGATAAAAATATTGTACATGTTCGCTTAGTATCAATAAAAAGACTAAAACCACTTAAAAAAACCTATTGAAAAAATAGCCACATTTAAATAGGTTTTTTTAAATACATAGTTTTAGTCTTTTTACATTCATACTATTTTTATTATTACTTTGTGTCGGGGGTTTTTTAAATTTTTAATTTAGTTTTTATTTCATGCTTTTTGTAGGGACTCCTTATTATTTCATTTCTTTTATTTTCTTGCGTTTTAAGATTCAGGTAATTTTGTCAGGTTTTTTGTAATTCGCTATTATGTGGTGGCGGCCATCTTAGATTTGAAATTTAACATAGTGTATAGTATTCTACTAGTCAAGCCCTTTCATTTCATACCCATATTGAGGGAGTTGTGAAAAAATATGTAATCCGCCATTTTGTGGCGGCGGCCATCTTGGACCGATATCCATCAAACATTGCTAAGAACACTCCCGACAAATTCACATTTCAAACAAAAAAAAAACAAAATCAAAATCGGTTCATCTGTTCGGGAGCTACGATGCCACATACACACACACACGCACACACACACGCACCCCCGCACGCACCCCCACACACACACATACACACCCCCCCACACACACACACAGACACAGACACGTGAAACTTATAACACCCCGTCGTTTTTGCGTCGGGGGTTAAATTGGTTTCATTACTTAAATGGGCAAAGTGTGTAGAATATTGATAAACTGATCCACCGAACCGCGCGTTACAAAATTTTGATTCAGTGCGATAAGTGGAAGTGCTTAGGTGCCGTTCGGGCAAGTGCTGTTGACATCAGCCAGTCGATTCTGTAAAAATCTCACCGTGAAAACTCAAGTGAAGTGAGCTTGATGTGAGTGGCCAGTAGTGTCAATCTCTAGTATTATTTGGAATGACAGCTCTCTCCACGCTCACTTCACCTAAGTTTTCACGGTGAGATGGTTACAGAATCGCACTGCAGTACTCTGAGTGGAATACCTCCTTTGTTCACTTTGATTTCCCCTTTTATCGTAAATTGTTCGCTGAAATTACAAGCATAAAACTTTGAAAATACTGAAAAATAGTGAAAACAGAATACTTACTCAATTTTAGCAATATTGAAATTCTTACACGTTACCAAAATACTTAAAAATATGTTAGAATTGATTTATCATTCCAATATCCTCTGAACTTGCCCAGTCAGTGAGAAACTTTTACCTTTAGATTCTGGAAAATGTCGAGATTGGTTACATAGTCAAAGTTTACACAAGTTGGTGCGGCTGCAGTTTTCAAGTAGAACAATTGTACCTAAAGTCAAGTTAAGTTAATTACTAAGAAAACCAGAGATCGCAAGAGCTAGGCTTTTTTCTCTGAACCTTGTAACTCGGTACGTCCATTCATACAAAATTTTGATTTATTTTTGGTTGAATTTTATACTTTTGTGATATTGGACCATAATAATACCAGCTTATTATTATCCCACTTTGTAACAGTCCATTTACCAAACATGGTCTTAAATTGTGTATCTATAAATTGGCGATGAGTAGTGAGTCAGGGCGGGGGTTTAGAGTCTGTATCATAAACTCTGTGAGGTACTCACTAATTATTAAGTTAGTCCACATGACCACCGTCTTCGGAAACCTACAACACTAAACTTTGTTGCCGATCTTAGACAAAGTTCAAAAGTCTCTTTGAACTTTGTTTCTTAGCTCTTGTTAATCACTTTATTTGTCAAATGTGGGTATGTCGGCTCGGATGGCGCAGTGGCCGAGCCATTGCCTGCTAAGCTTTGCGTCGCAGGTTCGATTCCTGCACGAAACAGAATAATATTTGTATGGTTTACAGATAGTCTCCAAATCTGGCTGTACCTATGTATGTTAAGAATTAAGTGGATCAGTAGTGAATAAAGAAAAAGCTTATATGCACGACAGTGCGATCAAACATGGTGAGGGCGTACCGCGTACGTTGTTTCTGATCTACGTAAACGACCTATGCTCTCTTGAATCCCGTAATGCCACTAACTCGCGGAACATACCGCAATAATCTTTCATGCGAAAACCTGGATTGATGTCGTTTGTGTAGCTCAGGAGATCCCTCCTGAGCTCGGAAACGTTGATATCAGACTGCAAAGCAATTTGCTGGCTTTTAGTTGGTGTATTACTTGATCGGTCTGCACCTGACGAAGAATTAAGAATAAACATCCATGTTATGTTCATGTAATACTGATGACACCGCGTATCGGTGAGCGTAGTGTGGGACGCCCTCCAGCTAGATGGACCGATGGGACTGACTGGATGCGGAAGGCGGAGAACAGGGTGTTGTGGCGCAGTCTGGGAGAGGCCTATGTCCAGCAGTGGACTGCGACAGGCTGAGTTGAATGTTGATGATAACAGTTAGAGATTTTCAGATGAAATGTTAATAATTTGTGTCATAATTGATTATTAACAGACATTCCGATGAACTGTTAAATTAAGTAAACAAACAAATAATACCCTGACGAGCGACTCGGAACTCGAAAGGTAAACCAAACACGCTCAAAGTTCAAACAACTCCTCATTATATCGACAACACACTAATACGTATCAAACTGTTCAATTATGAACATGGGAATGATATTTAATTATTTGCTTTTTCGTTTGTGATGAATTTAGGAGTAGTTAATTGATTTAAGCATTAAATCGCAAGGCCAAGTTCGGACGGACGAATTCAAGCAAATATGTAGTTTCGCAGACGCCATATTGTATTGTTCAGGCACATACTTTGAGGTAAAGGGTCAAATTCTTAAGTCGACAAAAACTCGTATAAACCTCTTGTCACACCAGAAAATAAAAGTAGGCAACACATTTATTTGGTAACATAATATCAGGGCCCCAAGTCTGCTATTTTTATAAATTCGTCATTCTAACACGATCCCATTCCCATCCCATTGTCATTTTGCTTAAAGTTCGTAATCTGCTAAATTCTTAATGGCGATCATTGGTCAGTCAATGATCTCGTAATAGAATTGTGTCATAATGACATTGTCGTATTGCCATTATTATAAAACCCGTTAGTAGAAATGATTTTCGAAAAACTACCACTACTTTATTTATGCCACATTTCATTTATATATATTTTTACATATTATTTATTAGTGTTTTATACAAGTCAAGTTTTTATGTAAGTCAATCATTCATTTATCATTATGTACGAGATTACCATTCTATGCCATTTCTTTCAATGGAGTGTCAGTGGTTGACCACTGGAAAGTCATAATGGCGCCAATATGTTATCTAGTAGATTACCAAAATTGTCAAAATCAACAATTATGAAATCAATGATAGACGATTCTGACACTATTGTAGTAGCAGACTTGGGGCCCTGGACTATATTCGCCAAAGTGTTAAGCAGAAGTGTACGTATTACAGGTATCATGTCGCCAGTTACATGCACATGGGATATTTATTTAGTAACTAGCTTCTGCCCGCGACTTCGTGTTCAGTCGACATCAGCATATTATTATACTTTTTATTCTTTTTTTTTTTTTACCTACCGAAAGGTTTGGATCGAGGTGGCTCTAGAAATGCGATGCTTGGAAGGATTTGGGGGAGGCCCTCGCTCAGCAGTGGGACAGTGTAGCATAAGTAAGAAAAAGAGAGTACTTCATTCCTAAGTACTTCATGTGGTGTGTGATACGTTTTGAGTCAAGTTATGTTAATGTTCACTAATTCAACAACAAACCAACATTGTGTTCTGTAGTGCCCTGGCGGGGTCCAGTACAGAAACCAACAAAAATCAATATGTAATATGTGATGTACATGTACGTACCGTCACGTCGTCGAGGTGTAAGTACTTTGTCCAGAACATGTACGTACCGTCGCGTCGTCGAGGTGTAGTACTCGCTGTCGGGGTATAAGTACTCTTATTATAAGCCTTGTCCCAACTATGTTGGGGTCGTCTTCCAATCCAACCGGATGCAGCTGAATACCAGTATTTTACATGGAGCGACTGCCTATCAGACCTCCACTACCCAGTTACTGGGTAATACGATACTAATTAATTAATAGACTTTATACCGGACATTGGCATTTTATTTGCAACCTTCTCCAACCACGATATAAAAGGTTCCAACACACATATCTCGCTGCATCAGCCGGCACAAACCAGGCTCCGGGCTGCTACTGAGAGATTTATTACACCTTGCCCGACCTGGGAATCGAACCCGAGACCTCACGCTCAGCAGCAGCGCTTGTGACCACTACACCACTGCACCACTACACCAACGAGACAGTCATCATATTTGTGTGTTGATCCACAATCTTAATATGAGAAAGGGCAGGTTTCAATAATTTATTTTCTCTTCATCAGACAGTGTCAAGTTTTAACAAGACAAAATTTAATATGAGGATATTGTGTGCCTGTAATGTAAGTCAAGTGATCATTATGTTCCAGCCAACAAGTATATACTTGACTGTCCAACAACATTTATAAAATCATTTTTCATCATTCGCAGAACATCGGTTAGTTACGCACGGCTACACATCAAGCTATACATAACCAGTATAAGCTGACTTCTGATTGTACGAAAAACCTATACAATGCGAGGTCAGCTAAAACTGGAAATGCATAGCTTGATGTGTAGCCGTGTGTACAAATGCTAACCAGGCTGAATTTCGTTTTCGATTTTGGCCGAAAGAGAACCATTTTCGGTCGGGCTTTAATTTGGGCAAGTTTCGCAGTGAAATTGGTATATTTGTGAGAGCGCGGAAGTGGTTCTTCCTACAAATAAAGTCAACACAAAGTACTTTCACTTCCTTCGACTGCCTCAAAGTGAACTTGCCTGTCGGAGGAAGCCTGTAGGTACGTACCTTCTTCAAAGTTTAGTCAATTATGGAGTAAAGTTAAATAATACATGAGAGTACTTACCGATGAGTTTCCTACGGTTTATCAAATATAGAAGTTTATATTAACACGCCATTTTTAAATGCCTTGTTCTCATTTTACGGGTCTTATTGATTCACGAGTGAAAATACTTTTGAAGATAATTCAGCGTGTACAGTCAGCACCACCACAAATCTTTAAGACTGGCACAATTTTACCCAGTGTGAACAGAATTTATTTGGTAACAAAATACATTGTGTTAAGCAGTTGTCATTTAACGTAAATACTTATTGACAAAAAGCGTGTGGTAACTATTGTGAGGACATCAAAGGTAAGTTTTTAGATTCTATTAATTTATTTCGCAAGTTTAAATTCAAGTTTACTGAATTCCTAGATCTCATACTAGGATTCCCTGTGTTGTGAGATCCAGGCTCCTTCCTTCCGTTAACAATCTTATGTAAAAAAATACCTACATTTTAAAACTGAAAAGAGGTATAAAAAAAAAAGAATGTAACATGCATGGTGGCGTGATGAGTGTGAATTTTTCTTGTCTGTACTTTGAGTTTTTAGTTAAGCTTCATGTCATTCTAATTTCAAACTTATAGTATCTCACTGTTACACGACGTACTTACTTATGTAAATATGGTAGGTGTAGGTACATAGACCATAAAATAAAATAAAAGTTCGGATATATCTTATAAAGTTCATCGGATATGGGATACTTATCCCTTAAATGCGCGGTGTTGTTTAAAAACAACATACTGAAAACCACAGATTATGAGGAACTTCTTATGTTTTTTTAGTAATCATAACTACTAATTCTTGTTTCTGAACGTATTTATACTTATTTTTCGTAATGGCCATAAACAATACTTTTTTAACTTTGACACAATTTAAATGTCAAATGTCACTTTGAAGAAAAGTTTGTTTTTGGCGCGAACCAAGTTTTGAAACTGTGTTTGGACTTCAATAAATATTACGTAAGTTTATAAAATTATTTATATTTGCTTGTTTGTATCTTCAATTATACGTATAAATTACAAAATATTGAAAATAATTGTTATCTTTGTAGACATAAGCTCAAATCCGTTTGTTGTAGGAAAACTACAGTGCGCATTGCTGTGTAAATAATTGCATGTTTGGTGAAGGGCTTTTCTTTTACGTTTCAGCATGTCACGTTTATTAGAACGGGATATTTTATCATATTTAGAAAACCTTGAGGACTCCGAAGACGGTTTAGATGGGTCAGACTCCGAGGTAGAAGATGAAGGTCAGTATTATCAAAATGTACAAGATGTTCTTCGAGACCTTGAAGATGAGGAAACTCAGCCTGATTTGGTGGATACTGATCCTCTTGTAACCAACGATAATGAGAATATGCAAGACCCTCCCATCCCCATTCCCCAATCCCATCCCGATTCCCCATCTCTCTCTCCACAACCGTTACCTGTGGCCAACATGTCATCGCAAGAGACGGCTAGGCGACCGATAAATCGACCTGTGATTTGGCGAAAAAGAAACCTTGTTACTGAAGAAGACAGGCTATTTTTTTGGGGAGAAACTCAAGTACCAGAGGCTTTGATGCAATGCAACACACCATACGATTTTTTTTCATTTTATTTTACACCAGATTTGAAGAATACAATAGTAGAACAAAGTAACTTGTACGCAGCTCAGAAACAGATCTCCAATCCTGAATATATAAATGAAAATATACTGAATAAATTCATTGGCATATTGGTTTATTCTTCCGTTATAAAGTTTCCTAATACACGTGCTTATTGGAATGACAAATATGGTTACAACCATATAAAAAACACAATGCCACAAAAAAAGTTCGAAAAAATAAGATCTATTATCCATTTTGCTGATAACACCAAGTGCTTACCCAGAGATCATCCGGATTATGACAGGCTCTACAAAATAAGACCAATTGAGGCGACGCTCAACTGCCAATTTAGGAAGGTTCCTATAGAACAAAGGCTCTCCATCGACGAACAGATGTGTGCTACGAAATTGAGCCACTACATAAAACAATATCTCCCAAACAAACCCCACAAATGGGGGTTCAAACTGTATCTCATATGTAGTCTACAAGGGTATGCTCATAGATTCGAGATTTATTCTGGAGGAGGCTCCAAAAACGGCATCCTACTTGGTGAGCCAGATTTGGGAGAGTCTGGAAATACAGTTGTCAGATTAGCCAGGGTGGTACCACGCAACGTAAATCATATAATTTACTTCGACAATTTTTATACCTCTCTGCCTCTCGTCACCTATTTAGCTAAAGAAGGAATTTATTCGCTTGGAACAGTACGCGTTAACCGTTTACGAAACTGCAAATTGCCCGACAAAAACACCATTATGAAAAAAGACGTGCCCAGAGGGTTTTACGAGGAGAATGTGGCGACTGTAGATGGTACAGAAGTAAGTGCTGTCGTATGGAAGGACAACAAGCCCGTCACTCTTCTTTCCACTTATGTAGGAGCAGAACCAGCAACTACTGTCACACGTTTTGATAAATCTAAGAAAGAAAGAGTTGCTGTTCCATGCCCAAAGGTCATTCGAGAGTACAATGCGCATATGGGAGGAGTAGACTTGTTGGATTCGTTCATAGGTCGTTACCACATTACAATGAAAAGCCGAAAGTGGACAATGCGTTTATTTTACCATTTTCTGGACCTCACAATAATAAATTCGTGGATAATGTACAAGAAAGTACATTCGATAAGGGGCAATAACAAACCCCTCAATCTAGGTAAGTTTAGGCTAGAACTTGCTGATACACTCTGTCAAATTGGTCTACCTACAAATGGAGCTAAACGTGGTCGGCCTAATGGGGGCTCCTTACAAGGAGAACTTGACCTGAAGAAGTTCCGAGGTCCAGCTCAAGCAGCGCCATCGAAAGACGTGAGATTGGACCAAACCTCTCACTGGGCAGTTTGGATGGATAAGCAGCAAAGGTGCAAGTTCCCAAAATGTTCAGGGTTTACTTTTAAAATGTGCCAAAAATGTCAAGTCTCTTTGTGTGACACCAAAAAAAATAATTGTTTTTTTAATTACCACAATAACCCATAAATAAATACTTTCAAAACAGTTTATTGTTTTCATCAGATCCATACTAGCACAATTCCAATGAATGCGCAATGTTGTTTTAAAACAACAATAACATTTTTGAAAAAAAAGTACAGTAAATTCGAATATTTTTTTTTTTACAATTTTTCCTGTCAAATAGAACCTATTTACTAATAAATATATTTAAAAAAAAAAAAAAAAAAAATCGCGCATTTAAGGGTTATGTGATAACATTTCCGCTGAGAAATCTCTTACGGCTTAATGTCGGTGAAGCGATTTCACGACATAACGTTAATGTTGTAAGATTTTACACGTTTCCCTTTTAAAATGAGACACATCACTTAGATCTTGTTATGTCTCGTTAATCGTCTCCTCAGTGAAATTCATAAATCCACACATCCACTACTGGACATAGGTGTCCCTCAAATACAACAGCTACATCATTCTGCCGTCCTTCCTTCACAAGACCACCGACACAAACCTAAGCAAGAAATACAGAACTATATTGAGAGAGACTAACGTCGATACCTCTTACCTCGTGCTCGTAGCTCTAAGCAAGAAAACACGACAGAGATTGGAAGACTTGAGCGTTTGAGGAGGATTGTTCGCGACACGTGCCGTCGAACTGATATCTCCGGTAACACGACAAGCGACGAACAATTCATACACAAAGGAACGATACAGACGATCGATTGAGGACGCCAGGCGACAACTATTTGTCAGTAGCGATCGCTGTATTTAATAAATGCAATTTTTATCTGATTCCTGCTTTTTAGAAAGCTTGTCGTATGCTTAACCTATGTTTTATATTTAAGGTCTAGTTTTATGGTTCAGTTTTTCATTGTATTCCGTATCCAGATGTCAGAAGCAAATCTATTGCTATCTATTGTCAGTGTTAATACAACTCCGGGTTCGACCCTCGACGACATACATCCAGCACATACACGTGGCTCAATGTCCATCGATTAGTCGCCGTGTGTCCCGCCAGCGTCTCAGATGTGCTCGGAGTTCGTGCGAGTGCCAGAAGCGTTAAGCTCAGCTATTGAGCAATATTTATTGGACTCGACTCCGGAACAACACCAGTTCGTGCACAAGTTTTATTCTCTAAGCTATTTCTGGAGTTATTTGCTGTTACGTACCTAATGGTATTTCGGAGACATGTTGTGATGTGAATGTAAAAGGTGTTGGTAATATACAAATCTGAATTTTCTTCACATTGTCTGATGCGTCAATAACATCTAATCTATGTAAAAGTTACCGCCTCCTCTCCGTATCACTATACGGAGAGGAGGCATGTATTTAGTTTAATTTAGTTTGTAAATTGTATTTAGTTTAATGTGTAGATTTGCCAGCAAGGCGTTGTACCGCTAATCTAATTGCAAAGCTGGGTGATTATGGTAATAGTCCTTCCTAAGCTAAACTTTTGAATTGTCAAGGAGTCGGTTAGTCAGAAAGATGAAGCTAGTTGCCCGTTCCAAAGTATAGTTGGTAGCTATGGGGAAGAACGGGCAAGAAATGTCCATGACACTCTTTTTATTTTAATAATAATCAAAATATTGTTTACGGTATTAATGATTTATTATTTTATATGTTTAAATTAGATTTACTCATTCATTTCCACAAACAAAGAACTTAACTTCACGGTAAAGTGTGAAATATATTTTCCCTTTATTGAAAATGTTCGTCCGTAAATCTCTAACTTGAGTGTACAACGTTTGCTGATTCACTCCTTCCACACTTTAGCGAGTCGTTGTACTGCACCACAGTAATGGCGCATAGAACTGACGTAAACATTAACATTTGTCGTTAATGGTGTAACTCAGCAAGTTATGGCGTATTCATTTCAGGTCAGGGATTGTTTTTAATTTTAAATCTGTTGTGGTACTATGTGTTGCGGACAAATGAGGGAAATATTGTGAGGAAAATGTTGAGTATGATTGTCGATGGCTATAAGAGGGCCCCAAGTCTGCTAATTTACAAATGCTTCAATTGAATCTCAATTGCATCTCGATTAAATAGTTTGGCACATTTGGTATTCTACTACTTATTTAAGACCAATGGTGTTCCATTGACATATCATCGAACTGCCACTCAATCGCCATTGAACAATTTGCTATTCTGCTCTTCAATCGTGTCACAGTTGTGTCTCGATCTTACAATTATTGGTAGTCCGCTCGTTATTTGACATTTATGTGAATCGTCTCTCAATGACAATCTTACCATTGAAGTACAATTCAACAACGATAGATCGTCACGCGTAGCGTTTGAACTGTTGTATAATTGTTTTAATTTAAAATAATAATGAGGCCATCACCAAGTTTACGTTGGCGTATTTTGGCTTTAGCCAATTCTAATGATCGCCTTCGACGACAGCAATCATTAGAATTGGCTCGGCAACGTCGCAAATCCCGAGCTACAATGAGGCTCAGTGTATGTAGATCCGTTTCGTGATTTACCCGAGTCAGAAATTATCAAAACGTTACGACTCGGAAAAGAACAAGCGAAGGCGGTTTGTGAAAAGTTAACTCCACTTCTTCAACAACAAGGGCGTAAGGATGCAATATCACCAAATTTGAAGGTTAGTAAAGTGGTGCTTAGATATAAATTGTCTAAGTATTGAATAGGTAACTATTCTATTTTAAGTAATTTATACAATTTTTGTAATATCAAATTGAAATATTAAATAATTGCAGTCAACGAATTTGAATTAACTTTAACAAAGATTTTAAGTACTTACCTACTTATTTAATTTGTCATTTTGCAAATACTCGTTTTTAACTTTTAAAAACTTTTTACAAGTACTGTACAGAAAAATTTAAAACACAATCAACAGTCACTTGATATTTTGACAAGTTGGTTGAATTGAAAGTGACATTTCTGTGACAGCAACAATTTTTTACTTTGGCAACACAGTCCCCGTATTATAAGTGTTTTTTACAACATTTGGTCTTATTCTATCGAGAAGGCATTTCATTATAGACAATATATTTATTATGAGTCGTAATTCAATCACAGAAATGAAAAAAAAACCTTTATTTAAAATAAATTATAACTCATTCTTTCATTCAGTGTCGTGGTAGATTTTAATAGGCAACACCGCGAAATATTCAACTGACACCATTGCAATCCAATTACGATTCTATTACAATTCAATTGACACCACATTTAAGTTTTAGCAGAATACGCATTTTGTCACAATGATAATTGAATTATAATTGACTCTCGATTGAATCGTAATAGTGGGACATGTCATTGAAATTAGCAGACTTGGGGCCCTGAAGCGCTGCAGTAGCGAGGCAGACCCAACTTAAGAAGATTAGAAAAGAATATATACTCAGCTTGAAGAAGGAACTGTCAGAGCGCGTCATGTTGTGAAATGACTACGTTTTTTATTGCTGAATGGGTTTGCTCTTGACCTCAATCACGCCTGATGGAAAGCGATGGATCAGGTCTATGATAGAACGAGCCTGCCCAAAAACCGCCTGATCACTCTTGCTTTGAAGGCAGACGGGTTAAATGTGGAAGGGAACACAGACGCACACTACCTAGATTCTTTTATTGTACTAACTAACCCCGGTAATATAAGGGCGCGGAGCTCTTATAGTACCTGTAGGTACTTGTATTGCACAACGAATGAATTGCTACGTCATGAGGTACACATTGTGCCCTCGGCATCGTAACTTGTATTGCACAACGAATGAACTGCTACGTCATGAGGTACACATTGTGCCCTCGGCATCGTAACTTGTATTGCACAACGAATGAACTGCTACGTCATGAGGTACACATTGTGCCCTCGGCATCGTAACTTGTATTGCACAACGAATGAACTGCTACGTCATGAGGTACACATTGTGCCCTCGGCATCGTAACTTGTATTGCACAACGAATGAACTGCTACGTCATGAGGTACACATTGTGCCCTCGGCATCGTAACTTGTATTGCACAACGAATGAACTGCTACGTCATGAGGTACACATTGTGCCCTCGGCATCGTAACCGAAGGCACGTAAATATTATTGCTAAGGAAAGTAGCAGTTCTAAGAAGGATGAAGAGTAAGTCATTGTCATTGTCGTTGTGTTTGTCATTGTTTGTTGTTGTTCGTCACGGACCACTAACTGACCACTTTCTGTGACGCTAGTTTTCATTCGCTTCTTTCCAAGAATTACCTCTACAATAACTATAGAAAAATAGGTTGTTTTCAGTAGGTAGCTATAAGTTCTAGGATAGGTTACAGATATAACAGCACGCCTGTACTTCACGAAGGGTTGGCCAGAGGTGGAGAGGGTCTTTTAGTACACACACATTTCGCCAGTTATGTTTAGGCCCCATGTAATAAGGACTGAGAAATTAATAATGGAAAAACCTAATATCACTTTGTCTGACTTGTGAATCGAACCTAGGACCTCATGGTCAGCCGTAGTGCTTGCGACCAGCAGAGCAACGAGGTAGTCGTTAGAGAAATCTGACGTAATATTTAGTGAGCCGCTCTACAAGGTGAGTCAGCGCGGTGCGCACAGTCGTCCCTTGTAAATAGCTCTTCTTTGTTTAGCAGGAGGACGATCGCCTGCATTGCTTGCCATGTTGACGTCACTGTTTAAAGAATTTATAATTATGTTCTATACATATTATAAATTAAGTCCTATGTCGAGTCTGCCTGTGTGACCACGTTGTTCTTCGCCGTTTTCAACATCACTTAGAAATTTTATTCCGGAAGGTTTACGTGTATAATACAATAATAAAGTTACATCCTACTAATAATATAAATGTGAACGTTTGTATGTTGCACGCCAAAGCGGCTGAACGGATTTGCATGACAATTGGCACGCAGGTAGACTATGCTGGAAGTACTTCTCATTTTGGATATTTTGGGACATCCACGCGGGTGAAGCCGCTGGCAAAAGCTAGTAATATAATAAAAAAATCTGGATGTTTTATCAAGTCGTCGCCAACATCACCACGGTGTTGGCAAAGAATGGCCCGCATACCATGGACCGCCATGAGAACGAACAAATCTATTCTCGAACAACTACGCTTAAGAGACAGATCCACAATCTGTTACCAAAGGATTCTCGGTTACTGTAGTCACATTGCTCGTCGGGAGCCAGATGACCTTGAAAAGTTGGCGGTGAATGGCAAGGTAGATGAGGAAAGACCTCGCGGACGTCACCTAACTGCTGGTCGGACCAAGTAACCGCTGGACTGTCTGTTACGAGCTCCCTGAGAGAAGCCGAGAACCGAACGAAGTGGAAGAATATCATTCATAAAGCCACGAAGGCCTTGTAGGGACACGACCTTCAGTAATAAGGTACGCGACCAAGAAGATCAAGTCGTAAAAACCGTGCGAAGCAAGGGCGGCGCGCTAGTTCATAATAAAATAAAAAGAGGGTGTACGTATGTATGTCGACACAGTAACAACGGGAGATTATGTCCAGTACATATCTCCACTATACATGCTAATTTATTAATATTCTATTTACTTACTCAAAAATTGAAAACTCAAACTATTTATTTCAACTAAACCAATTACAGGCACTTTTGAATTGTCAAGGGGTCGGTCAGTGAGAAAGATGAAGCTAGTTGCCCATTCCAAAGCGTAGTAGGTACCTATGGAGAAGAACGGGCAAGAAACAACATGGACACCCTTTTAAATCATAATAATGTGGTTACAAAGTATTGGTTACATCATTCATGTTAAAAATTATGCACGTGAGAACGATGCAGAACGTTAAAAGTGTCCGTAATGAAAAAATAAAAAATCAAACAATTCAAATATTAAATTAAATTAAAATAAGCCATGGCAGCAAAGAGATGACCAGTCCCTACTGACGGCGCCTGTTCACGAACATGACGCATAGATTAGCACCATTCAGCTCAACCATTTTGAAGGGAGCTAAATGATCCAACACATGCGCCACCATCAGCCAGACATTAAATGAGCATGACATTCTCTCAGCCGCCAAGGCACATTCAAGTCAATGAAAGACGTACCCAGTAAATGATAACTTTATAGTATGTACAGTAAGGCTCGAAACTCCAGTGGCATGCTAAGGACTACATTACTATGAACTGTGCGAGCACGATACAGCCAATGCGTGTGCATGTATTAGTGAAATAACATTATATTCCTGTTTCATTTAGAATACGCGTCATAGTGGCGACCTGTTCTTACCATTGCATTGCTAAAATTCGACCAATTCTAACATGTGCTGGTAGCTATTTGGGCTAAGCAATGGATTCACGATCAATGAAGTCGGAGTTCGAATCTCAATTACAATGTGTGGCTGTTTTTTGTTTCTTTGAAACCATAATAATAATAGGGGTTAAAGTATGAAATTGCAGTTTTATTGTAATAGGTACTTCGAATTGACATAGAACCTTCATGGTTTGAGATTTTTGAGTAAAACTTTTTTCACATGGTACCTATGAAGTTCTTCTTTTAAAAAATGTGCAACATTCGATTACCGACTTTCAGTTGTTTTTTTTTTATTCAGATTAGACAAGAAAGATGGATACTTCGAAAATTCGAGTTATTTTTGAATACGAGTTTCGACGCGGAACTAACGCGGCAGAAACAGCTCGCAATATCAATGTTGCGTTTGGAGAGGGGACTGCTAATGAACGCACCGTGCGATTTTGGTTTAAACGCTTTCGTGATGGAAACTTTGATTTCAAGAACGAACCACGTGGAAGACCGCCCACACAGGTGAATAACAATGAATTGAAAGCCGAGCCAAACTACCCAGGAATTAGCGGCATGGTTTAACGTTATCTTACCAACAATATTGACTCATTTGCGTCAAGTCAATCAAATAAAAAAAAAATGAGAAATGGGTGCCTCATGATTTGACTGATCTGCAGAAAGAAACGCGTCTTGAAACTTGTGTTGCTTTGTTGAACGATACAGAAATGAAGGAATATTGAATCGAATTGTGACATGAGATGAAAAGTGGATTCATGGAACAAAAACAAGGACTTGAAAGTTTATATGAAATGCCGTACGTTGTAAACGCTCTTAAATATTTACATAATATCACGCCCTGATTTGCAGCCCACATTTCGCCAGTTATGTTTAAGTCCCATATAACACGGGGCGAACCTATCGCCATCAGCCGGCACAAACCAGACTGAGGGCTGCTACTGAGAAATTCCAGATGGAAAAACCCAATAACACTTTTCCCGACTTGGGAATCGAACCCAGAACCTCATGCTCCGCAGTAGCGCTTGCGACCACTACACTACTACACCACTAGACCGACGAGCCAGTCAATACATATCTCTTTGTTTATAACTAAGACAATGAAACAATCTGAACGTGATCTTGTAAGTCATTCACTTAACCATAGCATGTGAACCAGATTACTTCCATTTGATGGGAAAACCCTCGTGATCAGCTTATGTAATGACTTATATACATAAATAGCCTATGTACCGGTTTGACATTACAAGGGATATTCATGATTTTATTATGTATCTGGCGATAAGGAAAATTGTACGATAATTGAGTATCTCATATTACCTGTTTAATGGAATATAAAGAAAAAAAAAATGTATATAAAAAAGAGCGACCGTGTCGAGTCGGACTCGCACGTTACATATTGTATCACCGTACAATCATTGCGCTATATACCGTATTTGAAAAGAATACTTTATAAGATTACTTTTAATTGTGGCGGGTTTTGTTAAACTTTATTTTTATTATATTGTTATAGCGGCCATTAAGTATCTACACACTCTGTGAACATTTCAAGTGTCTACCTATGAAGTACTGAGACAGACGGACGCGTGCTCAGCGGAGCCTTAAGAACTAGGAGTACGGAATCCAAAAAACAATTTTTTAAAATTTTATCAGGATCAATAAACCTGCTGTCAAAATACATGTCAGTTGTTTTGAAGATATGCGTTGAAGATATTTTAACAATTTGATATTGTGCACGTGAACAGCTTTTAAAGGCTTTCAAATTCGGTGTAGATCGATTATTTTTTTATCTATATTATAAATTGAAGTCAGGTTGTAGTCGCTCTCTATGTGACCGCGTTGTTCTCTTAAACTACGCAACGGATTTTGATTTAGAGAGTTGATCCACAGTGGTATGTCAGCCTCATCATAACTTAAACTATTCTAAACTATAAAACACATTGTTAAACAAATACACATTGTTAATGTCGGAACAAATCAGCAAGTAGGTTCGCTATTTCAGGTGAAGGTTGCGCTAAAATTTTAACATAAGGACCAATGTCGTATTCGTTTACTTTTACTCTACTCAACAGTCTCTCTTTCCTTCTTTGTCTTAGTACACTCCGTAAGTAGATGGTGAACATCTTCAACCGTTCCGCATGTTTCACAATTGGGAGAACTAACTTTATTCATTAAATAACCAAACTTGCGGGATGGGTAGTGACCAGAGCGTAATCTGTGAAGCAGATCAATATGATATCTACTCATTTCCTTGATAGCAAACCACGGTATTCGAGGAGGCTGATATTGTAATGTTTCATACCAGATACCCTTTTCCCTACTTCGTTCATCAAAGTACTCCTTAAACCTATCATAACAAATTGTTTTGCAATAACATAATTGTTCTAAATAATAAGGTAGGATACAAAATTCTTGACCTTGAATGACCGCTAATTTTGCTAGTGTATCAGCCTCTTCGTTACCTCTCAAACCTATATGAGATGGAACCCATTGCAATCTGCGGTAGGTTAATGTGTATTTTGTACATTCATATTTAACTGGAAGGAAGACGCGCGAGCTCGCGAGGGATGGAAGGAGCGGAGGGAGGCCTTTGCCCAGCAGTGGGAGCGTGGGCGTGCAACAAGTATGTATGGAAATCTTCATGTTTTGTCAAGTTGTACAAGCCGTGCGAAGCAAGTGAGAGTCGCTAGTATTGTCATAACCTTTGTGGCCAACTTTGATCTGTGTCGTTAGGCAAGTAGTGTTTACATTATACCGGGTGGCAGGGTTAGGTACCACGGATTCAGTAGGTACATTACATGATTCTGAACGCCCCTGCGTTGAAAATTTTCATCGGTTATTAAAAAAAAATTTGCTGTTCCATACATTTTGACCGTAAAAACTACGCTAGGGTGTCTACAATAGTGTGCTAAATTCATGGTTACAGTTTGCGCGTCGATGTCCCGTCACCCTGTATTTCCACAAAAAGAAAGCCTCTAACACAAACTTAGTATTCGGTTACACCATAGATATAAATATTTCTTTCTTTGAGTCACCCAGTGATACCTAATTCCGCAAGTTTGACCTTTTTCTCCCACTTTTCCAAACTTTTACACAAGATTTCCATCTAAATGAAAATGAAAGAATGCGACAGAATAGAAACGCACTGTCGGCCATTGTTGCGGAGACTCGCCGCAGGGACACGCAGCTCGGAGGTGGAAACTGACTTCAGCGCACTTTCGAGCACTTTTCTCGCGGAGCAAAGAACTTCATGCATAATGCATCGGGACTGCTGACTGAGTCGCTACCACGCTTGTGATCTTAGAAGGTACCTGGGGGGCTAAGTAGGTGCTTCACGTTGTGTATTCTTGCTTCGTCTGCGTAAATCAGAAAGACGTGTTGGTGCATCAGAAATACAGCTGCGAATGATATGCATCACACATTGTACTTTGTCACACATCTACTAATTATAAATGCCACTATATTAACATAGGTAAGTGCCTATAAAACATCCTGCTCAGCTGAGATGAGACCGGAGGAGGGATGTGTGATGTTACGCGAATGCATAAATCCTTATAACGTTAGCTACCTACCAGTCGGTAAATCGGTCCAGCCGTTTCAGAGATTAGCCGGAACAAACAGACAGGAAGACAGATACAATTGAAAAAAAATGTATTTTTGTTATAAGTACCGTATATTCTATTCTATTTTTAACTATGGCGAATAAAGCCGATGCCGACTATTCTGCAAGTAAGTAACGCACATGCGTTCATGTGCATTTAGTAAAAAGCTGTTATTTTGACTTTACAAACGGACACTTCAATTTTTTTTTTTTGTATAGATGTTTAGATATCGATACATTATGCTGAGATGGGGCCTTTTGGCCTGGTATGTACATGACTTTTTGTTTTTATCTTTATTTTACTTTAGTTTTTTCATGTTTTTATGAGTGTTTAGTTTAAATTGTGATATTCCTGTGCGAGAACTCCGCCCCTAAGATGACCCACTGACCATAAATACTTTTTCTTTCGTTCTAAACACTGTTTCATATAACTTACTGAATAAAGATCGTTTGTCCCTATACTCCCTCTGCCCCAAATTGTCGTAAAAGGTTAGTAAGGGAAAAATTCAAGAAATAGGACATCTTTATTCAGAAAATTACAGCTGCCTGGTATAGGATCCAAATGTTTTATTATTAACAGTTTTTGTAGATATGTGTGTCTTTCACAGGGTGCAAAATAATAAGTCTGTTTATTTACTTAAAAACTTTTAATAATACTGTCGAGGTGAAGTATGTATTTCGCCGTTTGTGGTCCAATAGTAGGAACATAAATACATACATTTTTTTTATTAATACTTACGACTTATAAATTAGTTTTTGTGGTTACTTAATAAATCTATTAATACATACTTAACTACAAGTATTCTTGTTTTTTTTGGAGAAATTCGCACTTATATATTGCCAGAAAACGTTCCAGGACTGGTAATATAAATACCTTATCTACCTAGAGGCGTGTACATAGTACCTATTAACATTTGTCTACAATACTTGGCACAATCTTCCCACAATAACAACTATAAATAGTTACAAATACCTAAACAACTTTGCATGCCAATAAAGTTGTTTATATAAACAAGCTACAACCTTCTTAGGGTTCCGTACCTCAAAAGGAAAAAACGGAACTCTTATACGATCACTTTTTTTCTCGAGGTCCGTTTACATTGGTAGAGAATAGAAATAGAAAATATTTTATTTATTGTCCAGGTAATACAGTAAGCGGGCTCCCGGTTTGTTAGATAGCTTTTGAACCATTCAAGAAAAAAAAAAAACAAAAATCCTCGTATTCCTATGAGAGTTACCATACTATACTATAAATTCTCTAGCCCACTGCTTTGGGATAACAGAGTAGAACAGAACAGTTGGGAATCAGATTTCACAGCGAGTTAATCACAAATTAATTCTTATAATACATACGATTATTAATACCAGGAGGCGGAATACATTTGTAGTGTTCATTAAAACTACTCACATCACTAAGGTAACACTTAAGCTTATAGTAAGGTAATGTGTAACATGTAGCAAACAAATAAACAAACAATAGTCCAAGTACCGTTATATGACGCCAGTACTCGACCACTTACTCGACCAAGTTCAAACGTTCCTTTGATGGGCGAGAGAGGAGAACCTCTAATTTGTCAAAGATGGATTCATGTCGACAGACAGGCACGTTGTTTGTAATAAACAACTGATTAGCCTCGGAATTTTTCCTCGTCTGTGCCTTTATTATAGCCGAAGGCTTCGTGAAATACAAAATTAATATAATAACTAGCTTACAAATGACCGGCTATGAGTCAATTCTGATACAAAAAAGAAACAAGATGTTATAAAGTTTAATCTCTGACACAATAATTATTGCTTTCACTACATGGCACAACACTGTCCAGTATCGCCTGTTTTGACACACTTTCTAGCCACACCGATGTCATTTTTGGTCTTACACTGGTGTCACACAACTGTCTCCCACCTTCACCTTTTCTGAGGAACATTCATCCCCTTTAAAAATCGCTCTATCTACAGTAGCAGAGAGGTCTTCGACAAATCGAGAATGGATCCCCGGGTGGCTTGCGTTCGGGGCCGCGGGAGTATCGACTGCTGTAGGTTTTGTCTGGTTTGGCGGCGGCGGGGTGCTTCTAAAGATTTGTGCCAGGAGTTCCATAGGTGCCACATAGGTTGTGTTCGGTATGTACATTGATGAGACTATCGCGAGTGTTGTGACGAAGATTAGCAAAGCTTCCATTTTGAAAAATACCGGTTTGTTTAAGAACTGTCGTCGCGAGTTAGTAGCGCGCGCGGTCACGGTCGTTGGCTGACTATGTGTGTTCCAGCTGCGTTTTAGATTTATATAAAGTTAATTTGTTACATTATAGACGACATGTATGTATGTCACCAGCTAGGTGCCAGTGTTTCTCTAAGAGATTTTTTTTTAAAGATGATACTCTCACGGTTATACTCTGGTATTCAGCGGCATCCGGTTAGACTGGAAGCCGACTCCAACATAGTTGGGAAAAGGCTAGGCAGATAATGATACTCTCACGGTTGCACCACAATTCATCTTCGCCAACATCTTATATAGTAGGCAAAATATACATTTGTGCACTAAAAACAGTGGTATTCACAATGTTAACACTAGAAATAAGGACAAACTATGTGCTCCCTTTCACCGGCTGCATAAGGTTGTTGGACTTGGTACAACCTTTTATAGTACTCGTAAAGTTTACCTCTTCTTTGCTAGATTGGCCTTTTAATGCGTTTAAAGCTCAAGTAAATTCCAACCTTTGTTCAAAGAATGCCTTTGAATGGTTCAAGTCATATCTGTCAAATATAATCACGATGATCATCAAATTCTAAGAAAACGGTAACAGTTTCATCATCATCAATTACGATTCCCAATCTCGACATAATTATTTTGGTGTACCGCAGGGAAGCATTCTAGGGCCACCGTTATTCCTTGTGTATTTTAACAATCTTCTGCAAGCAGGAGAACAAGATTGTGTATTTTTTCTGATGAAACGTCGCTAACGGTAATAACCATATAGTCGTGTAGTCGGTATTAACCATATAGTGTTCTTACATGTACTCATAAATATAAAACAAATAAACTATTCCTAAAATTATTGTTACAAGGGAAACATCATTTTAATATTTTAAGTTGTGGACTCCACACTTGGTCGAGCCTGTCTCGTGGAGTCCTTGAGAGTTTTTACTAATTTAAAATGTCGATACTGCATTGTAAAAAATACATATTGGTTTAAAAAATTAACGTAAGACAAAATGAAACATAAAGAATTGGAAAATAAAATATATTCGTTTGGTTTATAATTTGTTCGGTATAAAACAATTGTTTGAAATAGGGAGTGTCGGTGGGAATGTAGGTATTTAATAAATTGAAATTTGGCAAGGATGCGTCCAAGAGAATGATAAAGTAAGAATGAATGAGTATGAAATGGTTGGGGAGGTAGTGTGAGAATGAGGGTATGAGTGAGATAAAGTGTTTGTGATAAATATGTTATGACAGCACACAACGAAGGCGTCGGTTTCTGAGTAGACTGAGTTAACAGGAATTATTTAATCATTTATTTAACTTGTCCTACAATTTTTGATATCACTGATTTTCACAATTTTATTATAAACGAAACTGAGCATGAATTCTTGCATATTTTGAACAAAAGCGGTTTTTACTACAGTAAGTGGACATTTGTAAATACGTTGTTTATGTAATTCTTGATATTCTGTGGATTGGATTGTTATTTTAGTACTAATTTAAGAATGTATAACTGTCGGACATTAAGTACTGGTGCTTCTTTATCCAGGTGAGCGAAAGTGTTTCCTGTACATAATCTTTAGCGCTGATCTTTGGGCTCTTTCCAATTGTATCATTGAGGTTATACCGACTTCACTTCATACTGTAATGCAGTAGCAGAGAATTGACTCACATAATGCCACATGTCAGCTGTAAGATCTTTTTGTTGGCCGAGCTACATAAAATTTTCATTACGTGAATCAATTTTCTGATTGATGTTGTTGATCTAGCATAAACCCTAAGTATTTTAGAGATTCGACCTTTTTAATTTTCTCACAAGTGCAAGGCGGCTGTGTTACAAGTTGAAGGGTTTTCAAGCTGTAAAGGAAGATTTGGTGCTGATGAGAGAGTTTTATGGAAACAGATGGGAACTGAATCAATTGAGTGCACTATGAAATCATTTTCTTTTCATTACAGTTTCGTGATTCCGGTTAGATTTTATTGAAAAAATGGCTTTTTCCCAGTGGTCAGATTGGTGGTCAGACTAGTCTTTCCAATGGGAATTTTTTTTCCCGTTGGTCCCATTTTAAATAATAAATTGGTTACGTTTTTCTAAGTATAATACAATTAATAGACGTTACAAAAGGTGGCCCCAAAAAAAACTATCTCCTTTAGTCAGTAGAGTAAGTTTTTGTTGAGATTTAGCTCATAGCCGTCTTTGCTAAATTTCTGAATTGATTGATCCAAACTTTGGGCAATAACTGAAGAAAGTGAATTTTTTTTTTTACTTTGGGCCTATTCGTTTTGACTATTTAAAAAAATAAATAAATGTACAATCAGATTTTATCACGAAATAAATAAAGATCACTCAATCCAAATGCACATGAAATGTGGACCGACGAACTATTTCGAATGTATAGGAGTGGAAGGGACGACGAGTGTCGCAGAATGAAGCAAAGCAGATTACAATAATTTGCAATTGATAGTGCTGGGTATTGAAAGTCCCACAATAGTTAATTATTAGCAATAATTAATGGTAGCTACTGGGTGTAGTGTAGCTACTGGGTGGAGCTACTATTATGATTGTTTTCACCACTTTTATTTAAGTCCCATGTTATAGGAAACGAGTCTGTTGCCATCCTCTAGTAGCAGCAGTTCGATCAACAGGCAAAAATACAGAATCAGGGCAGCTACTGAGAAATTCCATTTTTAAAAACAAAATAAGAACACTTTTCCCGACCCAGGGACCGAACACTGGACCAGCCTCATGCTCTGCAGTAGCTCTGGCGACTACTAGAAAGCTCCTGCTGGATGCTGGGTAGTCTACTGGCCAGTAACCCTCCCTTACTTACCCGGTGCTCATTTATAAGGCACTTAAAATTTCACAACCATAACAAATAAAACAACAAAACAATTGTTGTAAGATATTCATGATATTAAATATTAAAGATAAAAATAATAACGCATATGCTTTGCTAAGGGTAGCTCTGTTACAGAAATCGCTTTGACACACGCAATCGTGGTACGTACGAACAGCGAGATGCCGCGTGCGAACGGAGTCGGTGACGCGTGCGGTCTGTTGATGCACCGGTCCCTATGATGCACTAGCCGTTCTAGCCTCAAGAATCTGGTTCCTACCAGATGAGCAGCTATGCATCCGGTTACGCTTGCCGGCAAGCTCGAGCAGTGTATCCCGTCCCAATATCCAAATACTTCTTAACACATCCTGGATAATAATTGTCCATCCGCACCATTGCAAGTCCCGGATCACCATCATACGATCTGGCATTCCATCAGTACCAGCGCCGCCTGGTTGCTCCAGATTGACGAAATTTCCAGTTATGGTAACAGAAGCTGCGAAACAACCTTTTCAAGGTCCTTGCTTTCCCATCTTGTGAATCGAAAAGATCGTGACATATTGAATTTGTGGGTAAGTTAGATTGCTGGAAGCCACACACATAGCAGATTCCTCGGACAGGAGAGAAGCTTCAAGGAGGCTTCATGAACTCATTTTCTATAAATGCCGGAAGAAACAAACTTCGGGTATCATTAAGAGTTAGGTTACGCAATATAAACGGTAGGACACGACTCGAGCGCGCTACTGCACTTCTGTCGGTGGTGTTGCTTGAGTGCGCTACTGCGCTACTGTCGGTGGTGTTGCTCGAGCGCGGTACTGCACTACTGTCGGTGGTGTTGCTCCAGCGCGCTACTGCGCTACTGTCGGTGGTGTTGCTCGAACGCGTTACTGCGCTACTGTCGGTGGTGTTGCTCCAGCGCGCTACTGCGCTACTGTCGGTGGTGTTGCTCGAGCGCGCTACTGCGCTACTGTTTGTGGTGTTGCTCGAGCGCGCTACTGCGCTACTGCCGGTGGTGTTGCTCCAGTGCCGCTTCGGTTGCTTGGTGTATAACTGTACAATGCTACTCATAGCGAACTCTTCCTTGTCCTCGTTGACCGGCTCCTTCCTGCGGTTTACTTTAGGGAACTTAAACTCATGATAAACGGACGTGCTTGTTTGCCTTGTATACGACGTCTTAGGGCGCTGAAGATTTGTTTTTCTTAAAGGAACTCTAGTTCCGATCTCTTATCTAACAGGTTCTCGTACCTATCATCAGGCAAGTCTTCGGGCAGCAATAAGCTCTCCGGGGGGGCGGCATACTTGTTTGGGGAATCGAACCACGATAAAAGGGAACAATTAGTCCAGTGTAAAATTATAAATAATATTAAATACACACAATATCCGCACGACATCTTCAATAACTGTCAACCAAAGAGTATAATAACTGTAAAAGGAAGTCAACTTGATCCATTTTCTTTTTTGGTATACCTATCAAAGGAAAATTAAAAAATAATACCAAAAAGTTTTATTGGCAAAAAGAAAAGGGGATGTTAGACCTCTCGAAAAACGGTGTGATGATGTCATTTGATATATATTTAAGTTTTTTCCATAAACTATGGCTATTATTTTAGTTTAAGCGTAGTTATCGGTTTAAAATAAATAAATTAACGGAACGCAACCATTTTATTGTGTTATAAAATTTATCATTGATTGATAGATATCAACATACTCAATAAAAAAGAAACAGGTTAAAACCATCGAAACAAAGCTGTGAGGATTGAACTCACGACTCCTGGCTTACGAGCCCCGTGCTGTACCACTGATGCTTACTGTATTAGCGACGATAAATATTTTCTATTTATATTTTCTCAACGATGTTGTGTCGCTACCAGTGGAACTGGATGCGCCCTCATAGCGACTGTATGTTATTTCTTCCACAGGGTCCAAATAATAGATCTATTTATTTACTTAAAAACTTTTAATAATACTGTCGAGGTGAAGTACATATTTTGCCGTTTGTGGTCCAATAGTAGGAACCTAAAGGCATCAAAATACATACATTTTGGTTTTAGTGGTTACTTAATAAATCTATTAACACATACTTAGTTAGACTTACCACACTATGCTATAAATTCTCTAGCCCACTACTTTGGGATAACAGAGTATTCTGTAACCATCTCGCCGTGAAAACAGGTGAAATGAGCGTGGAGTGAGCTGTCATTCCAACTAATGTTAGGGATTGACACTATTGACAGCTCACTTTACGTAACTTTTCACGGTGAGATTTTAACAGAATCGATCAACAGAACAGTTGTGAATCAGATTTCACAGCGAGTTAATCATTAATTAATTCTTATAATACATACAATTATTAATACCAAGAGGCGGAATACATTTGTAGTGTTTATTAAAACTACTCACGGCATTAAGGTAACACTTAAGCTTATAGTTAATAGTCAAAGCACCATTTTATAACGCCAGTACTCGACCACTTACTCGACCAAGTTCAAACGTTCCTTTGATGGGCGAGAGAGGAGAACCTCTAATTTGTCAAAGATGGATTCATGTTGACAGACAGACACGTTGTTTGTTATGAACAACTGATTAGCCTCGGAATTTTACATGAACTCGGTTTCAATTTAATTTCGCTTCTAATCCAACGCCTCGTCTGTGCCTTTATAGCTGAAGGCTTCGTGAAATACAAAATTAATATAATAACTAGCTTTCAAATGACCGGCTATGAGTCAATTCTGATTCAAAAAACCAGACAAGTGCGAGTTGAACTTGCGTGGAGAGGGTTCCGTACGATGAATATATTACCCGCCAAAAATATTTCATGTTAAGTTCATTGCCAAGACGGATTCCAAGAACGAACTTGAAATTGTAGTTGAACAACATGTTCTCCCATACATTCCAACTGCAATTGTAAGTTTGTACGCACAATATTTAAAGATTGACCATGTTATTTTAAGACATTTCTTATAGGTTTCCCTGTAATCTGTAAGCAAAGAACTAATTTAGGATAAATTAGTTCTTCGTAGATAAGGGGGAATGGTCTATTTGCATACATACATATATTGTCATACATAACTTTAAAATTGTTTAAAGTTAGTTAAAAAATACATTTGAGACCCTCATAACAAGCTCTTTCATTTTATTTGTCACACAGTACAGTTTGTAAAACTTTTGTTTTTAATTTTCTAGTTTGCCACCCAAAAGTGACCTCCATATTTAAAATTCATTTATTTACGTTTCATGTCCCTGCTTGGGTCTCAGATTTATATGCGTACCAAATTTCAACTTAATCAGTCCAGTAGCTTCGGAGCAAATTGGCTGTGACAGACAGACAGACACACGAGCGATCCTATAAGGGTTCCTTTTTTCCTTTTGAGCTACGGAACCCTAAAATGAAACGAGATGTTATAAAGTTCAATCTCTGACGCAATAATGACTGCTTTCACAACACTGTCCAGTTTCGCCTCTCTTGCCGCACTCTAGCGTCTCTAGCGTCTCTGGCCGATGTCGTTATGTTTCGTCATCTGGTGTCTCACACAGGTTTCCGATCCTCACCTTGCCTGAGGGACAATTATCTCCTTGAAGAGCCACCCGGTCTTCAGTTGAACTGAGGTCTTCGACAATTCGAGAATGGATCTCCGGGTCGCACTTCTCAGAATTCTGTTTGACGTTTTTGGTTCCGTCACCTGTCATCTTGTTGATGGAACCTCCGCTCTTGTCACAGTCGTTGACCTTGATGTTAATATTAAGTTCCAGTGTTTTGGGAGTTTCAATTTCGTATATCACATTGCTAGTTTTCTTCTGATATGGTCTGGTGTGTTTCTCAATGAAAGCGCTTTCGTTTGGGACTACAGCGGGAGTATCGACTGTAGCAGGTTTTGTCTGGCTCGGTGGCGGCGGGTTGTTTCCAAAGATTTGTTCCAGGAGTTCCGTAGGTACCACATAGGTTGTGTTCGGTATGTACATTGATGAGACTACCACGAGTGTTGTGACGAAGACTAGCAAAGCTTCCATTTTGAAAAATACCGGTTTATTTAAGAGCTGTTGTCGCGAGTTAGTAGCGCGCGCGGTCACGGTCGCTAGCCGACTGTGTGTGTTCCAGCTGCGTCTTAGATTTATATGAAGTTAATTTGTTACATTATATGGCAGTTCGCCGACGCACGTCGAGGACAAATTGTATCATTTGGCGGCAAACTGACTGATTAAGATTGTAGAATCTGACATTTATGAGTTTATTTCTGTTTTAAATTAATTGGGTGCGCAAGTAGGACGGGAGAAATGTGTCCATTCAGATGACTGATGTTTAATGTTCTTGCGCAAATAGGAATTATTAATGGAATTATAGACGACACGTGTGTAGGTACTCCAAATATTGTTAGAACAGGGTGAATAGATATATAGATGGTAGATAGAATACCCTTTTTTTTTTTTTTTTGAGGATGGGAAATCATCAAATGACCCCTCCCGCTCTGGGTGGAGCAGAAGGGAGTGTCAGACTCTTACTGACTAAAACCCACCCGTGTTCCTTCCTTAGCCCTTTATGTTCCAGGGCAGCGGTAACCCTTTCGGACAATCCCGCTACCCTGGCAGGCTTCGGCCCTACATCTCTTTGAGGCGCGTGTGGAACACATACACGCCGTCCGGCACGAGATGACTGACTGTACTCTGAATGAATGTTTGTCTAAAGGAGTTTGCTAAATATGTATAAAGTTATTGGGTAATTTGGACCGAATAGTGAGTCGTTGTATCAGCCTACAAGTCCCAAGGCCTTGACTGTTTACAAATCTGTACCTCGGCCTCAACGATCAAAGAAGAAATAGTCATGATTACCTTGCGTGACGCGTGGCAGGCATGTTGGTACTCGTGGTGTGCCTTCTGCAGTATACATATACAGATTTTAATTTTATTAATAAGTATAAAGTTGAGACTGGCGGGAAAATATTTTCTTGTGCAAAAACTTGAATTTATAAATAACAATCGACTCCCACGCCACACACCTGAGACGGACATGTCATCTTTACGACACAACCAACCATTTAACGTGTTCACGTAATAATGATAAAAAAAAATCGACACAACGTGACGTATGAGGGCGACATGCCTCATGAGCACGAATGAAAATGAAATGCTCTTCTGACGTGACCTGTATTAATAGTGCATACCGTGAGAGCGTCTGTTGTTTTTCGTATTAATTATAATATTATCTTAAAATGAAAACCTGAATCATTATCCTTTGATATGGTTGGAGCTCAACCGGTCGTATTTTTAACGTGGCATAAAAAGTTTTTTTTTTTTCAAGTAATAAATAATAGGAGTTAAAGTATGAAATTGCCGTTTTATTGTAATAGGTACTTCGAATTGACATAGAACCTTCATGGTTAGAGATTTTTGAGTGAAATTTTTTCCACATGTTACCAATGAAGTTCTTCTTTTAAAAACTGTGTAACATTCGGTTATCGACTTTCAGTTGTTTTTTTTTATTCAGCTCAGACAAGAAAGATGGATTCTTCGAAAATTCGAGTTATTTTTGAATATGAGTTCCGACGCGGAACTAACGCGGCAGAAACAGCTCGCAATATCAATGTTGCGTTTGGAGAGGGGATTGCTAATGAACGCACCGTGCGATTTTGGTTTAAACGTGATGGAAACTTTGATTTGAAGAACGAACCACGTGGAAGACCGCCCACACAGGTGAATAACAATGAATTGAAAGAGATGGTGGAAACCGATCTGAGCCTAACTACCCAGGAATTAGCGGCATGGTTTAACGTTACCTTACTAACAATATTGACTCATTTGCGTAAAATCAATAAAATAAAAAAATATGGGAAATGGGTGTCTCATGATTTGACTGATCTGCAGAAAGAAACGCGTGTTGAAACTTGTGTTGCCTTGTTGAATCGATACAGAAATGAAGGAATATTGGATCGAATTGTGACATCTGATGAAAAGTGGATTCTTTACGATAGCCGTAAGCGAAAAATGCAATGGCTGACCCCAGGTCAAACGCCGCAACAATGTCCTAAAGCAAAGCTTATCAATAAAAAGGTAATGGTAACTGTTTGGTGGTCTCATCATGGTGTTATTCACTATAGCTTTCTCCGATCTGGTCAAGCAATAACGGCAGATGTCTACTGTGAAACTAGCAGTGAAACAGCCCCGACTCATGAATCGATCTTCACCATTATTGCTCCATGATAACGCGAGACCTCATACAGCACCAGAAACCGTTTTAACTCTACAGGAACTGCAATTAGAAATCATTCGTTACCCTCCGTATTCGGCAGACCTTGCTCCAACGGACTACCAATTTTTTCGTGATTTGGACAATTTTCTACGTGATAAAAAGTTTTCTTCTCAGGAAGCAGTACAAAATGCTTTGTCGAATCTAGATCACGAGAGTTCTATCGCAAAGGCATAAATGACCTTCCTATTAGATGGCAGCAATGTACAGGTAATAATGGTAATTATTTTGATTAAATAAATATGTTAAATTAAAAAAAAAAAAACAATTTTTCAGTACAAATCGGCAATTTCATACTTTAACCTTTAACCAATAATAATAAATAATTAGCCGGCAAACAACCGCAATTACCGATATACCTTGCAGAGTGTGCAATCTGAAGTGGCAGGGGGCTGGCCATGTTTGTCGAAGGAGCGATGGCCGGTGGAGCAGACGAGTCCTGGAGTGGAGACCGCGTATCGGCAAGTCTAGTGTGGGACGCCCCCCAGCTAGATGGTCCGACGACCTTAAAAAGTTGGCTGGAACAGACTGGATCTGGAAGGCGGAGGATAGGTTGCTGTGGAGCAGCCTGGGAGAGGCCTATTTTATTTTTAATTTGTAAGGGAAAACAGTCGACAAGAAAGCAGGAATAACTTAACAAATATACTACCCACTACTTTTTCCACAGATTACAACTTACATATTCACAAACAACAGCGGACTGCGATAGAGCGAGGTGGTTGGTTCATCGAATTAGCCTGTATAGTCCCACAGGGCCAAGGCCTCCCTTTCCGTTTTCCACTCAACTCGATCCTGAACCAATATGGACCAATTCCTCCTATAGGCGCCGAGTTCTTCTCACGGTCTGCTCCTGGGTATTCCGCGATACCGTTGGACGGTATAAGGAACCCATGTTGTGGTGGTATTAGCCCACGATGCATCATATGCGGCAAACGCGTCCTCCCACTTGAGCTTGGCTGCCGTGGGTGATAAGTAATTGCTGAAACGTTTGTCAAATGAAACAAGTTCTTGCTTAGTGGCAAACGTGACTCACGGGAAAATAAAGACGGTTTCCAGGGTCTTATCATTGATGTAAGCAGACAATGAGACTTTCCAACCTTATGTAGCTGTGACTGATGCAGCGCAATGATACCTAAGTCACGTCCTGCGTGGTGACGAGCAGGTATCTTATTTGTTTGCAAAGGTTATCGCTTAGCATCAGGGTCCCAAGTAGGGTAACCATTTCGAAATTTGGAAAATCCGAACTGAAAACCGTACATTTGCAACAAAAAAAAAATATATATACACATTTACATCCAACCAGACTTAGGTACTTAAAAAAAAGTAACATTATTTTCTTCTTTCAGTTTTCATTAACATTTAAGTAGTTTATTTTAAAAGACAATCCCCTTACGTAAAGTCCGGACCAATGACAAAGCTTTGTCATGCTTTGTTAACTTTGTTTTTTGCTTTGCTTTGTGTGTGTTTTTAGCTTTGTTTTTTTTTTAGAGCCGGACAAAATCCGGACGGAGGGCGAAAAAGTCGGACTTGTCCGGACCAATCCGGATAGGTGGTAGCCCTATTCCAAACTCCCAAGTCTACTACTGCCGGCGGGCTGGCTGCCAAGTCGTGCAGACATTTCGGTATATCCTAGTACTTACTTGGCAGGTTATACCCATTGCTATTTAAATAGGATTTTCTTTGTGTATGTATGTTATAGTGTGTTTGCATACTTTTACGAAGGCTGGTTAACCTGTAATGTGATTGTAAAGTGCGGCCACACGCACACTTAGCTTAGTTTAGGTCACGGAGCTACGGTTTCTTCTTCGGTATTTATTGGTGAGGCCAAAAGGTGCGATAAACCATTTATTTATTAATATGTAGAGTCCGACCTAACTTCGTTTTTGGTTTTCGGCAATTTGCGCCCGAAATATCCATTTTCAGCAATCATTGTTTTCGGCCCCAAAAAAGATTGATATTTTCGGTCATGGCCGAAAACAAAACTTTAAGTTCAGAGTGTACGGTCTGGAGTGTATTTTTCTGCATACTCTGTAATCTACTTTATACATAATTTAGTATAATGAAATAACATGACTAACGAATTTAAATATAGTGAACTTATAACAACGGAGAGAAACAATCGCTTTCCACTTTCGTACCGTAACTTACTCTTAACTTAAATAATCGTGTTTCTCTATCTGAACTTACAAACCTTCGCGACACATCGGTGTCCAGAGTGACTATTACAACCCGTACGCCGAGGAAATCGGCAGATACAACAATTAAAAGCTCAATAACTGGGAAAGAAATAACTATCGCATATAACATCTTGTTTGATATTATTGATAATGATGGTAGTAAGATTTAAGTTTAAACGATTCAATATTAAAAGATGGACATACAGACTGCATTTCCTTTACTTTAACCAAAGAAAAACCTACGTACCTTTATTTTTTAGTTGTAATTGTGCGTTTTGTTTGTGCAGAATAAAATATTTTTCTTTTTTTCTTTCTACGTATTGGCAGTCAAAAACACATTTTATTAATTCTCGAAAAAGCAATTCAGTCCGAATTTAGTTTTCGTTTTGGGCTGGAAAAAGTCATTTAGACAAGCAAGGAAGAGAGACTTTTCGTTCTTGAACTTTCTTCTTATAAAGTCAGCTAGGACAGATCCTCGCAACTGACTAGTTTGAGCCAATTATTTGACCACGGAGTGAGCTTTACTCGTATCGTTTGTACCGTAACAAGAGAAGAATTGATTAGCATGCAAGTTCTACTAACGTATTATTTTCGAAAACATTTCGAATACTAGATCAGGTTATACTTGAGGAAAATAAAAAAGGCGTCAGATTGCGTACATAACGGAGGGAACTCCCAAGAGAATGCCCATTTTTCTACTGACCGCTATTGCGAATCAAAACATACCATACATGATACCATAAATCTATATATAAAATTCAAAGTCCTGACTGACTGACTGATAGATCAACGCACAGCCTAATCCGCTGGTCCTAGAGACATGAAATTTGGAGAGTGTGTATCTTCGTGAACAGTAGGCATCCACTAAGAACGGGTTTTTAGAAAATCTGGGGTAGGATATACTACTTTCAAAGGCCAGGCGGTTGACTAAAAAGCTAATTTAACCAGTTGGCTGCGACATAATTATGTACTTTATATTTAACTCAATATGCTAAGGCTGCTATCAGATGACTTGCACTATTTCTGCAACGAGATGTATATTTTCAGTACTGGATAATGTCTTAGTTTAGAATTTAATGTGTCCTCCACCAAACTCCATATAATTTCCGATAACAATGATTGTTTTCCTCCTAGACTACAGTAATTGCGCATGTAAGTCATTAGATATAATAAGGACATAACAATATATTTATTGTTATTACCTACTAAACATACCTACGCACAATTATTAATAGCAATAATAACAATTGATATTGATTGGAGCAGCAATTGATATTATTCCCAATAATACATTACAAAAGCTATGGTTTTTGAAAACCTAAATTCGTACACCGTAAAACCCGTAAACCATGTACTATTTTCTATGGTTTGTCTTGTTTAGTTAGCTTTAATCTGAGGATAAGTACCTACCTATGGCAGAACAGGAGGCCTATACCCGCTGGTGGGCGATGCCGGCGAAATGATGATGACGATGAATCTGAGGATAATGTTAAATAGTATCTAGGTACCTATGTCGTAGGTAATACGTAATACGGGCTGGTGTCCGCAACTCCACGAAGTTCCGCGTCTTTCGTACGGATTTAGATAGGTACGTAACTTATCTGGTCTGTTGAGGCCTCAATATGTTTAGCACCTAATTTGACGATTGACGCAACTAATTTGGCAGTTCATGCTTGCAGAACAACCTAGGAAAATAAGTTGAATTACAAACAAATCTGCGAAATATTTGATATTCAGATACAATGTAAATACAGTATAAATAATAAAAAAAATACAGTCGCTCCATGTAAAATACTGGTATTCAGCTGAATCCGGGTAGACTGGAAGCCGACCCCAACGTCACGAGTTTGTTTTTTTGCGAATATTTCGTGAATGATTTATTTTACGTCATTTTATGTTGTAAGAAGTTTCTCTTAACTTAATTCTGCATTCATCCTAGACAAGATTCTCGTAGAACCATTGGTGGGTGGTTGGAAGAAGTTGAACACGAGTCCTCTGCTCCTGAAACAAATCAGTATGTAAAGTATCACTCATCACACAAAAGCAATAATAAGAAAACTAAAAACAACACCAATGCACTTACGTCTAGACGTGACGCGGCTAAACGTACAAAATATACATTTTTAACCAAATGAAAACATAAGAGTTAAAAAAATAAGTATGCGTCACGCATAAAAGATAAAACTGTTCTCACAACATAATTGACCCTTAAAATAATCACGATTTAACGTTGATTTTTCTCCTTTATAATGTATAAATAAAGTAAGTATGTTAATATAATTTGTCGAGTGTTATAGTATTTCTAAATGGTATGGGAAACATTTGTATATGTACAATAAATTTATGAATATCTTAGCAAACCATTAAATTCGATCTCTTAGGTAAACGCTCTGCTTTCCATCCGACCCTAAAAAGTCGATATTAATAATTATACACTGACAATAACTGCAATATTTTCATAACTTAGCATAATAGCATGAGCATAATAAGCCTATGATGTCCCCACTGCTGGGACACACGCCTCCTCTCGGTGAGAGGGAATGGGCTATAATCCACCTCGTAGGCTTAGTGCGGCTTGTAGATGTCACCACCTTGGTAGCGTCTTTAATATCGTAATAATATCTGACTTACTTGACTTGCCTCATCCTAGACCTAGATAACCTAAACACCGCGCACCCAATAGTGGATTGTTTCCAGAAGGAACAATTTGAAATGGCACAAAATACATCTCAGTTTTTTCTATAATTATTATCTTAATATTCTCCATCAAAACATTGCAGGACTTAAATAAAATGGATTCGCTGATTGTAAAATTAGAAGAGCTTTATAGTAAGAACTAGCATAGATGTAATCTGAATAACAGAGCATTTTATTGAGAGAGGCTAAGAAAATATACCTAATTTCTGCCCTGCAGCTTACGTCACTAGAAATGTTAGACGTGGTGGCACTTACATTTTTGTTAGAGCAGGACTGCAGTGTCGAGAATTATTGGATGTTGCTAAACAATCAGTGACAGGCGCTTTTGAGTGTTGTGGTATATAACGGATATCTTATGGTATTATCATTATATGTGTTTATAGAATACCTAAATATAATTACAACATGTTTTAAGACAGACTAGACTATATTTTAGGAAAATTTTGCTCATTCGGAAATAAAAATATTATCTTAGCTGGAGACTTTAATATAGATGTGTTGAAAAGGAATAAAATAACATTAGAATTCGAACACTTTCTTTTGCAATATAATCTACACTTAGAACTTTATAAACCGACTAGATTGAGTAAGAGTGTGAGCAAAATTATCAATGCAGGGGGCATTGATAATTTTGCTCACACTTACCGAAAAAAATGTAAAGCTGAAATAATGAACTTAGTTCTTTCAGATCATACGTCTTAGTTATTCAAGGTTTCTATTAAAAAAACTTGTACACACGAAAACAAAAAAGCAGGATATCTCAGCAGGCAACTTAGAAAATTTCAAAAATCATCTACAATGCTTATCTTTCTCACAAGTATACAAAGGCAAAGATGCGAATGAATCGAACATTTTATGAGTGATTTTTCATTATTGCAGAAATTATGCATTCCGAATATAATTGTGACTGTGTATACTAATTAAAAAAAATAAGTGGAATCTCGTGGAATAAAAAATTGTAGTCAAAAGCAAAGTTACTTTGGGCATATAGATCCATCCTAAAATAGACTTGCGTTTAAAAAATACTCTTCTATTTATAGAAAATGAATAAAACTAACTTAAAAAGCCCAAAATAACCACTTCATTAATACGTCAAAAAGAAATCAAAAGCTGCTTGGCAAGTCATTAAAAATCCAAATTCAACTTACCACAAGAACCAATGCTGTCAATAAACAAGGATAATAATTTAACTCTTACAAATCCTATGAATATTGCAAATGAATTAAATAATTATATTGTAGAGGTCATTGAAAACTATATTAAAACTAAAGTTGCGGACACCAGCCCGTATCACCTGTTACCTGTTAAAGGAACTAACCAATAATTACGTTATGGAATATTCGAATTCAGAATCACTATTTATGCTACCTGTTTCAGATGCTGATATAATCAAAATAATTAGCAGCCTGAAAAATACAAATACGGTAGGATTTGATGGCATATCAACTCATCATTCTCTACTATATTTGTTTCTTCTTAATTTTAATCCATCCAAAGGTTGACTTTAAAAGATTGCTCTTAGCGATAAGACCGGCCATTGTGTCACCCTTCTGTAATTTGTATGGTGTACAATAAAGAGTATTCTATTCTATTCTTTTCCATTCTCCTGCCCTTATCCCAATTTATTTGAGGTCGGCGCAATATGTCTTTCTCTTCCATACTTCTCTATTAGTCGTCATCTCGGTAGTCACCCCCTTTCTAACCATATCATCATTCACACATTCCATCCATCGTTTCTTTGGTCATCCCCTACTCTTATAGCCATCGACATTCATATTCAAAACTCTCCTCACGACATTTTTCTCATTTTTCCGTGTCACATGCCCATACCATGACAACCGATTTCCACACAACTTTTTAGTTACCGGTGCTTGTTTCAGACTTCCTCTTATGTACTCATTTCTTATTCTATCCATTTGTGTAACACTACACATCCCCCTTAGCATTCTCATCTCAGCTGCATGCAATTGCCTTTCATTCATTCCTTTTGTGGCCCAACATTCTGATCCATACAAGACAGCAGGTCTAATCATGGTTTTATATAACTTCCCCTTAAGTTTAAGGTGAATGCGGGAGTCGCAGATTGTTCTCGTGACCTGCCGCCATTTCATCTATCCAATGTTAATTCTGTGCTTAACCGTCCGATCTACTTCGCCATCGCTTTGCATGGGTGAACCGAGATACCAAAAGTCGGAGCAGACTGGGAGAAGTATGCCATCAAGTGCTATGGCTCCAGAACTGGAGAGATCACCGAAATCGCAGAACATATATTCCGTTTTGGTTCTGTTGATTTTCAAATCAACATTCTTCAGCTTCGGTTGCCATTTCTCCAATCTGCTCTGGATCTCAGGTCCATCTTTACCGACGAGAACAATGTCATTCAATTCTATATACTCTTATTTCAAAAAATTCAAACTCTCTTGCAATGCACAAAAAGGCTTCAGGAAAACTACATACTATTTAACCTACTATCTAGTGTAATGACATCTGTAGAAAAAGGAAATCCTGTCTGTGCTATACTAACAGATATGACATAAGCGTTCGATTTCGTGGACTATAAGATTTTGCTGTAAAAATAATAATAAATAATAATAATAATAAAAATGTTTATTTTCTTCCACAAAAAACACTTATTAACTAAAACTTAAAAGAGGAGAAAATAATTATTCTGGTGAAGGACAATGTTCATTGTGGGAGACTGGTGCCTAAACTAAGCCGTGACTTGTATTTCAGGACACCAGAGACTCCCCCCTACAGGCAATGCACGAAAGTTACATTGTATACATGTTATGTTATAAGTGGGTTAAATTACATGGGTATGGCATAAGAGGAAACATCTTGAAACTCAAACTGGTTACGTAAGAATAAACTTAAAATAAACTTAAACAAAACACAGGTTATAATGTTCCAACAAAGAACAAACCAAATAAATTTAAATATAAAATACGCAAACCAAAAAATACCTGAAACCAACAATGCCAGATGTTTAGGACTTTACTTGGATAGTCATCTAAATTGGAAATGCCATGTGGAAACCGTTTGTAAAAAACTAAACCAATATTCTTAATGCGCTTCACAATCTTGCGAAAATATCAAATGAGTCTGTAGTTTTGATAGCATACAAAGCGTATGTTTCAATAACGTTACGTTTTGGAATAATATATTGGGGAAATTCCATTCCATTGCGTTCAAAGCTCAAAAGACCGGTATGTACGTGCTGTGTTTAAGCTAAAAAAGACTGATAGTTGTAGGCCATTATTTAATAAATACAAACTTAAACTTAAATACAAACCTTACTTTGACTTGTATGTCTACGAGACAGCAGTATTCGCAAAATCAAACTTGCATTTGTTTCAAACACTAGATCAAAAAGACGCAATAGAGAGATATATGTGCTATTCTACACAAGACTGCACTATACTCAAGGAGCTGTTTGAGAATGGCACCCAAGTTATATAATAAGTTACCTATTGCAATAAAAGATTTTGACAGCATACACCATTTCAAAAAGGCTCTTCTTGATTTATTGGGCGAGAAAGCTTACTATACAGTGAATGAGTACCTGGAAGACAAATTGTAATTTAATGACATTTTATTGGTTTAACATTTTAATTGTGATTTAATGACATTTATGTAATTATTGACATTTTATTAATTTTGAATTTTTTAGTAAAAAAGAAACAATTTGATTGTTTGATTTGTTGAGTGTTGTAGTAGAAAAGTAACAATTAATAAATTAGAAATAATAATTAGAAATTTGTACGCCGTTGACGGCAAGACATAGCGTTCATTTTTTATAAATTTAGACATTTGTACCCTTTGTTTACCTATGTTCTACAAATAAAAATATTTGAATTTGAACTCCTGGAATCATATTTGAGTGACTGAATTCAGTGTACAGAAATCACTAGAATTTGTCCTAATATTAAATTGGAAACAAAATACGTACTTATCTAAACCAAGACATATAAAATATGGTGTACCTCAAGGTAGCGTACTGGGCCACCCTTTTTCTTAATATATATTAATGATCTCCCAAAAACATAAAATTGCAGATGACAGCACGGGTATTGTGGAATATAATCCTACTTCCTACTAATATAATAAATGCGAAAATTTGTATGGATGTTTGTTACTCTTTCACGCAAAAACTGCTGAACGGATTTGGATGAAATTTGGTACACAGATAGTTTATAACTAGGATTAACACATAGAATACTTTTAATCCCGAAATTCCCACGGGATCGAAACTTATTTGGGTGAAACCGCAGGGCGCAGCTAGTAATCCTAATAATTATCAAAATGACAAAAATAATTCTCTGAGATAAATTGGCTTGACAAAAATAATCTTCTAATTAATATAATTAAAACAAAAGTTATTCATTTCCACCAGCGCCGTAAGTATCCACCAGTTAACATTGCTTATAATAAATCTATAGTAGGAGAAGTTGCAAATGCAAATAGCTATAGATAATAAACTAACCTGGAAACCTCACTTAGAGGAAATCTGCCAACGTCTGAGTAAATCTGCATAGGTATATATATATTATTCCAATTGTCCAAGAAAGTAAATACTGACACACTATTAACAGCCTATCATGCGTTGGTCGCTTCTATTTTAAGATATGGCGTTGTTTTTTGGGGACATTCAACTAATAGAGGACTTATTTTCTTAAACAGATGTATATGATCAATGTGTGGTCTGAGAACAACGGATAGTTGTGTTCCTTAGTTTAAAGAATTAAAAATACTAACTTTACCATCTTTGTACATATTAGAAACTGCATTGTTATGTTTGTAAAAGCGAATCAACAACTATTTCAAAAATTTTCAGCAGTTAAGAGAACCCCTTTTCGTGCCCAATATTAGAATTTGTTATGCTCAAACAAATGCAATACTGCTTTATTGAAAAAGAGTTTCTTCGGTATTGCTCCAATTATCTATATATATAAAAACAATTGCTGTTCGTTTGAGTGGCTAAAACTCGAGAACGGCTGGGCCGATTTAGATTAAGAGTTTTTAATCGACAACATACATATATTCACATTACTCGGATTATCTAGGATTAGTAGGTTAGGAGTAGGGTAGTAGGTTAGGAGTAGGGTAGAAGTAGGGTAGGAGTAGGGTAGGAGTAGGGTAGGAGTAGTGTAGGAGTAGGGTAGGAGCAGGGTAGGGGTAGGGTAGGGGGTAGAACACCACGCGAACGAAGTAGCTCCGGGCAGCTAGAAATAATTTATATGGCAAAACAACGTTTGCTGGGTCAGCTAGTTTATAATAAAATACCTGATATTATTAAATGTAATCTTTAAACCAATTTAAAAAGTCCCTTCCCTTGAGGTGTTATTGCTAGAGAAGTGCTATACAGCGTAGATGAATTCTTACACGATATTTTGCTTGTATAGAATTCTCAAATTAAATTTAAATTCTGACATTTAAATTTTGAATTGAATTAAAATTTTGACTAAGTATGTAATTTTGAATTAAATTTCTACACAGTAATTATAATTATGCTACATGTTTGCGACTGCTTCACCGCATTGACAGCGACGTGGAGCTCAAGTTGGGTAGGCCTTTGGTGTGGGATGCAACCTGTGTCGACACCCTCGCGCCATCCCATCTTCCTAGCACGGTGGGCTGTGCTGGGTCGGCTGCTGCAGGAGCAGAAAACCTCAAACGGCGCAAATATAACAACCTTATTGGGAGCTATATATTTGAGCCGTTTGTGGTTGAAACACTAGGGCCTTGGGGTCCGAGTGCTTATCGAATTTTTCGGGACATCGCCAAGCGGTTGGTTGACTTTTCACGTGGCCAGAAGGCTGGCCTATTTTTAGCCCAAAGAATCAAAATCAAAATCAAAAGTCATTTATTCAAATTAGGCTGAGAATCAGCACTTTTCGAACGTCAAAATTACAAAAGACAGTCCCCCAAAAACGCCCGCCCTTCGCCACTTCCTAGTGCTATCGCTGGGAAGAAGAAGTGGCGGAACAAACTCCCCAGCAGCACAGCTGTCTGTTCAGTTAGAATATAGTTAGTTGCATGTATACAATACTAGGAACCTATGTTCAGTAATGAATATTACAAGAAGCTTAAATTATTTGCCATATTATGTCAGCTAGCCACGCCAATATACCAACAAATATAATAAAAACTATACGTACTCAAGCTAAAAAATAATTAATTAAAATAAAAATAAAAACTCACTACCTAAATAAAAGCCTCCAGGCATAAAGGGCGTGACAGCTTACACATTTATGCATTGCTGGGTTCGTCACCTAGCTGTCACTTGCAGTCACAGATGATGAACTAGGACCATCGATGTGAAATAAATAAGTGAGTTAATACTAATAACAGTAACCTGTCAGTACCTAAGCTAATTCTGGAGAAAGAACATGAACATTGTCTTGAGTTAATTAGGGCGACCAACTATTCTTATCGTGTAAGTAGTCGTTGATGGAATAGTAAGCCTTTGAACAAAGGTTGGATTTTACTTGAGCTTTAAACGCATTAAAAGGCAAGTCTAGCAAAGAAGAGGGTATCTTGTTATAAAAGGTTATACCAAGCCCAACAAATGAGTTATGAACCTTATGAAGCCGGTGAAAGGGGGCACGTAGTTTGTCCTTATTTCTAGTGTTAACACTGTGAATATCACTGTTTTTAGTGTACAAGTGCAAATTTTGCCTAATATATAGGATGTTGGCGAAGATGAATTGTGATGCAACCGTGAGAATACCAATATCTTTAAAAAAATCTCTTAGAGAAACTCTGGCACCTAACTGGTAAATTGCTCGAACAGCTCGTTCTTGAAGGACAAATATATTTTGTATATCAGCGGCTTTGCCCCACAGCAGAATACCGTAGGACATAACACTGTGAAAATAACTGAAATAGACTAAACGAGCTGTATCAACGTCAGTGTATTGTCTTACTTTCCTGACGGCGTAGGCAGCCGAACTGAGCCTTCCTGCTAGACTTGATATATGAGGTCCCCACTGAAGTTTGGCATCTACTGTTAGTCCTAGAAAAATTGCCGAGCCTACTGTTTCAAGCACCTCTTTATTTAAGACGATGTTGGGTCCTAGATTTCTGACATTCGGTAAGGCGAACTTTACACATTTCGTTTTCTTGGCATTGAGAACTAGGTTATTTGACGTAAACCAATCTGTAACTATTGTGAGTGCACTGTTTACGTCGTCAAAATCTTGTCTATTCCTGTCTACTTTAAAAATAAGAGAGGTATCATCTGCAAACAGTACAACGTCACAGATGCCCTTCAAATGGAATGGTAAATCATTGATATAAACTAAGAACAAGAATGGACCCAATATTGAGCCTTGCGGAACACCTAACTGAACTGGTAGCCCGGAAGATTTCGCGCCATTAACATCTACACATTGGACCCTATTATGTAAATATGAAATTATTATGTTGAGAGCCTCGTTTCTGACACCGTAATGATGTAACTTACGCAAAAGCGTGTCATGGTGCACGCAATCAAAGGCTTTAGAGAGATCACAGAAAACTCCAATAGCATTTTGCGATTTCTCCCATGCGTCAAATATGTGTCTCAGCAGAGCAACACCCGCGTCTGTAGTTGAACGACCCTTTGTAAAGCCATATTGATCATTATGGAGGAGGCTGTTTAAATTAAAATGTCTTAGCAACTGCTTGAGTATTAACTTTTCAAATATTTTGCTAAATGCAGGTAAAATAGAAATAGGCCTGAAATTGCCAACGTCATTCTTATTACCTGATTTAAATAATGGTATGACTTTACTACTCTTCATGAGGTCAGGAAAAGTTCCTAAATCTACACATTTATTAAAAGTAACAGCTAGATAGGGGGCTACGATGGCTATTATATTACTTAAAAGTTTAATGGAGATGCCCCAATAATCACCGGTGTTTTTGGACTTAAGTGTATTAAAAATATTAACTACATCACGTGGGGTTACATGTTCGAAACTAAATAAAGGACTACATTTAGGTACACTACTATGCAAAAGGTTTTCAGCTTTAGACGGGGACGAATTTAAGGAGCGAGTCGTAGTTATCGGTATGTTGGCAAAAAACTCATTAAATGCCTCAGCTACGTCAGCTGCATTATTAACTAATTTGTTGTCGACCATAATCTCAAGTTGTTTTTCTTGTTTTACAGATTTACCAGTTTCATTGTTAATAATTTTCCAAGTGGCTTTTACTTTATTATTAGAATTTTTAATTGTATCGCCTAAAAATTTTGATTTAGCAAAAGCACTAATCTTTTTGAATAATTTTGAATAATTTTTGACATACTCTAGGAAAGGAGTATCAAACCTGTATTTTTTCAAACCATATAACTCGTATAGTCTCGCTCTACTTTTATAAATACCTGGAGTAGCCCATTGATTAAAGCCAACAGAGGATCCATTAATGTTAATAGTTTTGGTCTTAAAAGTAGATTGGTACTCTTTTTGCACAACATCAAAAAGGGCACCATAAATATCATTGGGATTCTCATATTCTACTATAGATGGTGTAATTCTATGAGCTATATTATTTTTAAACATTTTGCAACGACTGGCTGTATAAGGCCTGCATTCAAGTTTATGCGGCTTTTTATGTAATGGCATGGGGAAGCTAGCTAATAAACCACAGTGGTCGGACGTTAAGTCAGTTAACACTAATTTATGTTTGGCATCACAATCACTAAAAATATTATCAAGACAAGTTGACGAAGATGCTGTGATCCTAGTAGGTTCAAAAAACAAGTTAATTAAATTATAAGACCTAAAAAGATTGAGAAGTCTAATACTTAATGGAGTAACATCTAAAATATTAATATTGAAGTCTCCACATAATATAATGCTTTTGTTACTAGATTTCAACCTATTGAGAGAATCTTCCATTACCGATTCGAAACTAATAAAATCCCCAGAGGGGGGTCGATAAACGCAAATTATAACATATCGCTCAAGTTCAACACAAGACAACTCTATAGTGCGCTCGATTGAAAGATTAACTAAATCTAAACGTTGTTTACATTTCAACTTGTTTGAAACAAGAACTAAAGAGCCACCGCGAATAGCACTTTTTCTCACAAATGCACTCTGTACGGTAAAGTTTTCATCATTAATAAACACTACTTCATGTTCCTTCAACCAGTGTTCAGTCAAACATAACACCTGAACATCATAGTTCTCCATAAATAAACTTAATTCTAGCTCTTTGCCGGACAGACCCTGCATATTTTGATGAACAACATTCAACATATGCGGCTGACCTGTTGTCGCACCTAATAGTTTAAACTACAAGGCGTATCAAAAGTAGTGTTAGTATCAGTACTAACAGTAATCAATGGTACACTACAAGTACCAGTGTCACTTAGTATATTGTATGCTAAAAGATTAGCAATTTGTCTCCTACAACTAGGTGGCAAATACATAGTATAATTAGTCAGTTTGTAATCAGTAATGAATTGATTACAATCAAAATATAAAATAGCATCACTGTGACGACAAGTCCTATTATAAATGAACATATTTAAATTATAAATATGCTTATTTTGCTTATCAGTTAAATAGTAAGAATAAGGCAAGGCACAAAAAATAAATTTACAATTATTAGTCTCATTAAGATGCAACATCAAATGGACACATTCAATTAAGTCCTTTTTTCTTACATTTAAACTATCCCCATATAATAATATAACAGTTGAGCTGGGGTTTATTTTTGTCAATTTGATATTACTAATTAATTGGCTAATACTGGCACCGGGTAAACAATTATTAATTACATATTGTTGCGAACACTGACTTAATAAGCTACCAAAACCTTGACCAAATTTGTCAGAAAAGATATAAGTAGTGTTAATCAAATTATTCATACTATTGCTATCATCACTAATACGGCTACCTACTGGCTGAGTCACTGAGGGAGTGGGTGTAACAAGCTGGGGTTCCACGGAGCAGGTACAGCTAAAAGAGAGGTTATTTGTCAAAGACTCGTACCTCTCCGCATTATACTTGACCAGGTCTGCCAACTCATTAGCCTCCTGCATGCGCTTACTCAGGTCTTGTTGAGAAGCCTCATATTTACTAAAGATATCCTTTAGAGCGTATTCCCTAACAAACAATTCATCCTGAAGGCGCCGAGTGTCTGTGTTATACATAGCATTACACAATTCTAATTCACTGTTACAGTTTTTTAATTCTTGTATTAAATTTACTTTTTCTTGCCTAAGTTTTGTATTTAATTTGTTTACTTTTTGGCATTTTAAAGATTTTTGAGTTTTTCTAATTAATCTATTAATTTTAATATATTTTTTTAACTTATTGTGACTAGTAAACAATTTATTTTTAACTATAGTATCATCAGTTAAATCTATTGTTACAACTGGCTCAACACATATGGGACCGGACCCGCTACCAACCAACTCATCATAAAGACTGCAGGTGATCGCAGACTCTTCACGGGCTTTGAGAGTTTCCAAGGCGGTTATTGTGTTGTGGGCCTTGCTTAATTCCTGTTCTAGTTCAGATATGCGTCTCAAAGCCAGTTCGTGGGTATCACTACATTCCTGGAAATTTGACACTATTTGACGGAGGTGCTGATGCTGGTCAAGTATGTCCATATGCTGTACATGTAGTTCAGTCAGCTGATTCTTAAGCTCAGTGTTCTTGTCATTAATGAGCTTTATTTCCACCTCGCTGTCTTCCCTTTCACAGAGCAGCTCAGTCAATCAGCAGTTCAATCAGCATTGCCATCCAACGATCCCATTCTTATCCCATTGACAGTGATGCGGACGAATTTTTTGATGCCCAATGAGCTCCTGCCTTTGTCTTTAATGTCAATGTGTTTAATTTTGACATTGTAATTTCTTTCTTTGTGTTTGTTTTGTTTGTCTTGTGCAAATAAATTTTTTGTACGCCATAAATGACAGAACATGTAGCTACCTCATATTAATTATAAGACCCGCACCCTAATTGCGTAACACACAATCAATAGTAATCTGAATCATTTTGAAGCAAATTGCTAATCCATTGCTTCATAAGTTCGAAAAATTTGTCTGCTCAACACGTAAATAACGCAATGAATGTTGTTGAACTGTCAAAATGAAACCGATTGCGATTAATTGTGAGTTACGCAATCGGGGTGCTGTACTGTACTCATGTTTTACAAAATAAGTATATATCTAGTATCTTGGAATTTTTAGTTCTAGGACATGCCGGTTTCCTCTCGATGTTTTCCTTCACCGTTTTGAGAGTAGTGATGATGAAATTAAATACACAAAGTAATGTGCCCGCCTGGGTTCGAACTCACGACCTACAACTCGTAGATAAGTCGCGGCCGATACCGCTGGCCCACCACTGCTCACCATCACTTGATAGGCTCAAAACCTAAACGATTATAAGTTTATTGTGTAGTGTAAAGGGTTGTCGCGTGTTCACGTGAGGCGCACGTGGCCGGGCTGTCGTCAATCCATCAATCATTCACTCCCTGCTACGATACGTGGCGTGTTTAGCGTGTTGAGCGTGCTTTCCGGTCACCGGGCATCCAATGTTTATTAAGCCCTCTGTTTATGGCCATGAGCACCACAGGGGTGTTGGAATTTGAGGCTGTGATTAGTACGAGGAATGTAACATAACAGAACATCGGTTGTACGTTATTTTATAGCTAATGTAGCAAACCTTATTTTTCACGCTCACCACCGCAGCTTCGGCTTGCTTTTGTAGCAGTTGTGCTACAAAAGCAAGCCAAAGCTGCGGTGGTGATCTTATAAAGTCAATATGTTAATACTGACTTTTTAAGACAGTATTTTAATTAAAATTATGGATAGCATAACATCTATTTTTATACATTTTAGTTGAAATAAAATAGAAAAATACACCGAACAAACAATATTTGAGCAGTGTGGAGCAGTGCTGGCCCAGTGGTAATAGACCCGACTTACGAGTTGTAGGTCGTGAGTTCGAACCCAGGCAGGCACTTTACTGTGTGTATTTAATTTCATCATCACTGCTCTCAAAAGGTGAAGGAAAACATCGTGAGGAAACCGGCAACCCTCGTGAGGCATATCCTAGAACCACAATTCGAAGTCATGTGACATCCACCAACCCGCACTGGGCCCGCGTGGTGGTTTACGGCCCACTCCCTCTCACAGAGAGGAGGCCTGTGTCCCAGCTGTGGGAACATAATAGGCTGATTATGTAAACAATATTCATTAAAAATAATTCTACTGTTTGATAAGTGTGTTAAACAAAAAAATGTGATTAAAAATTCATTGAATTGTGTCTGTGAAATATGTTTCATTCAAGTTAATAATCTTTATTATATGAAACATTTTCTGGGAAACGAAATTCTATGAAATTTGTGTCTGCGAAACATGGGGACACCCATCACATCACATCATGCCTGTATTACCCGAAGGGTCAGGCTGAGGTACTGTAAGTATTTATTGAATAATATAAAAGTAATTGAGATTTTATCAGAAACGTAGTTTATTCTTATTGAGAGATTTTTCACAAACAAGACAACCATAGAGTAAGTGACCATAAACAATATTCTATACTAGTGATGGTAACAAACAACAGTGTTGTGCTTAAACACAGTACTTTCAAATGTAATTATTACAACACTCGCACCAACGTTTGAACTCTACAACAATATTTCTTATTTACGCCCACATTTCGGCAGTTATGTTGCAGTTCTTTGTAATAGGGAACTGGGGGGGGGGAGGGGGTTGAGGAATGTCTTACTAATTAAAGTGCAGTAAAGCAGATCTGTAGGACTGCTGCTGCAGGTGTAGCCTATCGTTCTAGTCTCGGATTGGCAAATGATTTTACAATAATCGCCATTCTTCCTCACTTCTTTCTTCAACACTCTCTTGAGTACACGACTCTTTTATCTCCTGTCCCCGTGGAAGCCGCTGCTGCGGCCGCGCCGGCGGTTGCGTGACACACATAAAATGATACGTGATCGCATTTCCTTTCATTTTGACAGTTCAGCAACGTTCATTGCTTTATTTAAGTGGTTGAGCAGACGAATTTTTCAAACCTTCGAAGAAATGGATTAGTAATTTCCTGTGTGTGTTACGCAATTATGGCGCTCGTCTTAGACGCCAGTAGCGAGTACTGCACAGCTGACGCAAGGCCTACCAAGTATTCCGGTCTATATCAGGATGCAGATGCACGAGGAACTAATGGCTAGTATTTCCGCGTGCATCGTCATTGTCGTTTGTATTCTCTGGGATTATAGCTTCCGTTGACGCACGTCACGATAAGTCGCGTGTTGTGGAACGCAGCTCACAAAGAACTGCGTATGTAGAACATACACATTTTGAGTACTTCTACTCTGAACGCTTGATTCTTAGAAAACGAGACTTCCCAAAGTAAATTCTCATTATTATTATCCTTCATTAGTAATACGCTGGATGCGGGAAGCACAGAACCGGACGAAGTGGAGGTGTTTGGGGAGGCCTATGTCCAGAAGTCGACGTCTTTCGGCTGAAATGATGATGAATGATGATTATTATCCTTTAGAAGTACATTTACTTAACCAAATACTTTATTACAAAAATAAAATAACCAACTTCCAAAAAAAAAAAAACACTTGTAAGTGAAAAATAACTTAAATTTCGGAAGTCGGTGACTTTGGATATTTATTTTGGGTTTATGCCACCGATTTTTTTTTTTAATGATATAAGCTAGTGCTTGACTGCGATCCCGCCTGATGGAATGCAGTGCTGCAATCGTTGAAGGTAAAGCGTACTAATTTATTATGTGCCTGACTTCCGAAATTTTTGTGATAAAGTTTTTATATTTCACTATTTAGTTGTGGTACCTACCCCATACGAATTCATGTACCTCACTTGCTAAGTAAATAACAGTGACAGTAAGTTTTTACAACATCATCAACATACACTAAATGGAAAAAAATACGTGTTATTGAAGCTAAATTAAAAAACACTCCTCAGAACGGACCAAATTTATATGGGATCACCCTTTCAAACATTTTTTTTTTCAAATTCATCTATAAATAATGGAATTCTAAGGTAACAAGCATACAAAATACAACCCAACTGAGAACCTCCTCCTTTTTTTGAAGTCGGTTAAAAGGTGAACAATAAAAATGCAGCAAGAGAAAGAAAAACATAAAATAACACTATTTCTTTTAACTTCCAAATGAAATTCACTTTTTATTCCTCCGGATTACGTGCGCCTAACTATTTACATACCCCGCCGCGAGCGGTCACGGGCGGAGGGTGGGAGGGAGGGGTAAGGGCCGGTTATAACAAAGCTTAGTAAATTGCATTTTAATTGGAGCCAGAATCAACACATCCTACAGGTAAATGCATTGTTTATTGACCACAGGAAAGTAACGGTGAATAAGGTCACAGGAATGCATGCGCGCCATAGATCTACGAGGAACTATAATAGCTTACGTATGAGAAAACTGATAACCCTTGAACCGGTAAATATAATATGCACTATTTACTAAAGGGATATAGGTATACCCCCATATAGTCTAGTTGATGACGCAATTCGAAAACGAACAAAACACTTGCGTAAAAAGCTTAATTATCCTTCGCCAATCAGGACCTAGAATAGCTCTCAGCGGCATTCGATACATTGATTAGTTTTGAGTTGTTAATTTGTAAGTCATAAGTGCATATAAGTATGCTGCACTTACGACTTACAATAGCGTGACTTAATAATTAACAGCTCACGTATTTATATACCAAGAAGAGGACATTAGACAATAGCTTTTGGCTTCCCAAAAGCTATTGCATTTTGAGCTATCTGACCAACATTCTATGAGTGTGTGTCACGCATGAGCGAATGTCCTGTTCTTCGTATAGGTACGTGAGATAGGATAGCATTCATGACATAAACAGGGTGGATTTTTGAGATGGGGCAGTGAGGGCAGGTACCTAAACCATTGTCGCCACAAGAAAACCGTCGTAAGACCCTAACTTAGTAGTTCCTAACTTTTGAAAACATTTGGATCTGTATTCACAGATTTTGAAAAAATATAGGTACAGTCAGTATTGATCCTGTTTCTTATAAGGATCAAAAAACACTATCGGACCAACTGAGGATTGAGTACTAGAAAAGTAAGAAATCAAAAAAAACTTCTCACGCATTTCGTAGGAAATGAAGGAATGAATGAAGTAGATAGTTACAGATTTAGCTAAGCAGTCAGTCATGACATTATACATATTATTATAAGAACGACTATTTTAACAAACTTTCAACAAAGCTATTTGCTGTTGAAAGTTTGTTCAAATAGCCGTTCCGTTTAAAGGCTTGACGACTACTTTGCAAATCTTAGTTCGATTCCAAACAATTGATATTTTTGTTTGTGCTTCTTGGTTTTTCATAGTCTATTTCAAAAAAATGATTACAATGACCGAATGTACAAGTGACTCTCGGCTTCGTTAATGTGTCTTTTTACACCCGCTATGTATAGATAATCAGACTGTAAAAGAACAGATTAGACGGTGACCCCCAAACTAGGCATTTGCCTGTATCTTGGGGGTCGGGATTGCGACATTTTCAAAGTTGATAGTGCGATGACATTGCAAAAAGGGTAAAATTAAACTTGTATACATAAACTAAATATACTCTAAGCCTGAAAAAAGTACCTAAAATATACATTGCGTGAGATCCAACAAAGCAAAATAAAATTATCAGTATGATCAGTATAGGTCCACGCGGGTGCCCGACGGTAAGTCCTCAATAGGCATTCGATAACTATATTTGATACGTCACAGAAATATTAGTCAATGACAGAGGAAAGTGTGGGAGATAAACATTTAGTAATACTGGAGCGTTGTATATAAACCACGTTCAAAGATTTAAGGTAAACAGTCTCAGGTTGGCAGTGAGAGCAGTCACTTTCTTCCATTGTCAGTGACTAAAAATTTAGTTATCTGATATATAATCCCTTATTAATGGAAGTGATCACTGGTCTAGTCCTGATAGTCCTCAGTTCCGTAGGAGCCAGGAACATTCCCGTCCACATGACCCAACTTTTGGAACTGCCGCCGTATTTGACGCCCTACCAAGCTACATGAAGACTCCTTTCTCCCCAATATTCCCCACTGGGGAACTGGTATAAAGCGTGGTCTACGTAGAAGATCTTGGACTGCATTTGAACAAAAACGCTGACGAAGATGAAAAAGCACGTTAACAGTGTTGTGAACTTGGACACTGACATCAATATGAATAACCAAAAAGTGAGCAATAATAACCAGCAAGAAGAAATGGATAGTGCTTTAAGATCTGTGGAAGCAACTGAAGGACAGAACAACGAGAAGACTGAAGCATGGTTGTAAGAAGACATGGATGCATTAACCGGTGACGACTGTCCTAAAGGAAAATATAGAATCTGGGGCATTTGTTGTGAGGAGGACACTGTGTGCGTGAAGAAGACCGTAACTACATAAGTGCCATTTTCACGTGAATTTTGTTTTTTATTTTAAAAGCTGCTCAAAATTTTAAACAAAAAAAGTAATACCTACTTATAATGTAGATATCGATACAATAGTGTGCATTGTTCACTCTGAGTTTTGTTCAATTATTTCATCATTTGTAATGTTTCAAGAAATTGTACTCCTGAAAATAAATAACAGTATGTATGTTACAATTTTTTTTTTGTAAACTCAAGGTATTTAAAGAATTATTTCAAAGAATATCAGCATTACTTTACCTTTTTCTCTGGTAACAGTCGCGCTGTCAGAGAACAAACATGTGTGAACTTGTAAATGTTCAAGGTGTTTTCGTTAGTTTCAATTTAAGCGGGTCAGATAAGCTTGATAACTTAATTAGCGCATAGTAACGAAATGATGATGCAGTGTTCATAACACATATCGACACCGTGCACGTTGCATTAGAAAATTAAGGAAAGTGGTCAGAATTCCCAGTTTAGTGCAGTGGTAGCCCAGTGGTAACAGCTGCGACTTACGGGTTGTAGGTTCGAACCTAGACAGGCACTTTACTTTGTGTAAATTTATTTCATCACCACTGCTCTCAAAACAGTGAAGGAAAACATCGTTAGGAAATCGGCATGTCTTAGAACAAAAAAAAATGAAGACATGTGACATCTACCAACCCGCACTGGACCCACGTGGTGGATTACGGCCCACGCTCTTTCACCGAGGGGAGGTCTGTGTCCCAGCAGTGGAATCATAATAGGTTGGATATGTGGCCAACATTGCTATCCTATATAAAGTAATAAGTACTTACTGATAAAATACTGAATTATTTATTTATTTAGCTATTTAAGTACATACAGGGTGGCGATTTAAGTCACCAAGGGGGCGATGGCGATGTATTCATCAAGGGGGTAATTCTTCATTTCAAACAACTTTCGCTACGAAGCTTTTACCCGAGTCAGAAAAAAAATCAATTTCCTATAGGTAGAACAAGTGCATATACTATTTCGATGCATGTTTTTAATTTTTAGGGTCCCGTACTCTGTACCAAAAACGGAACCCTGATAGGATCACTTCGTTGTCCGTCTGTCTGCCCGTCCGTCAGTCAAGACCCTTTTTCTCAGGAATGCGTGGAGTTATCAAGTTGACATTAATATCAAATAATTAAGTCTGTGATCCGTTGCAGCAATGAAAAAATCAAACTCCTATGCGATCAAAAGATACGGCCTTTTATGCTCCGTTTTTGCCGCATATTTTGACACTCGCAAGGGAATCAAAATCTATAGGGTACTTCCCGTTGACCCAGAATCATGAAATTTGGCAAGAAGGACAAGTAAAGGAAACATCCGAAAATTTGTAGTTACATCACAAAAAAAAAAAAAATATTTTTGCGATTGCAAACTTATTTACAGTTGGTAAACTAACCGCGACCTATGTCGATGTATGGGGACAACAATTTGCCAACGGCAATGTTAAGTTTGTCCCTCAATCCGTTTATCTTTTCGTTAGAGCAATGTTCAGTAGGTACTTTCATAGTCTATGAACTATTCACTTAGCTAAAAGTTAAAGTAGTCGTAAATAAAGCGAGTAAATTAATTGTTCATATGTATAGAAAATACGGAAACAAAATTGTCTGTTTCGGATTACATTAGTTCAAAGTCATTGGAAACAACGGAAGGAAAATCAAATCCAAAATTGACTAATACTGAACATAGTTAACCTAGCAACGGTTTGTTAATTACATACATTACGAATACCTAAGCTTAAAATAGCACATGGAAACCGTATATAAGCCTGTGTCAATGTGATGAGCTCAATAATTGCAGTGGCGGCACGGTGACCGAAGCTGTTCTCATGACCAGAAACTCAGACAAATTCATCATGGAATTATGTGCTATAGTGATCCTGACTCTAATTGCGACTGTTGGAGCGAAGGTCAGCCCCAAATATAAGTTGATGGACGGACTTTTGGCAGAAGAGCAGCCATTTGAAAATCGCACACCTCAAACTTTAGAGTCCCAATTATTTGAAAATCTTAAAAAGGATGTTGTAACTTTGGACAATTTGAAAGGAGTCCAGAAGGTGGAAGTTTTAGAAAACATCGCGCAACCTGTAGCAGAGATAGACAGGGAAACGACAAAGGTAAAGCGAAGACAAGTGTCTTTGTGGGAAAGTGAAAGATGGTAAATGCAGGTGCGAACCACCGGCCCACCGCCGCGCTGCTTCGGTCGCGATATAGTTCAATATATCAATACCGCATAGAACAAGGTCTTCATTATTTAATTATTTTGTAATTTTATATTTAATACTGAACTCTTTGCTTTCAAATCCAATAGTTATGGTAAAGGAAGGAAATTTTTAAAAAAAACTTAATATGGATTATATTAGGTTAATAAAACTTTTTCCTTCCTTACCAACGATATATTTAACCACATATTTTACATATAAGCTTAAAATAGCTCATCAGAAACCGTATATAAACCCGTGTCAATATTATGATATAAACAATAGCAGTGTGACAGTGACCGAATCAGTTTTTGTGACCAGAAACCCTGTTACCTTGTTCATCTCTCAGGATGCAAGTGACCACCTTAGTAACCGTGATAGTCCTAGTGACGGCAGGAGCGAACAAAACACCTAGTAACGGGTTAAAAACCTCGTCAGATGTGATGGGAGATAAGGGGACAGTTGAGAGTAGAGAGTCGACACGTGACACGACATTTGAGATTAAAATTCGACATCCACAAAATGATGAAGGCAGTGACAAACCTGTGGATATAACCGACGCAGAAACAACAAAAGTAAAGCAAGTGGCACCTCCAAAACATGCAAACAAGTGTTATTGTGAAAAAGTTGGAGATGATAAATGCAGTTCTAAACATAGGGACTTAGTGTACTTGGATGCGAATGAATTTACAGAAGGGCCGCCACCGACAGAACGTCGTCCCGTCGGTGGTACTCAACAGAAGGGAAAAAATAAAAATCCCCCGAACCCGAGCCGTAGGTCTTCCGCGCAGTCAGTGCATACAAAGAATTCTGATCGGCCCTAGCTTTAATCAGAAGGCCAATTCTCGTAATTTAAAACGTTCAAAATTTAGCCGCAGTCTCAATCTCGGCGACAAACAAATGTCAAACACTTGTCAAAATGTAGGGAAATTAGAGGTATTGTTGTCAGATTGAGACTGAAATCAGACTGTGAATGTTCTTAAAATTACTGGAATTGCCCCTCAGGTGTAAACTCATTTTATGTATACGATTTTGATAAATGAACTCAGTTTTCTAAACAGCATAATTATGTTTAAAGAAATTATTGTAGGTACTGTGACTTTAATAAGTAATAATTTCAATTGTATTTTGCTGAGTAATAAAAGCTTGTGTGATGTACTGTATATTGATGTTTTTTCCTGTCCTAATAATAATAATATCCTGCTGACCGAGTTTCGGGCGCGGCGGTCAATCTCAGCTGAGCTTAATAGTCAACTACGAAGGTATGTAGGGGCCTAATTTTATTATTTTTTATTATTTTATTTAAGTCAGACACAGTGATCCATAGTTATGTTAGTATACTTAAAAATTATGTTAGTAACCAAAGATTAATACCATTATAACTAAAATTAAATAACTGAAATATATATAAAGTCAAATTGTAAAATAAATTCATTAGTTAAAATCGCAATCAATTTTAAATTCATTATAATCTCTAAAATCATTTAGTACATCTATAAATTAATTAAAATAAATATAAATTTAAATCAAAATTAAAAATTTCATTAAAATCATAAAACATAATAATAAATAACAATAAATAAATATAATCCACAAAAATATTAATACCCTAAAAACGACTTATCTCACCCATGCCCTAAATATGGGCGCATGTAGGGCCAACCAATCAACCAACTAATAGTTAACCCGTTTAATCTATAAATACAAATAAATAAAATTGAAGTTTCTGTTTGTAATGTCAAAATAACAGGGCCTATTTAACTAAATGCATATGAAACCATATACGGTACATATACCAAAAAAACAATTTAAAAAAAATTTGCCTGTCTGTCTGTTTGTTCCGGCTAATCTCCGAAAGGGCTGGACCGATTTTGTCGGAGTAATTTAGGGTACTTTTATTTTAGAAAAAGAATTAGGGTTTTGAAAATTAAAACCCACGAAATTTGCGACATCCACGCTGGCCGGAGCTAGTTGATAATATGTAAGTAAGCATATCATTCAAATAATGTATCTAAGTAAGTAGGTAATTCAAATGTCAACATTTTATTTGTATTGTCTTCTGTATAACAAGGACCAAATTAAGTCCAAATCAAGTTTTGTATCGTAAAATTCACTTCCAACAAATAATAATTCAACAATGAACAATGTTTTCAAACTTATCCCCATGCTAAATGCAAAATCACTGCGTCTTTGATATATTAACATTGGTTTTCTTCCTAAATAAATCACAAATGTTTTGAATGTCAGTCGATCATCATGTCAAAAATAAAAATTAAAAGAACATTCAATATAAATTATGAACAAATAAACATAGAAAAAATAAACACTTCTACTTACAACAACACATAAACTCAGACACGACATGAATGACACACATAGAACAAGCATGTACACAACTAAATCGGTTTTCATATGCATTGAAACCTACAGATACTTGTAAACCACATTTTATGAATTTGAAAATATTTACATTCCTTTCACTGAACTAGCATAAGACATTAGAAATAATAAAATAAATGAAACGCTAAAAAGTACCCCCCCCCCTTGCCAGTACACTTCGAGCAATACGCCATTGAACAACTACGAGGATGTTTGACAAGAGGTGCCCACACAGACTGTATGTGCCCTAGAATAATGCCCTAATTTTATGAATATTTAAAATGATAAACGTAATCTACTATATAAAAATAAGTCGGGTTTTCCTTCCTGACGCTATAACTCCAGAACGCACGAACCGATTTCCACGGTTTTGCATTCGTTGGAAAGGTCTCGGGCTCCGTGACGTTTATAGCAAAGAAAATTCAGGAAAAATTTCAACAGAAAAGCGGGAAAATCATAGTGTAGGAGTAGGTTAGGAATAGAGTAGGAGTAGGGTAGGAGTAGGTTAGGAGTTGTGTAGGAGTAGGTTAGGAGTAGGGTAGAAGTAGGGTAGGAGTAGGGTAGGAGTAGGTTAGGAGTAGGGTAGAATTAGGGTAGGAGTAGGGTAGGAGTAGTGTAGGAGTAGGGTAGGAGTAGGGTAGGAGGTAGGACACCACGCGATCGAAGTAGCGCCGGGCAGCTAGAAATAATTTATATGGCAAAACAACGTTTGCCGGGGTCAGCTAGTAAGAATAAAAAATAAATAAGGATAATAAAATTATATAATTAATAACTAACAATAAATACTGTAATGTTAATGTTTTTGTTATGGATAAGAAATATTTCTCGCAACCGGCGTGCGTGTACGACCGGATGTGTGTGCGTGAACGAGGCAACAGTAGTATGTAAAGATCGGAGCAGATAGCGTTCTGTAGTTTCTGCCTACCCCCATGGGAGGAAGGCATGAGTTTATGTATATGTTTTATTATAATAGATATTTGCACATCTAAGGGGCTTGTGTCTAAGTAATGACAGCCGCACGGGTCGTTCTTTCCGCAGCGCGGAGGGGTCTCGATATGTGATGGATGGGTGACCACCCATCCACGAACCGACCGCGGCAAGCGCAGCTTCACCTTCTATTGACCCGCGCGGCTGTTATCATTTAGCCACGAGCCCCGTCGATCATCACTTTATCTATTCATTATGGACAATCTTCTTCGTTCCACTACATAAGCTTCAATTCAACTGTTTCACTCTAACCTTTACGTCAAAATATCTTTAGAAAATAAAATAAATAAATAATTGAAACTAATCTTTCTCGAAGCAAACTCCTCCGACCGAGGTTCCATTAACGCAGAAATGTCCGTCAATTGCCGACCGGTCTTCGAACGCCGTGTAGTCATCCATCTGGTCGTCACCTTTACCCACTTTCACTGAAGACACGTCATCTTCTTTAGCTTCTGCGGTCTTGGTATCTTGTTTAACGAGTTCTTCATTGATTGCAGCTACATTATCAAATTCCTTGAATATTGATTCCAAAGTGTTGTTATCTATAAAGTTTTCATCGGACTGCTGTCCAGGGTACGGCACATCGACAGTTTCCAGCTGATCTCCTGGTTTGACACCGAGAGCGGGATTTCTGGATAGCTCTTGGTTGATCACTTGCAGATTGTGTTCTTCTTTCGAAAGTAGAATATTTCTGCCACTAACGACCCCCAGGAGTGCCAGTATCATCACAGTGATTGCTTCCATTGTGAAATGACTGTAAATCAGTTGAACTGAATATCTAGTCACTGATGTTGGTAGTGGTGGTGTGTTAGCACGGTCGCGCGCTCCCTTTGACAATGAGCTTAACCAAAGTATCTTCGGTTAATATAGCAGTTGTGCAGGAGCATTATTTTGGCTTGTTTCCCTATGCGCGGTAGTAATGACGTAATTGTACATTTATATTCTAATTGTAATTACCCTTTTATATGGTTTTACCTTATGTGAGTAAGCTTTTATAAGTTATTTAATAAATGCTTGCTGTTACCTTATAACATTGATTGATAATTTTGTTAAATGTTTGTACAGACGCCAGCAGGTCAAGCTACCCGAAACTGTCAAATTTTCCCATTCAACCGTGAACCTTAATACTTTCGGGATAAAGTTGAAAATCTATTAAAGAAATTTGACAGATTGTAGTAGCTTGATGTGCTGGTGTCTGTACTAGAGTGAACCATTCCTGGCAAGTGCCAATTTGACTTTTCCAATTCATATATAATGTCAGAGTTTACCTTGGACACTTCTGACATCGGTGAAAGAAAAACATCGCGAGGAAACCTGAAATCTCTCACTCTCTTTGATATGAAATCGCCAACCCGTCTTAGCGAGCGTGATGGTCAATGCTCGTACCTTCTCTTTACGAGAAGAGACCTTTGTCCTGAACTGGGACAGTTATAGGCTGACATTTATACATATAATACAATCATAGCGGAGTGAAAACTATAGGTTCATTGTTTTTTTAAAAGCTTTTATTTAACTTGACTTGTATGTATGTGAAGGTGGACTTTTCTAAGTTAAATTTGACCCACTTCCCGGTATCCGATTGAGCTGAAATTTTACATACTGGTCCAGTCCCGATGACAATGCATGTTTATAACAAGCATGACGTGATGCTGCTGCCAGGATTGGCGCCAGACGAGGGAACTCCTCAACGGTCGGCAGTAGGAACTTGAAATTTTCATACCCGTTCGGATATGATAGACGGTTGTTGGGTCTAGCATGAAATTGCTGCCACATCCAAGGTTGGCTCCAAACCACGGAACTCCTCAATGGTCAACAGCAGGGACATGAAGTTTTGCACACCCATTGGGATGACAGTTAGCGGGTCCACCATGAAATTGCTGCCACCTTCAGGGTTGGCTCCAAACCAGAGAATTCCTCAACGGTCGGCAGTAGGGACTTGAAATTTTCATACCCGTTCGGATATGATAGACGGTTGGTGGGTCCAGCATGAAATTGCTGCCACATCCAGGGTTGGCTCCAAACCACGGAACTCCTCAACGGTCAACAGTAGTAACAGGCATAAGAGGTATACTTCATACCGCCGGCTAGACCCACTGGGGTGGGTTGTGGGAGCGCTTAATTCGTAGTGTAAAGGTTGCACTGAAAGTCGTCCTCAAAGAAAGAGCGCCTAAAGAGGAGGTGCTGAACACTCTGCTGGCTGAGGTAGAAGCCATGGTGAATGGCCGTCTACTCAGCCACGTCTCGGTAGACGTTAACAGCAAAGAGTCTTTGACGCATAACCATTTTTTACTCGGCTCCTCTTCTACTTCTCCGCAGCTAGGCAGCTATCAAGATTCGGACCTCTACCGGCGTCGACAATGGCGAATTTGCGATTGAAAAAGCCTTACGAATCTATCCCACTAATCAACAAGTTTTCAATCATAACAAAACCGTGCTAGAACATTTTCGTGCCCGTGGTATAACAATCAATAAAATAATTGCACAAGATAGTCTAATAGATTGTACTCGAAAAATTGACAATATAGATTTAAATAATATTATATCATCTGATATAAACAAGACTGGGGGGTTGCCTAAAGAGTTAGAAATATTTGTGGGGGCCGAGGTGATGTTGCGATACAATGTCGATGTGTCTAAGGGTCTAGTGAATGGTGCCATCGGTCATATTACAGAAATTATATGGTCCTGTTTCCGGAGAGCACAAATGTACGATACGGACATTCCATCCGTCCGTATCGACTTCGGCAAAGACGGGATTCACCTGATTCAACCGAAGTCTGTGCAATTTCCAGCGAAATACAGCCATGGCACTGCTGAACGCAGAATGTTGCCAATAATATTATAATTATGCTGGGCTTGCACAGTGAATAAAATGCAGGGTAGTACGGTTGACCACGCCGTTGTGTATTTGGGCCCAAAGTTGTTCGCTGCTGGTCAAGCGTACGTGGCCTTAAGTAGGGTCACATCGATAGAAGGCCTCCTCATAGAAGAATTAGACTGCTCGAAATTAACTGGCACCCGCCAATGTAACAATAACGCACTTAATGAAATGAATAGACTAAGAAATATAGGTATCTAGCGAAAACTAAAAAATATAAAATAAATTAATATAAAAAATAACTTTTAAAAAAAGCTTTTATTTACGCCCTAAAAAGATAAAAATAAGATTTAAATTACATTAAACCTATTCATTTTCCAATTACTTTACAAAATTTAATTGTAAATGATAAGATTTAAAGTTAATTAAATAATAAGATTTCGCCTCAGTGCTGCACGGTGTAAATTTGAGTAATCTTTTCCTTTAAAATTTTTACTATCAACTTATAACGTCATTACACAATTTATATTACCTATATAAAAGCTTGTCGCGAGATTTAAGCACTCGTATTATTTAGTTTGAACTTAGCTTTTTTTAATTAAAATCAATCAGATCGACTATCAATCTCTACCTGAATCATTTTGAAGGATGTTACTAATTCATTGCTAAATGAGTTAGAAAGATGTGTCTGCTCAATAACGCAATGAATGTTGTTAAACTGTCAAAATGAAACCCGTTGCTACTGATGTGTGTTACGCACTTACCCAGGTCGGCTTGCCGTCGCGTCGGACTGAGAGAGTGAGGGACACAGAACACTATTACTCCTAGCGGAGGTGAGGGAAGACAGTGCACCAGTGTCTGCGCACACACGCCTGCACTGTCATAACATCTCCCGCGCCGGAGGCTAGTCTCCGCTGAGTCTGGTCGCCATGGCTGAAATTTCGGCAGGAGGACTATTACTAGATCTCTCAAAGTGTACAGAACACACAGCTATATCTATACATATTATATAATTGAAGTTGCTTTTCGTGTCTGTCTGTGTGACCGCATTGCTCTTCTAAAATACCCAATGGATTTTGATGCGATTTTCAACATAAATTAAAGAATGTATTCCGAATATTTTATGTTTATAATACGTTGATATTAAATTAAACATATAATTAACAAATCAATGATCAATGTTTTATCGCTAGTTCTACCTATTCAGGGCGACAGGGACATCAACGCGCAAACTGTAACCATGCATTCAGCACATGATTCTAGAGTAGGAAATAAAATGCTGTTTCATAGAAAAATGACGATGTTTCATAGAAACTTATGCGGTTAAGCATTTGTTTTTTTTTTTGGTTATTTAGTGTAATGAGCTGAAATTTTAGGCGTAGATAGTTGCACTAATTCACTAAATATCGGGATATGTTTTATTTTGCTTTCCATTAAAAAGTCATACAATCGGATGCCATACACTATACTGGTCCATTCGTAGTAAAATATGCCATTGCTCATTAATTACTAAGAGCACATAAATGAAACTTGGCAAGACATTGTAGACCCTTACAAGATACAAATAAACGTTATAAGTTAGGCTCTAGAGTTCCTATTTTAAGTACTTGGACCTAAGAACCTTATTTTACTTTTACGTATATATCTTCTGAACGGTATGTTTTTTTCAAATTCTGTTTCCACAGACATTACACACAAATTAAAAGCAACGTGCGTTAAAAATTACAACTCTGCACTAAGCCGTTTTATATGATTTTCATCAAATAGCCAAACGTCAGCGCAGCGGAAACTTGATTACCTTCGCAGTTTTATGACACACACATTTCATTTAAACATACACATTTACCTCTCGTTACACACAAATTATTGAATGTATTTGTTTTCTTGTCCGTCCATAGAAAAAAAATAGTACCGCTAGGATGACGTAGTTCCAGCGGAATTAGTTTTTGTTGAATAGCTCCCCAATAGTTGGATGCACAAATTTGTACTTACCATACACAATTACACGACGTCATACACTAAATATCTGCTAAACTGAAATTAAGAAATTAGACAATTTTCCGCTGCGACTACGCACACGTTTTTCCCACAAATATTTCATATCGCTCATCATGTAGGTAGGTACTGTTCTTTCGTTTATATTTCCAATGGTTTAGTGATTTGAGGTACAACCTACAATTTAACTTCAAAAATAACTTGAATACACCCTGTATTCAAGTTTTTCAGGGAAACTCGACGTATTCCTTGAAAGGGCTTATAACAACAGACAACATTTAATCAAAAAATTTCAAGGTTATTTTTTTCTTTTTATAGGGTTTCACTTTTATACCTTTTTTTTCTATTTGTGGCTATTTATTCAATAGTTTTTTTTTTAATTGTTTAGTCTGTTTACGTTAATACTTACTATTTTTATTATTACTTTGTGTTGGAGGTTTTTTAAATTTTTAATTTAATTTTTTATTCCATGTTATTTGTAGGGACTACTTATTATTTCATTTCTTTTATTTTCTTGCGTTTTAAGATTCATGTAATTTGGTGTTTAATCGGGTTTTTTGTAATTCGCCATTTTGTGGTGGCGGCCATCTTGGATTTGAAATTTATCATAGTGTACCTATATAGTAGGTATTCTACTAGTCAAGCCCTTTCATTTGATACCCATATTGAGGGAGTTGTGAAAAATATGTAATCCGCCATTTTGTGGCGGCGGCCATCTTGGACCGATTTTCATCAAACATAGCTAAGAAAACTCCCGACAAATTCAAATTCCAAAAAAAAACCAAATCAAAACAAAGAAGCGCAAAAGCATTAAATTGTTGGGAATCGGAACTAACATTTGCAAAGCGGTCGTCGAACCTTTAAATTAGGTATTTGCTTTCTTGAAAGTTAATTAAAATAGCCGTTCTTATATTATGTATTAGTCATGATTGACTGCTTATCTCCCTAAAGGGCTCCTTAAAGGTATAGCGAGTTGATAATTATTTATTAGGATAAATCTGTACCTATCTGCTTTATTCGTTCCCTATGCAGCTCAGTTATAATAATTGGAATAATTCCACTGTTGTCATACACTGGTATATTGCGGTCTCTCATCTGTCGTCGTTCATCGTTTTTTTGTAGAGACACGATTAAAAGGGCCACCCGTATTAGTCCCACCTCACCCACCCTGTATATGTCATGATTGACTGCTTAGCTCCATAAACGTATCGCGTGATGATAATCATTTAAATATTTAAATCGATTACTATGTATCTGCAATTTTCTAAACTCCTGGCTCGTCTTGTTACAATTTGCGGAGATAATCCAAATACGAACATAATGCAACATTGCTTATCGGCTATCGTCTATAGCAAATACGAACATAATGCAACATTGCTTATCGGCTATCGTCTATAGCAAATACGAACATAATGCAACATTGCTTATCGGCTATCGTCTATAGCAAATACGAACATAATGCAACATTGCTTATCGGCTATCGTCTATAGCAAATACGAACATAATGCAACATTGCTTATCGGCTATCGTCTATAGCAAATACGAACATAATGCAACATTGCTTATCGGCTATCGTCTATAGCAAATACGAACATAATGCAACATTGCTTATCGGCTATCGTCTATAGCAAATACGAACATAATGCAACATTGCTTATCGGCTATCGTCTATAGCAAATACGAACATAATGCAACATTGCTTATCGGCTATCGTCTATAGCAAATACGAACATAATGCAACATTGCTTATCGGCTATCGTCTATAGCAAATACGAACATAATGCAACATTGCTTATCGGCTATTGTCTATAGCAAATACGAACATAATGCAACATTGCTTATCGGCTATCGTCTATAGCAAATACGAACATAATGCAACATTGCTTATCGGCTATCGTCTATAGCAAATACGAACATAATGCATCATTGCTTATCGGCTATCGTCTATTGCAAATACGAACATAATGCAACATTGCTTATCGGCTATCGTCTATAGCAAATACGAACATAATGCAACATTGCTTATCGGCTATCGTCTATAGCAAATACGAACATAATGCAACATTGCTTATCGGCTATCGTCTATAGCAAATACGAACATAATGCAACATTGCTTATCGGCTATCGTCTATAGCAAATAGCGTGTTAGTTTATGGACTACAGACTGACCAGACTTTTAGGGAATATCTATGCTTTGAACAGAATATACCCTGTAGTATTTGCGTGATGCTGGATCATACAGACAAAAATTCTAAAAACTATAATTTTGGCATAAGAATTGTTCCCACACCTCGTAAAAATTACTTTGAAAATAAATTAATATAAAAAAAAAAAAAAAATTAAAAAAAAAGCTTTTATTTACTTAGCTTAAAAAGCTTTTAGCTTTAAAAAGATAAAAATAAGATTTAAATTACATTAAACCTATTCATTTTCCAATTACTTTACAAAATTTAATTGTAAATGATAAGATTTAAAGTTAATTAAATAATAAGATTTAGCCTCAGTGCTGCACGGTGTAAATTTGAGTAATCTTTTCCTTTAAAATTTTTACTATCACCTTATAACGTCATTACACAATTTATATTACCTATATAAAAGCTTGTCGCGAGATTTAAGCACTCGTATTATTTAGTTTGAACTTAGCTTAGCAGACACATCTTTCTAACTCATTTAGCAATGAATTAGTAACATCCTTCAAAATGATTCAGGTAGAGATTGATAGTTTGTTACGCAATTTGGGTGAGAGAAATCAGGCGCAGGAGCAACCGCTAACGTGCTGTGCGAGACGCGCGGGGCACGTCGCTAACGTGCTGTGCGAGACGCGCGGGGTACGTCGCTAACGTGCTGTGCGAGACGCGCGGGGCACGTCGCTAACGTGCTGTGCGAGACGCGCGGGGCACGTCGCTAACGTGGTGTGCGAGACGCGCAGGGCACGTCGCTAACGTGGTGTGCGAGACGCGCGGGGCACGTCGCTAACGTGGTGTGCGAGACGCGCGGGGCACGTCGCTAACGTGGTGTGCGAGACGCGCGGGGCACGTCGCTAACGTGGTGTGCGAGACGCGCGGGGCACGTCGCTAACGTGGTGTGCGAGACGCGCGGGACACGTCGTTCACTTCCAAACTCCGGACTGTTACTACACATTCCTAATGGCAAAACTCAATGCCACTCAGCCCGAGCTGGGCATCCAGCACGATCCCAACGGGCTAGTAGTAGGTAGCAGGTATCATACTTTTAATTCTTATCGTATGGGTTTCATAAATGTCACATGCACAATGCCCATTCCGGTATCCACAGTAAGTTGTTCCGGAAGTCGTCAGTGCATGTGAGATAACTAGCTGTAGGCTATTTTGTTCGGGAGTGGAACATGCCACCTGAAGTGCGGAAGGCTTTTAATAAATAAATCAATTATTGTTAATGGTTTATCATAAACCTGTTTTTCGTTCCTTGATGCACGTTTACCTCAGGCATTTTAAAGCATTTCTGATTTCTTATTAAATCGTTATTTCGGTGTTGACCGAAAATTAATTGAATAGCTCATTCAATTAGTTGAATCAAACAAATAAAAGTAAGGAGCAGCCGCATTTTGAACATTTCAAAAATTGCCGATTCTATGACTCAATCAAAAGTCATTTATTCAAATTAGGCTGAGAATCAGCACTTTTTGAACGTCAAAATCACATGTTCTTACTAATGCTATGGTACCATAAAATGCACGGTCCGCACACTTAGTTGCGAAACGTATATTTTATGGGACTTTGGGCTTAAGGGCCAACACCCTAGCCCTGGCACGCCACGATAGCGGCGGTAAGACCCCTCTTTGAGGAATGGCTAGAGAGACGTCACGGCGTTCTCACCTACCGCCTGACGCAGGTCCTCTCCGGACACGGATGTTTCGGGAGGTTCCTGCACATAATCAGGCGGGAGGAGACGCCCGGGTGTCACCACTGTCAGGATCGCCCAGAGGACACGGTGGAGCACACGGTGGAGGTCTGCCCTGCTTGGGCAGAGCACCGCCGTGCCCTCGTAGAGGCGATCGGCAGCGGCGGCGACCTCTCGCGTCCGGCCCTGGTTCAAGCCATGGTCCGGGGCGAGAGGGAGTGGGAGGCAGTCACCTCCTTCTGCGAAGCAGTCATGCTAGCGAAGGAGGTGGCGGGGTGGGCGAGAGAACGCGCCTTGCGCACCTCACGCCTCAGCCGCCGCGGGAGACGCTTCGGGCGTCGGGAGCCGCGTGACGACTCCCGGCCACCGTAGGCGCGGGTCTGCGGGCGGTGAGTAATGGGTAACTCACCGTCCGATCAGGACCAGGCCCGTGCCGGACGGCGTGTTGTGTTCCACGCGCGCCTCAAAGAGATGTCAGCATGAGTGACGGGGCCCCATAGGGCCGTAGCCTGCCAGGGTAGCGGGATTGTCCGAAAGGGTTACCGCTGCCCTGGAACATAAAGGGCTAAGGAAGGAACACGGGTGGGTTTTAGTCAGTAAGAGTCTGACACTCCCTCCTGCTCCACCCAGAGCGGGAGGAGTCATTTGATGATTTCCCATCCTCAAAAAAAAAAAAAAAAAAAAAAAAAAAAAAAAAAAAAAAAAAAAAAAAAAAAAAAAAAAAAAAAAGGGCCAACACCCTAGCCCTGGTCCAGGCTATGGTACGGAGCGAGATTGCATGCGAAGCCGTCACCTCCTGCGAAACAGTAATGCTTACAAAGGAGGAGGCGGAGCGCGTGAGGGAGAGGTATTCTCTGCGCCCTCATGCCCCTAGTCGTAAGGACCAGGCCCGGGTCGACGGCGCGTTGTGTTCCACGCGCGCCTCAAAGAGATGTCAGCACGAACTGACGGGGTTCGCTAGGGTCGATGCCTGCCAGGGCCGCGGGTTGTTCGAAAGAGATACCGTGGCCCCTGGCACAGGCAACTGAAGGAACACGGGTGGGTTTTAGTCAGTAAAACTCTGACACGCCCTCCCGCTCGAAAAGTGCTGACTCTCAGCCTAATTTCAATAAATGACTTTTGATTTTGATTTTTTGGGGTTCAACGACTGCTGGATGATTTGTTACTAGAAGTATGAGTTGAGAAAATCTGTTTTCCGTAGTTTTGTCGGGTTGAGACATCAATACTCGTCACGTCTGTGAAGTTTACACAATAAAAAGCAGATTTTTTAAAACTGATATTTCAGGTGACCACACTAGCTGGAGTCGTAGGTCACCAAAAAAAACATCAAATCATTTTATTATATCGTGTTCAGATATCGATCCCCATCACGTCTGCGGAGTTTCCCTCGCTAATTTAATTTGAACCTCTATACTCAAACGTCAACTTAGACAAAATCTAGTTGGTACTCATAGAACATCACACAAAACCGGAAAGCGCCACCTTTCCTGCTTCGTATCGTAGAAATTACACGACACGTCACACTTCCTCCGCAGTGATCTTTAATAACTAGTTTCCCTATAGTATTTTATATTAAAGTTTTGACGTCAATATAAATATTATGTATTGTTGGGGAAGCACCTGCTGGACTTATGATGCGCTGACGCGCCTTCAGGGCACCGAACAAGGTACACAGGCAGTGTTTACTTTGACATCATTATGGTCATTTACAGGAAAACATGTAGCAATAACTGTATTACAAATATTACATAAATAAGCAGGCCTTACTTTTATACAGTCACTCGTTTATGCAAGCGTCGCCGCGAGTAGGTCGGAAATGATTCCGCGGGGACGTGCAACCGGGATGAAGGTATCCTATGTCCTACCCAGGCTATGGTCTACTTGCGTGCCAAACATTGAAGTCCTTCTAGCCATTAAGGCCGTGAAAAGGTAACAGACAGACATACCGGGCTACTTCGCAGTTTTGGTTTAGATGTAGATTTAAGTATTACTCGTCAATGGATATTTTGAGAGCAGTGCTGGCCCAGTGGTAATGGCCGCGACTCACAAGTTGTAGGTCGTAGGTTCGAACCCTGACAGGCGCTTTACTTTGAATAGATTATTTCATCACCACTGTTCGAAAACATCGTGAGGAACCGGTATGTCTTACAACCAAAAACTCAAAGACGTATGTGACATCTACCAACCCAGCACTGGGCCTGTGTGGTGGATTACGGCCTACTCCCTCTCACAGAGAGGAGGCCTCTGTCCCAGCAGTGGGAACATTATAGGCTGATTATGCTTATGCTAAACATATCCGTTCAGTGTTTCTAGTCAAACTGCCGCTTAGAACATCGCAAAATCAAATAAGCAAGGGTCATTAAAAAATCGAATGTTATCTAAACATGGTTTGATAATGTTTAGCGGAACATGCCTGAGATCTGACCTGGCCTCCCTGACAGCTTGCACACGTGAGTCAGCCATCGCGCGCTCGTCGAATGAGGGTTGATGAATAACTTGTCAACTTCTGAACTTTTAGGGCTTTTTTTTTATAAACGTTGCTTAAAGTTAAGTAATGATTAACCGTACATTTTTGACGTTCAAACATCTCTTAATTTTAAGCAACGTTTATAAACAAAGGGGTATCAATCACTCAATTACGCAGCACAGGCATTCCATTTTTGGAAAACTTGGGCTAAACAAACGATTGATAAACCTAAACAAACAAAAAACATGCCATGTTTACACAATTTCCATGATTACTTAATAATTATTAACAGACTACATTAGAATAATTCTACCGTAGTCTGTAATAAAACAATCAGGGTCGCGGGTCAGGCGCTGATTGTGTGAGATCACTCTTATTTATTTCCTTCGAATCATCGAGTCAACAGTAGGGCTGACCCTTCACCACGTTACGTTTATCGATAAAAATCTTAAATAATATTGTGAACCCGTATAAGTATCGTACGATTTGTCATGATTTGTATCAGATCGGTTCTTCTTTTTAAAAGCATGCTTCATAATTTAACTGGCGCATAATTTAAGTATGCTGAAGTTTTAAGTACCTACTTGTTTGCCATGAATGTTTTCATAAAAAGATAATTAAACATACAATTTAAAAGTTTTTCTTTAGATAATTTAGGTTTATATTGTGTTTGTTATGTGCTAACTAATAATATTTATTTAATCGTACTTGAAAATATGTTTAATTTCTAAGTATTTTTTTTTTAATGATGGATATCATATCGTCAAAATTTAAGTTCTATTAGCATTATTCAACACTTAGCTATCCTAATTTATCTTATCGACATTTCTCATCCCTACTTCAGACGAATCAATTTGATAACGGAAACGTTCCGTGCGTCTACGTCTTGCAGTTGATCGTGAAGACGCGGCGCGTGCGCACGTCAGAATAACAGCAAACACCGTACCACGGACCTCGACTTAAATTACATCTCCGATATTAAAACCAGTGACAATGCTGCCCGTGTTACTTATCTCCCTCGTATGTACAAGTTCTGCGTTCACAACGCACAGGTACGATGCATACGACAGTTTCGGCAACTATCGCCCCAGTTCACCCTTTTTTGATAACGTCTTCGGGTATGAAAACATCAACGGATATCGTCCAGTGCAAGTGTACGAGTATGCAAAACGGTACGATGGTGAAGTGATCAGTGATGTGTATCAGGGCCCAGTGGTTCACAGTACTGGTGACCATCGAAGAGTAGATACGCCGTATAGTTACCAGAATCCGTATCAATGGAATAGACAGGTTCCATGGAATAGACTCGTTGTGACTTTGCCTTCCCAGATTTATAATAGATTTGAAAATACTGATCAAGATAGCTACAATCCAGATACTAATAAAAATAGATCGCCAGTTGTGCAACATGAGAAGGAAGAAGTCACAAATCAAAGGAAACGGACAAACGAGTTAAATGAAACTCAAGGGAACGTTTCCGTGCCACAAATTAGCACACAATCGGATGACGTCAAACGCACATTGGTTATTAACGAGCAACAAATTACTTGGAGTAATGACCATCTGAGTTCAAGCGAAGACAACGCTAATATCACGACGAGGAGCATTAACTCTGCTAATAACACAAATTCTTTGAATACTCCTACCAAACAAAATTCAGTTAAGATTAATCGTCCGGCGAAAACAAATAACAGAACGGCTAATAACAATAATCGACCTAATAATACTAAAGGTGGTAGTCATAAATACAGTACCAAGACCACTGAAGACAACGAAGTGACTCCAAGAGCTAACGAGCAAAGAACGAAAGCATATGACGACGACAGATGGATTTGGAGCAACGGAGAAGACCAAGTGGTTACGACCACCGTACAAACTGATCTTGGTGACAGAGCTGCCTTCTCAGGAGACGCCTGTCCCGACGGAAAGTACAAAGTTGGAAATATATGCGTCGTGAAGGATTGATGGACTTTGAAGCACAGATGGATAAAAATGTGCTCGCAGATATAGTGACATAAGAAAGTAGATGGAACGGCGTCGTTACTTATTCCGTTCACCCTTGTAGGTAGTGAGCGTGAAGATATTATGTCCGAGTAAAAAAACGATGTCGCAGTATTATGAAAGTGATCGGAATAGCAACTATGTGAGGTCATTGTACCGAAAGATACTTTTCTAAAGCATTACGGTCGTGGTGAAATCGTTGTATGTATACAAATAAAATAGTTAGTTGGATATTCAATAAAAGTCGTGGAAGTATGTAAAAAATGAGATTGTTCTTTTAAGTATCAAAAATACTTGGTTAGCTATTGTTAAGCTGTGATTAATATAGTTCCTAAACATGTAAAAGTTAAATCATTGAAATGTTGGCAATTCTTGTGGAACCTTGAACGCTGATATTTACGGGAATTTTGAAAGGAGTGTAATTATTGTACAGAGAAATATTATTGATTGTTAAGGTTTTTAAGGGTTAGCTGATTTCCAAATCAAAAGTTATTTATTCAAATTAGGCTGAGAATCCGCACTTTTCGAACGTCAAAATTACAAAAGACAGTCCCCCAAAACGTCCGCCCTTCACGCTTGCTTCAGAGCGTTGCAAGTCGGACAACTTTTGGCTTTGTTCCGATGGGTAACACCCGAAGGAAGACTGGCCTACAAAATGAGTACTCGTACCCACAAAAAATTAAAACATTGTAATGTTTTAGGATTCAAAATCAATTAAGTTATTGTAAGATCCTCATGATACTATTCATTTACCGTATTGGACCCAGTATAGGTCCATGTTTCTTCCACAAGACCTACTCACCATAATATTTAGGAAGTAGGTACGTCTGGCTTTCTCTACATTATCACATAACTACTTGTGTGATAATGTAGAGAAAGCCAGACGTACGACAGCTACTATTGAATTAGTAGAATACATAAAAGGGCCCTGTGAGTTATAATTTAAGAACTGACACCTTGAAAAACATCGTTTTATATATATATTTTATTATACGTCGACATATCAAGCTTTACATTTTCAGTTTTAGCTGACTTCACATTGTATAGGTTTTTCGTACAATCAGAAGTCAGCTTATACCGCACCCTAATTGCGTAACACACAATTAATCGGAATCGGTTTCATTTTGACAGTTCAACAACATTCATTGCGTTATTTTGTACGTGTTGAGCAGACAAATTTTTCGAACTTATGAAGCAATGGATTAGCAATTTGCTTCAAAATGATTCAGATTACTATTGATTGTGTGTTACGCAATTAGGGTGGGTAGGTCGATGTGTAGCCGTGCGTACAGTCGACGTAAGACATTACTATGCAAGTAGGTAATTATAAGTGTTGTGGTGTAAAATACTTCAAGGTAAAAATAATTAATTACCATGTATAAGGTAATTAATTATTTTTACCTTGAAGTATTTTATCTTTTTCGTCTTGGGTTCGATTCCCGGGTTGGGCAAAGTGTTATTGGACCTTTTCCATCTGGAATTTCTCAGAAGCAGCCCGGAGCCTGGTTGTGTGCCGGCTGATGGCGATAGGCTCGCCCTAAGTATTACATGGGACTTACACAGGTGAAATGTGGGCGTACTATACGTACACCTCTGCCTGACCCTTCGGGGATTACCGGTATGATGGTATGTTCTGTTTAAGTATTTTTAAGCCACGTCAGAAGACAAAGGGGGTTTTTAAATGTATCTACCTATTGCATCCAATGTTTTTTCTGATTCTCTTATGAAAATCATTACAATCGCAAAAATAATACGTAGTAAATAATATCATGCCTGCATATACTGGTATAGTATGTTTTTTGCTGCCTGTCAGGTGAATTTCTTCAATTGCATTGCATTAAATTCTGAAACAGGTGTAGGTGACTTAGGTAGCTTGGAGTTAATAAAGCCTTCTTTTGAATGTGAATGTAAGTAGTTGGCAAAACGAATGTCGGAATATGTCAAGCTTTAATTATTGTAATTTTAAGAATAAAGTAATAAAATTCCATAATAAATACCTACTGTTTTTTATTTAGTAGATACAATTTTAAGGAAAATCTTGTGATGTTCTTGTCAAATTTATTAATAGAGAAAAACTTAATTGGACATGACAATAATTATCTTTAGATTTTCCATAAAAAAGCAATGAACCAATAGGCTTACTATAGCAAATACCTGTATCTACGCACTTGTACAGTCGCCAGCAGGTCAAGCTACCTGAAACTGTCAGATTTTCCCAATCAACCTTAAACCTTAATGCTTTAGCGATAAAGTTGAAAATCTATTAAATAAATTTGACAGATTGTAGTAGCTTGATGTGCTGGTGTCTGTACACTATGATATTTATTTTGTTAGGGAAAACCAACAATTGTACGTTTTAGATTACATCTAAGATTACGTTGGAAGTGGGTAAATGGACAACGTTTCCACAGATTACCTAGGTTGATGATACAGTGAAGACACAATATTCAAGTTAGAAAAACACATAGAAGAAGACCGGAAGAGAACAAAGAGGCTGCAGTTATTTAAACTGAAACAAATAGTACTAGATACATAACCAGCCTCTAACGTCCCCAATACAGGAAGTGGGCCGTAATCCCCGTAGTAGTGGGCCCAGTGCGGGTTGGTAGATGTCACATGTCTTCGAATTTTTGGTTCTAGGACATGCTGGTTTCTTCACGATGTTTTCCTTCACCGTTTTGAGAGCAGTGGGACCTGTGTCCCAGCAGTAGGAACATTAAGGAAACCACATTGTGTCTTCAACCGTTGGCTAAAAAATATACATTACTATTTAGAGACACTTCAAAATCATCTTCCAGTCAAACCGGCTGCAGCTGAATACCAGTATTTTACATGGAGCGACTGCCTGTCTGACTTCCAGTTACTGTTCCAGTTAGGTTCTGACCCAGTTACTGGGTAATATGATACCTCTTTGAAACGCTGCTAAGATACTTAGGGCTATATAATTATACAGGGTAACACATGCCACATGACGCTGTGGAACGTGATTAAAATATTAATTACACCATTAGAGCGTAATAGAGCGATCGTTTACTTTATTAGATTAGATCAAAATTATTTTGTTAATTATTATGAAGAAATTAGTTTTAGCAGTATTTTGCTACCAACTGAGCCAAGATTGAACACATACTATAATCCTACTAATATTATAAACGTGAAAGTTTGTATGGATGGATGGATGTTTGTTACTCTATCACGCAAAAACTACTAAACGGATTTGGATGAAATTTGGCACACAGATGGTTTATAACTAGAATTAACATATAGGATACCTTTTATACCGATATTCCCATGGGATCGAAACTTATGTGCGTGAAACCGCGGGGCGCAGCTAGTAATATTATAAAGAGTAATACTTGTGAGCTTGTACTCGTATGTAGGGGGTAATCTTCGGCACTTCGACACAAATTATTTCACTAATGAGAAGTACTACAGTACTGTAGAGTTTCTATATTTTAAGTTAAAACAAGAAAGAATAGAACAGAATAGAATACTCTTTACGATCCGTGACTCTTTATTATTTTTTCTTGAAAGGAGAAAAGTAAGAGCGTACGCAGACGCTATGTTATTTGTTCCATTTTGAAGTATGTATGTTGATCTTTGTTCATCATGGAGTAGTTTAATTAATCCTAAGAGAGCATGTGTGTATTCACTTGGAGAAAAAAGATATGTGAGGAAGTTAAATTGATTTAATAAAAGGAACTACAGTTTTATTTGGTACGGTCGCATTAATACACAATTACCCAGTGTCCTTTCACGCGGACGAAGTCGCGGGCAGAAGGTAGTCTATGATTAGGTTCTGAAGTCAGTCTATATACTCAACCGCTTACTTTTTTGTGCTAATTCAATTCGCACAGCGCAAAAACTGTTGGTAACTATAATAAGGTACTTAGAATTCTGCTCGAAAAAACGTGACTGATGGTGTAAAAACACACGCGAGCGAGCCCAGTGTACGGTGACACGTGGTCGTGGAAAACGTAGTGAATTTGACATATTGTTGCCTTTTGTCTTTTTAAGTCGTCAAATTTTTTTAACGCAACGATTTTTTATCGCGCACTGCATTTTCAACTCTCGGTGTTCAGCCGAGCTTTGAGAATCCAACAGAGCGCATCAAAAAAGTACACTGTTGGATTTTCAACTCTCGGCGCTGCGCAGTGCGTTGAAACTTCAGTGCGCGATAAAAAATTGCCCGTGGACACGAGGGCTTAAAGTGTCAAGTAAAAATGGCCATTATCTGACTGGCAACTGAATGGCAATTCCATTAAAAGTAATTTTGTACAAGCTCGTCACTCATAGTCTACTTATTTGTAATGGCAGTAAGAAGTTTAATATTGGTAGCACAAGAAGTTCAAGTGTGAAGTGTCATTATCTTCATTAATTACTCACCTAAGTTTTTTGTACTTTGATTAATAAGAAGTAGGTACCTATCGCACTCAGAGGCGCCACTAAAGTTACGGTCTTAGAAAAGCGGCGACCGCCACATAACGGCCGCAGCGGCCGCGGCTGTCATGAAAATGATGGCAGCAGGGTCTGACTTTACGGTGACAAAAAAGAATACAAGTGAATAGAGAACTTCCTCCTTTTTTGAAGTCGGTTAAAAAACGCTCTCTAGGAAAACACACACACACACTTACTTTCATAAATAACGTTTCAGTGACGTCATTCGCCGGTAAATTGCGGACGCTATATGTCGGCCACCGCTCTTCTAGCATAGTAGCTTTAGGCCGAGATCTATAAACGTTACTCAGCTCGCGCTTCGCCTTAGATATGTTGCAGTTTGCGGCAGGAAGAGGAATGTCCTGAATCCTTGGTAACAGGTAGTGCGTCGTTCTCCCTGCCACCCTGTAATTAAAATGCTTAGCCTAAGTACGTTTATAGATCTCGGCTTCAGAAACATTCAATTTTATTATTGACCTATAGTCATACACGTGTTTGTAAGTTACTCCGACGCATATTATATTGTTTGTATAATATTTACCGACTTTATATTCCAACCAATTTTCCTACATAATTCTATTTACTTACCTCGCTGGTGTAGTGGTCGTAAGCGCTACTGCTGAGCATGAGGTCGTGGGTTCAATTCCCAGTTCGGGCAATGTGATATGAGGTTTTTTCGGTAGCAACCTGAAGGCGTATTCTCGTAATTTAAAACGTTCAAAATCTAGTCGCAGTCTCATCTCGGCGACAAACAAATGTCAAAAACTTGTCAAAATGTAGGGAAATTAGAGGAATTTTTAACAAATTGAGACTGAGATCAGACTGTGAACGTTCTTAAAATTATTCTGAAAGTTTCGTTCCTGAAATTATTCTGAAGTCTGGATGTGTGCTCGGTAGGTGGCGCTACGCTCAACCCTTATTACACGGCTTCGATTCCCGGGTCGGGCAAAGTGTTTTTGGTTTTTTTTTATCTGGAATTTCTCAATCTCAGCCCGGAGTCTGGAACGATGCCCGGTTCATGGCAATAGGTCTTTAAAAACATAGGTACCTAGCTGGCGACATGTGCGTGTACTGTAGGTACACCTCTGCACAACCCTTTGGGAATTAGAGGCGTGATGTTATGATGATGATCATTAATAATAAATAGTATTATTTGTTGAACAGGAAAGTTATTTACGCTTTGTGTTGTTGGACGAGTAGGCACTGCCTAACTTACGCATGTGTTCCTGGATAAAACATGATATTACGACACATTACTAAGCGCTTGCTTATTTTATATAACGGTATTTTTAGGTGTATGTTGTCACACATAGACTCAATTCCAACTCAAGACTTCTTACGCAAACTGAAAACGTGTCGTTTGTGTGATTTACATGAACAACGTAGTGTAATATTTATTACTAGCTTCTGCCCGCGGCTTCGCCCGCGTGGATGTCGGAAATTATCCCACGGGAACGTGCTAACAGGATAAAATGTATGTGCTTCCCCAGGATGTCATCTATCTCGCGGGCCCTTTGTGGCTAATTACAATAGAAAATCAATTGTGTCTCATTAGTGGTGATTAAGAGGGTACCTATATGATATCTTTACCTAAGTACCTACCTAATTAAAAAAAATAACCTACCTAAATAAACCTATTTCTGATGATAACTAATCTAAACTCAATGAATAACCAAAATCTCTAAAAACTAATATCTATACGAATGACTAATCCTACCTAACAGTATTATAAAATAACCTACGGTCACTACGTACACTAACAAATATACTACCTATACTATAAAATTAAAATCTATACCTACGACTTATAAAATTAAACCTAACTAACTCGTAAACACTAAAAGGAATAAAAAGGTCGCACAGATAATACTGCGGGTGACGTAACCTTCGACAAACTTATTATTTGCGGTTGGTACAGTAATCGGTCTAGGGATCGAACCGCAAAATTAAGTTTGTTTTTTATTGTATATACTTTTCCGGGATAAAAAGTACCCAGTGTGGTGCTCAGGATATTAAAGAATAATTATACCAAGTTTCATCGTAATCGAACCGGTAGTTTTTGCGTGATGCCTGAACAAACAGACAGACAGACAGACAAAAATTTTTGTAATCACATTTTTGGGTTCGGTGTCGGTCTAGTAACACCCCCTGCCATTTATTTTTTTGATATTTTCAATGTACAGAATTTTCACTTCTACAGATTTATTATAAGTATAGAAGTATAGATATAGATTGGTTCAATTAGCAAGCGTGCTCTTGAAGTAATCCCTTATGTCAGCCAGCCTATTAGTTTTTGCGAGGCAAAGACCTCTTATCGTACAGAGAAGGCACGAGCATTGATCACCACGCTTGCTCAAAACGTGTTGGCGATTTCAGACTTATATTTACTACTAACTGTGCCCCGCGGTTTCACCCGCATAAGTCTCGATCCATGTGAATATCGGGATAAAAAGCAATTCTATGTCCTCTAATCCATAGTCTACCCATGTGCCAAATTTCATCCAAATCCGTTCAGCAGTGTTAGCGTGAAAGCGTGTCAAACAAATATTCAAACAATCTTTTTTTTCTGTTTAATTTTATAATATTAGTTTAGATAAAGTCCAGGTTTCCTCACGATGTTTTTACTTCACCGATGTCAGTAACGGGTTCCTGCAGTCTTCAAAAGGTCGTCTGTCCACCTTGTGGGAGGCCTTCCAACACTAAGTCTTCCGGTACGCGGTCGCCATTCCAGAACCTTTCGGCCCCATCGGCCATCTGTTCTGCGAGGAATGTGCCCTGCCCACTGCCACTTAGTTTAGCAATTCGACCTTGTGAAGGCCGCAGGAATCCGCTGCGATGCGAGAAGCACAGAACTGGTCGTATTGAAGGTGCTTGGGGAGGCCTATGTCCAGCAGTGGTCGTCTTTCGGCTGAAATGATGATGGTGATGTCGTAATGTCCAAGAAAAACTCTGAAAGTACTGTATGTGAACTGAAGAAGTCACATTGGTACTTCCCCGGATTTGAACCCACAACCTGTGCATGAGAGGCGAGGCCTTGACTACCGGGCCATCACATGTGTGCAACAAACTTGCTGAACCCGAATCACTTAAGCGTGGCTATAGTGCTAATTTAATTCGCATAACGTTACTAGGCCTAACGATTATTAGCATAATAATATTTGGGGCACCCCGACTCGGACAGGTTAGGTTCGAAGGGGATGACAGGGGCTCAAATGAGCGAGCGGAGCGAGCGAAGGAGCCCCCGTCATCCCCTTCGTGTTAGGTTCCTTTAAACCCTGCAGACAGAAATAGGCCCCCATCGACTACGCCTTATTATTATTTTTATGCTTTAGAATGTTATGCTTAATAAAGTTATGCTTTAGAATGTTCATCATCTTCCTGCCCTTATCCCATGTTACTTGTGGTCGGCGCAACACGTTTTCTTCTTCCATTCTCCTCTGTCAACCGTCACACTATCATTCACTCTCTTCTCTTTCATATCATTCCTCACACAATCTATCCATCTTTTCTTCGGCCTTCCTCTCCCTCTCCATCCATCAACATGTATATTCATCACTCTGTTAGTCACATGCGTTTCGTCCCTTCTCATCACATGCCCATACCAAGCCAAACGATTTCCTTTCAACTTTTCTGTCACTAGCGCCACTTTCAAACTTCCTCTTATATACTCATTTCTTACTTTATCCATTCTCGTCACTCCACACATCCATCTCAACATTCTCATCTCCGCTGCATGCAATCTTTTTTCATCCGTCTTCTTCACAGCCCAGCATTCAGACCCATAATGTACGACAGGTTATGCTTTAGAATGTTATGCTTAAAAAATGTATGCTTTAGAATTTTATGCTTAATCATTATTATGATTAGAGAAATTATGCGTAAGCTGTTATGCGTAAATAATTTATGCGAAAATATAATTAGGACAAACAAAAGGATGCCAAGTTATATTAGGTCTTGAAATTTTATGCAAATGGATAGGGAACCCTCCATAGGAACCCAAATAATAAACTATTTATGGTTTTTCGTTTATGATTACGTGTTTGTGCACTTAGTTACCTCAAGCAAAGCGCGTGTCGCTTCGTGGGCGCTTCCATATTATTTTGGTTTAAAAGAGAGATTGTAGTTTCTTGCACATTCTTCTCCATAGGTATTAGGTACCTACTACGCTCTGGAATGAGCAGCTAGCTTCAGCTCTCTGACTGACCGACCCCGTGATAGTTCATAAGTGCCTGTAAATTGGTTTACTTGAAATAAATGCTTTGAGTTTGAGATAAAAATACTGTAAATTGATGTAGTGTGTCAATTAATTAATTTTCCTGACTTATTAATTCCTGACATATTAAACACAGAATAATTTAAAACGAAATAAACTAATATTGTCAATAAGCACATGTTATGTTGATTGACGCGTGTTTTAAAAGATACTCGCCAACTTAATCAAATAATCAACGTATATTCATATTCATGGCCACTGGAATTTCCATAAATAAATACTTTATTGAGTTACTTACATACTATTATTAGCTTCTGTTAAATAACATTAGGTACATGTTTAACCATTTGTTTAATTTAAATTTAATTTTACCGAACCTACTGAGTATGTATTTGTGTCACTTTGTAGTTTGTAAATTGCGCTGTACATCACCTTGGGATTCAATTCTGTTATGTTGTGCATGAATATTAAATAGATAAATAAATAAAAAAAAACTTGTTTATTACTGCTGGTGCATGTTGTTCGATTCCCTGGTCAGGCAAAGTGTTACTGGGTCTTTCCATCTGGAATTTCTCAGTGGCAGTCCTTGTGCCGGGTGATGGCGATGGGCTCGCCCCCTGTTACGTGGGACTTTAATATAACTGGCGACATGTACAATAGGTAGGCTTCGGCCCTAACCCTTCGGAGAAACAAGTATCAGCAACTGTTAAATAAAAAAATTAAAAGGAAAAGAAACTTTAAAAAAAACAAGCTTTTATTACTTATTAATAATATACCGGCCAAGTGCGAGTCGGACTTATCTATAAAAATCACGTCTTTTGTATGGGAGCCCCCCTTAAATATTTATTTTATTTTAATTTTATGTTTTATTATTAAAGTAAAAATATAACTAAGTATTTTGTGAATATTTCAAGTGCCTACCTGTCGCCATTATTGATATCGAGTAAAGAAGTATTAAAAAAAAACTTCTTACTAGATCTAGTTCAAACTAATTTTCGGTGGAAGTTTACATGGTAATGTACATCATATATTTTTTTTAGTTTTATCATTCTCTTATTTTAGAAGTTACAGGGTTTTACAAACACATTTTACCACTTTGGAAGTGTCTCTCGCGCAAACTATTCAGTTTAGAAAAAAATAATATTAGAAACCTCAATATCATTTTTGAAGACCTATCCATAGATACCCTTTTGAGTTTCAGTTCTAAGTATGGGGAACCCCCAAAATTTATTGTTTTTTTTTTTCTATTTTTGTGTTCACAGACTACATCTACTTACCAAGTTTCAACAGTATAGTTCTTATAGTTTCGGAAAAAAGTGGCTTTGACATACGGACGGACAGACAGACAGACATGACGAATCCATAAGGACTAAAACGTTAAAAATAATCTAAACCTGATAAGAAATAAATAAAAGCGTTGATGGAACATCAAAGAACATTTAGAACACAATACATATATCGCAAGTTAAATAAAAACCTTGTAAAATGACATGTTTAACCTTGTTTACTTCTTTAGGTATACATAAAGTTGTTTAAACGTGATTTCTGAAAGGCATACATTATTGTGTTCTTGAGTTCTGCGCTGCAACTTAAGGCTCAACGGTTCGACGCGATTCTGGTCAAACAAGTTCCATGAAGTTTTCATAGAAATTGTTCTTCTAGCGCCGCGCCGCGACTGTCTGCAATCTCACCTTCGTAGTCGCAGATCGATTCTCAGGCAAACCGATAATTTAATTTACAATATTTACACAAAATAAGCTAACAGACTTAAAATAATAAATAACAGTATGAAAAGTATCGAAAAATAAAAAAGAAAAGGGGAAAATAATCATAGCGCATCAAAAAACTTGTCCGCATCGCTGTCAACAGGAAAAGTGTCCAAAAAGCTGGCAGCATTACCACGTTGTATGGCGATGCTGATTTTTGGCCAAAAAATTACAGATTGTAGACAGATTTCTAAAGAAAACTGTCTGTTCTTCCGTCGAGGCTGGCCTTGTGGCCTACGCGTGCTGGTCACGTGAAGAGTCGACCAGCCGCTTGACGATACCTCCAAAAACCCAATTTGAAATGTTTTTTTTTACTTAATGACATTTGTTTTGAGATTTATGAACGCATGATTTGGTTTTGGTTTGAAGGATTTAAATGTTGTAATAGGACAAATGATTGACTATACAAATATCAATTTATTTTCCTGTAACCTAACAGGAAAATAAATTGGGCGTTGGAATTTTTCATATATTATTTTTCATACCTAGGTATGTATGAAAAATTCCACGAGAGGTATGTAACTATACATTATTTATGTACGTATAGATCTTAGGAGTAAAAGATGAATGAAAGGCTACTGAATGCAGCTGAGATGAGAATGCTTAGAGGGACGTGTGGTGTTAGGTGAATGGATAGAACAAGAAATGAGTATAAGAGGAAGTCTGACAGTGGTACCGGTGACTGAACGTTGTGTGGACGTCGTGTGTGATGCGGAGGCAGGAGGAAAATGTGGAATATGAATGTGTGAAAGTGATATGGCTACAAATGTGGTTATTATCGGGATGACGACTAATAGAGAAGTATGGAAGAAAAGACATGTTGCGCCGGCCACGAATAAATTGGGATAAGAGCAGGAGAACGATGTATAGAAAAGAATCCATAAATAATGGAAAAACCTTGACCTTTCAGCCCACGTGCGCAAGGAAGTAAAAATATCGCGGCGGGATTTTATCCCGCATTTGATTTTCAACTTTCGCTGTTGAGCCGAGCGTTGAGAATCCAACGGAGCGCATCTCATCGGGTCAAAAAACACTCTGCAGGATTTTCAACTCTAGGCACTAAGCAGGGCGTTGAAAATCCAGTGCACGAATAACGCGCCCGTGCGTACCTGCCCCCTAATTGCGTAAAACACTTTCGATCACAATCTGAATCATTTTGAAGAATATTGCTAATCGATTGCTTCATATGTTGGAAAAAATGTCTGCTCAACAACGTAAATACCGCAATGAATGTTGCTGAACTGTCAAAACGAAAGCGATTGCTGCTGTTCGTGTGAAACGCAATTACCCCGCTGGGCTCAAAAATTAAAACATAGATAGCAATGGCCTGTTAGTTCTTTAGTCTCAAGTCCTTGAGCCAGCATCCAGCTCAGTGCAGCACCGCGTCTCACCCGACTCGTTTCAAAGCCACTGAGATCGACCGGAATAACTAGAGCAGTTTATTTATATCTGTTTTACCTCCCGAAGTAGTAAATCAGTCAACTTTTTAAGTTATAGACTAAAAACGGAACCTGCAGTGTTCTAGCGATTTCTTTCAGTAACATTCTGTGACCCATTTCCAGCCACTTCGTGTAATCCTACCGAGTTTAATTAAAATTCTGCCCGTGCTACAATATAATCAAATGGCTGTATAGCCGGGAAATAAAGATGGAGACGGTGGTGAGACTTTCATGAAAGTAAATTATTACAAGATGAAAGCTTTTCCCATTCTAAGATTACATTATTATAATCATAATTTTTGCAATTCTCACATCATTCTTCGAGTATTTTAGCAGTTCTAGTATTTTTTTATGAACGTTCTTCGCATTCTAATCTCGGTTTAAATCTGTCAAAAACACCTTTAATTTGCTTAAATTTTTGACATTGATTTTTATTTTTTAATTCGTATGGTGTACAATAAAGAGTATTCTATTCTATTGATTGACGCTGAGATGAGATTGCGACTAGTTTGTAGTTACGGGAAGTGGCCTGCAGGTCACGGACCCACTCATGGTATTCAAAGAGACTGTAATGACAACCAGTCACTCAACCTGTGCCACTACCTACTCCTGTCAAACCAACTGTTGATAACCATACAATTTTTCAGCAGACAAGAAGACTCTTACGACCAATGATGTTATAATAATCAGCCTATACTGTTCCCACAGCTGGGACACAGCCTCCTCTCTGTGAGAGGGAGTGGGCCGTAACGCCCGTAACCTACCACGCGGGCCTAGTGCGGGTTGGTAGATGTCCCATGGCTTCGACCTTTTGGTTCTAGGATATGCCTCATGAGGTTTTCTTTCACCGTTTTGAGAGCAGTGCTGATAAAATAATTGACACAAAGTACAGCTCGTAAGTCGTGGCCGCCACCACAACACGAGGCCACCACTGCACCTTATGACGTAATCATTTAGACATAATTACACTGACGAGTGGGTCTTTTATACACTTTACTTTTCAGGGATAATGTAGCACTTTTCAGTTATGTTAGTAATAAGTTATATAAAGTTTAGCCATGCATATTTCCCCACACGCGCCAACTAAGCGCGTGCTCGCTGACCTCCTTCGGCAACAGGACATCCTAACGTAAACACACGCGATTAGAGTCGCCACGTGCGTATCACACTTGTTACCTGTTACGGACACCGAAATCGCCTTAGAATTATATATAGAAAGTAGTATTACGTGTAAAAAGTATTATTATTTTTAGAAGATAGTGTTACCATTGTACGAATATGTTTAAGATATGGAAAATCATTGTAATTGGTTGCGGAGTCTTGCCTCCGACAAGTCGAAACCTGTCGGAGACCAGACACGAACCAAAATGACTGGATTGGTGGGTCGCCAAATTTTTCTGTATTTGACACGGTTGTGTACCCAATACTTGCGCCCACGTGCCGGGAACTGTTCACGTAAGAAATCAACAAGAAGAATAAACCGGAATTAAGAAACAAGTGTTTTATTGGAAGCAACCTACAGTCCACATCACTACATTACCTATTGAACTTAATTTCCATTCATAGGTTGGCCCATTGATAACTTCCTATGTTTGGACTAGTTTCTGAATCAAGGCCGTGTGAACTAACGAGTGTGTTAAATGGGATGGCTTTAGTTTATCCCGCTTTTTATTTATTTATGAAACCATAAATAAGCACACATACAGCCGGAGGACTTTTTAATAAACCGAAATTATTTTTATAAAGGGTTTGAGTTGGTAAACGTTACAATATAAACGTATGCTAAGTTATAAGTCTAGATTTGATTTGATTTACCGAAGTGTACGACGATTCCTAAACGTGTATGCGACATCAGCAGATTCGGAAGTAGGTGAACGTTCGGCTACACGAGGCGTCGATTCATTGTTTCAGCAAAATGGTGTGTTGCAGTTTTATGTGGAAACATCCGATTGGTATAAATAGCGTATCATGTCGCTATTCAGCTGATTTGGTGTAGGCAGGGCACGTAACACGCATATAAGCAGACAGGAAGAAAGGAACAGAAAACTACGTACAAAGGTGATGCTTATTTCTAGAGAAATCTTTTCCAGCTTCTCTTCGCTTTTTATCCTGTTGTTAAACAAACTGCACTCTATTGTCATTAACTTTAAGTGTTCCCAATACATCTTCTTATAGAAAGAAGGAATAGGAATAGATCATTACGCTTATTACTTCAAGCAATGTCATTATGATATTTACTCCGTAAGTCAATAATGTAAATATAAGTAAGAAGGCGTATTGTTATCCAGGGCTGTAAGGGTTATTTTACTCCGGGGTCCACTGAGGAGAAGATGTCACCGTTAGCCTGAGCTGGGAATCTAACCGACTCGGAAAAAGGCCATCCCGTATTTTATGGCACCAATACATAGGTTCAATCATAAAGATAAAATCTCTGTAACAAACATTTCATCTTAAGTTGAAGGAAGATCACGGAAATAGGTGTGTTTGTAATAGCTCCTGAAGCACCGTCCGCACCGTCCTATACACCTGTTATATTATAACAGACATTTTCCTCCCACGCAAGAGGGATGTCACTCTTTATAATTCATTGAAAATCGCAGGAATAACTTACGACACCTTCATGCATTCCCGGCGTTTATATATAGAGGGACATTCCTCGCGGGTGACTCAATGAACTCATGGTAAAACCTAACTAAGGATAGTTTTAACACCGTACTATGATGTCAGAAAACGTCCATGTATGTTTACGACATGTGTACAGGTAAACAAGAACAATATACATATAAATCAAAGTGAATTAATTGCACTCATTAGTTCCACCGGGGATGTGACTAGAAATTCAGTTATCTGATATACAGTCCTTTAACAATGGAAGCGACTAGTCTGCTGACCCTGATACTCCTCAGTTCTGTAGGAACCATGAATATTCCGGTCATCATGGACGAACCTTCAAGAGAACTCCAGCAGATCATTGAGGACAACTTCTTGAGTTATACAGAGACTTTTCCTGAAGGCGAATTCTTTTCTAAAGATCCAGGGGATCTTGTCAGTGCAGGAAACCTGGAACCAACATCAAACAAAGATGTTAATAAAGGTGAAAAACCTGAGGAACAAAATCACGAAGTTGCAGGCATGGATATCGTAGAAGCTAATATATGTTTCAAAAGTGGACGAGTATCAACCATCAGACAAAATAAAAGCCGCATTGGCTCCAACAGAAGTTACAAATGAACACGAGGAAACAACAGACAAAACCGTTGAAGATAGAGAAGGAGCTTTAGGAGTTGACCATTATCCTGATAGTGTAAGAGTAGTTACAGCAGGCTGGGAAAAAGACAAAGAAAGCAAACAAATACCAGCAGTCAAGTATTAACGTTCAAAGAAGATCTACAGAACATTATGAGAGATTGTACTAACGACCAAAATAAATGATATTGCTTTCAATTGTACAAGACTTTCCTTTTAGGGCTGATTTTTCCATTGCCAAATAACTTTTAATAACGAGGAATAAAATTGACGTTTTTGTATGAAATTACTGTCAATATTTCAAAATTATTCATCGAATAAAGTTATCAGATGATTGCACAATCAGCCCTTATAATCCTAAGCTGTAAAATTAAACACAACTAGATGTTTTAAGTAAACATAATAAAATTCCAACACACCTTGATACTTTTGTGATTTTATTTCTTACCCCTAGAGGAGACTTTAGGTTTTCTGATACTATTTTCTGAGGGCGCAATTGGGCGCAATGCAATGACACGTAGAGCTCATCCCAGGTGGACGTGTTCTTAAAGATATTATAGTTGTAATAAGCAAAGGCGCAGATCCCTTATTATTAACTTAAATAAAAGAGACTCTGAACTTAATAAAAGCAAAGAAAATGTCGTTCAGTTATTTTTAACAAGAGAGAAAACCGTGACATGTAAACTTCTGCGCTTCGGACCCACACGACCCGCCGGCCACAGCCACCGGGGGCGCAGCGATCAGCAATTCACGTGCATTTTCATACGTTTTGTATGGATTCGTCACACACGAGTGTCGCACATCTAGCGTAGCAGGTGGCTACAGCCATCGGTCGCTGTGGCCGGTGGGTCATGTGCGCTTATCCTTAGGTTTGCCCGAAATATGTAACCCCGTGGTCACGAGCTGCACGCTCGAACGACATGCGTCTCTTGACAGTAACTGCGGAGAAAACAAATGAAAGTGAAAGCATAGATGTGTGTGTCAAAATGAAAGTGTAGCGGGCGACCGACGGAAACAGGTGAAGTGCGCGCGGGTCGCATGACGCGACTCGCGTCGCCCGAGGCCGTGAACGGGGCCTAGTCTAGGACTTTAGCCCTTGCTGCAGAACCGCTCTGTTGCCGCATTCTCTAAGACAATGAATGAAACCGCGCGAAATGAACGCGAGGTTGGCGTGATCAGCTAAGGAATTGACGTGGTTTCGAAGTAAGGAATCATTGAGTGGTCATAGTGAATTAGGGCCCTGACACGATTTTAAATTTCTGCAGAAATGTGAACACCTAAGAGAGAACATGTTTATTAATTCATTGACTCAACCATTTCCAAGGTAACCCTATCTTCATACGCGGTGTTCGGGCGTTCACTAACTCATCTTGTCTTGCTGCCCTTGTCCCAGTACCTTATCATATGGTCGGTGCAACAAGTTTTCTTCTTCCATTCTCCCTGAGTGTTCACTAAATCGCAGCATAATATCCTGGAAGGAAACATTTTTTCTTTATTTAATTAGTATTTCTATGAAGTCATCATACTTATACGGTACAATACAATACAATACAAGTTTAATCTGTTATAGATCGCCGAACTCGCCGAAACAATGAAACAGGAAGTAGATCTACTTCCTGTTTCATTGTTTCGGCGATTAAATTTCGCGACGGCGTTCTACTCGAAATCGACAATGTCGATACGATTTGATACATCACTCTATCGATACCGATCAGTGTATATAGCAGTCCACTGATGGTCATAAGTCATTCATTAATTTGTTAACACAGGTACAATAGATAGTTGTCATAGACGTTCTAAAGGCAGTTTATTAAATAATACCAGCCTATCATTGTGCCACTGCAGGCAAAGGCAGAGAAGGGACGCGCATTGACACCTCGCTTGCTCAAGACGCAGACGGGTTGACGCCTAGCGGTAATCTATAATATACCTACATGTTTTGTATATTTAAGTCGCTTATCGCGTCTGTTTCCTGACCGCGTTGTTTTTCAAAGCTTCGCAACGGACTTTGATGCAGTGTTCATCATCATTAAGACAATTTATTCCAGAAGGTTTATATGCATAAAACTTTAATATTAACGTTACATAATAAGGAAATCTCAATATTTTGTTCGGTCGTAAAAATCGTGCGAAGCAGAGGCGAATCGCTAGTCTAATCTATTATTATAAAGAGGTAAAATAAGGTGACTTTGTACGTATGTAGGTGGTCGTCTTCGGGACTACAGATCCGATTCCGAAAATTGTTTCATTTATGGGAAGCTACAGTTTTGCCGAGTGTCATAGGGTATATTTTATTGTAAAATAAGAAATTTGACGCGGCCAACGTCGCGGGCAGATGCTAGCAGTAAATAAATATGTAAACGACAACAAGTGTAACTGAGTGATGTAACCGGTATAAGTACGATGACTACCGCAATCACTTCGACCTTGCTCGTGAAACTTGGCAATAACAATATTATACGTAGGATCTAAGTATACCTTAATCTATATACGAATAATAAAGGTGAAGAGTTTGTATGTTTGTGTGAACGCGCTAATCTCTGGAACTACTAGTCTCATTTGAAAAGTTCTATTTGCATTTGATAGTCTAATTTTTGAGGAAGACTACAGGCTACTTAACATCACGCTAGGACCCTTAGGAGCCGAGCATAAACAAAAAGTCATAAAGAGCGGTAACGAAGTAATAATAGCGAGGGCAGGCGATGCGATGCGACGGGGCGGGTCGGGGAACAAGACATTCACGCGGACGAAGTCGCGGGCAGAAGCTAGTATGTTTATAATGATGTTCTCACAAGATTGTACGAACGACAGCTGCCTATTGTACTGATACACAAACTGACAACTCATCGTTAGAATCTCGCACTAAGTATCGCATTAGATGAGTATCATATTTTATAGTAAACAATGTTTTACAGGGTGGATACCACGGATTATATATAATGTTCATTGTTATCAATGTGTCAGAGCGTCCACATGGGGAGGTCGGTCACGGCAACGCGTAATTTTCGCAAAAATAAAAGAAAACCACCCCACACGCCTTTTTTAGTAAGGAACCGATGGATGTTTTCGAATGAAACTTAATTTGAGAAAAGAACTGTTTGTTTTCTATTCATTAAATTTAATTTTATTATTTGAAACTTCAACTATATCCGACGATCCTGGTTACTTATCTCTTTTGGTACATGTCTCATCCACGCTCCATTTTGAAATAATGACTGTATATAATGATGGGTAATAATTATAATAATAATTTATTTAATAAAAACGTTTACAAAAGGTGAACTTAGCCAAGAGTGGCAAATTTCCCATACAATTATACTGCCTAAAAATAAACTATAGGTAACTAAAATATTTTATTTTTTATTTTATTTTACAGGTGCAAGTAATGATGGTTCGGAATTCGAGTGTTAGGTAGTTCACAACACTAGTTCGCTACCTAAACCTAGTTCGGGTGGGTCACCCACCCGAACTAGGTTTAATTCAAACCTGTGTTTCAGGCCATCACTTTACACTTCTATTATATTTGGGAATTAAATTTTTAAATAAAACTGGTATATAAAAATAATTATTTAACAACCTGCGAAAAAGCACAATAGTACATTAATACCTAATACTAAGCCTATGTAAACACACAAAAGTAAATACTTACAAGGGAATAAATTCAATCATGACAAAATTTCTAGAAGTTTTCCTGTGTCTGTGTAATTGAGTACCGCTAAGTAATCTGATAAAATTGTACTACATTTTTTATAGCTTACACTATAGAAGCTTAGTAACTTGTCGAGTCTATTATACAGAAAAGGTCCTAAGAACACATAAAATTGATTAGCAAACGCATGTTTAGTTTGAGGCTTTATACAAACCAAGTCCTTCCTTCTCTTGTCGGAAAGTACTGGGTCAAAAGGAAGTGCAGTGTGCTGGTGCAGTACTATGCTTAGAATAAATAATTGCCTTACTGTTAGTACATTACATGCTATGTAGAGTTGGTGCGAAGGAAATCTAAAAGGAAGGAGGAAGGTGTAGACTGTGTTGGGGAAACTTCACTTTTAAACAAATTGCTATCAAAGCTCAAAATAAGTGTGTGTCAGAAGTACGTGCTGCGTTTAAGCTGACAAAGACTGCTGGTTGTAGTTGAAAAAATATAGACTTCTTACTTTGCTCATTATCAGCTCGGTGACCGTACCTATGCTATCAAAACTACAGACTCAAGAGTTTATGCGATGATTAAAGTTAATTGACGTTCAAACGTCAAAAATTTATGGTTAAACAGTCGCTAATCTCTACTTAACTTTAAGCAACGTTTATGAATAAAGGGGCCATTTGATAATAATTATAAAGCGCCGAATACTAGTTTAGTTTTTGACAGACAGTTTCTATGTGATATTTCCAGTTTAGATTACTATCCAAGTAAAGTTCTAGAAATCTGGCACTGGTATTTCCTGGTCTGAGTATTTAGTTAAAACGTCATAGCTCGTATCTTATTTGGATCATCTTTACACACCGAGACCGCTCCGTGCCTCGGAAAGCACGATAAGCCGTTGGTCGCGGCTGTCATTCGTGAATCTTTGACAGTCGTTACGGGTCGTCTGAAGCCCGAAAGTTGGAGCCATTGTACTATAACACCCGGCGATTTTTTATACTAGCTATTTTTTTGGGGTAGAATAGACATAGTGTATTGTGCAAAAAACCATATGTAGAAAGAAAAATATCGCCAAAATGTCTCTCGGGATTGGTTGGATTTAAATTTCCTTCCAAGCTATAATAATAAGGCGTAGCCGACGAACTTACTAAGAGACCACCTTGCATGACTCTGGTATTAGACGCTGGTGACTACTGCCCTTAACCCAATTTATCCGTGCTCGGTGCAACATGCCTTTCTTCCATATTTCTCTATAAGTCGTCATCTCGACAGTCACCCCCTTTCTAGTCATATCATCTTTCACACATCCATCGTTTCTTTGGTCTTCCTCTACTCTTATAGCCATCCAAATTCATACTCAAATCTCTCCTCACGACATTTTCCTAATGCCTCCGCATCACATGCACCATGACATCCGATTTCCAAACTACTTTCTTGGTGCATGTTTGCAGTCCAAGGACAGAAAATAAATGTGGATTAAGAGGTCACAGACGTACCACGGAACTGGCGACTCGTTTTATAACCAGTTGCAGGTAACGTAAGAATTTAGCGACTGAACTAACTGGTTCAGTCTTCTCGCCGGGACAGAAACTATGTCTCTGTGTGACCTCTGCGTCTTAATAATAACGTCATGTTTTGACTAATGAGGCCGCAGATCTAACAAACGGCATGGTTGAGTAACTCACCATGTGCCTGCCTTCTCCCAACTACGTCGTGCTCGGCTTCCAGCCTCACCAGATCTAGCTGAATACCAGTATTTTACATGGAGCAACTGCCTCTTTGGCCTCCACAACCCAGTTACTGGGTAACACGATACCCCTTGGCAAGACTGGTTGTCAGACTTTCTTCCCGTAACGATTGTCAAAGAAGAACAATCTCAAATGAATGACAGTGCTGGGACCAATACTGCTTATCGTGCTTCCTGAGGTACGGAGGGATCTCTGTATGTAATGTATCGTCACCCATCCACGGAACAACCTCGGCAACCGTTGCTTAACCTTGCGGTTATTATTTAGCCACGAGCCCCACATGCACTTTTAATCAGATGACGCCATTAATAACTGGGTATTGATACCTACTTGAATAACTGCACGGTCGAGGAATCACTTATTTTGAATCGGAAGGACAAATATGTATCCTTTTGCTAATGGATGGAATGGATAATACTAGGTAAATGCGCTAAGTAATACTGTTCATTAATTGTTACAAAGAATTTCTGAGAATGAAGCATGACGCACGTCACACCCCCACACATGCATGTGCTCAGCGGATGTCCGATCGGAATATCCGATCCGCGATCTTAATAATAATAATTTATTTAATAAAAACGTTTACAAAAGTTGTACATTTAGCCAAGAGTGGCAAGTTTCCCAAACAATTATAGTGCCTAAAAATAAACTACAACTAAAATATTATTTTTTTTTGCGTAGATATTGACTGCCGTGCATTGTTCAGTGAGCTGTATGCTTTGAAAACTCGTCACCACGACAAATTGTTATCAGCGCCATGGATGAATGATGAAAAGTAATTTATTTAAATAAGGCTGAGAGTCAAAGTTTTTTGATTGTCAATATTACATAATGCTGTGGTTTTCTGGGTGTATTCACAAGACATGCATTGCTTGTTAGCTATTTAATAACGTTAGGATAGGCGCATTTAACCTATAGGTAGGATTAATAAGATATTTAAATCTATACAGGGTGGCGGGACATCGACGCGAAATCTGAAACCATGAATTCAGCACATGGTTCTAGACCCCTAAAGTAGAAATTATTAGTCGGTTATAAAAAACAAATCTGTTGTTTCATAGAAAAATGCAACACCTATACGGTCAAAATGTCTAACTCAACTCAAACTCAAATCATTTAATTCTACTAAACCAATTACAGGCACTTTTGAATTGTCAAAGGGTCGCTCAGTCAGAAAGATGAAGTAATTCACGGAACTTTCTTTTTAATAACCGTCGTAAAATGTCAAGGCAGGTAGGTCCAGAATCATGTACTGAATCCATAGTAACTGGTTGTGACTTGCATAAAGATGAAATATGATTTCGTTGGCAAGCGCATCTCTTGAGAACCGCCGAAATGATTTGGCTATTTATTGTTTTAAAATGTTCGTAATAGGTCGGATAATCAGGTTCTTATGGAAAGAAAAGGTGAAAAGCTGCCAGGAAATTTGGAAAATTTGGGAACTTTGAAAGTGGTAACTGAACTTTCTATAGTAATATGAATTATTGAAATAAATAAAAAAATAAAAATATTTTATTTCAGACGCACAAAATCCATAGTTTTGTTAGTATTACATACGACTTAAGAAATATGGACAGGACAACCTCTGTCGATTAAGCTACTAAATAAAGTAAGTACCTCCTGAAGTTCTGGGCTGAGCTGCACGATTTTTGACAAATGCGTGCACTGATTGGACAGGTCCACTCAATCTGTTTGGTTCTTTCTTCAAAAGACCATTTCAGACACCAATCTACAAGATCTTCATATGATTTGACCAAGATTATGTCTGGACTTTAAAAGAGACTGTGACCTCTGAGTTTGTTTCGGCGTTTCTTCTCAGAGTAGTCAAATAGGAAACGCCGAACTCACCTAGTTTTAAAAAAATATGATTGACGTGCAAAAGTGTTTATACAAACCTACTAATAGAAAATAAATCATTAAATCATCATCATTTTCATTATTTACATTTATCATTATTTATTATTTTCATCATTAATCATTTAAGTTCCCGAAAACGCCTGCTCTTCACCACTTCCTTCGATGTGTTTTAGCTGGGAACAGAAGCATTTTTTAGCCCCCGACACAAAAACGACGGGGTGTTCCCCGTCGGGGGACCGCTACTATTTTAAACTTTAACAGAACGTTAGGCTAATAATTAGAGCGGTCCTCCGACGGGACAACATTTAAACAAAAAATTTCATACGTACTTACGTAGGGTCATAATTTCAAGGTTATTTTTTCTTTTTATAGGGTTTCACGTTTATAGCTTTTTTGTTCTATTTGTGGCTATTTTACCAATAGTTTTATTTTTAATTGTTTTAGTTTTTCACAGCCACTTCTTTTTCCCAGCGAAAGCACTGGAAAGTGGTGAAGGGCATTTTGGCGGACTGTCTTATGTAATTTCGACGTTTGAAAAGTGCTAATTCTCAGCCTAATTTGAATAAATGACGGATAGCAGCTGTCTGTTATGTTGCGATGCCGACACCGCGGTGGTGGTGGTGGTGGTGGTGGCGCGCGACGGGTATCACATCATAACCAGCCTACTTCCCACTGCTAGGACACAGCTCTCCTCTCTGTGTGAGGCAGTGGGCCGTACTCCACCACGCAGGCCCAGTGCGGGTTGGTTGATATTACATTACTTCGATTTTTTTGTTCTAGGACATGCCGGTTTCCTCACGATTTTTTCCTTCACCGTTTTGAGAGCAGGGATGATGAAATAATTTACACAAAGTAAAATGCCTGTCTGGTTTCGAACCTACGACCTACAACTCGTAAGTCGTGGCCGTTACCACTGGGCCAGCACTGCAGTGTCACGGGTATTTAGAAATGTGGAAATCGGTCTAAATGACATACATTCCTTTGATTCAATAGCAAGTAAAGAAAAGTCAGGGCTCAGGGTGATGGTCTCTTGTTTATAATGCCAAGTTAAAGGACAATGAAAATCACAGGTACCCAGCATTTGTGCTCACGATGCAGAAAAATCGCGAAAGATAGAGACTTCCTTCCTTTTCACCGCAACCAATTAAAGGTATCGGTATCGAAATCGATTCGCTTCAAAAGACCATTATGTGAACTCAATATCAGCAAAACGGTCTAATAAAGACCTTTCCCAACCTTAAATTATTCCCACACCTTCACAAAGAAATTTAAACCGTATGTAAAATGTTGAAGGTTGAATTTAGATTGAAAATTCGGTTAGAAGAATTTACATATTTATGGTGAAACTGTTTGTACGCAACGTTCGAAATTTCTTCTTCAGCGCGAAGTCTTCCAAATGTGACGTCATCGTGGGTTCCATTCATTGCCTTTTTTGGATTACTTTGTTGTTGGTATAGGGATTAGCGTTGAAAATGCCGAAAATAACAATTTGTTTTTTTCCGTTTTTTTCGCATGTCACATAGAAAAATTAAAAAAAGGAATCCTTTGGAAAGAAACAGGATTCTTTCAAATGTTTCGGTTGGTGTTATGAAAAGTTGAAAAAAAACCAGTTATATTAAAAATTAAAATATTTTTTAATAGGTGAAATACAGGTTAGTAGGTGGTGGTTAGTAGGTACGGACTACGTATTATTATGGGAAGAGTTAAAGCATAGAAGTTAAATTATAAGTAAGTACGTATTTGAAAAAAAAGACATGAAAAGATTCCCGTTTCTTTCATATTCTTCGGTTTTTGTCGGTTTTATTGGAAAAAAACATGAAATATATACAGGCAAATTTTCTTGAAACTTTCGAATTAAACATTGAAAAAAACAACGGAATTGGAAAGAAACGGGAATTTTTCCTGCTTTTTTCAACGCTAATAGGGATGGCCTTATGAATTTATTTGTTATGTTGTCCGAAGGAGATTTTAAGTTCGATTTGAATATTGTTTCTTTTACCAAAAAGTAAAAACAATTTTTTGATTTCGTTGGCAAGGTCAGTTGTCTATAACAAATTAAGTACAATGCATTAATTTAAACAAAACAAGCAAGTAAACCGTTTTTTTTTAACAGTTCTCAACTGATTTCAGTTCTCGTGAGTTTCCGTCGAAAAATGAATTTTAGAATAAAAAATATTCTTGCTTAAGCCCAACCACTTGTAGTGTTCAAGCAATGATGCAATCTAAAACCGATATATTATGTAAATACATAAATTCACACTTTTCCTCTGAAGGTACCGGGTAGGCAGGAACTACAGAACGCCACCTGCTACGATTCTTACATACTCCTTCTGCTTCGTTCACGTTCATAAATCAAAAGGGCAGTTCTCGTAATTTTAATAATGTTTACAGTCTGATTTCAGTCTCAATCTGTCAAAAATACTTTTGTTTTTCCTACATGTTTGTCAAGTTTTTGACATTGATTGTCGCTGAGATGAGATGCGATTAGATTTTGAACGTTTTTAATAACGGGAATTGGCCTTCTGATTATACACGCACGTCGCCGGCTGCGAGGAAACCGCACCCGACCTTCTGGAGAACATAACTTATAAGATAATTATACAGGGTGAGGAACATCGACGCGCAAATTGAAACCATGGATTTAGCACATGGTTCATAGAAAAGTGATACCTAGCTAGTGGTAGCTTTTTGTGCGTCGAAGTCCTTGCCAGCCTGTATATTATCGTGTGTGTGTTCGTGTGTTCCACGCGCGCCTCAAAGAGATGTCAGCATGAGTGACGGGGCCCCATAGGGCCGAAGCCTGCCAGGGTAGCGGGATTGTCCGAAAGGGTTACCGCTGCCCTAGAACATAAAGGGCTAAGGAAGGAACACGGGTGGGTTTTAGTCAGTAAGAGTCTTACACTCCCTCCTGCTCCACCCAGAGCGGGAGGAGTCATTTGATGATTTCCCATCCTCAAAAAAAAAAAAGCCTGTATATTATGTCCACCAACCATGAAACTCATAGGTGTAGGTATCTTTATTTATCAAACCAACTAATACTTGACTTCAAATCGCAATTTCACTGGCGTGCTCAATACCACGTCATGCCATTACGTTACCGATGTAAACTTCGTAATAACCTAATTTCCAATTCAAAATCAACATCCAACACTTTCTACATCTCCACCATTACCTTACAAATCAAATTACTGCTGAGTACCCAACAATTGCAACTCGGAACTGTGAAGTTTATTAACTCGAGTGGTTCAGCGGTCGACAGCGCGAGTTGCAATAGTTTGCCGACACGTCGTTACGTCGCTCGGCCTATAGGTTGGTGCTGCTAACTAATTGTCTGGTAATTTCATGAAGTTTTGAGGTATGTACAATGCTCAAATGATGTAAAGCTTTAATACAATTGAGTAATTGTGTAAAATACATAACAAAAAAAAAGGGATTTTTGTATCTGATATTTCAAGTAAATACTTTAACAGAGGTCGAAGACCCCACAAAAAAAAAACATCAAATTAATTCCTTTTATAATATCGAAACCCATCACGTCTGTGGAGTTTCGCTACCTAATTTAATTTGAGCCAGTATCGGATCGAATAGGAGAGTATTTAATTTGAGCCGGTAAAAGATAGTGAATCGAGATTGTTAGATGTACGATGCTTGCGATTATATATTATTAGTATCAACCTAAGCCTTACTTTAGTGGTCAGCGTTAAACTTCAAGCGTTTGCCTTCGATCATATTTACATACACAATTTCAGCTTAAAATTCAACTACCCAATAGATAATTCACCTATTTTAAGCATTGGGCAACCCTTCTTACTGTTAAGGCTCCGGCAGACAGGCGCGACGCAACTCTAGTAAAACAATTTCTATGAAAACTTCATGAAAATTGTTCTAATTGAGTTGCGTTGCGCCTGTTTTCGGGAGCCTTTACTCAAAATGTGTCATACATAGAGGGTGTGTGCTTGATCATACGATAGAATAAAAAAATTCTATTAACCGACTGGAGCCGAATATGCCCGATTCAGCGTGACCGGCCCGAGCGTGACGGGTCAGTTCCGTTCACTGCTTAGACAGAGCACAAAGTGTGCCTAAAAAAGTTTTCACATTAAAAATATTCCAAGATGCTGACAACTTGTAGAATCGCTGCTGGAAGGCTGAGGAGTGACTGACTATCCTGGTGTGCACATGTGACGCGAACACATGGAAAGCGTAAGAAAAGAAAACAGAATAGAACAGAAAAGCGTAAGCCACAAATTAATGTGATGGCTATTAAACCTTTTTTACAAAACAAAGAACACTACACAGTACTCGTACACATAGTAAAAATAACTTTATTGTTTGCCGCCGACTTCCGAAATTAAAGTTGTTTTTCACTATGATTGTAGTTTTTTTTTGGAAGCCGGTTGTTTTTCGTTTTTTCACTTTTTAGTTGTGTTGTATCTACCCCACACAAATTCGTATAATACTACTTATACTACTTACTTAAATATCAGTGACAAGAACTTAATTATAACATCATATTATAAACTAAATGGAAAAAATGCGTACTATTGAAGCGAACTCAAAAACTACCCAAGCAAATTTAATAAAATTTATATCGGACTACCCCTGAGGAATTCCCTACCAATTAAAAGAAACAGAAAACAACCAGAGGGGCATTTCTCGTAATTTTAAGAACGTTCACAGTCTGATCTCAGTCTCAAACTGTCAAAAAATACTTCTAATTTCTTTACATTTTGACAAGTTTTTGACATTTGTTTGTCGCCGAGATGAGACTGCGACTAGATTTTGAACGTTTTAAATTACGAGAATTGGCCTACAGTTCTTTTGATTAAAATTTTTGAAATCAAAAGATTTTTTGAAATCGATTCACAATTGCCACAGATATTGCGTAACAAACATACAAAAAAAGAATACAGTCAAATTGAGAACCTCCTCCTTTTTGAAGTCGGTTAAAAAGATGGCTGTATTTTAGTGAAGACCTTTAAGATGACGGCTCATAGAGATCCTGGCTTGATAAGCTGGAATCAGGTATGACGACGGTAATGTTCTTCTGTGTTCTCAGAACTATTAGGTTCCGTTTGGTTCTCTAGTTGAAATTCCTACACACGAGTGCCCATTCCAGGTGACGTAGGGCCATAGCTCACGTCAAATCTGTGATCAGTCACATCATGCAACACTGATAATGCATTCTGGGAATATCCAACAAATCGTTAGACATGTCAGAGTGGTAATTACATTAAGTACTCATGTAAGAGGTAATTTGTAATACAATAGACAGTAAATCCTATTGTATCCTTTTAATTGTTTCCTCTTAATTCTGCGGCGTAAAGAATTATTTAGTTTAATGCAGTTTATCTATAAGGTAAAGAGTGAATGACCGGACTGCCGTTCGTGCCGATCGTTTTGGAAGGTTTGCGTCATGTGTCATAAATACCCATAAGTATTCGTTTTGGAAGGTTTGCGTCGTGTGTCATCAATATCTATAGGTATTCGTTTTGGAAGGTTTGCGTCGTGTATCATCAATACCTATAAGTATTCATTTTGGAAGGTTTGCGTCGTGTGTCATCAATACCTATAGGTATTCCTTTTTAAGGTTTGCGTCGTGTGTCATCAATACCTATAGGTATTCGTTTTGGAAGGTTTGCGTCGTGTGTCATCAATACCTATAGGTATTCGTTTTGGAAGGTTTGCGTCGTGTATCGACCTCGATTCGTTTTTCCGCCAGTTTTGTACTCATTTTCTATTTCTTTTGTAGAAACATTCGTGTCGATGTGCTGTCAGGGGGTGTACCGCCACCAAAAGAGATAAGTAACCAGGGTCATCGGATATAGTTGAAGTTTAGTAAGAAACCGATGGATTTCATTTGATAAATGAACTGTTTGTTTTCTACTAATTAAATGACATTTTATTCGAAAACATCCAACAGTTTTTTTCCAGACTTCAACTATATCCAACGACCCCGGTTACTTACGAGTATCTCCTTTGGTAACTGTACCTATTGGAATTTTCTGAACTAAAACCACACAAGGAAAAACATCATGAGGAAACCGGAACATATCTACACAAATATTATAAGTTAAGTTTGTTAAGCTTGTAAGTTTGGATATAGGAGGTAATCTTCGAAAGTACTCATCCTATTCAAATAAATCATTCACGGATAAAAAACTTGCCGAGTGCTATGGGTTATAAATTTTATGGTATAGTTGGCTTGAGGGTGGGGCTTGTGACTAAGTAAAAACAGCTACACGGTTCGATCGATCAGGTTAAGCTTCGCTTGCCGCGGTTGGTCCGTGGATGGGTGACCATCTTTACATATCAAGACCCCTCCGTGCCACGGAAAGCATGTTAAGCCGTTGGTCCCGGCTCTCTTTCGTGGATCTTTGACAGTCGTAACCCGAAAGTCTGACAACCAGTCTTACGAGTACCAAGGGGTATCGTATTACCCAGTACTTAACTGGGTTGTGCCTACTGGCGAATGTGCCTGTAGTGTATCTATTTAATAGATATGTAAACACTATCTCATGCACATACGTTGTGGGGTAGCTGTCACTAATGTCAACTATCAGTTCACCACGAATGGCGGCAAACCGTTGAAAGCGGTGCCTGCACGAAATGCGTGGTGTGATGCTGAGCCAGTGTCGTGATATCATCATCATTTCAGCCCAAAAACGTCCACTACTGGACATAGGCCTCCTCCCAAGCAGCGCCACTTCGAGCAGTTCTGTGCTTCTCGCATCCAGCGGATTCCTGTAGGATCAAAAGGATTCTACACTACCTTTGAAAATGGCGTAATATCAAAAAAGTTCAACGTTTAATTGCAGGAACAGTGTTAATTCCAAGGTCGTAGCTTAGATTATTAACGTCTAAGATTAAACATTATGTCATGTCCCGTCTTGTCAGAAGACAGGCAAATATTTTTTCACATCATGTTGAGTTGTCACCTATAATAATGGCGTTAACTACATGACGTACATACTTATCAACCAGTTTACCATTTAAAAATAATAAAAAAAAACAATGTATTTCTAGACTCTGTAGCCGCTGGCTGAATAATTTGATGTTACATTAACATCTTGAATTTGGAGTTCCATCAACTGGTATTTTATGAATTTGCAGATTAAAAAAAAATCAGCAGGTCAGCCAGGCAATCAGCAGGCAGGCAGGCAGGTAAATTTTGAGTTTTGAGTATGAATGTGGATCAAAGAAACGATGGATGAGCTGTCAAAGTTGATATGGCTAGAAAGGGGGTGACGACTAATAGAGAAGGGTGGAAGAAAATTACATGTTGCGCCGACCCCAAATATAAATTGGGATAAGCACAAGAGAATGATGACAGTGCTGTATTTATGTTAAATCGTACGGCTCCTGAAAATCTTCGCATTATTATGTAAATTATTTTCTTATCGCGGTATTGTCGGCCGGCGATGCGAGTGACGTCGGGCGGCAGTCTCTCGGCTCAGCGGGCGCTCACTCGGACAGAACTATCTGTTCCATTCGTATAAAATGCTTTCCATTTATGTTTGTCAGTTAAAAGAAGTATTTTATAACTGTTGAATGTTCATAAGCAAAATATATTGCTTAATAAATATATATGGAAAGCATATCTTTTCGAAGAAATGTGTTTTTTGTCATTAAGTAGGTACATACATTAAATTGCTAATTAGTTAGGCAGTAGACTGGTATATCAGCCCAAAGAAAAAGGATTTCAAATAGTACGGACTTTGAAGTGATAGAAAAAGTAAGTCGCCCTCTAAAAAGTGCGAAAAGTAGCTCGCTCTTAAAGATGTTGGTGCTAAGAATGACCTATGAAGTTCGCACTAAACGGTACTGAAAAATGCTTATGTAAGGCCTTTGCACTACAAGTTACTATCTTCGTTTAGCCATATACATTTTTAATCATCAGTCTGCTTCTGTCATCTTCGATTAGATCGATGTTTTAAATACGTTAAACACTTAAGACATTTGCATCACCAAGAAACTAAACGCGTTGACTACGTCTAAACCGCGTTCAAGAGCTGCCAGTTTCGAAATTGTTATGGAATATTCGCATTGACAGGTCTTGAACCCGATTTAGAAGTGCTGATTGCATTTAGTTTCATTAGTGGAATCCGCACTTAGTGATTTGAGATACAAAATAGCAACGCTATATCGTTTTCCAACTTCGTGATCGCTAAAACTGTCCGGTCCTGTCAACAATTTTGTTGGTCCTTTTGGTCAGTTTGTCAAAACCGTGTCCTTCTTGTTGCAGATGTCGGGACGGGCGGCGTGACCACGGACGGGCTGCTGAGCGCCCTGGCCCGCCTGCGCCGCGCCCCGCCCCCGCTCCCGCACCCCACACCTCACTCGCCCCGCTCCGTAAGTACTTCTTCTTCTTAGCGTGTCGATGGCAAAAATATGATTTTTTTTAGGGTTCCGTACCACAGAAGGAAAAACGGAACCCTTATAAGATCACTTCGTTGTCCGCCTGTCTGTCCGTCCGTCAAGACCTTTTTTCTCAGGAACGCGTGGAGTTATCAAGTTGAAATTAATATCAAATACTCAGGGCTGCAATCCTGAAGCAGTGAAAAAATTAAAGTTCTAAGTAAACGCAATCAAAGGATACGGGCGTTTATGTTCCATTTTTGCCGCATATTTTGACACTCGCAAGGGAATCAAAACCTATAGGGTACTTCCCGTTGACCTACAATCATGAAATTTGGCAAGAAGCAATGTCATTCATGTAGCAAAAGTAAAGGAAAAAATTGTAGTACCTTCTTTGTACGGAACATTAGTCGAGTATGGGATGAGATGCGCGAGAGTCAAAGAGTTTTTAGAGGCAGGCTGAAATGGTGCCAGAAAAATCAAGACCAAATTAAAATGGACATTTTGGCCTCGCATAGGGCTTCAAAAAACTTTGCTCAGTTTTGGAAGTCAACCAATAAGCTTAACCTTAAGCCGGGCCTTCCTGTGAGTGTCGGGGGCCTGGATACTTCGGAGGATGTAGCCAATATGTTCAAGGACCTTTTTGTAGTGCCTTCACCACTGGGACCATCAAATGAGAGTGTCAATGCTGAGGCTGGTCATGGTAAGTCTCTTTCTTGTTTTTCTGCTAAGCAAGTGACTAAGGTTATTATTAAAATGTGCAGAGGCAAGTCACCTGGACATGACAGTCTCAGTATTGAACATTTGAAACATGCAGGTGTGCATTTGCCTAGGTTACTGGCTATGCTTTTCACGCTCTGTATCAGTCACTCGTACTTGCCAACGAACATGATGAAAACAGTGGTAGTCCCTATTGTAAAAAACAGAACGGGTGATATCTCTGATCCATCCAACTACAGACCTATATCGCTTGCCACTGTAATAGCGAAAGTATTGGACAGTTTGCTTGATAAAGAATTAAGTAACATTTTACAGATACATGACGCTCAGTTTGGGTTTAGGCCCGAGCTTTCCACTGAAAGCGCAATTCTCGGTCTCAAGCAAACTGTCCGATATTACACGGATAGAAATACCCCCATTTATGCCTGCTTCCTTGACCTTTCCAAGGCGTTTGACCTTGTAGCCTATGATATCCTGTGGGGGAAGCTGAGGGAAGCGGGACTATCAATCGAACTCCTAGAGATCTTTAAATATTGGTACACTAATCAGCTTAATTGTGTTCGATGGGGAGGGTCTCTGTCCGAATCGTACAGGTTGGAGTGCGGGGTGAGGCAGGGTGGTTTGACCTCGCCTAAGCTCTTCAACCTTTAAATTAATGGGCTGATTGCTGGGCTCAGCAGTATGCGTGTCGGATGCTGGATAGATAACGTTTGTGTAAACAACTTTAGTTATGCTGACGACATGGTGCTGCTGGGCCCGACGGCCGGCTCGATCAGAGAGATGTTACTCGTGTGTGAGCGATATGTCACAAGTCATGGGCTTGTTTACAATGTAAACAAAAGTGTATACATGGTTTTTGAGCCAGTTGTAATGCTGAACGGGCTGCCCCTCAAAAGAGTTGACAATTTTAAATACCTGGGACACTTCCTAACCGGAGACCTCAACGACGACGCAGATGTGGATAGAGAGCGCAGGGCGCTAGCGGTCAGGGCCAACATGCTGATACACAGGTTCGCTCGTTGTAGTATCGGGGTAAAGATTACGCTGTTTAAAGCGTATTGCCAATCGTTCTACACGAGCGGCCTGTGGGTGAGGCATACTAAGAGATCACTAGACGCCCTGCGTATTCAATATAATTACTGCTTCAGGATGCTGTTGGGACTGCCGCGCTATTGTAGTGCGTCCGGTATGTTCGCTTTTGCGCATACTGATGATTTTTACGCCATAATGCGCAAAAAAACAAACTCCATCTTGTCAAGGGCGCGGTCTAGTTCTAACAGCATCCTAAGTATGATGATGGAAAAATACGACGCACCTTGGTTGTCGCACGCTGTGGAGGTGCTGGTCAGAAGACCCCTCAGCTAACCTTAACCTTTTTATTTTCTTTTATTTTTGTCTCTGTGTTTTTGTTTACTAACAATAGCTGTTAAGAACAATGTTACTAACAATTGGGCTTAGTTGCCATAAATAAACAAATATTATTATTATGTTTTTTAAAATTTATTTTCTCAGATTCCTAGAACCTGGTATTTATTAAAATCTCACGGGTGTAAACCAAGGTGAGATTTTAAGTTTCAGCAGATTAGTTGTTTGGTACTGCATTGAGATTATTGTCTAAATCTAATTGTAGGAATTTCCGAACTATGCGACATGTGTTTAATATAGCTTATTATTATTATTATATTAATCATCTCATTTGATGCTGATTCAATCCTAGCTCGCCTTCATTTCCTCGACACTCGTGCGCGTATTGAATAAGCAAATATTTATTGCAGTGTAACATCTTGTAATGATCATACTGTCACGTCCTGAGGGACGTGGCTGCTGTTGCACATAAAAGCATTTCGTTATTATTGTTTTGTTCACTATAATCACTATGTTAACACCCATTGGTGTGGGATGTAACGTGTGTCGATACTTTTGCGCCATCCCATCATCCTAGCACGGCAGGCTGTGCTGGGGTGGCTACTGGATATGTGGAAAACCTCAAATGGCGCAAATATTCCGATCTTATTGAAACTTATATGTTCGAGCCGTTTGGGGTTGAAACTCTAGGGCCAAGGGGTCCGAGTGCCCAACTGGTTTTTCGAGACTACAAAGCGGTTGGTCGTCTCTTCACGTGCCCATAGGGCTCGCCTATTTTTCGGCCTAAGAATCAGTATTGCCATACAACGTGGTATTACTGATTGTATTATACATTTTAATAAACTTTTTTTTTTAATTACTACCAGCCATTTGGGCACTTTTCCTGTTAACAACGATGCGGACGATTTTTTCCATGATTCTTTCCTATTCATAACTTGTACGTGTTATTATTAGTTAAAGACTCTTCAGCTTTTAAGTTATGTAAATATTTACATAACTTTTATTTAATAACATCGTTTTTTATTATCTTAATTTTTTTTAAACGATTTTTTTTATGTAAGTACGAGTATTGAGACCGCAAACAGTCAGATTCCATTAATATTTCTGTAACAAAAGTTAGCCTTTACAGACTGCCCTCTTGCATTGCTCATTTAACAAGTTCGGAACATTCCAGTTCGCAGCACTGACCAGCACCAGTACCCAGGGAATGGCAACAAACTTAACTTCAGCTTAAACTGACATTTTCAACTTCCTTAACTTGAGTCCCAAACGAATTTTCCTTATAACGAGTCGTACCGCCGATCCCCCGAGTGTTACCTATCTCGGATCCAGAAAGTTTGTGAAGTGAAGTAGGCATGAGATAAAGTTTTCATTTCATTTCGTATACCTATCTAAGTGCAAAAGAAAGGAAATTAGTTTTTGATGATAGTGTCGCCGAGAAGTTTTGGAAGATAACTGGGTGAGATCCGGGACGGCTCATTGGATCCATCTGTGCAGATACTCTCGCTATGTAACTTTGATTTTGCCTGAACTCAGACCACGAGCTCGCCTTGGATTTTACTTAACATTGGCCGAGATATTATTTACAGAGATTATAATATGTGAATTTGGGACAAGTATTTATGCTGTTCTAGTAGGTACCTACTTGACAGATGAGCTATTAGCATAATCAGCCTATAATGTTCCCACTGCTGGGACACAGGCCTTTATTCTATAAGAGGGAGTGGGCCGTAATCCACCACGCGGGTCCAATGTGATGCAGCTGGTAGATGTCACATGCCTTCAAAGTTTTTGGTTCTAGGACTTGCCAGTTTCCACACGATGTTTTCCTTCACCGTTTTGAGAGCAGTGGTGATGAAATAATTTACACAAAGAGCTGCGCCTGTCGGGGCTCGAACCTACGACCTACGACTCGTAAGTAGCGGTCATTACCACTGGGCCACCACTGCTCTATGACGAATTATTATTTAATAATGTTCCTTATTTATACAAATTCTTAGCTATTTTGTACTTTCAACTATATGCCCTACAAAATCAAAAAGTTTGTTTATGGGAACGTAAGAACAGACTGTACGAAATAAAGTTCAGTTTTTAGTTAAGTCAGTTTTGTTGCTGTAACATTTTCATTCGTTATAAGGTCTACAGACATTTAAGTTTACTTAATGTGTCGTTAATAAAGCTCATTGTATGCAAAACGACTAAACATTATTCTACTTTTCATAGCGGCGCTAGCGAACCCTCACCGACAACAGTACAACAAGTATAGACACGCCAGACTATTTGGAATGCAAACTACGCCAACAATGCAGCCATGAAGCCCATTGTTTCGCAAACCGACGTATTAATCAAAAGCTTATTATTTGTCTAATTAAACTCCAATTTAATTCAAATCGAGTCTGAATGCGATTGGATGCTCTCACTGACATCGAATAGCTGCACAGATCTGATTATCATAGTCACGAGTGATTGGACACTAGACTATTGTTTGTCAATGATTCCCTGTCGGTAGTACGGGCGGCGGTGCATTACTGATATGATTATGTAGCGGGCCGAGCTGATGCGATTGGTGGTGTGTGGGCCTAGGACATAATATTATTATATTCAGGGGCAGTGTTGGTATAATTCCGTCGTTGCATGGATTTGAGTTTGGTTTCTTCGGTCCTTTGAACAAATTGGTTTAAGTTCTCCTCTATATTTTTACAGTCGTTTGTTTTTTAGACTGAAGAGTAGTAGCTCAAGTAGGATTACGAAAAGGAAGGCTGGGGAGTTTGTTGCGCCACATATTCTTCCCAGTGAAAGCACGAGGAAGTGGTGAAGGGGAGGCGTTTTGGGAGACGTTCACTTTATGACGTTCAAAAAGTGCTGATTCTGAGCCAATTTTTAATTTAAATTTTAATAAATTTCTTTCGTTTGTTTTAGTTTGGACGGATCATAGGATCTATGATATTTCATAGACACAAAAAGCTTCCACGATTTAACTAACTAACACATTACACATGCATCTAATCACGTACACCAATTATGTGCTAATTATAAAGTGTTAAACGTCACCAATTTGTCCTATTACCGCTAATTATAACGTTGTGGTTGTCCTGTTTGTCTCAGCGCCGACGCAGACCGCAATAACGCAGGTTATCATTATAATTTACTTATGTTCATTATTACTTTAACGTATTCATTAATATTTTCTCATTATACATTGTTGGCTCATTTTCCGCATTGATTACCTCGTTGAGTACTTAGAGGATGTAAGCGTGACTGTTGAGCGTGGAATGCTGGGTTCGACTCTCGGGTTACTTGCTACTTATCTATGAGGAATCCCGTTACGTCTGGGTGCTTTTTAAAGGTCGTTGTAAGTAAATTAACGACATCATTCGGTCAAACTTAATAAAATCTATCTGCCTAGTTTTTTCCCAACCATGTTAGGGCCGCCTTCCAGTCTTACCGGATGCAGCTAAATACCAGTATTTTACTTGGAGCATCTGCCTATCTGACCTCTACAACCCAGTTACTGGGTAACATGATACCCCTTGGTAAGACTGGTTGTCAGATTTTTTGGGCTTCTGACTACCCATAGCGACTGTCAAAGATCTACGAATGGCAGCCGGGAACAACGGCTTAACGTGTTTTCCGAGGCACGGAGGGGTCTTGATATGTTTAAAATGGTCACCCATCCACTACCCGACCGCGGCAAGCATAGCTTTACCTATTTAACCACGAGCCCCTCGTGCAAATCGTAATAATATTTTTAATTTGGACTGTAATACTATCTGAAATAAAGATATTAATATCATAGCTGAGTGTTCGATTAATTTACCAGCTAGGTGCCAGAGTCTCTCTAAGAGATTTTTTTAAAGATGTTGGTATTCTCACGGTTGCATCACAATTCATCTTCGCCAACATCTTATATATTAGGCAAAATTTACACTTTTACACTAAAAACAGTGATATTCATAGTGTTAACACTAGAAATAAGGACCAACTACGTGCCCCCTTTCACCGGCTTCATAAGGTTCATAACTCATTTGTTGGGCTTGGTATAACCTTTTATAACAAGATACCCTCTTCTTTGCTAGCCTTTTAATGCGTTTGAAGCTCAAGTAAAATCCAACCTTTGTTCAAAGGCATACTACTCCATCAACGACTACTTACACGATAAGAATAATTGGTCGCCCTATTAACTCAAGACAATGTTCATGTTCTTTCTCCAGAATTAGCTTACTGACAGGTTACCTATTGTTATTAGTGTTAACTTATTTATTTATCTTCGATGGTCTTAGTTTATCATTTGTGACTTCAAGTGACAGCTATGTGAACAGAACCCAGCAATTCATAAATATGTAAGCTGTCACGCCCTTTATGCCCGGAGGCTTTTATTTAGGTAGTAAGTTTTTATTTACATTTTAATTTTAATTAATTATTTTTTAGCTTGAGTACGTATAGTTTTTATTATATTTGTTGGTATATTGGCGTTAGCTGACATATGGCAAATAATTGAATTTTATGTTCTGTGTCTTGTAATATTAATTACTTAACACCTATAGTCCATTTACAATAGCATTAGAAAGAAGTTAAAAAAGGTTATTTTTAATGCACACTTTGTAACAAAAATACAATAAACATTGTTACATTATGATAGACGCCGAATTTATTATGATCTATTTTTACAGCAGCTGCCACACTTAATTGTAACCATTTTAACTATTTATCTTATGAAATTATGTGGCTTTCATTTATTTATATTATATAACTCCAATTTTAAATTACAGTGTCAATGCTAAAAACCTAAAAGAAGCAGGGATGAACAATACTTGGAACGTTATTCGTTTCACTATAATTCTACCGAATGGTGGATGCGCTGTAGTAGCCCGCGAAATCAGACGAATTCGGAGCAATTCTAATTTAAAGGGATGTATTGATGATTTTTAAGGTTAAAATTGTATTATTGCCTACATATTTCTTATTGTTGCGCATCATATTATTTTTATTAAGATACAACCTTACACTGACCTGCAAATTGCAAAAAACGCAAGCAAATTAGAATTTAAGCATCTCCCTTAAAATTGTTTTATCATAACTTTGAAATGAAATGTTTTGCTTTCCTGCTTTTACGAGCCTCTTTTTTCTAATGCTATTATAAATGGATTATAGTATTGTATACAATCAAGTATCAAGTATTTTCTAACTGAACAGACAGCTGTGCTGCTGGGGAGTTTGTTGCGCCACTTTTTCTTCCCAGCGATAGCACTAGGAAATGGCGAATGGCGGGCGTTTTTGGGGGACTGTCTTTTGTAATTTTGAGGTTCGAAAAGTGCTGATTCTCAGCCTAATTTAAATAAATGACTTTTGATTTTGATAAAACACAGTTATAAAACGCAATCCATCGTAACGTACTCGTATCAATGACGCAAATTGTGTTGTTTTCCTCGACGTAAAAGTTACCTAATTGTCAGTGTTTATTTAGCATAATCAGCCTATAATGTTCCCACCGCTGGGACTAAGGCCTGCTTTCTGTGAGAGTAAGTGGGCTGTAATCTACCACGCGGGCCAGTGCGGGTTGGTACTCGTAGATGAAGGTACGGTGAAGGGCGGGCGTTTTTGGGGGACTGTCTTTTGTAATACTGACGTTCGAAAGTGCTGATTCTCAGCCTAATTTGAATAAATGACTTTTGATTTTGATTTTTGAGATGTCGCGTCTTCGATTTTTTGTTTCTAGGACATGCCGGTTTCTTCACGATGTTTTCCTTAACCATTTTTATTTATGGTTCATTTTTAAAGCACCAACCATATTACGGAAGATGTAAACGCTGAATAAAAACTGTAATTCAGTAAATTATGATGAATAATTCTGTTTTTTATTACATGCCGGTCCTAGGCTCATCGTTAACGTCACCCGAGGCATATGATTACCATTATCCGGCGCTCCATCGAACGCACAATACCGGCCGTCACAATGTCTGTCTAGTTAATACTGGATCCAATTGGATTTAACCGGATATTATCAGATTTTTCAGCAAAAATCCGCTCTTAATTACAATAACTTACAAGCTTTTTAAGAAACTTTTTTCTGTACAGTTAGCAACGAAAATGTTTGTACGGTGTATCTAATAGAAATAATACTTTAGACCTGAAGGGGCAAAAGCACCCACTAGGGGTAAATAAACCACTCTTATTTTAGGGCTTACTTTCCACTTTTCCAGTTTTTTGGCATACCTACCTATATCTATGTTTAAAATGTACTTAAAGAGCATTCATTATTAAAATCTTAAATTCATTAACTGACAGACAAGGCATAGCCTAAACCGCAGACACGGGCAATCTAGAATGCTCTCTGAAATGTTGCTCGAGAGTTCCATCAATACTGAAATGTTGCTCGAGAGTTCCATCAATACTGAAATGTTGCTCAAGAGTTCCATCAATACTGAAATGTTGCTCGAGAGTGCCATCAGTACTGAAATGTTGCTCGAGAGTTCCATCAACATTGAAATGTTGCTCGAGAGTTCCATCAATACTGAAATATTGCTCGAGAGTTCCATCAATACTGAAATGTTGCTCGAGAGTGCCATCAGTACTGAAATGTTGCTCGAGAGTTCTATCAATACTGAAAAATGTTGCTCGAGTCTTCCATCAATACTGAAATGTTGCTCGAGAGTTCCATCAATACTGAAATGTTGCTCGAGAGTGCCATCAGTACTGAAAGTGAGCATTAAGGGAGGATTTCTCAAAATTTACCCCTTGAATGGGTTTAAAAAGGGGATGAACGTTTGTGTCAAAGTTCATCATTTTTGCTAAAGGAAAAACCCATCGGGCGCAAGGCTTGTATCTGATGATTTCCTAAGTTAATTTAAGAATCTTTCGATTACTTACGAAGTAGGTATGATTTGATTTTTTAAACATCGAAAAAACTACTTACTTTGGCCAAATATTGTTTATTGCTATACCAATATTCACCTACAGAATAAATTATGGAAAATTATTCTATGATTCATCATTGAATGACTTTCCATAATTTATTTAAAACAAAAATTCGCGCTTTCTGTACCAAAAAAACAACTAGCAAATATCTCTTGAGCATTTCGCGTTATTTACATTCTAGCCTGCGATAGTTAGCGAAATACCAAAATAACAAAATTATTAACGTTACTTAGCACGGCTAAGCGTTATTTCTGTCACTGTCAAACTACAAGTGCAAGATAGAGACGGGAACATGTCCAAGGCAAATCACGACCTAATTGACATTTATAGATCTACGACCTAACTTTACAGACTGATTCGGAGGCTGCGATGAACCGATCTCGTAAACGATGCGATGTTGACTAAACTGAACTTATCGTGGACTGAATGCTAATGGAGACTCGATATATATTTTCTCGTGAAGTCGGGAAGGCGACGGATTTAGGTCTCTCATGTACGCTATCACTGTATCGAGGACGGAATTGTGTCCGCTCTATCTGGTAGTGATGATGTAACTGAGAATTAGGAAGCGGAAACAAAAGTATCAATGTATCGCACAAAATTACTACACGTGGATACTTGTGATTGGCCATATTTTGTATAAACTATTATTTACTATATCTGTTTAGTTGTAAGTTTTTCTAAAATAAATAAAATAAAATATGTCGAGATGAATTTTCGTTTGTCCGTAGTGACATTAAATTATTAGAAACTTGTGTCCCCTTAATAGCGGATACTCCTCTACTCATAACAAGTCTCCAAAGATGTATTTTTACAAGCAGCATAGTTGGGTAAGGACCATCACCATGCTTGACAAATACATTGATATAACGAAATTAAATGGAATGTTTATTTGTGTAAGTAGATCTTTTAAAATACTTTTACACGTCGATATTTTAAAACAAGATGGCGCCGGCATTTCCTAGCTGAATCCCTGAGAAGAAATACCGAAACCAACTCAGAGGTCATGGTCTCTTTTAAAGTCCAAACATTATAATATTATTATTAGGATTGTATGTGAGTTTAACAATGCATGGCCATAGCTGGAAGCATTTTCTGGAGAAAGAGCCATTTCAGCTTTGAGGTGACCTGCCCCAACAGGCGGCATGCATGCATCACTCATCGTGTAGCTGAACTCTATTTGAGGGAGCGCAAAGATCATCGCAGTTGCTCGTTATAAGAGCTGGCGGGTTGCCTATTTTCCTCTTCTCGCTCTTTTTAATCTTCTTTAAAAAAGGAGGAGGTTCCCATTTCGGATGTTAATTTTTTTTAAATTTATATTCGGGCATAACTCCGTTAAACGGATGAACGGATTTGCAAAATTCTTTTTTTTTGTCCACATCACCTCAAGTTTTGACAAACCAGCGTAAATCTAAGAGCAAAACAAACGCACTATAGGTAACTATTATAATACATACTTATAGAGCCAGACAATTTCAGAATGTTAAAAAGCAGTTTGGCATGTGTCTGGCAGCGGCGCGCCAAAGCGTTGGCGAGCGCTGCCAAGCGGCGTGGCGTGCCAAGCCCGCGGACTCCCTGCTGATAGAGTCGGCAGTGTAATCCTCGCCTTAAATAGTCCTTGCGTCTTAGTCTAGCTTTACCTATAGCTTTGAGAAGCAAGCTCTTGGTTATCTGCTGTGATAAAAGGTAACGCGTACCAACACGCCCGCATTCCCCGTAGAGTTAGGCAGAGTTCACCCATATTTCGCCAATTAGGTATTTTAAATACGGTTTTTAGGGTTCTATACCCAAAGGGTGCCAACGGGACCCTATTACTAAGGGTCTGCTGTCCGTTCGTCCGTCTGTGACAGGGCTGTATCTTTTGAACCGTAATAGGTAGACACTTGAAATTACCACAGAATGTGTACTACTATGGCCGCTAGATAACAACAAATTATAAAAATAAAATAAAGTTCAAAATTAAAGGAGTTTTTATGAAAGTATTAAAAAAATATAGTGATAAATATTGTACGGTTGTACGGAGCCCTTCGTGTGGGAGTCCTAATCGCACTTGACCGCTTTTTTCATAAATAAGTTAGGAATAGGAAGAGGCTATTTCAAAAGTAAATATTAGGCCGACGCGACGCGACGGGGCGGGCGGTATTAGATTCTATAAATATTTATTGGATGGACCAATTTCCAAATTATGTATATTTCTTTCCAAGCTTCTGCGTGCGACTCCGTCCGCGTGAAATCTCTCGTTTTTACATAAAATATATCCTATCAATATAACTAAAAACTATATTCAATTCAGAAAAAAACGCGGTACACTATAGGAGCCTTAGGTGCTAGATGTTTACAAGCAGATTTCAGCCCTGGAACCATCACTATTCCCGGGGTCGTGGGGTCCAAATGACACTCGGCAATAGGTACTCTAGCTTTCCATTAATGATAGAATTTCGGAACCGGATCAGCAGTTCTGAAGATTACGCCCCCCCCCCCCCCCATATACAAACTCACCAAGTTTACCTCTATATAATATTAGTATACATAGATTGTAGTTTTCAACACACTCGCTGGCCTATGATAAACTTTGCCCACGAGTATCAAAATATACTACATATCTCGTAATAAAAAAACTCAATATCTCTGCCTCGTAGGTACTGTATTAAATAGAACACTTTCTAGTATTTATATAAAATTTTTAGTTATCACTTGCATAATATTGCTATCTTATTTTAGATCTATGCTGGTCTGTGTATGAATGTATGTTTGTGGTACAGGTACACAAACTTACATTAGGAAAAAAAAACGGCTTTTCGCGTAACCGCAAAATACATAAAATATGAAATATTATAATGATGACAATTTATTATAATATTATTTTTTTTAAAGATTTAGATAGATGACGCAAATTGGGTGACATCAGCAGCCGGCGCTGCGGTCAGCCCGCGGTACAAGCAGTGGCGTGCATTGGTTTTCAGAATAGGTAGGCAGGAATTTAATTTCGTCGTATTAACTTAAACGAATAGCACGGGAGTCGAGTAGGCCGTCTGGCGACTGCCTACTGCCGCGCGAGTTTGTATAAAGATTTTGTTTTTTTTTTTTTGTTAGGTATGATAATTTAGTGAATTTCTTAATGTGGGGCACACACACTAAAATGTAACTGACAGGCTTATAGTTTATCGATTTATCGAGGTAGGCACTGCTTATGTGCCTATATGCAATGCACGCCACTGGGTACAAGCAGCCTGCGCTGCGGTCAGCCCGCATTACAAGCAGCCGGCGCTGCGGTCGGCCCGCGGTACAAGCAGCCGGCACTGCGGTCAACTCGCGGGACACTCATAGCCTACAAATACTAATATTTTCACAGCCTATATTTTTGTATAGACCGCAATAATATGAGGAATATTATTAATAACCTATTATGTTACCTATTTACGTCATAACTAGTTATTGGAATTTACGATTACATACTCGTAGTTAGGTCGTAGGTAAGCCTGTGACCTAACGTAAAAACAGTCCGACCAATCTCAACTAGCCTAGCCTCGAGACTAGCCTTGGGCGCGGGAGATATTATAGTGCACAGGTGTGACCTAATGTAGTACGCTATCTGCGACCCTAAGAAGGTATACCACCACCTGCCGAGCGTGTGCTGACAGCCCCCACGTCTACCATGCGCTGCCAAGGACGGTATCCTTCTTACCTATCCAAGTGTGTGCGGGTGCTTAAGTTAGGGTGTGACCTACGACCTAGTGTACTACCTAACCTACTACAATCATACAGGGTGGCACGGACATCGACGCGTAAACTGTAACCATGAATTTAACACATGACACTAGCCCCCTAGCGTAGACATTTTTAGACGGTTATCAAAAAAAAAAAAATCAAATGCAATGTTATGCAAAATGTATGGAACAGCTATTTTTTTTTTTATAACCGACGAAAAGTTTCAACGCAGGAGGGTCCAGAATCATGTACAGATGGTAATCCGTGGTAACAGGTTGCGCGTCGATGTCCTGCCACCCTGTATGTATGTATGAAGCTAACTTGCTAGTTTTCTTTCTCTCCCTCTAACCTCTATCAGGTTATGGCCTGGACAGCCTACCTGCAAAACCTTAGCCGTTACAGTGTATCATGTAATAGGGGGCGAGCCTATGGCCGTCAACCGGGCGCAAATCTGAACTCTACTGAGGGATGCTACTGAGAAACTCCATATGAAAAACCTGATAACACTTTGCCGACCCGGAAATCGAACCCATGACCCCATGCTTATCAGTACCGCTTGCGACCACTAGCACAACAAGGCAGTGTTTATCAACAAGTCCTTATAAGGATTCTGTGTGTTATGGGGCTTTTTCAAAAAGCAAGTTTGGGGTTTTTGGCGGGCAAGATTCGTTGCCCGGAATGTTACCACATCATTATATTTCATGTTTCACCATCTCTTTTTTTTAATGTACCTATGTTTATTTTATTTTATTTCATGTTTTGATTGTTGTTTTTTGTTTGTATCGAATCATATGTGCAATGGTTTATTTTATTTCTGGTTTTGATTTTTGTTTTTATTTATGCATGCTGCAGGCTGCACTGGTTAACGTCATCACGTCAGCGCCGGCTGCCGCTGAAAACCAGCGCTGGGGCTCTGTCTCGTATAGGGTCTTAGCATTATGCTGAGCGATGGCCATTTTGCGTGAATGTGACGCATGTTTACACCCAACTTGTTATTTTTTGTGTGTTTATGTATGCGTCATGTTTGCCGCAAATAAATGCATTTTCTTTCTTTCTTTTTTTTTCCATTAGGACTTCCTCGACAACCTGGAACTTGATTTGTGCTCCCCCTATTACATGGGTCTGAAGCATTACTGGCCAAATGAGGGTGTGCTAAGATACCTACACATCTGCGTAACTCTTCGGGTTTAAAAAAAAATAGTTTCACCAACAATAATGATTACACAATTCATTTTTAAAAGGGAAATAACAGTGCAACAATTACTTATAAACCTGCCTGGTCATCCTTTATTGTAATTATAGTATTTTTGTACCAATGTTACTAACACTAGATAGAATATACGAGAAGTTGTTTGTAAAACTAACAAAATCTGGATCAGTGTTGCCCGAAATAAATGAAATTTAATTTAATACCACATTCATAAAACAATGATCACAAGAGACTGTGACCTCTGAGTTTGCGTTGGCCTTTCTTCTCAGAGTAGTCAGACAGGAAACGCTAAACACATCTAGTTTTTAAAAATATGATTGACGTGTAAAAGTGTTTGTACAAACCTACTTACAGAAATAAAATCATTTATTATTGAGGGCTGATTTTTCAATCGACAGGTGATTTTTATTCGTGGAATAAAATTGACGTCTGATAGTTTTTGTATGGAAGCACTGTCAAAAATTCAAAATTATTCCTCCGATAAAATTATCTAGCGTTGTAAAAATCAGCCTTTAATGAATTAGAAAAAAAGCAAACTTACTTAGTAATAAGCGCTATTATTGAAAAATTTACAACATCGGTGATACAGACGAGCTGATGTTATGTTATGTTATTTTTATTTTATTTTATTATGGGACAATAAACAGCTACAATATATAAGGTTACAGTTACAGTTATAAGGATTGTCCGATAGAAGTGTTCAAATATAATAAATAAGCAGCTTGAACCAACGTTAGAATGCTAACTCAATGGAATGGTAATTCTTATTTCAGCGTAATAATGGAGTTTCCATGCATTCTATTTCTAGTTGTCCTCATTCATATGCATGCGGCTATCGCCGCCATTTTTTGGCTTCCATGCACAAAGTTTACGACTGCACTTGATAACAGATGGTAAGTTGGTCGTTGGACACTGCCATGTGTTAGCTTTTTCACTCAGTTAACTGGCGCAGTTTTTCGTGATAAAAGGTAAAAAGTATGCAAAGCGTAGTGGCAGCTTTGTGTGGATTTGATTTTATAATGAATTTAGTTAGGAGAGCACCTTTTCGAGCAGCATAGGTAATGAATGACTTGGTTTTAAAAGCGTGGTTATGTATGTATAAGGAAACTTAGGTAGGAGACTGGCAATAGGTATCAATGTTTTGCAGAAGTTTTCCTCGTAAATACATCTGGACAGCACATTAAACACAGATAATTTTCCAGTATCAACGCAAAAATAAAAGAGTTTTCACATGCAGCATGTGCTCTCCGAATCTTCATATTCTTTAAAAATAGTAACTTTATACAACAAAAAAGACTCGATTATAAAAATAAGTGCGTATAATTTAAAACTCATTGATGCCTATTTATCAAAACCTATGATATTTGTTGATGTCAGACTTAAAAAAACCTGGTAGTCATTGGAGAAATGGTAGGTCTTTGTAAAAGGTATTGGAATTGTGTAAAATTACAGGTTTTTTACTTTTTGCATATGTGAATTTATACCGTAAATACCCATTTTACTAATTAACAGGAATTGTATTTAAATGTTGGGCGTACTCTGGTCTGTCGGTATTTTAATTAATTAGGTTAGCTAGCTTTGGCTCTCTGGTAACGTACTTTTCAATACCTATATTTCAGTTAGGCAATTGCCTGTTTTTCCGTGTGTATTGTAACAAGTGACTAAGGATGAGCTAGGAACACAGCAATAGCTAAAGGCAGTTATATTCTGTCCTCGCGAAAAAAAGCCTACCGGTATATAACGGGTGTATAAATACCCTGTACGAAGCCGAGAGTCACTTGTTCTTCCCTTTATTATAATCTTAACAAGCTACAGACATATTGAAGGTCATAGTTCCAACTTTTTTTAATCGGCTTTTTACGAAAACCAGTTTTAAATGTAATTTAACTTTAAATACTCCCACGATTCCATAAGCAGGTTTTCCTTTGCAATGTTTTGCGTGCGTTACCGCTTTGCGCACTACCATAAACAGCAAATATTCACGCCAAAAATAAAAGTCGTTTCTCAGCAATTATTTTTGCACAAAGTTACTAAGTTTGATAAACAGAATGAATATATTACAGCTTCGTGAAGGGTCTTGTTAAATCCTATACTGAGGAGCTTCCAAGCAGGCAAAATTCACAAACCTTAGACAATTTCGATAAACAATAAAATGTCTTAACGATAGAGAGATGAAGCACAGGCGTTAAACTACGACCATATTGGCGCCCAGCTGGGCCTCTTTGGCGCCCAATTGGGTCCCACTATCGTAATCTAAGGAACATTATGTAAAGCATTTAATTACTTGCGGAAGGTATGTGCCGACTAATTAAATGCTGTGATGACAACGAGATATTGCAGGCTGTTAGGTTATAGTTGCTTTAGTGATTTGAGATTTAGAGTGGCTTCAAGGGTTGTCATGTACGTACCTGGCTTTGGGAAGTATTATGTACGTGTAACGTAAATGATGTGCTTAAGGATTAATGGCAATAGCAGTTTATCTGTTACTTACTAAAATATGCAAAGGAGACCCTGAACTATTTCTAAACTCTTGGTTATTTTCATATCCGTGAAAATTGTTACTGGCAACAAAAGCCATAAAGGAGATGTTTGATTTTGGGCTACCACCATGTACACTACATAGATAAATAGGAAAAAAATAGAGGATTTTCATTAAAATACAAACAAATTAATTTGATGAAAAGTACAGGCGTACGCAAATGACTATTAGGGAAGTTTTTAATAGGATAACCCTATTATGGTAGCAGTTGTGTTTTACATGGCGTTTGACAACTTTGACAGTTTGACTTTGCCAATGCCTGCCTTTGATTGAATCTTTGAATCGTTGTATTCGCGCGTAATGGATTGGGATGTGTTTCGGAGTTTTTAGTGTTTTTTTTTGCAACATCAGTTTACTACTACGGACATTGATTGATTGCTTCACAGCACACTACTCTCCTATGAATTTGATAGGCGGCTAACAGCGCCTAAATAATGAAACACCAGGACAGTTTGATAAACAAAATAACGCTGGCCTTCGTTTCTTGCTCCTCTTGACACCGATATAACCAATCGCTTAAATAAGTAATATAAGATGTACTGCCGCAATCGAGTAGAATATTCTGTAGTCCTATTTTGTTATTATAACTAATAAAATCCAAGTATTTCCGGTATTCGTGTTTTGTTTTTTTTCGCAGCTATTACAGACATCAATTAAATGTCATTGTCATTGTCATAGTGACATTTCGCATATTGCTGTGCCCACCTGTCCACCATATTTATTTTGTGTTGCTCTCTTTGACCGAGTTAATTGTAATGTACATCAAAACGAAGTCAAATTATAGAAAATTAACATTAAAAAACGGTTACTATATTGTATAGTAATATTTACATTTAGTGTACAAAGTGCTAGCCCAGGCTCCATACATTTTTGGAACATCTCCTTTGACAAATGTTTTAATATCTAATCGAAAGTTATGTAGATGATAGTCACTTAATATAAAATACAGAATGGGATAAATATCCGATGGGAATGTATAAAACAGCACTCTTAAAGTTCAGAAATATTTGTGATAGTAAGGTTTCCAAGAATTGGAACTTTATTTAGCGAAAATGATATATGAAATAAATAGTTCTATCCCGGAAATATAATGGTTGGAAGGGTCTTCACAATTTATGTTATTACAATAGGGGCGATGGGAAACTATTCAAACTATACCAAGTATGTTTCCATCGCGCCCATAGTTTATAGAAATGCTGGCGCGGGTACCCCCGCGCCAGCATTTCTATAAACTATGGGCGGCTATTCTAGCTACGCTAACGCTAACGGGCTATTCTATAAACTATGTCGGGTTTGGGTTGCAGAAAATAATACAAGATTATTTGATACGTAGTTGCACTGTGGACGATCCATTTTCATATTTATATAGAGTAAATATAAGCTCATAAAAGGTTAAGTACTCTTAAACATCGGTAATTCGGTATCTTGGGACTTTTGAAGCTTTTAAATAAATGTCTTTTTGTTCCTCTATTATTTGTTATAATAGTCTTCCAGACCGAATTTCGGCCATGGTGACCAGCAGAGTGCAGCAGTGGTGGTCAGCAGAGACTAGACTTCGACGCAGGAGATACAGGACGCCGGGCATAGTGCGCCAACTGTGTGCGCAGACCCGATAACCGGAGAGGTCAGGCGCAGGACCAACCGCTTAACGTGCTTTCCGAGGCACGGGAGTTCGTATCACACTACCAACTTCGTTCTTAACGACACTTAGGTACTAAGGAACATGACTTCTTTACTAAAGAATTCCTAATGCAAAAACCCAATAACACTTTGCCCGACCTGGGAATCGAATCCCGGACCTCACGCTCAGCAGTCGCACTTGCAACCTCGAGAGCCACGGGATAGTTTCTTCTATGATATACAAGTAATTAACGCAGGATTAGTTCAAACGTTCAAAGGTTTTGCTTAACTCCCACGAACCCCTTACTATTTGGTAACCTCCAACAGCTGCCCACGAAGGATCCTAAGGTCAAGTTGAAGGTCACAGTTTAAAAAGCACATAAAACCTTCATATTACAGCAGCGGGCAATCTTCCACGTGTGCCTACCACAAAGCCACGCCCAACGGACCGGACATAACCGCATCACGCGGCCGCCCGGCCCGGATTACCGCTCCGGTTTCACGCTCCGGTACCTCGCAAAGAATTTTATTATCGTATAGTTTCCAATCGCCGCGACAGAAGCTTCGGCTTGGTATTTTTAAAGGTAAAGGTGGTCATGTGAGGTTTTCTTTGAATATCTTCAAAAACTTTTTTTCTTTTCTTGCTGACCCAGCATTGTTTATTCATTGTATTAAGAAAGAAGAAAAGTTTACAAAACTGATGAAACGAATAAAATCGTCTCGCAATATTTCCACTATTCTGGCGTTCCATCTACGATTCATCAGCAAAAAACATCGATCTTCTTTTGCTCCTCTCAGAGTAATTTTTGTTGATTTTGTATTGAAATTGACATAATTAATTACAACAATACTGTACCATTACTATTGAAAATCAGTTCGGTTTATACTGAACATTCTTGATTTGGGATGCTGAACCCTTAATCGCACATAGACATCTCATAACTCAAACCTGTACCACAAATCCATTTTCAAAATTCCAGGCGAGAAAAACTCAAACAAAGAGCAGAAAAAAACCGTTTTAAAGAGCAATCCGCTACCATACAGTAATTAAATGCTCGTTAAATTTGCTCGCGGCACGCGGCCGTTCATTCAAATTCAAATCGTTTCACTTGTATTTACGTCATGTGCGTGTATGTGGCAGCTAATGGATTTATGAAGCCTATACCGTACTAAATATTTTAAGGATTGCGTTGAGAAATTTTACGATGTATGAATGGTAAGAAGGATTGGCAGCGTGTGCTTAATGACATCAAACTCAATCAACTTAGCCTATCACAGTTCACCGCTGGACATAGCATCTCCCATGCTGCGTCACAACGTCCTCCGTCTTCCGCATCCAGTCTGCCCTAACCACCTTTTTAAGGTCGTCGGTGCGTCTAGCTGGGGAGTGTCCCACACTAAGCTTGCGGATACGCGGTCTTCACTCGAAGACTCGTCTACTCCACCGGCCATCGGTTCTTCGACAAACATGGCCAGTCCACAGTAGCTTGCTTACTCTGCAACGTCAAAATGCCTTCGACAATCTCCAAAGAATCCCTTCTGTTTTCGCGAGTATTGCAAAAGGCGACTAAAATGATCCACAAGATCCAATTGTGTTTGCTAAAATCTGCTTACTGTGTAATAAAATAACATCACGAATTTCGTTTGCCAGGCGTGCTGATGAATACATCAATATTTGAAGTAGTCTAAAAGGTTCCTACTAAGTACCTATATTTTATACTAGATGTTACCGGGCAATATAAACTCGGCAAAAAAGTTAAGTGTGCAGGTAGACGAGTACCTAGATACCTGACCGAAGCACTCTACGTTAATTTCGAATTCCATTAAGTATAAAACTGATTTACATCCGACACCTCACACTTCAGGTTCAATTGAAAACCAGTATAATCAGCTTATAATGCTTCCGCTGCAAGACACAGGTCTCCTCTCTCTGAGACGGAGTGGGCCTTAACCCGGCATGGGGCCCAGTGCGGGTTGGTAGATTGTCTTCGAACTTTTGATTCTAGGACATGCCGATTTCCTCACAATGGTTTTCTTCACCGCCGAGCGCGCCTGAGAGCAGTGGTGATGAAATAATTTACACCCATTTTGTTGAAAACCCGCGTCACGCAGTATTTGTCTAGCATTTTTGCTGAACTGGGCCTTTTACACATTTCTGCTAATTTCGTACAACGGAATACACTTTTTATAAATGCTAAATAAATGTATTTTCTTTCATTACAAGTACATAGATATGTAAAAGCTATGTAAGCACAACAAAAAGATACCTGGTCCAATGAGTAAAAATCAAATGCATATCCACATAAATACTATCTTTGCGGTCCGTACTAAAAGTCTCGCAGCGCCACACATAATCTCATCTAAAGTATTTGATTTGCCTTTCGTTCACCAGTTTTTGGCAGGAAAAGGCTACAGGTTCGTTTGAATCGCTAACAAACCGGCTCGCCTGCGATTGAATTCCAAAAATTTCCGATTTTTCGGGAAAACTTTTTGAGCAAAGGCAAATGTTTTCACGAGTCACCTCCTGTCATGCGAGCTGCGCTCTCAAACATGTTGCTCCTCTTTCCGACTTTTCAGATGTGACTGAATACGCGGGAAAATGGTTTGACGAACCACGTATGATTTCTGAAAACTGAAACTGATTTTCTTTTTTTATTTTAGCTTCCTTTGATTTTTTTGGCTTTCATACTTTTGGCCATAGACTAAACTATTTTCTATAAAGGTAAAAAAACATGTTTTACTCCCTGTTGTTACATGAAAATGAAAAATAACAATATTTGTGTAGGGAATCACAAACTACATAATATAGTTTATTTAAAGAGAAAAGATTTGATGGCTTTTTGATTGGACGGCTGACCGAATTTTGATGAAATTTGGCACATGGGTAGACCATGACCTGGATTAGGATATTGGATACTTTTTATCGCGATATTCCCACGGGATCGAGACATATGCGGGTAAAACTGCGGAGCGCATCTATTGTAAATAAACTAGTAGAAAACACAAAATAACATCTTAGATAAAAAAATCCATCTTTACGCTTTTCTCTCTGTCATCCAAAAGTCACTGCCATTCTACCTTTATCTTCCACGTCATCCCAAGCATCCATACGTCTTTAGCATACGTCATCAGTCTTACTCACACCTTAGCATTCAGCTCTTTCACACATTCGTGCATTCACTATAGTTCCATTCCTACTTTTGTAGTTTAGTTTGTCGCCTAACATAGTGGTCTTTGATTAGCAAATTTCAAAAGTTAATAGTTACCTACCTAGAACTTTAAGACCAATTACCACAACTTCAAGGCTAACTCTACAACTAACCAACAATCAACAAGTAATTAACTAAACCAACATTTACTTATACCTAACTTAACACAAAACTCAAATACATCGCGTTATAAATCAATAACGTTGTTCGCGATATCCAGAGCTCTCGGGGCTCTTCACGCTCGTGCGGCTGTTGGCTCCGAGAGCTCTCGGCGATGAGGCTGGTTCATAAGGAGTAATGAGTAGTACTTAGCTGGTAGATGTCGAGAGCCTCGGCTATACTTGAAGAGCGTGCAGAACTGGTTAGCAGAGCAGTGTTAATTTTATTTTATAGTATAATTATAAAAATTTGCTCAGCAAAGAAGGCTCTTGACAGACGGCGCTCTAGTACTTACTGTGGAGCCCTGTCCATTCACAAGTAATTCTTAAGTTAAGTCCTTAGACGTGTAAATAATAGTTTTTAAAACAAGAAATATTATTTAATTTATGAAATTACACGTTTTACCTTATTACAGCCATTACTTAAACTACTCTCAATTTAGTTAATTGTTGAGTAATTTTTCAGCCTGTTTTTTCGCCATTTAATTTTCTTTTGACTGCCTCGTTGCTGCTCGCTACTGCTGAGCTTGAGGTCCTGGGTTCGATTCCCGGGTCGGGTAAAATGTTATTCGGTTTTTCCATTTGGAATTTCTCAGTAGCATCTCGGAGTCTGGATTAGTGCCCGGTTAATGGCAGTAGGCTCGCCCCCTGGCAGTAACACATAACACAGATTGGATTAAAACCCGTGAGTGGCGACACTCGGGTTGCGACCGAGAGTGCGGGAGAGCTCTCAGGTATACGAGAGTGCAGGAGAGCTCTCAGATATACGAGAGTGCGGGAGAGCTCTCAGGTATACGAGAGCGCGGGAGAGCTCTCAGGTATACGAGAGTGCGGGTGAACTCTCAGGTATACGTGAGTGCGGGTGAACTCTCAGGTATACGAGAGCGCGGAAGAGCTCTGAGGTATACGAGAGCGCGGAAGAGCTCTGAGGTATACGAGAGCGCGGAAGAGCTCTCAGGTATACGAGCAGACTTAGCAAATAAATTAAAGAGAAGCATTCGAGATTCGGCGCGCCAGGATTAGGAGCGAGCCTAACTGATTCTGTTACAGATTTCAAGAACGGGTTTTGGTTACGAATAGAAACAAATAAATAGGTTTTTGAGATTTATTTACCAATTAAATTAAATACGTTTAGAACTTCTGGAATTTATTTTCTTGGGAGAGACAACTAAAAAATACTGAATACATAGTTTAACTATAATTAGTCTTTGGAACTACAAATACGAGTTTCGTACCCAATGGGTGCTAACGGGACCCTATTACTAAGGCTCCGTTGTGCGTCCATCTGTCTGACACAGGACTGTATCTCTTGAACCGTAATAGGTAGACACTTAAAATTGTCACAGAGTGTGTATGTATGGCCGCTATAACAACAATTAATAAAGAAAATAAACTTAAATGTTAAAGAAAAAAATACCAAAAAATACTAACTAAAGTATATTATTTTAATATGTAGTGTTAAATATTCGTAACTGTATGCGAGTCCGACTCGAACTTAGCCGCTTTTTAAAACCTCTAAAAATAGCTTCGTTGAGCGATGAATTAATGGCCTAACGTAGCCTATAAATACCGAGATTTTAAAACTTTCTCCAATATATCTCACGGGACTTAAAGTCTTCAATGTAAAAATTATAGCGTAATTAATGGTCTACCCTCCTAAATAAATACAAAATGGTATTTCTACCCTAAAAGCACAAACCGCATTGATGTTCCAAAATCAAATTGTTCAAAAGAATTGATTCCCGGTAGGAAGCTACCAGTTGCTGGGCGCTCTCGTATTTGAAAATGGAATCTCCAAACAGCTTTGGCAACGGATTATTTTGCTGTAATTCCATTTCTGAATGTAACAATTTTATTATGGCTTTGAAATCGGCTTTACTCGGAAGCGGTCGTGAAACGTTGTAAAATAAAGGTTTGTTTTCATATCAGAGATTTAGGGGAGTATAAATATGTAAATAGCTGTCTGTGGCGGTTTTTGAACGTTTAGTACCGGCTCGGGGAGACCGCAGGGTAGTTAAAGTAATCCTTTTTATTTCTTTGACTATTATCCAGAACTGTGGTGATTTTAGCATTATGTTTTTATGAATGTGCTCAACATAACGTACTCCATCGCTGGACAAAAGCCAAAAAGAGATTATCGAATGATTTGACTCGCTGGACACAATTCCAGCTAAACTGCACTATTTCATTCCTCGGCTGTAGTTGTTCAAAGAGAAAATGATTTGATTGAACAGTGTCCATGGAGTGTCTTGCCCGTTCTTCTCCATAGGTACAAACTAAGCTTCGGAATGTGCACTAGCTTCATGTTTCTGACCGACCGACTCCTTGATCATTCAAAAGTGCCTGTAATTGGTTTATTTGAAATAAATGGTTTTGACATTACAAACTGACACTTAAATTTTTTTTTATAAATGGTTAGACTTTGACTTGAGCTTGAATTATGTTTCAATTTAGCCAATTCCATATTCCATCAAACAAAGTATTGTTGCCTTTTTGCCTATAATTCAGCCAACAAAATATTTCGCCGGAAAATCCCTATTCCTAAAACACATCAATTCAATTCCTTTCGAGTCGAGATCGGGTTTATTCGGGAGTCCTCGTAAGTGATCGTAACAGAAAGGTTTTATTTGATGTCTGTAAGTGAAGTAAATCCCATTGCGGGTCCTTTGGAAGGCCGGTACGTCAGGCCGGTACGACTCGCGGACGTAAACAGGTACTTGTGTGAATAATGCTCAACAATACTCGAGTACGGGATAGGTTTGGGACGGATTTTTTATTTATTTCGGATAGTAACAGAAAGAACGAAATAAAACTTGGCCGAATTATAGTTATTGGTGAAGACTGGCATTGTTAGTAGCTCTATCGAATGGTATTATAATATTAGTACCTACTTAAATCCACATGCTTAATTGAAAATTAAATTCGTGTCTTAAGCCGCACAGCTACACTTGCCGCGGTCGGTTCAGGGATGGATGACCATCCATTACATATCGAGACCCGCACCCTAATTGCGTAACACACGATCAATCGGAATCTGAATCATTTTGAAGTAAATTGCTAATCCATTGCTTCATAAGTTCGTAAAATTTGTCTGCTCTGCTCAACACGTAAATAACGCAATGAATATTTTTGAACTGTCAAAATGAAACCGATTCCGATTGATTGTGTGTTACGCAATTAGGGTGCCGTTCCTGCTTCCGGAAGCACGTTAATCTGTTGGTCCCCATGCCATTCGTAGAGCTTTGTCAGTCGTTATAGGTAATCAGAAGCCCAAATACAGTCTGAGTGAAGGTCAGATAAGCAGTCGCTCCATCTAAAATACTGGTATTCTGCTGCATCCGGTTAGACTGGAAGCCGACCCATACATAGATGGGAAAACACTAGACAGATTTGTTAAATTTTGTGATTGTCAGACTTTCCAACTTCTGTCTACTAGTCACGACTGTCACAGATCTACGAATAGCAGCGGGTCCGACTGCCTATCGTGCTTTCCGAGGCATGAAGGGGTCTCGGTATATTATGGTTGGTCACTCATCCACGGACCGACCTTGGCAAACGTTGCTTGACCTTGAAGAACGACTCTTGCGGCGGTTATAACGAGCTATGTTATTTTGAGCTACAAGCCCTTCCGAACTAGTTTAATAATAAAAATTATTCTAAGACATTTTCCGATCAATCTTGGAAAGGGGTAAACTCACTGATCCTTCCAGGAATTTCAAAACTTACATATGTACTTGACCCAACAATGACATACATAATCCAGTTTTCTTGTGTGTCCCTAACAAAACAAACGACGCGTAGGGACCACGCTCAGCCCTAGAACTGCGGCTCCTAAACACACAGCAGGCACAAACATTTGCTCACGGCTGCGCTCAGGCACACGCACAACAAGTATTGTTAGTATTTATTTGCACGGAAAAGTTACCTTTTGTCCGGTTCGCGTGTATTTCGGTTTAAATCAGTATTCTCTTATGTAGACTCTGTTTAAACATTGGCGCTGGAGGGTGTTTTAGGTGAATAGGAAAATGTTTGTGGCGCTTTTCTTTTGTGTGTGGTTTTAATTTTTGTGTAGGAAAACAGGTTTTTCGTTTTTACCAAGGATTTATTGTGACAACATCTTTGAGAAATTTGTACACATGTTTCCGTTAGTGGAGGTTGACATGTTTTTTATAGTTTCATAGATATCAAGAAAACTTAGTACTACTACTAACTAACTAACTAACTTAGTTCTTCTTAGCGTAGCGATGGCAAAAAGTTCATCATGTTTAAGTACCCCAAAATTCTGCTGCGCGAACCATGCTTACTGACACAGTCATGAGATCATCAAGTGCACTGATGCGGCGCAGGATAGAACTAAGTTAGGCCAACATCTGTAGGCCTGATATCGCATACGCACTTGAGATGTGAGCCGTCCGTGAACCCCCTTCTACGAAGACTGTCTTTGATCAAGCTGATTTGGGATTTGGGTTCGGCATAAGTATATTTAGAGATTTCCAAGTCTACTACGGTAACGCGTCTCCAGGCGGAAGGCTCTCTGTTGGTTCGATAAAACTGTCAGGGGGTGTACACAGCTCCCGTTATATGTAGATTACATCTTGTTGTGGAACCATTACTATTGGCTGGACTAGCTGGACCCACGCACTCAAGAAAACTTTTCGGCTTTCAGCCTCTGGGGCACTGAGACGTAGTTGAGCATTAGTTGACGTGAGTCAGTTTGTAGCTTTGCGTTGACTTAGTCACTTTGGATAGAGAGAGGCAGCCTTTTGTATACCTACTGACGTTAAAATAAATCGGTCCGCATCTCTTAAAAGTCGTACCTATAGAATAACGAATATTTTCTAGTTCTGCATTTTCGCCCATAATTTGCCCTTCACCCACACGTTCAACTACCCACATTCACAACACAAAAAGGAACCATAAAGCAACAAGAATGCTACATAGAATGAAAGAAAGCACTCATACCTACATCAAAGCTCACAAAATATCCATCTACCCACATTCACAACACTCTTAAATATGAAACATTCCTATTTCAAAGTGTCGTATGCAAATGTTTTGAATAAATCATGACTTGTTTACGGTCATGCGTTCCTAGTAGCTCGCGTGCTGGGCGGTCAGGCTGTGCGGGAATAGCGTAATGTATACGAGATGGAAGGCACGATAGCCGGTGTCTTTGTGTAAGAAAGTGGAGCGGACGGACTATTAATTTATTTTTTGGAAATCATGCTGCGGCTCTGGTATGTTACAGTTGTACTGTGAAAATGGGGTCGGTGAGTGTGGTCCGACCATTGTAATGTTTTTAAATGTTACTCCACTCGAGTTTTTTTTGGGTTACGTACCCAAAGGTTGCCAACGGGCCCTATCCTCGGCTATCCGCCCATCCCTCAATCCGTCTGTCTATCAGCGGGCTGTATGTCATGAACGGTAATAGATAGACAGTTGTAATTTTCACCGAGTGTGTATTTCTATTGCCGCTGTAACAAAAAATAATAAAAATAAAATAAAATGTAAGGGTATATTTTCTGCTTTCGGCGTTTTTTACCTTATGGTACGGAAACCTTCGTGTGCGAGTCGACGCACACTTGGCCGCTTTTTTTAATGTGGTTTTATAGACACGCTTTAACGCCTGAAAGAACTCGCGTCTGTGTGTGTGTGTGTGTGTGTTAACCCTGGGACCTGTAGTATAGATGTCTCACTCAACCACTGCGGTAGAGTCTGAAAAAAAAAGTCGTATAATTCTGTTACCGTAAAACGGGATGAATAGGGATGCAGTGGTGAATCGGGACGAAACTTCAAAATGAGTTTTAACGTTGAAATAATATAGTTCGTTGCAAGAAAATACTGTAATGGGTTTACAGCTTTTTAATTAAAGATTAAATGCCCTTGTCAGCAACAAACTATATTCTTTTAAAGTACAAATCCATTTTAAAGTTTCGTCCCGATTCACCCCTGCATCCCTATTCACCCCGTTTTACTGTAGTGAGTTTTTTATGATCATAAACCTTCTTTTCTTCTCACGAATCGGCCCGCGCTTCAATAAACAGACCACACGACATGCTGAAAAGATAAGAGTCACTAAGGTAACGTTCGCCACTCATGGAGTGTAATAAAAATGTAATCGTAAAATTAGCCTCACGCAACCTTCGTGATAATGTCTTAAGTGCCTATCGTTTGTCTAAAAATGTTACGTCCGACCTAATCGGTTTATCAGGTACCCCCTGTACAATGTATATTAACGAACATCTCACTCTTTATAACAAAAACTTATTTCGTACAAGTCGTGAGATGGCTCGGAAACATAACGTTAAATATGTTTGGATTAGAAACGCTACTGTACTTGTTAAAGCTACCGATAGCTCTAAAACATTTGCTGTACGCTGTCAAAACGATGTCAACAGGATTGCGCAGTGTAATAATCTTCAGAATGAATAGCTTAGTTTTTTGTTATGTTTACTTAGATATCGATTTTAAACAAACGCTTGTACCGATTTACTGTATAAAAATGTTTAAAACTCATATCGCATACCTTCAATCTGTTCCTATTGTCATAGTTACGAAAATCGGTTTTATGTCATTGTTTTGTAATGTTTCTCGCCTTTGTTGTTGTTCTTATACGTACGTAAACGATACTTCCCTAGATTATATGCTGCACATACCATTAATTTGTCTACAGAACTTGTCATTTAAAACTCGCTCATTAGCTGTTGTTATTACTCATTACCATGTACTCGTATGTAACTCAACTTTATACCGCTACCCACTACGAATGGAATCCAAGTTTTTAAATATACCTGAATCTAAAAATATTTGCCTCACTTTTTTTTGTTGTTTATTCCTTTTTTACTTAATTATACGCAATGCTTAGTAATAATAATTTGTCATTATTTTATCAAAACTGTAGAGGGATCCGCACTAAATTGCACACACTTTACACCAACATCCTTTCCCTGTCGTTTGACGTGATCATATTATCTGAGACATGGCTAACACCTAATATATTGGACAAAGAATTCATTGATGACCGCTACTTAGTTTTTAGAGACGATCGTGACCGCATTGCTACAAACAAGCGCGAGGGCGGGGGTGTGCTGATAGCCGTGCTGCGCGGGCTTCGGCCTGTAAGGATATTAACGTGTCCCTCTCCCACTGGCATCGAGCACGTTATGATCCAAGTGCCCGCGTCGCGCTCCAACACTCACCACATCATTAGCGCTGCCTATATACCACCACGCACACAGGACGATGTTTACTTGTCACATCTGTCCACATTAGAAAATATTCTTACGGCTTCCTGTACTGAGTCATTTTATATAGCCGGTGATTACAATCTGCCCGAAATTGAGTGGTCAGGCAGTACTAGTCATGTGAGTACTCAGTCACTAAATAATGTGGGTCGATTTTTGCTAGATTTAATGGCTATTACTAATGCTACTCAATACAACACAATTAAAAATAATTTGGGTCGTGTGTTGGACTTATTTATTAGCAATACTGAATGTCAGATACAGTCCGACATTTTACTGCTGCAGCCTGACAGTCACCACCCTCCATTTACTGTTTTAACCTCCCTAGAGACACCATTCACACCCATGAAGCGTCACTCTACAATAAAATACAATTTCTTTAAAGCTAATTACCAAGAAATTAATGTCGAACTAAATAAGTTGAGCTGGGACGAACTGTTTCTTAATCTCTCCAGTGAACAGGCCGTAGATACTTTTTATGACTATATATACGGAATCGTCAGACTATATGTTCCACTGTCACGTAAAAAATCATCTGCCTTTCCCGTTTGGTTTAGCGCTTCCCTAATTAAAACTTTCAAAAGTAAAGAACGCGCGTGGATAAGATGGAAAAAACTGCGCAACTTATCCGATTACGAAAAGTTCTCTATTCAGCGTAAACGCTTCAAACTACTTTGTGTACAGTGTTACAATAAGTACATGAAAACTGTTGAAGAAAGCATACCTATTAATGTCAAGCACTTCTGGACGTACATCTCTAACCGTAAGAAAGGTTCTGGAATTCCAGCTACCATGCGGTACAAAAATAAATCATCTAACTGCCCTGCTGAGATATGTTCACTGTTTTCTGGCTTCTTCAACTCAGTATACGAGCCCTCAACTTTTGACCCTAACACCTGGACACCCCCAGAAACCCTTGACGAGAATTCCGCATGTATTCCGGATATTTACCTCGAAAAGAGTGTCATACTTAAGGCACTTACATCATTAGACTTAGCCAAAGGAGCTGGTCCGGACGGCCTGCCCCCTTCCTTCTTTATAAACACTGCACAAATCATCTGTGCCCCGTTACACATAATATTTAACAAATGTATCAGGGAAGGGACTTTCCCTTACGTTTGGAAGAGGGCTTTCATCACGCCCATCCACAAAAGCGGTGACAAAGGAAGCGTTGAGAATTATCGACCCATATCTATCTTGTCCACCTTGTCTAAACTTTTTGAGGGTCTGGTGCACAGTCACTTATTTCCTCAGTTAAATCACCTTATTATACCAGAGCAACATGGCTTCGTTAAATCCAAATCCACTAGCACAAACTTAATCATTTTCACACAATTTTTGTTCGAAAACATGGACATGCGCACGCAGGTTGATGCTGTATACACTGATTTTCAGAAAGCTTTTGACAAGGTGGACCATAAATTGCTTCTCGATAAAATCGCTTTCAATGGCATAAGAGGCAACTTACTCAGATGGTTTGCTTCATATATAATTCAGAGGACTCAAAAGGTTGTTATCAATGGATTCGAGTCTGACTGGGTTGTCGTCGAATCAGGTGTGCCTCAAGGATCTGTCTTAGGCCCATTGCTTTTTATCTTGTTTATAAACGACATAAAATCCTGCATAGTCAACTCTAAATTCCTAATGTACGCCGATGACATTAAAATCTATAAGGCTTGCGCGAACTCTCAGGATCGTTTGCTACTACAAGAGGACTTATGCAGGCTATCACAATACTGTCAAGTTAATAAACTTCATCTTAGTCTTCCAAAATGTCACTTTATTTCTTTTACTAAAAACAAAAATACTAATAACTTCCCGTATACCTTGAACGACATACAATTGAAAAAAACTATGTGCACACGTGATCTTGGCGTGCTACTTGATTGCAAATTACATTTAGACGCCCACATCGACAACATAATTAACAAAGCCTTTCAGATGTATGGTTTTGTCATGCGGTCTTGTAAAGACTTCAAAAAGCCCTCTACTTTTCTCTTCTTATATAAAACACTAGTCCGTTCTCATTTGGAATACGCGGTACCCATCTGGTGCCCGTACTATGATAAATATAAGCAAGCAATAGAAATGGTTCAGAAAAAATTTCTTCGTGCCACGCACTACAAGTGCTTCCGTGCAAGGATTCCCTATGCAGATTTGCTAAAGCATTATAGAATATTGAGCTTGGATTCCAGACGTTCACTGATCATGGTTGTGATGCTGTACGGCATATGCAATAACAAATTTAATTGTACTGAGCTCACGAATAGATTGTGTTACATTGTACCTAGAACTGTTATTCGGCGAGAGATGCGCGCACCTCGACTATTCTACACTGCGCGATGTAGAACGAAGGCCGGGGTGCGAGCCCCTCTCCGCCGACTTTTAGAAACATATAACTCACAATTCACTGATTTCGATATTTTCGCGCTGTCGCAATCTAAATTTAAAAGAATGGTTTCACAATCTCTTGCAAGTCGCCCTTAAGTCGGATGTTCTCGTCATCCACTTCCTTCAATTCGTTGGTATATGTATAGTGTTTTTGTTTTACATATTATGTGCTTTTTATTTTTTCTCATAATTAACACGCGTTCGTTATCATACTCCCATGTCACTTCGTGGACAATAGTGTGGGTTATACGTTTTCTCGACTGTAATATAACTACTTTTTGTAAATGCTGTAATGTATAACTGTTTTTTGTCCCAAATAAATAAAATAAAATAAAATAAAATGGAGACTCTTTCAATTAGTTAATCGTCCACGATACAAGGGTCTCCTAATTGGCGGAAACAGCAAACATATAATTAATAATTAACTAATCATATCACACTTGTACAAGTTTGTGGGAACTTGCGCGAGTTGTGTCTACGAGCGTACTCGTAGTTATGATTGAATTATGTTCATTTAGTCGAGTAGCTAAGTGAGAATAGTTAGTAAATTACACAGTTAGGAGTAGTTGTCTTCTCTGAAATCAAAGCATTTATTTCAAATAAACCAATTACAGGCACTTATGAACTGTCAACGGGTCGGTCAGTCAGAAAGATGAAGCTAGTTGTCAAAAAGAAGGATTGTCTTTTGTGACACGTTTTCGTTCATCGATATTCCAAGATTGGTCTTATCAAAGTGATTATTTGTTTAAATGTTCGTCTTTAAACGAAGACGTCTTACTATCTCTTATTGCCGCGGTTGGTCCTTGGATGGGTCCAACATACCTGGGTTTCACATATCAAGACACGTCCATGCTTCGGAAAGCACATTAAGCCGTTGGTCCCTGCTGTTATTTGTGGATCTTTCACAATCGTTACGGATTGTCAGTGGTCTGAAAGTCTGGCAACCAGTCTTACCAAGGGTATCGTATTGCCCGATTACTAGGTTGTGGAGATCACATAGGCAGTCGCTCCATGTAAAATACTGGTATTCAGCTGCATCCGGTTAGACTGGAAGCCGACCCAAACATAGTTGGGAAAAGACTAGGCAGATGATGATGCATGGGTATGCGGGCGAGGAGATGTAAGTAAAAGAAAGTCAATAATATTCTAAATAATGAAAAGTCCCTCGAAGTATTGAATTCAACCCTCGGCCGTGGGGTCCGAATGCTCATGGTCTCTTTAAGGAAGTCTCGAAACGGCTGGTTGAATCTTTCCGTGACCACGTTGCATGGCCTCTGGCCAAGCCAGGCCCTGGGGCTGGCTTGAGGCCATGCAACGTGGTAATGCTGCGAGTTTCTTGGTACATTGCCAGTCGACAGCGATGCGGATGAAGTTTTCGGTGCCATATTTTAGTTTGTGAATAGTTTTAGTTAATTTTGGATGTCATTTTATTTTTTTTATCAATTAACTAGGCATTAGTTGCTGTTTATGCATTTTATTTTAATAAAAATATTATTATTGTAATAAAATCACAAGTCTCTTATTACATTAGGGATTAAACAATAATAGAACTCGGTATACCACTCAATAGTACCACCCGGTATTATTGTTCAATCCTCGTGATCAGAGATTTGTGATTTTATTTCGAGCGCATATCAATCAATTCACTACTACACTGCAAGGGTAGTCACAATCGTCATCAATATCCCAGTCACAATAAATCAATGCCGGCTTTTCGAGCGATCTCCTCGATCTTCATTTGTTTTCAATTCTGGCGGGTCGCCGCGACCGTCTCAGTACCCGGGGTTACGTCAAGATGATAGCTGTCTGTTCTAAAATCAACTCTGTAAGGCGGGCACTGGGTGATTAATTATGTATATTGCACAATTTCACTGATTGCGCAATGTTTTGACCGTTTAGGGTTAATACTGAAGATTGCGCAATTAATGAACAAAAGTTTAAGCGAGTTTAATTTTTATTGCGCCATAGGTGGCATTCGGGACCGCGGCCCCGGTCCCAAAAGCCCCACGACCCAATTTTTCATTGCACAATATTTTTAAATTTAGTCGGAAGCCGTAATTTATGAAGGCATCCACAAGATACCTAGTCCGGTTAAGCAGCCAACCACCCTCCAGGTTGACCTCACGCTAAAAGATCGTCGCTAATGAGACATCAATGTTATTGCTTCAATATAATTGGTCGTTTGAGTGCAAGGGGTGACTCAATATTATTGCACAATGTTATTGTAGGTGTAGTGCGTGCCTAAGACTAAAACGTGCGAACACGAATCAAGCTGCTGAGTGACTGAATCAGATTTCCCCACGTAAAATTGACAGTAATATGGTAGTGTGCGGGACCGTTATATTGATAAAGATTTTTGAGAATCTTGCATTTACAATATTATTGTGTGTGTGCGGCTAGCCTAAGTTATGCGACGCAAAACCTTTTGTCACACCGTACTGTTTATTTGGTAGACTACCTACAATGTGCGGTCAATTTTTCGTTGATTCTGTTTGCATACATTAGGCTTGACTACAAGCATGAATTTAGAGGTCACTAGGAGGAGGGACGTCGCATTTCCTCCACGCTAAAACAAAAGATTTACCAAAACCCTTTATCATGAAAAAAACTGAAAGCAAAAAAGAAAATACTGAAACAAATTGTGTTTCAGTACAGTCAGGAGCGTAGATACCTTATTCAAAAGCGATTTTCTCCAGAGATAACTATTGCAATTTTGAGAAAAGTCCTATTTAATAATAGTATGGTTTAAAAAATACTATGTTCATAAAACCATGAAACTATCAATAGTTTAAGAGAAATTCGTTCTTGAATCTTGCGTCAAAGGCTAATAGCCGACACAATAAATACTCTCCTCCCCCACAGGCGCGTAATTATCGATCGATAATATCGGATGCGATATTGCGATACTGCGTTCCGATTCCTTGCCGCACAGTTGCGTTTTTATCGTCCGATATTTCTAACGTGTACATGTAACCTATACTACAGCCCCCCTCCACCCGCACTACGCGTTCCTACGTTATTAAAGCAGGTGTGTGTAAGATCGTATGCGTCCTAATACAAAATGTTCTAAGAACTTATGTCAGAATATCGCAGGACGGAGGAACGTTGGCGTCCTACTTCTATTGCGTCGATATTACTGCAGCAATGTGTAACTTCGTGGCCGTCCTAATAAAAAATGTACTGAAAACAGATATCGCAAAAACGCATCCGATATTATCGACCGATAATAACGCGCCTGTGGCGGAGAGCCTTTAAACTTCTATGTACATATTGGTGGCATGAAAATGACAGTTAATAAACAGGCGCCAGCGTGAGACGCGCGTTTACCTTGTTACACATAATTGAGAGAATGGCGCCGTGACGGCGACGGCTCGAGAGTGACGGATTTTTAAGATTTTTAAGGATAATGGTATGAAATGCTTTTAGATAGAAGTAAAGTGTTTTTGTGTAATAATATCAGCCTATAATACGTCCTTTTTCAAAAGCTTTTCAAAAAGCTTCTCGATAAAGGAATAAACATCTATCAACATATCTCACGTATCCGTGACTTTTAACCGACTTCGTAGACTGTTAACTTTTGTTTTTCACACCACTTTTTCTAAAACCATAAAATCAAAACCAACAGTCCTTTATTTAAACTAGGCATTAGGCTGAGAACCAGCACTTTTTGAACGCCAAAATTACATAAGACAGTCCCCCAATCCGTCCGCCCTTCACCACTTCCTAGTGCTTTAGCTGGGAAGAAGTGCCGCAACAAATTCCCCAGCAGCACAGCTTTCTGTACAGTTGGAAGAACTTGATTCTATACAATAGTATGCAAAGTTAAAATTTCAACACAACCCAGAGGTGTCTGAAATTAAATGACCCCATTTCCTAATGACGTTCTTTTGTTTTATCGTTTGATACGGTGTAAAACGTTACACAATTAATTATGTTAGCGTTTATTATTAAGTTAATACTAGGTACTACATAGTATTACCTACCTATATAATTCTCAGAAAAGGACAGCCTTCAAGTTATTTAATTACCTGCTACTTCTATATTTCAATATTAATCTTCGTTTCAGTAAAAAAATACTCCAGGACAAGATAAAGATGTGTGTGTAGCCGGCAATGCGGCATGCCTACTGTGTTCAATGTTTCAGCCGAGATTTATTCTGTTCTTTTAATAAAATAAACCAGCGGTAAATGACCCGTGAAATAAGTCCGCAGTACCTGTCTAATGCCGCGCTAGATATATTGCGTTTGATGGGACAGCGAGCTTGCTCTTTTCTGGAACTTATTTAAATTATGAGTAATTTTTTTTGTTATAAAATTTTTTGTTTAATTCAAACTCAAACTCAAATCATTTATTTCAATTAAACCATTTACAGGCACTTTTGAATTGTCAAAATTAAATAGTCGGTCAGTTAGTTAGAAAGTTGAAGCTAGTTGCCCATTCCAAAACGTAGATCTCTGTGGAGAGGAACGGGCAAGAAACTCTACGGACACTCTTTTTAATCAAGATATTATTACAAAATGATGGGTACATTATTCTTATTGCTTCTTTATGTGAGAATAATGTAAAAAAGAAACAATTTAAAATATAAAATTGAAAATGAGCCCCGGCAGCTAAGAGATGACCAGTCTCAACCGACGGCGCCCGTTTTCGAACATGACGCGTGGATCAGCACCATCCAGCTCAACCATTTCGTAGAGAACCGAATGATCCAACACACGCGCCACCACCAGTGAGACATTTAAGTGAGCATGACATATTCTTAATTGCCATGCTCTTTCAAGTCAACATCAAAATATCGTAAATAAAAAACGAATCCATGGTTCTTACATTTACAAAATTTAAAAATGCTTCTGAATTATACAAAACTATAGTTTGCAATTTATTTAAGAGATGAGAAAAAAAAACTACCAATCGGGAAGAGGTATTTAATGTTGAAGTATTAAGAATTAAATCTTGATTGAATAAAATAAACATTAGGTTCGTAATGTCAGAAACATTTAAAAAAACAAAAAGGGGAAGCATCTCTTCCAAATATTGAAATTGTGATCAACTAGTGTGCCCAAGTGCCTGTGGAGCAGGCTCAGCATTAAGCCAAGCATTTTTATCTACGATATACTCATCCAATTTATAATATGCCTGTCTACATAGTTGCGTTTAATGAATGTTTTAAATTTCTTCTCATTTAGTTGAAGAATATCGAGTGGTATTTTATTATAACATTTTACACAGTACCCCATAAAAGAAGTTTTTACTTTAGACAATCTAAAGCGCGGTTGGTCTAGTTTGTTCCTATTCCTAGTGTTAAAATTATGCCTGTCACTTATCTTACTAAAAAGATGTAGATTTTTTCGAACGTACGTAATGTTTTCGTGTATTTATTGACAAGGAACCGTTATGATGTTAATTTTTTTAAACAGTTCTCTTAGAGATTCGCGTCTGCTGAGATTGTAGAGCCCTCTTTTGCAAAATGAAGATAGAATCAATATCTGCAACCTGTCCCCACAGTAAAATACCGTAAGACATGATGCTATGGAAGTTAACTAAAATAGACCAGTCTCGCGGTATCCACGTCTGTTAATTGACAGATTTTCCAAACAGCGTTAGCGGCTGAACTTAGCCGCCCTGCAAGTGATATTAGGTGAGGACCCCACTGCAGCTTTGAGTCAAACGTGATCCCCAAGAAAACCGTATTTTCGACGAATTCAAGTATCTCCCTATTCAATACAACGCAACATTCATTACTTCTAACATTCGGTAAAGCGAATCTAATGCATTTAGTTTTTTTCTCATTTAATACTAAATTATTTACAGTAAACCAATTATGGACCATAAGCATAGCGTTATTTACATCGTCAAGCTCTTGTGCACGTCTGCCTACTTTAAAAATCAGTGATGTGGGTCGGATTTTTAGTAAATGAGGTAAATCATTTATTGTAAAATTGTTACAAAATACAATTATTTTGACAATGATAAGTAATTAAACATGAGTAATCACCAGATTTAACTTCAAGAATAAAAAAATCGAGTACCTACAAGTTTGGAGAGTACCTGTGGGCAATTTTTTGGTACTGAAATAAATAATCAGCCTGTATTGTCCTACTGGATGGCAATGGCCTCCCTTTTTCAACTTGAAACTTTTTTTCCCTTTTTCAATTTCAACTTGATCCTGAGCCAATGTAGACATACTTTGTAGCATAATCAGCCTATAACATTCCCACTGCTGGGACATAGGCTTCCTCACTGTGAGAGGGAATGGGCAGGAATCCGCCACGCGGGCCCTGTTCCTGGTAGATGTCACATGTCTTCGAATTTTTGGTTCTAGGTCATTTTCTCACGATGTTTTCATTCACCTTTTTGAGAGCAGTGGTGATGAAATAATTTACACGAAGAAAATTGCCTGCTTGAGTTCAAACCCACGACAAACAACTCATAAGTCGCGGCTGTTATCAGTGGGCCACCACTGCCTCAGACATACTTTGTATTCTATTTGTAATTATTTATTTATTATTTATTCGACACTAAAAACTATAGTATTAAAATATTCTATAAAGCACCACCAACTGCTGTAAAATAAAACAAACATCCCCACTGAACTAAATAAAATATTTGCAATCAAGTACCCCGGGCATGTGAGCGAAACATGTGAAATGTTAATTGAAATCAATCCAATAACTATGGCGTACTACATCGCTGCGTACTATACTACGCCGCGTACTGCACACTACGCCTGGTCGAATAAACTCGTGATTAAAAATCAACATGCAGCCAGCTTGTCCTTATTCAAATATTTTTATTTCGGAGGCTTTATATTTCGGCATGTTGTTCGTTAGGTATTGGCTTTGGAATTTAGCGGAGGGTTTTTGAGGCATTGATGTGTTATATACATATGTTTTGGATACATAGGGTGCTCCCTAATTACGTAACACACTTTCAATAACAACCTAAATCATTTTGAAAAATATTGCTTACATGTTCGCTTCATATGGTCGAAAAATGTGTCTGCTCAACAACGTAAATAACGCAATGAATGTTGTTGAATTGCAAAATGCAAGCCATTGTTACTCTTAATGTGTTACGGAATTACCTCCCAGGACTCAACAGGAATATATATAACTACTTATTACGATCTCCATCACGATTGACTGAGTAGCCTGTCGTACCACTTCTTCTCCCCTACTACAACGTCGCTAGGCTCTTTTTTGTCAATATGGCAGTTTTGGGAACTGTTTTGTTACTTTTGCGTTCAAAAAGTGCTGTTCTCAATGGCTGCTCCGATATTTATATTAGACAAAAAAAGGGAAAATTAGGCTCAAAATATTCCTTTAGTGAATATTACTAAAGGAATATTTTGAGCCTAATTTTCCCTTTTTTTGTCTGAATGCTTTTGGAAATACTGAGGAATACCTGGGTTGGCCTTTTAAGGGTTGTCTCTAATCAGTTTGGGTCAACCCGTCCCGGCAGAAACTGCAAAGTTGTTCATAAAGACATAATATTATGATGAAGGTCATCACACACCGCACTATGGGTCGATAGTTGTCCTACTTTCTTTTAATGACAGTAACTGAATCGATCGACTTAATTTATAGTCAGCGGAACAGCTAAGAGCAGAACTTGTATGTATTGTAATTGCTTTTGTGTCAGTTATTTTAGTTCAAGGTCAGATTTAATGCCACCAACTACAACAAACCGTTCTGAATAGCGATGATGATAGAAGTTTTGCGCTCAACGCACTTTTAGGCGCAGGCGGTTATCACACTTGTTTTGTGGTGCTGTGGTTTTTAACTTTGACTGTACACCATGAAGATCCGGTATCAGTGTGTTATACCCTGCGGTTTTTGTATACAAATCAAGATTCTATAGTCAAAGTTAAAAACCGCAGCATCGCACACCGGAGCGGTGTTGTTCGGTGAAGTGTGATAATCGCCTTAGTACCAGTTGCCGACTATTTTTCTAACGGAAAAACTCATTAACACTTTACCCAACCTGAGAATCGAACCCAGAACCTCACGTTCAGCAGTCTCTTGCAACCATATACATACTAAAGAGGTTTTTCGATTGTAATAAACAATCAATTAAAAATACGCATACGAGAGTGTGTTCAATCACCAATACACTGCAAGTACGACATGTATATTATTATAGTTCTACAGTTATATTTCCGAAGTTGGAGTTGAACACAATTTAATCAAGCCCCGAGCTCTCCATGTATTATGCACCGGACTGAGCCCCTGAGACCCGCCGGAGGTTTTGCATGCGTAAAATTATTACACCCGGCCAGTGATGCTCTTTGAGCGCTCAGCGAACGAAATAATCTAAGTAAAGAGGATTCTGAGATTAACAGAATATTTGACAACGGCTGATAATTATAATTTCGTAGTATTTGGTTGGTAGTATAGTGATTTTAAGTAATTTCTCAACTTTCTTGGTAATAGTGTGGTAATCATTATGGGGTTTTGTTTAGAGATGAATGTCAATTTTTTGCAGGATGATTTTTAGGGTTCCATACCCAAAGGGTAAAAACGGGACCCTATTACTAAGACTTCGCTGTCTGTCCGTCCGTCTGTCTGTCACCAGGCTGTATCTCAAGCATTGCGATAGCTAGACAGTTGAAATTTTCACAAATTATGTATTTCTGTTGCCGCTATAACAACAAATACTAAAAACAAAATAAAATAAACATTTAAGGGGGACCCATACAACAGACGTGATTTTTATAGATAATGGTACGGAACCCTTCGTGCGCGAGTCCGACTCGCACTTGGCCGATTTTTTTTTTTTGAGGATATTAGCATAGTAAAAGCAAACAAGTACGCCAACTCAAGCCCCGAGCGAGCGATAATAGCCTAAACTCGTAGGGCTGTCACTTATACTTTATTCAATCGTCAAAAATGCATAGTCAATCTCTATACAAAACAATGTTCCCCTGTAGGGTAAGCATCAGGGACCTTTAATACAAAGTTTTTTTAAATTATTTTTTCTACACACGGCTACACATCAAGCTATGCAAAACCAGTAGTATTAGCTGACCGTTCATTGTGAGAAAATATCATGCAAAGTGAGGCCAAGACAAACTGGTTTTGTATAGCTTGACGTGTAGCCGTGTGTAAGTACATAGACCAGAGCCGACTACATTTTTTTCATTGCCTACGTCATGTTATCTGTTTAGTTATTTGAAAAATTACGATCGAAATATATGACTAATAAAAACGTGGTTTTACTGAATCATGTATTTATTCAAATAAAATTAAATGATTATGAAGTCTTTGTAGTTAAAGGAGGTAGGTAGGTACACGTACAAATTATTTATTACGAGCAGCAGGGCAGCGGCGAAGCGTGCGCGGGCGCGGGCGATATTACCGGCGTCACAGCCAGCAACAGCCAGGACTGGCGCACCTTTAGCAGCATAGATATCCGTGTTTAGCAGCGATAAATTTTGTCAGTGTGTGCGTGCGACGACGCATACGTACGAGCGCGCTCACATACAAACCGCGCGCGGTGCGAATGTATGAAGATGTCGTACTTGTTTGCTTTTACTATGATATTAGTCAATCAGTAAGGTTTCTTTTACTATTAACTAGCAGCAGCTGTGCCCGCGACTTTGGTCGCGTGCGTGTCGGAAAACAAATTGGAATTTGGAGGTTTTTTTTTGCACGGAACCATAATTATTTTTCTAAAATAAAGGTAACCAAAGTACACCTTATAATATTAGCTATCTGCCAGTCTCGTTAAAATTGTTCCACCCGTTTTGGAGATTAACCGGAACAAACAAAAAACAGACAGACAGATAAAAATATGTTTTTTGTTTTTATGTACCGTCGGTAATATACTTGCATATGCATTTAGTAAAAAGCTGTTATTTTGACATTACAGACAGACTTCAATTTTATTTTATTTGTAAATATAGATTATTTTTAAAGATGGCCTGTTTTCCTATCAACCTGACATACTATTATCACTTACTGCCTCTTTAAGTGACGATACTCGTATGCAAGTAATTTTTGGGTTAACGGGGACACCAAAGGAAAGGCCGTTCTAATGATTTCAAATAAACGTTTATTTTCCTTCTTCCAGTAATTGTTAGTCTGACGGTAAACTTAGGAGAGTAACGTTTTTAATTAGTTGGATCGCACCGGCATCAACGTTACAGTTAGAATTGTTGAGAATTTTCTGTATCTTCCGGACGTCAGGGGATGGACGCTCAAACTGTACGTATTTACTGTTTTAAATTATTTATTGTTATAGGAACTTAGGACGAGATCTATAAAAGTTATTTAGTTCGTGCTTTGGCTAAGTGTTATTCTTGTCACTGTCGCACACACCACTGTCAAAGTACAAATGCAAGCAACGGTTAAAGATCACGGCTATAGCACAACACTCAACACTCAACACAACAATACAACCACAACACACACACATACACAACTAACACGCAGTCAACATTACTGTACTGTATGGATTCTCTGTGGCCTGAAGTAAAGGTTTATAATAATAAAACGCCAAAGTTCAATCAATTCTTATGCTTTGATTTTACCTTATTCTCCCTATAAAGATGGAACTAACGTTATGTTTATGTTAATTCAACATTTTCTGCCTTTTGCTTCTGCCTCGTCAACAGACGAGTTTTCGCGCCCGCCCACCTAAGCTGAAGAAAAAAACGCTTGTTTCTAAGCCATATTAAAATAAACCTTAACTTAAGGACATAAGATGCAAATTACATTAGAAAAATACTAAGAAGTTTCGGAACTTTTCAATTTTATGTGCTCATCGAAAGTCTTTTTGGGAAATGATTTCCTGCTTATAATTCATTGGAGTTTAATAAGTCATTTATACTTCCCGTATTTCAATAGTAATTATAAAACTGTAAAACTTTTAATGGCAATCGTCCATTTTACTTTTACCGTGAAAGTTAGGGAGCCTCATTTAAATTAAGTTAAGTAATTCATTAAAAGTTACGTTACTTGCCTCCATAATTTAATTTTAATGGTAAATATTATTTTTTGTGTTAAGGAAATTCATTGCTGAAGTCCCTTCTTGTTATGACGTTACAATTTGGTAAACAATAGCTTATTTTATTAATAATTGTTCTGAAAATTACAAAAGATAAGTAGCTACACTTCGCATAACTAAATTATTTGTTATAAATGCTTAAGAACTAGAGAATTTCTTTATAATTTTCGATCAACAAGTACTCCATTATAACTATAAACTGCCAAATTCATATCCATAATCTATCTATTCTTTAACTGCAAAATTGCCTACTATTTAATTTGGACAGTAAGCTACCCAGCATGCAGAACTATCATTGTCAACTTAATTACCCACACGAAAGCCTACTACAAACGGTATGGCAGTAACGATACAGCAATATTGCTACAATCGCAACATTGTTAACACGATCTAATCAGGCGCAACACGTTTGATCAGTGTTTACGATACGAACGCCACTCTGTTTGCGTAATCATGTTTGCTATGTATACTGTGAATCAGGATAGAATACAACTCGTAGTAACTTTATTTCAGCAGGAATATGTGCGTAAATTACATGATCAATGTTAATCATAATTAATGTTTTCAATAGGAAAATCGTTTCTGTAAAATAGATTACGGGAGCGAAGTCATTAAGCTACAGGTAACAGCTAGTAAATAATTACAGGTAAACAGTTTCGTTATGTATCACAGACTTCATATTTCTTCTAAGGATTCATAATAATTGCGTGCTCGCGTGTAATTTCATGTTAGCAACCACAACTTTAGAATGTTAAAGGCACACACACCCACAGTAAACAACGTTGCTTCAGAATAAATTGCGTCTTTATGGATGGTACAGCTTGTTAAATAACATTTTATTTCTCAGAAAATTACAATGAGAATTTAGACTCAGGTATTTTATATTCAGTAAAATGACATAAAATAGATCACTTATTGTCCTTTCTAAGAAGCAACTAAATCACTCCGGACAAATATCTCTCAATCCCCAATAGCCTTGCAAGTTTAATTAAACAAACTGTAATAGAACTCTGAGCGCCTGCTCGACATTTAATATTCAGTTCTGTCGTTAACCAAACATAGCTATGAGAAATTGATCAGGCGCTACAAAGCTTCGGAATTAAAACAACCTACGTGATTGTTCATTTAGTTTGTGTTGGTATGACGTCACGGTATTGTGAACGAGCTCATTTGAATATTAATGGAACTAATTACTATATTAGCGGCGCCTTTGATCTTTGGTCAGTGAAATTGTGAACGTTATAAACGTTTGCCGCGTACTGGGTTGTAAATTGTTGCTAGCCTATTTTGATACTGATAGCCAATACTAGTCATTACCTATGTATATTTAATTGGGGGCTTTGCGTTTAGAACGAAACTTCAGCAGAAGTCATGTTGGTTTGAAAGTTTAGGACGACATATGGGAAATAATTTAATTGAATGTTCTGTGTCTCGTAATGTTAATTACTTTGCATACCTGCTATTGTATAGAAGCAAGTTTTTCTAACTGAACAGACAGACAGCTGTGCTGCTGGGGAGTTTGATGCGCCACTTCTTCCAAGCTAAAGCACACGGAAGTGATGAACTTCGAAAAGTGCTGACTCTCACCTAGTTTGAATAATTGACTTTTGATTTTGATTTTTACCTCTCATTTTTAGCTAGACTTATATAGTAGATAAGTATCAACCACATTATCGAAAGCAAAATGTCTTTAATATTATTTAGATGAAATTAATTTAACAATTTTTGGATACCTACTCGTCGCTAGGCAAGCATAAGTAATAAACTTGTCAAATTAATTCGAAAAGTTAACCTTCAATAGAACTTGGTAATACTCTCACAAACTTTTGTAGTAATGGACGACGACCAATTTTATATCCAAGTAAACAATTTAATTATAGATAATACGAGTATTCTGGGGTACTCACAGAGAAGATCTCTGCTGTTGCTAGCTTAACTGTCGAATAAATGAGCCATAGGTTCGATTCCAAAAACGAGAAGTGCTTTGTTTTTGACAAGTACACGTTATCGCTACTTTTGGCGCAACTCATACCCCTCAGCTCAAACATCTCTCACCATCACTCTCCTGTCCTTATCCCAATTTATTTGTGGTCGGCGCAACATGTCTTTTTCTTCCATACTCTTCTATTAGTTGTCATCTCGGTAGTGACACCCTTTCTATTCATATCATCATTCACAACAATTACCTAATACAAAACGTTGAATTAAAGAAACAGTAATTAGTAACAGTTTTCACAATGTAAAACATTTCCAATAGTTCAACACAGGATGCGATGAGTTACCCGCTACAGGTGCATACAGCGTCATAAATAAGTTCTAATTTCCCGCCCTTTCGCTTACAGTGAGTGGAGCCTCAGTGAGGTCACTTGTGGCGCCGAAAGGTCACAGCTGTGAGGAGTGCATTAGTAATGAGTGAGCTAGTTACTAGCACACTGGTAGCTGTGCTTTTGAAAGAGGTTTTATAAAGGGATACTGAAAAGTTCGGACATAAATATTTGTTGACGTTCGGTAAATAAAATAGTATAGTATAGCCTATAACGTTCTCACTGCTGGGACACTGGCATACTGTGTGAGAGAGAGTGGGCCATAATACGCACGCGGGCGCAGTGCACGTTGAATGTTACATTTCTTCGCATTCTTGGCCTACTTTACTTTGTGTTATTTATTTCGTCACCACTGCTTTCAAAACGGTGGAGGACAACATCGTGAGGAAACCGGCATGTCCTAGAATTCAAACCTTTTCTGTGGGGGCCGCGATCATTGGACCACCACTGCTCTCTAACATCATACTTGAAAATCGGAAACTTGTCAACGTCTGTCAACTCGCTTGCAATGACGCCGCGCCGCGCCTCGGATTGAATTCAATAATAATTTAAAGTGCTTTATACCTACTACGAGTTGCAATGCCATGTGGCTATTAAAATAGCGATAATATGTCGATAAAGTATGTAGTGTGTGTGTGTAGTGTGGCAGGAGGTGACGGTGGACTGTTGGCGATTGTTTACTGAGCTAACATACGCAACCTGTGTATGTATGTGAGCTAACATACACAGGTTGCTTGGCCTTTTCAGGCTATATAGAAAACAGTTTCACTGTGAACGGGCTTTTGCAAAAAAATATTACACTACCTAGTTGTAGACTGAGTTTTGCATCTTTAGTTAAAATTAAATAATGTTCTCAAACCTATTTTTGTAATTTGCTCATAGGCTATAACCGTAAAATTGTGTGACAGTTATTAGGCAGCTCTGGACAGAGAGAGATGGAGAGAGAGGAAGGCCTTTGCCCAGCAATAAAAAAAGAAGTTGTTACACCGATACAGATAAATAAGAAAGAAATATTAAGGAACTAGTAGCGTCCCGCGGTTTCACCCGCATAATTTTCGATCCCGTGGGAATATCGGGATAAAAGTATCCTATGTATTAATCCTGGTTATAAACTATTTGTGTGCCAAATTTCATTCAAATCCATTCAGTAGTTTTGGCGTGAAAGAGTAACAAACATCCATCCATACAAACTTTCGCGTTTATAATCTTAGTAGGGTAGGCAGACACTCCTCTTTATATCTCTGCCCAAAGCAGTTTGTTATGTCGAACATTAGTTGATAGCCCGCCCCCAGTAGGGCGCGTCCTACAGCGGATTGAATTCTACACAACATAATAACATAAAGTGCTTTTAGTTAGAACCCCCCCCCCCCCCACACGTGGGGCCACGACGACGGCGACAGTTACGGCACAGCTTTGATGTAGGTACCTACTTGAAAGTAACTTTAAGAAGGGTTTGACTTGATCAGATAGTGGAACTAATTTATATTAATTTTGAATAAATAAGTTAATCCATTAGTTCTGCAAAGGAAGAAAGAAAGTAATGAGTCGATTTGTGCCGTGAAGCGTATAAGTTTTGACTCCATGGAGATTAGATGTTTGATATTCGCTACAACATCATCATTTTTTAAAAATTCACCTGTCGGGAAATCTATGATAAAATGATAAAAAATGATTACCAAAGTCGTACTCAATATTAGTATATACATATATTATACATAATGTTCTGTGCCTCGTAATGTTAATTACCTTACATAACTACTATTGTATAAAATGAAGTTCTTCTAACTGATCCAACAGCTGTGCTGCTGGGGAGTTTGTTGCGTCACTTCTTCCCAGCGATAGCACTAGGAAGTGGTGAAGGGCGGGCGTTTTGGGGGACTGTCTTATGTAATTTTGACGTTGATTTTGATTTAGAATGCCTCTGGGTACAGCAGGTAAGATGTCAAGAAGTGACAATCAAATAAACTATATTAGCAGCGGCACGTCATATGAAACCAGTGCAATGTTGCAGCGCAATATGGTCGGTAGTTATTTATTAAGAAACTCTTCGGGTGACAGCCCCGATTCCTGCTAACTGACGTCGCTTCGTTTTACATGTATCCGCCCTTCATATGGATATTATGGATCCTAGGAACTTCAGTGCAAGCCCAACTATCTCTTACGTGGCATATGACAAAGCCTCACAAAGTTACACATCGCTCAAGTTATCAAGTACTGCAGGCGCTCGCAAGTCTTCACTTAGAAGCAATTTGTGCATCTTTGACGTACTATGAAGGTTCTCATCTCTTGCATACTGATGCTGTAACTACTTATCATGATACTAAGCAGTTTCAGTAGTAACACAGTATACCTATAGAAGATACTTAGGTATTTTTCCAATGTACCTACATCATTATCTGCCCGCCTTTTCTCAATTATGTTGGAGTCACCTTCTAACCGGATGTAGCTGAATACCAGTATTTTACGTGGAGTGACTGCCTATCTGACCTCCACAACTCAGTTACTGGGTAATATGGTTTTTTTTTTTGAAAGCCTATTTCTCTGGAAAAATGAGACTGATTAAAAAAAAACTTTTGCATTTGATTGCCCAATTCTTGAGGATACATCATATAGGATATTTTACATCACGCTAGGGCCTTTGGGATATGAGCAAAAAGAAAAAAAAACAGAAAGAATGCTAAGCGAAAAAGAAGGAACAGCGCTGCGATGCGATGCGATGTGACGGGAGAAAAAAACCCGCGGCAGGAGTTAGTTTAGAACATGTAGTGAGTGAGTATGGAGCCACCAGTCGTACTGACTACGTTCGGTCGGCTACACGTCGCACATCTAGTGGTCACACTGTGGCGCATTAATTCGGTTTCCATTATTGAACGCTCGCCGCGCCGTAATAGAGAACGGATTGTTGCTACTATAACAACATCTGATATGCTCGTGTTTCAGACAAGTCAACTATGCACAATGGGTAGTGATTGATGTGTCTGTACGTGTTGCTTCATGCTTAAAAGTTCACCAACACAAACTAACGTTACAGGATATCACAATATGCGTTTTTATCGATGTAACTTATAAAGAAAAAAATGTAAATTATAGCACAATAGCTTTAGGGTTATTATTGCGAATTCATTTAAGGAACAGGAAGAAATTCAACCCTTTAGATGAGCAGAGCTCTGGGCGAAAGGACTCACTCATGATTTCAATTCCAAAACATACTTAAGAAAGAAAAAGATTTATGAATGACGCGACGCAGCTTTGACAAAAACAATGTAAGTAGTATAAAATGTAGTTACTGGAAAACCTTTACTTACGAGTATCTTCTATACTAATAATAAAGCTGAAGCGTCAGTTTGTTTCAACGCGTTAATCTCTAAAACTACCGGTCAGATTAAAAAAATGTTTTTGCGTTTGATAGGCCAATTTATGAGAAAGGCTATAGGCTATTTAACATTACGCTAGGGCCCTTAGGAGCCGAGCAAACAGATAAAAGTCAGAAAGAACGCTAAGCGAAAACAAAGGAATAGCGCGGGCAGGCGATGCGATGCGACGCGGTGGAGCGGGGGAACAAAAAGTTTCACGCGGACGAAGTCGCGGGCAGAAACTAGTATGAAATAGAAATAAAATATTGTTCGCTGCGATTTAAGAAGTCGCAAGTTGCATATAAGATCCAATACAAATCACATTTGAAATTGACAAAATAATACGTTACTTTCGAACTCAAATGAACACAAAGGCAGTATCTAAACTACAGACAGATTGCTCAGGAAGCGAGAGGCCCTGCTCGTTTGCACGGCTACCGGTGCACTCACCTGGGACTTACGGATAGACCACGAGATGAAATTCAGAAGGAAACTACACGTGTATTGGTTCTAGAATATGCAAGATGGGAGCTACAGAACTTATCTAAGGATTATCTCAATAGCAATGTTTGTAAATCTAGGAGCCTGAGCTGGAACAGAATTTTCATTCGTCTTTACCTTTATCGCTAAAGTATTAGCTTCAAAGTTGATTGGGAAAATTTGACAGTTTCTGGTAGCTTGATGTGCTGGCGTCTGTACATGTATCGGATTTTCATGAAATATAAGTCCCACTTTTGGTCTTTAGATAGTTAATCAGTATTCCGTACAGGTGGTAAACCTAGCTATACCGTGACGTCACTCCGAGCACTTGTCGGTAATCACGTGAGACAATACAAGTACATACGTGGGCCACTAGAGTTCACATTGTGTGGCATTAACAATGGATACCTGCAGTTGTGATACATATGTTTCTGCTCACTAGCGTGTAAGTAGCTTTTGGCTTCGGCTCCTTACACAAAGTAGTCGATGAAGACGTATTTAAGCGGCTAACCAAATGAACTATGTTTAAAATTTGCCCACAAATAATTCACCTGTATCTTGGCCTCGTAGAATCGTTTACCGATCAATGCCTACAAATACCTAAGTAATTATCACATGTTTAATATAGGTAAACAAACATTCAGACGTGGGACGATTACTTAGGTATTGTAGGCTATGGGTACATATAATATAATCTACGCTCTAGATCAGCCATGCATCGCATTACAATTGTTTTAGATTCGAACTCACACCAATAAACACAAGAACTTAGCCAATCATTCTTGATTCTCTAACGATATCCCTCTATTAATGTTACAGTAACTTCACATGCCTATCCTTTCATTCAACCCAAAACAATTGACGATCAAAACCACACATCCCAACCGTTTTGACTACCTCTCCTTGTAATAACTTAGCCATGTAATCAACTGTCGCTCGTCAGAACTTAGCCACTGTTACACGAGTGAACGGTGCTTAATATCAATACTGTAGCTAACTTTGTGGACCGGTAATGATCGTACAGATGGTAGGTGGATTGAAGGTTGATTGTCTGTTGAGACAAAGTTGGGATGAGTCGTGGTTTTAGTTTTTGGGTCTTAATTATAATACTGTCAGTAATTTATCTGTAGGGAAAACGGAAGGATGGGGTTTCTTCACAACTTTTTGCATCGTCATAAGTCGGCAGAAATGTCTCAAAAAGTAATGACAGAAAATATCACTTTGATATTTTATATGCCAGTTTTTTTTACTTGCACTAAACTTTAACGCATCGTGCGTTAAAGTTGATGACTTACCTACATTATGTTTTTTTTTTAAAGAAACCGGGGATTTAAGAATCGAATATACTATTCTCCAATATTATGTTACATCAAAGCTCTAATAAATGCACTGACCGCGGTAACTGTACACGTTTCCGACATATTTTGAGTGTCAAAGAATAATGTCACCTCACAATTATCATATATGAGGTGCCATGTTCCGGTTAGACTGGAAGCTAACTTCAACATAGTTCGGAAAGGGCCAACCCTTTCCGAACTATGTTGGAGTCAGCAGATCAGGATGATAATATTTCGAGGCGACGGTCATAAGATTGCGGTTTAGTTGCATCCTTAGCCACATACTAAAACCAGTTCCAAACACTTTGGCAAATACCCTACTTCGTCATCCTCCCTAAATCTAAACGTGTAAGAAGAAAAGTTCCGTCTAATAAGATCATCAGTGCGTGAGGGCTGTACGTGTGATCGTACAATTATTTCCTCCTCTCAAGCGGCTCTTCATTATGAGTCGTGCTTAAGAGGCCCTTTCAACCTCCGAGAGTTGTGTCGTCATAAATATTAGGTGTGCGTAGTATCGCTTGTGCGTCTTTAGCTGCGGAGAATTATATGGTACGAGATTATTACATTGAATGGAGTAGAAAGGAAGTAGGATAGAGGAGCTTTGTCTAGAATAGTCTTTTGAAGCTGATAAGTTGAATGTGCCCTAAAAAGACATATTGGTGACGTTCTTCAGAAAGGTCACATGCGTAGTGCTCGTAACAGGTGTGTGTGTTTGACCAGATGTATGAACGTAAACAAAGCAAAAGGAGTATGTACGTCTGCCACCTGCTATGGAGCAGGTGGCATTCTGTAGTTTCTGCCTACCCCCACGGGAAAAAGGCATTAGTTTATGTATGTGTCATCATCATCATCATCATTCTCCTGCCCTGATCCCAATTTCTTTTTTGTCGGCGCAATTCGTCTTTTCTTCCTTACTTCTCTATTAGTCGTCATGTGTAAGTTTATTTTGAGTGCAAAAATATCTACTTACTGTGTTGATGTAAAAGTATGTCATATTTTATGAATAACACAATATTCACACAGAAGAAATTCAATTTGTACAATTTTGATTGGTAAATAAGGAAAATTCTATCCGGTCAGCGGACTTTTTCCAACGCATCTAGCGTTGGAAAAAGTCCGCTGACCGGATAGAATTTTTGAAAAGAAGAATTGACAGTGTTTTAGTTAAATATGAAAGCTGGCGAAATCAATTAAACATCGTTAAATGACACACTCAAAAACCAGACAGACCATTCCATTAGAAGGTGTCGACGCTAACTCAAACAGAAAATATGATTAAATTCTCGACTGTTAAAATGCCCGACTATTTTACAGTTCTAACAAAATAAAATCAATTTGAGAGGGCAAAAGTTGCACTTCGCTGTCAAAGGCTCCTAATTGCGGAAGTGCAACTTTTAAGTGCCTTTATATTCTGTAGATGGCCCCTTTCACTTTTACTGCGAGGCGAGGCTTCTTTTTCCTGTTTCATAGTGTAGTGTAATGTAATTAGCGTTTCCGTTTAAAAGGAACACGGTGACTTTTTTCTTTTCCGTCGTTGTTTCGAAATGAAATTATATTTAGAGGTTTCTGTGGCAGTTATTAATCTTAATTAGTTTTTTTATGAGCCTTTAAGTGGCTATTTATAGTATTCTAAAACATGATTCCAGTAACAAAACTAGACTGCGCCACTTATTGCGCCGCCATATATTATTTATGGTACAGTAACGTTCGAAACTCCGAAATATACAAAAGATTGTAAGTTCCCGTCTAAGTAAATTTTTTTGCGACGTGCAACAATAAGTGATGCATTTTATCGGCAAACCTTTTCTGTCCTCCCCTGAATTAACTCTAACACAAGGTACACTAGTACCGACTACTAAAATATATGACAACAAACCAGGAAGATAATAATAATATCTAACTAACAAATCATTCGGTTCGATTTATTACACGTCTTATCTATTGTGTTCCGTTAAATGCTCCATGTATATGAAAATACACCACACATATACATCGCTGGTATATCGTGCGGTTGACACCGGCGCGGCGGTCGCGTATTGCGTAATTTATGGCGCCCATACAACAGCCATACAACTCCCATCCAATATGTGTGGGCTTTTAAATCTCTTTCCTCATTTATCATAAGTAATCGCTTTCGGAGTCGAGGGTGAATATTTGTATGATTTCTTATCTTTAATCTTGTTTTCGAACGATATGGATCGTCATCGAATAAGATGGCTTTATAAAAATGTCTGATTTCTTTAATAGGCTAGCCACGCTAGTGATACGCTGTACTACGCTACTGCTACGAACTACAAAACTGCTACTCGGGTGCTACGTGGACTTATGCTACTGCTACGAACTACAAAACTGCTACTCGAGTGCTACGTGGACTTATGCTACTGCTACGAACAACAAAACAGCTACGCAGATGCCACGCCGTAGTACGTCATTGCTACAAACTACAAAACTGCTACGCGGCTGCTACACCGTACTACGCCACTGCTATGCATGTACTGCGAAACGAAACTGCTACGTGGTTCCTACGTGACGGGCATGGCTACGAAATCACATTACCCGTAATCTAATACTATTTAACATTATTCATTTATTCACCACTCTGATAAATGTATTATTGGTGATGTAAACTGTTGATATTTCCTTTTTTTTTGAGTCTCAGGAGTCGAGAGGTGTACGACGCTTAATGTCCAAGAGTATGTACGATTTCGCTAAGTTTATATTTTGTTCAGTGTATAATTTCAAAATAAACAGTACAAATATAGACACACACATATATACACTGACACGAGTAATAGCACATAACCACAATTAATCAATCTGTTTCGGTGAGCGGAATGATTTCTAACCACAATATTATACAAAGGTATTCCAGTTATGAACATAAATGTGTATGTACGTATGAGGGTCTGGTGTGTGTGTGTGTGTGTGTAAGAGAAATGTTGCACGTGTCAAATGAGAAACACGGAATTTTGTGGAGAGATATTGCGGTTATTAGCGTGATTAATTATTATGGGAACTGGTATTTAGAATTTCCTTGTTTTGGCTCTTACATGTATCTTCAATGTGTTTATTAAAACTGATTAGCTCCATCTTATGCTTGATTTGCGAATATCGTAGTAAAAGAAAAAACCCTTATTAATTAGTCATCATCATCATCATCTGCCTAGCCTTTTCCCAACTATATTGGGGTCGGCTTCCAGTCTAACCGGATGCAGCTGAATACCAGTATTTTACATGGAGCGACTGCCTATCTGACCTCCACAACCCAGTTACTGGGTAATACGATACCCCTTGGAAACCCTTATTAATTAGTCCTTTATTTAATTGGTTCATCCATTTCCGAGCTACGACGCCGCAGACATACAAAGATTTTTTTGTCAAAAAGGTTTTACGAGTAATGTAAGTGACAGCGCATACACTGCTTGAGTACCTGGTTTTCTTGCTATGAATGAAAAAAACCCACTTTAACAATAACTTCAAAATATAGTATTTATAAGTAAAAGTCACAATACATACTCGTATCATAGATGGACGCGCATCAACGATTAATAGCCTTCGATCCAACGTCACAGTAATTGCTGAAACCATAAATAAAATATGCGTCGTCACGCACGAGCCTCACGTTCTTATGATACGGTCGTGGAACAACTATGGCGTCCCTTTATTATTCTAGAGATATAATAAATTCAGTCAGTGAGGTTCTGATAGTGAATTGACCATATTTCATCTCCAATGTGAGACTTGGAAAAAGCTATTTAGAAATTACGTTGAAATGAAAGTTAGCGACACCTTTTAACATGACATAACGCCATGTTTTCCAAAGGGTTGGGCAGAGGAGTACCTATAGTACACCCACATCGTTAGCAACATTCTTTAATTTACTTATAAAATCGAGAAACATCAATCTATCTTAAAAACTATTAGTAAAAATCATTAGTTCAATTCTCTTCTACCCTAGAAACGTGCCTTATTGTTCCGTACGTACCGTTCCTTTCGTCCGTTCTTTTTGACTACAGCCAAAAAGACAAAAGAGAAAAACTACGGAGTAAATTAGTATAATAAATTGTCTGTAAATGTATTTATTACTGACAACTAATTTTCACTTACGTCTTTTAACTTATTTCACTTACATCACCCAATGACCAGGAAAAATGACTATCTCTTAGCTATAGAAATATTTGTTTTGTTTGTAAATTCTCGATCCTGGGCACCAGGATCTAGGGTTACCCAGTAACATCATAGTAACAGTCATTAGCTAATCAGTTATTAACGCTCCTGTGCTTCTAAAACCTTAGTCGCCTTTAACGACACACAAGCGCGTCCTATTTTTCAGGAACAAGAGCATAAAAAATATAGTTAAACTAAAAGAACATAAGTAAAGTATATCATAAATAGTTAGTATAATACATATATGATCGTTTACGACTAGACCGGACACGCCGTTCGCTGCAGTTATATGACTCGACTATAAGACGTGTCTTATGGTTCTCTATTTGTGAGTAAAATAGTTTGGCAAAATCAAAAGTCATTTATTCAAACTAGGCTGAGAATCGGCATTTTTTGAACGTCAACATTACAAGTGAAAATCTCCTTAAATGCCCGCCCTTCACCAATTTCTAGTGCTTTAGTTATGAGACAGAGGGGCAATTCTCGTAATTTTAAGAACATTCACAGTCTGACTCAATCTGTCAAAAAAACCTCTAATTTCCCTAAATTTTTGAGATGCGACTAGATTTTGAAAGTTTTTAATTCCGGGAGTTGGCCTTCAGTTGTATTGATATTGTGTACAACAGGTTCTATCTTAGATATATTATACCTTAACTTTGTTATAACATGCATTTAGTCAAAGTGCACATTAACACAGGCGTCATGAAATATTGATAGTTTATAGATAAGCACGTTTCCTTACGATGATCTTCGCGCTAGAGGTCATAAAATTGTTTATTTCCTAGGTTTACGACCTCCCAGTGCAGTAATGTGGCAAATATTATGGTAATGCATCGCTATTGTGGCGATAATGGACCGTTACTCACTATACTCACTAAAACTAAAGCGAACTAGAATTGAGCACAAACTAGATATTGGAAAGGTTAAGTTCGTTTTATCTAAGATCCTGGCCCGTTGATTTGCTAAACAAAGAATTAAATCGTTAGATTTATCCAGACCCATACTCGCGCGAAAAATTATCTACACTGAGAAGAGTGAACTCACACAATAATAATAACGTTTTCATGACAACCAAGTAAAGCTACACTGCCAAAAGAAAACAGAAGCGTGACCATCTTTTGATGCGGTAGGGCAAATCTACGATCTAAATCTTTGCTAAGCACAACGACTTTCCAACAAGCGTTCCACAAGGTCGCACTATCCAGACCGCTTATAGGCCAGGTCGCTGGAGCATGAGATTCCCCTCACCTCGCCATAATGCCCCACTCAGAACTAACCCTATTTGGGTCAATCGACGCCACACTGACCCAATAGACAACTAACCACGGGGAATTGTGTCAGAAGGTGAAGTAAGGGTAACTAGATTGTAGTGAAGAGGCAGAGACACGCGAAGAGGTACGTACTTACAATTAATGACGTTTTTGTTGCCAAAGGACAAAGTAAGATAACTGTCCTGGCTGAATCAGAGCAGTAACCATATAAGGGGAATTAAAATGAAGAAAAAGCTATACCGACACGCAAACTGTGACCATGAATTCAGGACATGATATTTCGATATTATTTCGCGTAGAAATTTTTCGTCAATAAAAAAAAATAAATTGCTTTATCACAGAAAAGCGCAATACCTCCGCGGTCAGAATGTATGAAACAGCTATTTTATGTTTTAAGTAATCGACGAAAACTCTTGTGAAAGGATGATCATATTTATTATTATTTCTATATGCGTTATTGTACATCACAAAAATACATACCTAACATAAGAAATACATCAAACACTACAAAATATACAATGGGCGGCCTTATGGGGGAATCACGTGCTGAATTAATGGTTACAGTTTGCGCGTCGATGTCCCAGCCACCTGTATGGCTTAGGTACTAGGACTACTTAGAGCCATGCTCTAAGAATTAAGTACTAAGCAAATAATAATAATATTTATTGACATAAAAGTATGTTACGTTTATATATGGAATCCCTGACTCCTGTGCTAGGTTGTAACCTGTGTTACAGGAATCAGTGTCTTCTCCCAGTAGTTTTAGACAGATATGTTTTCGTTATTTAGTTTTTGCCCCATTATTACGTTATTACCCCTTTAATGGAGTACCATTTCAACCACGCAACATTATTATTGAGTCATTGTTATAATAACCTAATGTTCACATATTTCTATAACCATGACACGAAATCCCTACAGCACGAAAGAAGAAAAAAGGTCCTTTAAGTATCACTTACCGACAACACAATTTGTTATCAATTATTATTAATCGCCCTTCTTGAGAAGGTGTGAAAAGCCTTACTCTTCCATAAATTGCAGCAGTTTCATTAAGGGGGCAAAGTGCCAAGACACCCTGCTCGGAAGGGGGTTAATGACCGGCGTGCAATGTTATTAGCTGGTAGGTGCTGCTACCTGTTAACACAATCACGGAAAAAGGCTTGTTTCCTTGTAAAAATCGTTTCTTTGGGACCATGACCTGTAAGGAAAGATTTTTTGACTCATTTTTAACAATGCTTACAGTATTTGAAAGGTTTTCTTTTGAATGAATAGTTAAACGGAGGTTTTAAATTTCTTTAAAGATCCCTTTATATTCATCTATTTTGTTGTCCTCTATACGTTTAGTTGAGGTTTTTATCGTTAGCCAGCGTGACAATCACTTCTTTTGAGAATTTTCTTTTGCATAATGTTGCAATTGAGTTGGGTTTTCATCGGTTTATGTAGGAACACAAGTTGGCATTGATTTTTTGTCAATACGGAGGACCTAAAATTAACAGTGCCTGTTTACAAAATTTTAACATAAAACCTTAATATTATTGCCATTGGCAACATTATAGGGAAATATTGTTTCATAAACTGGCAGCACTGTTGTCTCTTATAACTTCATCTTGGTTAAAGACAAGTATTGTTCCGTGTAATTAACTTTAAAATAAACGAAAACTGTGAACATACTCAAAACTTTTGTTTGACTTGAACCTATTAACGTAATTACAGAAACGATTAAAAAGACAGTGTACAATGAAGGGCTAGGGTTACCTTGACAAAACTCAAACAGTGGCCCTTCTGACTTCCTCGCAGATTGGCGAGTCCCACTGGCCGATAATCAGGTTATCTTTTGAGAGGGCTCGTTCCGTTTGGGCTAGCCCTGCGATCCGTCGTGTAATGTATATGTAGGGAGCGTCCGATAGGATCGCGACAACCCTGACGCTGTGCGTTGTTGTTTGAGTTAATAGCGGATTAGAGGAATTCGTGACCACAGGGATACAAAATGAGCAGAATTTAGTATAGCATTAAAATTTCAAAGGAAATGGCTGACATTAATGTTTATTTTCTCTTGTGAGTTAAACTGTGAATGGTTAATTATAAACTCATCAACATAGATTGCTGTTAAGTTCAGTGAATGAGTTTAATATGTAACTAATTACAACAATTTATTTTGCCCTAGGAGCGTGGAGATTGGTTCGTGAAAAGGGAGCCTTGTGCTCAGTAGTGTGTGAAGTTGGTTTGTGGATTATACATAATGTTGATGATTTTACCCTATTCGCTTTCGAATACCCTCCAAACTTCACATGCATAAAAATATCTCATAACGCTACTATTGAACGTGGTCCTGGGTTCGATTCCAGGTCGGCAAAGTGGTATTTGGTTTTTCCATTCGGCGTTTCCCAGTAGCAACCCGGAGTGTAGATTTAGGCCCGGTTGAGGGCAATAGGCTCGCTCCCTATCGTGGAACTTAAAAATAACTAGCGAAACGTGGGAGTTCATCCACAGGGTCTGCCACAGGGTCTGCCACAGGGTCTGCCACAGGGTCTGCCACAGGGTCTGCCACAGGGTCTGCCACAGGGTCTGCCACAGGGTCTGCCACAGGGTCTGCCACAGGGTCTGCCACAGGGTCTGCCACAGGGTCTGCCACAGGGTCTGCCTAACCCTTCGAGGATTGGCCCTTCGAGGGCGTGATGTTATCTCATTACGGGAAAGATTAGATACTATTATAGTCCGAAATTAAAAAAAAAATTAATTAATTAAAAAATACTTTTTTCTTTCTTTCTTTCAAATTTATATATACTACCTTTAATTGTCATACTCTAAAAAATGCTTTCTTGAAGTGTCCGTCACTCGTGTCATACCTTCAAGTGTCAGATACCAACGTCCCACTTCCATGGAAAATGACAGACACTCTCATTTTTACTTCCATACTGCGTCCCATCCTCATAAATCGTTTTAAGATAAAATAATGATATGTTGTGGAGATGAGTAGGTAGAACATTTCTATCAAATAACTCACAGATCATTAAACATGTGTTGTTTGTTGCAGGCGGATGGGCGTCACCAAGCAACCAAAATCCAGTCGTCTCGACCCTCCCCTGAAATCGCCGCAGGTAAACTTAATACTCATAATTTTCGTATAACACCATTCCAAATCAGTTTTACCAAGAGGTATCGTATTACCCAGTAACTGGATTGTGGCGGTCAGATAGGCAGTCACTCCATGTAAAATACTAGTATTCCGCTGCACCCGGTTAGACAGGAAGCCAACCTCAAGCCGACCTCTAGGCTAGGCAGATGATGACAACACTAAAACACTTATGAAACGTAGACTAAACCACCAAGATTATCATAACCCCTGTCCACTTCTTGTTTCGTTTTGAAAAGCTGATTCACGGTCTGATACGATACCCGTCTATATGACAAGCTGTTTAATTAGTATTCGTATTCAAAAGAAATAATTATTAAGGATTGCCATGTTGGTGTAGTGGTCGCAAGCGCTACTGCTGACCATGAGGTCCAGGGTTCCATTCCCAGACCGGTAAGTGTTGTTGGATTTTTTAACACGAATTTCTCAGCAGCAGAGTCTGGATTCGTGTCCTGTTGATGGCGATAGGCTCGCACCCTATTTTATTTTATTGGGACATTTAACAGTTACTCATTACAAAATGTATGACAGTATAAGTTATGAACTAAATAAACGTGTAACCCACACCAATATCCGCGAAATAATGATTAAAGAAAATAGTTAAAAATAGTTAAGTTATTGGATAGCTACTTTAAGGATTCTATTGCCATCCTTTTGAACTTAAAGTGTGTAAGCGCGAAAATATCAAGTTCGATAAAATGTATGTTATACGTATCTACAATGCGTCGGAGAGGCGCCCGTGCGCCCGCGTGTGTTCTACACCTTGCAGTGTGGAACAGTCGGGGCACGCGCACCTCTCGGCGCATTACAGTTCTAGGTACAATGTAACATATGTTATTAGTAATATCAGGACAATCGAATCTGTTATTACACAGACCATGCAGCATCATGGGCATCAGTAAACTTCGTCTAGACTCCAAGCTTTGAATGTTAACAATGCATAACACTTAAAAATTTATTTTGAACCATTTCAATTCTTTTTACATAAACGTCAAAAATGGGACTCCAAATCGGTACTGTGAATTCCAATTGAGAACGGACCAAAGCTTTGTATAGAATTAGAAATGTAGACGGTATTTTAAAGTCATTTGAGGATCGCATGACAAAACCAAACATACGATACTCTTTGTTAAAAATACTATCAATATGAAGATTAAAGTGCCATTTCGAGTACATTAGAACCCCAAGATCTCGAATGTGGTCAACTCTTTGCAAACGGATACCCTATTTATTGTAGGGGATTAAACATAGCTGGCGAAATGTGTGTGTACTATACATAGGTGCACCTCTGACTAACCCTTCGCAGTTCGCACCTATTATATGGGACAGACGAAATGTGTGTTTTGGTACACCTCTGTCTCACCTATGGAGATGACAGGCGTGATGGTTTGTAGAAATAATTATTGTTCTTCCATTTCACATCTGACATTGGCAGACTTGTTGACATTGGCTGCCATACCAAAAGAAGTCGGTACAAAATAGAATAGCCAGATTTTTTTAAAGTTAGCAACTCTGTTCTCTTCTTCACAACTGTACAACTTGCATTATTTCAACAGGAAATTACTAAATAAATAAAATCTGTGAATATGTGGAGCAAGGAAATGTGTTACTTGAAAAACTAGCAAATTGTTTCGTAGTACATTGCTATGTACGTAGTTACAAAGCAGCGTTAATTAAACGTAAACCTACATTTCTGTCGGTTTGAGTCGTGTGAGTACAGAACTAGGTGAACCAAACCATTACCGACAGTAGTTGTTACTGAAAGCTTGTAGCTGTAACACATTTAGTTATTGCATTTTCTTCTGCAGGTGCGTTTCTGTGAACTGCTGTCAAAGCAATTTGTAGCTAATTTTCAAGACTCAGGTATTTACTAAAATTTTGAAAAACTTGTCTAATTAAATTCTTGAGTGTACTCTTGGGCTGTGTATCTAGGGATGATTTAGTTTCGATCATTTCCATCTATGTACTTTCATCCTCCTTATTTTATAACATTCAGCACCAGAAGTACTTTAAACGGATGCTAAATTGACCAAACGCATATGACTACAAAATATGAAATTACCAACTAAATTGCGTGGTATAAATAAAATGACATTAGTGGTTCAAATCACGCCCAAGTCACTGAATAGCTTTTGATCTGTCATTAAGCTGCGGTTTGTGCACCACAATTAGCATTTATAATAGCAGTACGATTAGATTCAGAATTTGAATATTACATTACATAGTTAGAATGGTACATTTCTAAAATAGAAATGGAATAAACTAAAGTATAAAACACGACGCTTCAGTAATTTGATTCGGTAACTAATATAACAAAACGTTTGTATGCACGTTCAGATTAGTGAATTATTATTGAAAAAGTTTTTGTAACATCTAGACTGGTTCATTACCTATCAATAACTCTAGCCCTGATAATAATTGCAGCTTTATCGTATCGTTTAATTATTGTTCTTGCATATTGCATTCCGTCTTCCACGGTGGGCGCCACTTTAGTATAATGGCGCCCAGATGGGACCAATTCCTTTTTCTTACGAAATGCATAGTATTTTAATTAACTTAACCTGTTCTTCTGCCTCAGGTGCAGACGGCAACATGACAGTAGCTCGCGGGGACGGTTCCCCCGAGCGGCTGGGCGGTGCGCTCCGTCGCCTCCACTACAAGGCGACGCGGCGCGCGCACTCCGCCGCTGCAAGGCATCACAACTCCAACAGCACACCGCCAAAGGTAAGTGTCTATTAAGCAAGATTGAAAGTAGACTCAATTTAATCGAAGACTTAAACTGTGTGCGTGGAAAACGATAAAAATGGCGGGAGGCATGTGATTGCATATCTACTTACATCTAATCTGTCATGATATTTAGTAATGACTCCACTACGATGTGCTATGAACATGCGCTTTGAAAAACGTCAATTACGGCTCTAGTACGAAACATAAAATTTTAATTCATTGAAAGGATCGCTTTTAGAGATAAGACCGCGACGGTGTCACCATATGTAAAATTTCTGCATTTATATCTGTCATTCGTAATCATAATCATAATCATTTATTCACAAGAAATGTGGTTACATAGTGGTGGTAAGGTATTCTAATCCCGTCACATTCTACCATAACAATGGTGCGTAAATAATATGTCAAAGTTGTACAAAATATAATGATTTAAAAAATAATATAAATTGATTAGTAAATTAATGTCAAAATGTATGTCATGAATAAATAATTATTGTATTAAATTAAATAATTGTATGAAAAAGCAAAGAACCAAATTTAAAAGTCAAGTGTTGTGTTACCATGTCAGCAAGAATAAGAAATTTCAACATTAATTAATTACATCATTTTGCTTTATATGTCATAAAATCCTTCAGAGTATAAAAACATTTTTCTGCAAGCCACGCTGTAAGTTTTCCCCTAAACAGAGTAATTTTCAATTCTTTGAAAGTATCTGGTAACTTATTGTATATATCTATCGCCTGCACATAGACATTCTTCTCATAAATGTCCAACCGACACCTAGGTCGGAGAAGTTCAAATTTATATCTATTATGTCTACCCACTTTTTCAGAATATTTACTAAAATACTGTGGATGCAGTTTGACAAAGACACATAGTTCTCTAATGCACATGCAAACCAGTGGTAAAATATGGAACTTTTTAAATAGTGGCCTACAGCTGTCTGTAGACCAGGCTCCACATATTGCTCTCACGCATTTCTTTTGTACCCGAAATACTTTTTCAATCTCAACCGAGTTACCCCACATCATTAGACCATAAGAGAGCACCGATGATACGTATCCGTGGTACGCACTAAGTGCCGCCTCCGTTGAAACGGTCTGTCGTAAACGTTTGATAGCATATACGAATCTATCAAGTTTATTGCAAACATATTCTACATGCTTCTTCCAGTTGCAGTGCTTATCAAGCATCAACCCTAAAAATTTTGCAGTGCTTACCTCTTCTATTTTGTTGTTCTTATAATTTATATTTAAATCAATATGTTGTCTTCTATAATTTTGGAACTGTATCATTTGTGTTTTATTCACATTAATTTTTAAATATGGTATGTTTTAATATGGTATGGTTTATATTTTAATTACGTATGGTTTACATAATAAAGGGTATTTACTCTATTCTATGATGCAATATGCGACATTAATGATGTTATTACTTTAATGGGCATTGAACCTATAAGCGCTTATTTCGTCTAGTATGTCTACCTCCTTAAATTGCCAGCCAACGAACTGAAAGCCTAGCACCTCTGGGAAAACGTCCTCAAGTTGTTGCGGATATAGGCACAGCTCTATTTCCGCCGCCGGTAATATGAACCGCAATGCATCCTCTCTTACGGCGTACTCTACGGAAACCTGAGAAATTGTAGTTAATTAGAGCGTTAATTAATATTGCATTACGGGTACTTTGCTTCCTACGCGTGTACGTTCAGATTCAGGGGTTTAGAGTAGAATAGAAAACTTTTATTTCAGATAGAGTTCATCGGGTTAGTAATCATTTTACTTAAAATCTAGTGGTGGTGGATTCAGCGTGGAGCTGCATCCACCACCGGGGAATCCCAACGGTGTGCGACCTCACTGAGAATACTTTTCGTGCTGCCGCAAGCTTATGTCATCGAGACTGCACATATTTTTCTAATAATGGCGGTAGAACCATCAATATTACTATTATCTGCAATCATCCCTGATGCACTACAGCGCCACGGCAGCCGCAGCAGTACCCACAGTGCATATTAAACACGTATACCTCTAAATTAAACAGTGAGGCTACGTACGCACCGACAGGTGCCTTGCTTAGTGCCTAGAGCCTAGCGAGTCACTTTGCGGGTAGAAAAAACGGTGAAACGAACGCTCTAGAATTTTCTCAACGGGCCGCACTGCGCGCTTGGCGCCTTCGCTAGTCGCCTAGCGTGTGTCGAAGGATTTTCAGTCACTAGGCTCTAGGCGCTAAGCAAGCCACCTGTCAGTGCGTATATAGCCTTATAGTTTGATGGAAGGATTGGTGATGGAAGGTTGTTGTTATTAGCAGACCTGCGCATCCTTTTGAGATAATCCCTAAGTCACATTTTGCCGAACCCTAAACCCTACCCTTACCTTTAAAGATAACTACATTCTGATTCTTAGGTGTCACCCCGACTCCCGATTTATATAAAAATCTTATTGAAAGTATAAACTATCGACGCCCTACTTTAGCATCGTTACTCGTGAAAACTCTACAAACAAAAAAGACCCAATACCTGAGACTTGCTCAAGAATTTGTAGAACGATAAACACTTAGGTACTCGACGAAACTTTGTTGCCTTTACAAGCGCGGATAGTTTACAGAACCTTTAGGTACAATGGCATCGACGGCCACTTTCCAATATTTTTGAACTTTTGAAGAGTCCTCGCAGCCGATCGAATTTATTATTTATATACGTTCATGTTTACTGAAGTATAAATAACTAACGATTTGTGAAGCTTCGGAGAAGGTCAAAGGAAAAAGTTTTGAAAATAATGTATTATAATTAGTTTTAGAAAAGCTAAGGATCTTATATATCTTTATTTGCAAGAATATGTAATTAGACCTTGGTTGTTCTCATCGGATTATCAACATAAGACTTTCAAAACTGCTTTATTATAATGCTAATAAAATCTTAATTAAGAATATGCTTAGAACGTCTCATTTAACAAGTAATACCTACTGTTAATTTGAGTCCAACATAATTGTATTTTCCTTATATATTCCTCTTTGTTAAATGGACTTAGGTGATATTGTTAATAATGACAATGATACCAGCATTCCAAACATCGTAAAAAGGAAGAAAAGTGCTGATCTGTTCTGTAAAAATCTCGCCGTGAAAATTGTTGAAGTGAGCTGTCAATAGTGTCACTCGCATCAGGTTTAGTGATAGCTCACTTCACCTAAGTTTTTACAGTGAGATTTTTACAGAATAGGCAGATTTTGTTTACAGAATAGTTTTAGTTTTTAAAACATATAACAAAAGAAAGTGCTCATCAGATACGAGAATCAATGTTTATTTATTCATTTAAATGCAAATCGTAAATACCTCTCTACGTTGGATACAATACAATAAAGGATCATTTACACGAGGCAATAGGCGAGAATGTCCAAAGCATTTCTGTAAGCGATGCCGGGTGATTATTGCTCTCTTGTGTTTACTTCAGGAAACAAAAACATAGCTGTGATTATGACATACGAGTACAAGACTATTCCACTTTTGAAATGCGAAGCGAATCTCGCAAATCGCTATTCTGCATGTTAGGATCGTACAGACGCCAGCAGGTCAAGCTACCTGAAACTGTCAAATTTTCCCAATCAACCTTGAACCGTAATTCTTTAGCAATAAAGTTGAAAATCCATTAAAGAAATTTGACAGATTGTAGTAGCTTGATGTGCTGGCGTCTGTACCTTACGTAGGAGCTGTTTACACGAGACAACTTCATATACATACAGGTTGGCAGGGACATCGACTCTAAACTCGTGTGCTGAATCAATGGTTACTGTTTGCGCGTCGATGTCCCTGCTACCCTGTATAGTATACACATAAAGTCACCCCCTTTCCCATAGACGTAGGCAGTAGCTACCAGCTACGATGCTTAATTTATTTTTATTTATTGCTAAATGGGCCTGCTCTTGAGCTCGATCACGCCTCATGGAAAGCGATGGATGAGGTCTATGATGGAACGAGCGTGCCCAGAAGATGTCTGTTAACTTTTGCTTGCTAGTACTCCTGTTGCTGCGTTTACTCGTTTACGTCCAGACATTTGGTCATACACGTACGACGGTTGCGACATTATTTAATCTGTTTAAAAAATCGCCTATTTGAAGCGAGAAATTGTCCTCATGTAAACGAGTCTCAACACTAACCATATACAATGATCTTGCGTGAATGTTCACAGTTCAACGGTTCCGCGGTGTAATGTGATGTAACTGAACTGCGTGGGAGGAGTGCATGCCCTGACATGATTGATGGTAGCTTACTATTGTTGCGAAACTCGATTGTAGGTCGTTTTCATTGTACAACTTTTGCAAATTGTTTTTTTTTTTGTTGCCAAATGTGCCTTCGCTCTCGCCTTTTTTACATTTTTGTAACAGCCCGGAGTTTGGAAGTGGGCGGTGTGATACCTCCGTGCGTCAGAAAGCACGTTAAGCAGTTGGTTGGTCCTGCGCCTGATCTTTCTCCGGTCGTGTCGGATTGCCGTCCCATCGGACTATGAGAGGGAGCGTAGAGAGAGTGCACCTGTGTGTGTGCACACACTTGTGAACTATAATATCTCCCGCACCGAAGGCTGCGATGGGTCGCCATGGCCCAAATTTGGTCTAGAGGACTATTATTAAGTTACAGATGATTCGCATCGCATTCCGTGAACCTCCATGACATCACTCACTTGCTCAGTGCAAAATGGCACATGCACTTAGCACACAAAGAGCTCTTTGCTAGCACTAAGTATCATAGTGTGTGACAAACAGAGTCTGTTACTAAGTTATCCGCCTGAGTTCTGGAATTGAGATGCAAAGAGATTTTGTACGCACACTATGTAGACAGGCATATTATAATTTGGATGAGTAAATCGTAGATAAAAATGCTTGGCTTAATGCTGAGCCTGCTCCACAGGCACTTGGGCACACTAGTTGATCACAATTTCAATATTTGGAAGAGATGCTTCCCCTTTTTGTTTTTTTTTAAATGTTTTGACATTACAAACTTAATGTATATTTTATTCAATCAAGTTTTAATTCTTAATACTTCAAGATTATATACCTCTTCCTGATTGGTAGTATTTTTTTCATATCTTTTAAATAAATTGCAAACTATACTTTTGTATAATTTAGAAGCATTTTTTAAATTTTGTAAGTGTAAGAACCATGGATTCGTTTTTTTTTTTATGATATTTTAATGTTGACTTTCGACACAATGTAAAAGTCTTTTATTTCAAGTTAAACAAATATCAACTAACACTAATATACACTATATACAATTATATACAAGTATATAATACGAAAAAATATAGAAAAAGGCAGGAGCTCATTGGGCATCAAAAAATTCGTCCGCATCACTGTCAATGGGATAAGTGCCCAAAAGGCTGGCAGCATTACCACGTTGGATGGCAATGCTGATTCTTTGGGCTAAAAATAGGCCAGCCTTCTGGTCACGTGAAGAGTCATGTTGACTTGAAAGAGCATGGCAGTTAAGAATATGTCATGCTCACTTAAATGTCTCACTGGTGGTGGCGCGTGTGTTGAATCATTCGGTTCCTACGAAATGGTTGAGCTGGATGGTGCTGATCCACGCGTCATGTTCGTGAACGGGCGCCATCGGTTGAGACTGGGCATCTCTTAACTGCCAGGGCTTATTTTGAATATTTAATTTTATATTTTAATTTGTTTATTTTTTTTTCATTGTTCTCACATATAGAAGCAATAAGAATAATGTACCCAGGATTTTGTAATAATATCTTGATTTAAAAGAGTGTCCGTGGAGTTTCTTGCCCGTTCTTCTTCACAGAGATCTACGTTTTGGAATGGGCAACTAGCTTCAACTTTCTGACTAACTGACCGACAATTTAATTTTGATAATTCAAAAGTGCCAGAAATGGTTTAATTGAAATAAATGATTTGAGTTTGAGTTTGAGTTTTGTAATGAAGAGTGAAGTGATTTTAAGGTACTTACACGTGGCTAAGAAGTAGGTGAATTTATAATAGAATAGCTATCGCATGCTCTTAACACAATCATTAAGAGCCACCACACGTAACTCACATACAGAATTTTTTAATAACCAGTGCGCAAAAACAATCAGCTGTTGCACAGAAAAGTGCGATTCCTACGCGGTGAAAATGTATGGAACCACATTTTTTTTTATAACCGATGAATAATTTCTAAGCTAGAGGGTCCAGAGTCATATGCTGAATTCATGGTTACAGTTTACGCACTGGTTAAAAAAATCCTATGTATATACCTACAGTTCTGGAAAGAGTAACCTCATCGTCACAATTACTTCATTTATTCAGCTGAAAGACGTCCATTGCTGAACATAGGCCTCTCCCAAGCTGTGAGCTTAGCTTCGACCATTAAGCTCCCTTCAAAATGGTTGAGTTGAATGGTGCTGATCCATACGTCATGTTCGTGAACGGGCGCCGTCAGTAGGGACTGGTCAACTCTTAGCTGCCACGGCTTATTTTAATTTCTGAATTGCTTTTTTTTTGTTTTTATCTTTTTTATAACGGACGCTTTTAACGTGCACGCCTTTCTACCATCGTTCCCTCACACGTATAATTTCAATATAAATGAGGTAACCAATATTTTGTAACAATCTTAATATTTAAAAAAAATGCGTCCTTTGAGTTTCTTGTCCGTTCTTCTCCATAGGTACCTACGCTTTGGAATGGGCAACTAGCTTCATCTTTCTGACTGACCGACCCCTTGACAGTTCAAAAGTGCCTGTAAATAGTTTATTTGAAATACTACCTAATTGACGCTTTTTTCTTTTTAGCCCACACTGTCCCACAGCTGGACCAAAGCCCCAGAGTCTTTCCAGGAACCAGGAACTCTTATCCTGCTTTTCCTTGTTACTTTTTACCTTTTGACTTGTTATTATAACATGTTGGTACGTTTTACGATTTTTGTTTTTTTTTTAACATAAAATGTCTCGTAATTTTCTTGGTATTCCGTTTTAGGCTTACTGGTTTCAGCTCAATATCCTAATGATATTAATATACTTTTCTTTGAACTATCGAGTCGTCGTAGTCGATTACGTCGAGAGCACGTGTATCGATCGCTCGTTACGTCGGAAGCACGTGTCACCGATCAGGAGTGTTCCCAGTGAAGATCTACGTCTTTCTGCTTGTTTGAAGTCAGAGCTATTTATTTCTTCCGCTAGAACTGGCAATTTCCTTTGATCAGCGATGACAGTTCAATTACTTTACATAAATAAAGATGTTTTACAGTGATTTAGAAAAAAAATATAAGCTTTTTTTTATTTTCATAATTTAAGAAAAATTTTTAGGTACGTATTGTGAAGACTGTCTCCAAGATCTCTTCCAAGGTCTTTGGCGAGCTAACAGGCAGAAATTACCACCTGAATTAGTAACTGGGTGGTGAAATTCGATGCCAGCCACTTATAGCAGCCTTTACGGGCACATTCACAAACACCAAGCGTAGGTTATACCTATTGTAGGCTCTAAAGTAAATTCTATCCCACGTCATTCTATCATTTAAACATAGCCTTTACTTTTCTTCATCTTCAGAAAGGTCAGGTGCGAGGTACTCGCAGCCGGCGTGCGTGTATGACCAGAAGGCCAATTCTCGTAATTAAAAACGTTCAAAATCTAGTCGCAATTATCTCAGCGACAATCAATGTCAAAAACTTGTCCAAAATGTAGGAAAATTACAGGTACCTATTTTTGACAGATTGAGATCAGAGTGTGATCTGTGAGATGAGTGAGTGAGTGAGATGTGAGATGAACGTAAACGAAGCAAAAGGAGTCTGTAATGATTGTAGCAAGTGGCGTGCTAAGGTGTCTCCCTACCCCAGTGTGAAGAAGGTGTGAGCGAGAGCGACTATACCTATGTGTATGTTTATTATTAAATTGGTACTTGATCAAAATACCAACCTTTGTCAGGATCCATCATCCCATAAACGCAGGAGAACTTCGCACCAATAGTATCAAATTCCCTCTAATTAATAACCGAGCGACGAGTGAGCGATGAAGATCGATGTGTTCCTATTCATTCGCTGGCCGATTAGTTCAAACTCAACGCACGTGCGATGGGCTGGGAACCCTCCCAGCGATGGGAATACTGCTACAACTAGTTTTGAGAAGTTGTTATTTTGTAAGGTTAGTTGTAATAAAGGGCGGGAAGGTTGGTGTGAGGAAAGAAATTTGTAATTGGGTTGTGTAACAAAATAATTAGTAGGATAAAATATATTATTACTAATTGTTATAGTTATGTTCTGCTAACAAAATGTGAGACTGTTGATATTTAATTTCTACCTATCTATACATAATAATTTACTAATAATAAAGCTGAAGAGTTTGTTTGTTTGTTTGAACGCGCTAAGCTGTGGAACCACCAGTTAGCCCAATTCTCGTGCAAAAAGAAAAAAATCAGAAAGAACGCTAAGCGAAAACAGCGCTGGTGGCGATGTGATGCGACGCAGTTGGGCGGGAAGGGGGAGGGGTTGGAACAAGACATTTCACGCAGACAAAGTCGCGGTCTGAAGCTTGTTTATTGATACGACAATTGCTTGGTATGCTGCACGCACATTGGTGTATCAGTAAGGGACAGATACACCAAAGCGTAGAGCGAGACAACATCATCATCATCATTTTCCTGCCCTTATCCCATGTCACTTGGGGTCGGCGCAACACGTTTTCAAGACAACAACATAACGTTTAACTAAAAATAGATTTAATACTTTACATAAATAATAGCTAGGTAAATATAGGTTATGCTGTTAGGTACCTGTACTAATTTTAGGTACATTTATTATTTTTCCGAGTACATAATATCATTATCCATTTTACCTTCTTTGATGTTTATTTATTAACGTTGCATAAAGTTTAGAAGTTTAAACATCAAAAATGTATTGTTAAACAGTCGCTATTCATTACTTAACTTAAAGCAACATTTATAAATAAACCCAACTTATATTTAACGCAGGCTAAAATAAATAACGTTGTGATTTGTAGACAAAACAACATCATCTGCCTGCTGTTACCGAACCATGTTGGGATCGGCTTCCACTTTAACCGGACGAAACTGAATAACAGTATTTGGCAGACAAAACAACATACAACGTATGATATTCTGAGTTTAAGCTTTTACGTATAAAAGCATTAATTTGTGCAGAAAAACATCATATCCACAATATCATAACAAGTGCACTAGACTCATAAAACCTTCGCAAAACGATGTTACCACTGCACAAATAAAACTTTGTATATAATAATATTTTCTATGTGAAATCCACTTCATCATTTATTTTGCACAAAACATCCCTTTGACATGTTTCAGTAAAACTTTCGCGATAAACAGGACTTTAACCTGTGAACGGAACTCGGAGAGCGAACGTAATGTGAACGAATGAGTGAACGAGAAGCGGAGTGAATGCACGAAGTTAAAATATACGAGCAAATACGAGCTGCGCTTTCAAACGGAGTTTGTGTGTGTCGGGGAAAATGTTATTTGATGCACAGGGTTACCAACGATACAGGCAGGATTTTAGGAAAAAATAACGTTCATCTTTGTTGGTTACAAGATTTAAAGAGGTTGGTAGATTTTTGAACGAAGTTCATTAACGCGGCTTGCTGTAGGGGTAAACTGGTAGAGATCGTCACGTAACGAAAAATCATTTGTTAAAGTTGTATCAAAATCTAAGCAGACGGTGTTTACCTGCAAAATACAAGTTGGAAAATAACAAGTTCCCCACAAGTGTTCAAGGTTTCAGTCTTGCGGTCGTCAGTTTTCACATTTCTTTACAAAAACAGCTTATTTCTTAATTTAGTTTATGTAACAAGATTTCAAAATGAGCAGATCCTGTCGAAACAAATGAACGTGTCCTCGACAGAGGTGGATTAGAAGTTGTAACAAACTACTTACCAATGTAAAAAGTTCATTGAACGCTTTTTATCTACACTCTAAAGTTTTTTTGTTTTTCGAAAAGTTGCCAAATATTTTTGATGGGATAGAATTAGAAATTACATTTGTTTTTGAGGATTTGTACGTACCTAAGTATATAATTTGATAATCCCTCGAACAAAAGCAAATGAAGCTCCTACATAGAGTACCCGCGGCATATTTTCGTTAATTCCCACAAAACAACACCGATATTAAGCTAATCCTTCCGAATACCTTTTTCCATAATTTTGCTAATCCTATTATACTTGTTTGTTATTGTGTCAGATTATAAATTATACACTCTTACTTATTATGTACCCATAGCTTCGTTAATTTAAATTCTTGCTACAATAATAACTAGTATTTATGAGGTATGGGACTGATCATGGCTGAAAATCACGTGACAGTGTTGTTGCAGGTTATTTTTCCCGGGTTCGATTCCCGGGTCGGACAGTGTTATTGGGTTTGTCCATTTGGAATTTCCCAGTAGCAGCGCGAAGTCTGGATTTGTGCCCGGTCGATGATCTGTCCGATGGCAACCCTTCGGGGAATACAGGCAGGTGTTAAGTTATTTTCCCTAAACCATAATCCCCCATGATCGACGTCACGGTAATGACGCATAGGTATCCGATTGTTGAGGTACACCTTAGGGGATAAGGCTACCTTCCTCCTGCAGTAAACTATGATAGATTAGGCAACAATAGAGTGGTACGACCGGAGGAGTGAGGAAAATGTCGTGAGGAAAGTTTCAAATATGAATGTGGATGGCTATAAGAGTAGGGCCATGTTTGTCGAAGGAGCGATGGCCGGTGGAGCAGATGAGTCCTGGACTGGAGACCGCGTATCGGCAAGCGTAGTGTGGGACGCCCCCCAGCTAGATGGATAGACGACCTGAAGAAGGTGGCTGGGACAGACTGGATGCGGAAGGCGGAGGACAGGGGCTTGTGGCGCAGCCTGGGAGAGGCCCATGTCCAGCAGTGGTCTGCAATGTATATATATATATATATATATATATATTATGTTCTTTATTTTCGGACAACAATGATCCAGCGTGTTAGTTAACAATAAAATAACTTATTACTAGTGTTAGTACTTAAACTACATCACAGAAGAAGGCTGAATAGGCTGAGTTGATTGATAAGAGCAAGGGAAGAAGATCAAGGAAACGAGGGACGAGCTGAGTGACAGATGAAATGGCTAGAAAGGGGGTGACTACCGAGATGACGACCAATAGAGAAGTATGGAAGACCAAGACATGTTGCGCCGACCACGAATATATTGGCACAGGGGCAGGAGAGGGATGGTGAGAGTGGCACGACCACTCTGTGAGGACCTGTGTCGTGTGCTGCGGTTGAGTACATTTTGGTGAGAAAGGCTGCGGTGAGCGTTGCGACTCGGTGCGTTGTGGTTCTGTACCGATTGGTGCAGTGCGTTGCGGTGTAAGTTTATTGACGTTCGTAAAAGCCGTATTACTTTTAAAAGAGGAACGGCTCTTCTCCATAGGTACCGACCAATTGGAACCGTGCACCTAGCTTTTAACATTTCATAAGAGCCCTACCCGTGTAGGTTTATGTGAAATAAAATAGTTTGATTTTGTTATTTGAATCGGCACCCTAATTGCGTAATACACAATCAATCGGAATCGGTTTCATTTTGACAGTTCAACAACAGTCATTGCGTTATTTACGTGTACAGACAAATATTCGAACTTATGAAGCATTGGATTAGCAATTTGCTTCAAAATGATTCAGATTACGATTGATCGTGTGTTACGTAGGGTGCTGAGCACAATAAAGAAACGAAAGCACATCAGTGTGACGCTCCATCTTTTATTGTTTCTTACAAAGTAATTGTGAACGTGTTGGAGTGTATAAAACTGACACCCCGTGGTTTAAGTGTCACTAACACACCTCGTCTACTTCCACGTAATGTAGTAAAGTTAATGCAGTGTGTAATACTACGTTGCTAAAGTTTCTCGTACCTGACGTGACCTTTCGTGGTCACTAAAATTCACTTGCGTTAAAATAAACCATGATACTCACGTATTTTGTGAATAGAGAAATATGGAAGTAAAAGACGTGTTGCGCCGACCGCAAAAAAATTGGGGTAAGGACAGGGGACTGATGGGGATGATCACTCAAGTATTTTGTGGAAGACGTAATTCTCTGACTATTTTAGACTCAGGATTCCCATACCCACGTCCCATAAGTAGTCACCAACAGTACCATAAGATAGGAGGGTCACGTATTTTAATTTATAAAATCATCCAATCATTTTTTTTTTTGCGTCAAACTATGTAAGAACAGCAGTTGTGACTCAGTGGTAACGGCCCCGACTTACGAGTCTTAGGTCAAGGGTTCCAAGCCCAGGCAGGCGCGTTACTAAGTGTAATTTATTTTCATCACCACTGTTTTCAAAACGGTGAAGGAGAACATCGTGAGGAACCAGCCTGTCCTAGAACCCAAAATTCGAACACATGTGACATCTACCAACCCGCACTGGGCCCACGTGGTGGATTACGGCCAGTTACGGCCCACTTTCTCTCTGTGAGAGGTTTGTGTCCCAGCAGTGGGAACTTTATAATCTGATTAAGTATTTTGTATATAAAAACTATATTCTTACAAATAAATAAATTCTGATTCTGATTCTGAAGGATGGAAATATAAAATAATATTCAATTTCAGGAAAAGTCCATGAATCAACTCTAATCATAGCAACCCTAATTCAAATCCAGTTAGCCGGAGTTTAGGCGCATTCACGGCTCCAATTGGGCCGGTCTGAAGTTTGGCGCGGCTCAAACCGGGCCTGTCGGGCCGTCCTGCAATCTTTGCGAAGTAAATTATGCAGGATGTCGTGAACACCATTAAGATTTCAGAAGCCGCTTAGCTTAGATGGAAACTGTAACTGGCAGGCAGAATTGTTAAAATGCTCTGCGGTGTAATGGCGCAACACAGTAACGGTAGGAATGGCTTTAATTTTGACAGTTCAACAACATTCATTGCGTTATTTACGTTGTTGAACAGACAAGTTATTCGAACATATGAAGCAATGGATTAGCAATATTTTTCAAAATGATTCAGATTTTGATTTGAAATTTAAATGTAAGGTTAGTGTTAGATAGAAAATACGTATCCAACCTATTTACTGAAGAGTTCTTGGAAAAATGGTTGACATTTATGAAAAGAAGCTGCTCTCGCTCGTGGCTAAATAACAACAGCCGCACGGGTCGACCGCAGGTCTACGCTTGCCGAGGACAATCCGTGGATGGGCTTCGGAGAGCACGTTAGGTCGTTGGTCCCGGTTGTCATTCATAGATCCATGACTGTAGTTACGTGCAGTGAGAAGCCCGAAATCTGACAACGAGTATCGTAAGGGGTATCGTGTTAGGCAGTAACTGTGTTGTGAAGGTCAGATAGGCAGTCGCTCCAGTGAGACCGGACGCCGACCCCAACATAGTTGAAAAAAGGCTAGGCAGATGATCACCTGCCTACATAAAGTTACAAATGTCCATCAGAGATGAGTACCATATGATAGTAAACAACAATAAACAGTTAACATAGTATAAAGAGAGGAAGTAGGCTATCTCCGGCACAATCCGCGACATAATTGCCTACTGTCTTAGGGTTGTCACTTTTTGTTAAATTTTAATTCAGTGCCAATAAATGGGCAAGGGTCGGGATGTTGTATTTTTTACTTGTATTGTCTGGGTACCTAAACGATGATGAAACCTTTCACGATGAAAGAAAGAGCGACGGGCCAGCAGACGGGCGGCGCGGGGCGGTGATGAGCACGAGTAAACGGTAGGTTACTGATAGTACTGTCACCAATTCATTAGTTTAAAGCCCGGCCCTTGCCAAAGATAACACATATCTCTGTATAACTAATTCAGTGATCATTAGTCAATAAAGTTCAACAATGGTTTTCCTAACAAACACAGAAATTTATTCAAGATTCATAGCAGTATTATTTATAAAAAAAAAACATCGTAAAACAACATAAAAAAACTAACGCCTGTCTCTTAGACTATAATCAAATTTTTATTCTGCTGTTATGATTCGAACTTTGCTCTATTTATCTGATTCACAATTAGTCAATTACTTATTTTTTAAGTACGATTTTATAACTGTAAGTAGGTACTTAGTTACTATACCTACAATAGGTACTGAGAAATCGGCATGACTAAACATAAACAAAGCAATAGCGGCAAATCAATTGACAGATCAAAAGTACCTAGTACATTCTAGTGGGAAATTAGGCCTACCTACTTCCTCTGTCTGATAGAAAACTAATACAACAAAAAATAAGTAAGTAGGTAGGTATCTCATCATCAAGTAAAAATGATATGCTAGAAAAAGTGACTTTCTTACCATTCCTGTTCAATAGGTAATTTGAACAGAGACAATTCTGGAATCGATAAATTATTAAGACACCCAAACACACAGCAATACGTTCTCCTGCGATTATCACACATTTTTCATTCATTTAGCGGTGCCGAAAAGCCGTGACGCGCGAACCTCGTGCGATGTTAGCCCCGTCTGGCGCGCTGCGAAACCCGCCGAGATTTGTGTATGTGTGCGTGCGGCGACGCATAGATACTTTGGCGCACACATACAAGCCGCGCGCGGTGCGTTTGTATGAAGATAACGTATTTCCTCTCTTTATACTATGCAGTTAACGACAAAAACATAAGCTTCTTATTTGTCTTGTCCTATTCCCCACAATCACTGACAGCACTTTGACAGCACGGTTGGCGCAGTGGTTAAGCAATTGACTGCTGCGCTGCGTGTCGCGGGTTCGATTCCCGCACGGAACAAATATTTGTATGACCTACATGTATTTGTTCCGAGTCTGGGTGTTTTTCTATCTATAATATGTATGTATTTACAAAAAAAAAATGTATATAAGTAGTTTATCAGCCATCTTGTTACCATAACACAAGCATTAGGTTGCTTAGCTTGGGACTAGATGGCGCTGTGTGAAATGTCCAGGGATATTATTATTATTATTATTATAATCAGTGTAAACAAAGCACTCATTTGTCTCTCAATCGGCTGTCCCCCACGGCGACACTTCCGGTGACGTCACAATCAGAGTGACGTCATATCCGAGGCGCGTCCGCCACCATTTCCGCCGGATCCGACGGTATTACAGCTTTTGTAGTGTTTTGTTATGAAGAGAAGAGGGTAGGTAGGGAAGCCGACAATAGTAGGAGGGTACCTACTTCCTTGCAAACATGTTGCGCCGCGACTTCGGTCGCGGCCCAACATGTGGGTGTCGTAAAAAAGTAATATGACTCTTTACTAATTCTCTTTCTTTTTCAAAAATAAAGTAATATAAGTTGCAAGCTGATGGTTACTCTAACTAAGGTGATCACTCGAAAGCGGGCAGTGGTTTCACTTTTTTAAGAAAGACAGTACAGGGTGGGACATCGATTCAGTAAATGAACTCCATGTGTTGAAATTTTTCGTCAGTTATCAAAAAAAAAAATGCTATTTCATATCAATGTACGCGGTGAAATTATATGGAACAGCAATTTTTTTTTTTAACACCTACTTTATATTTGGTACGCTAGGAGATCTATAATCATGTGCTGAATTCATGGTTACATTTGCGCGCCATCCTGTAGTTAGTAAGCACAGACTACAAAGCACACTTTAATATTCTGCAAAATAAAAAAAATTAATACCAACTCGTAGTTGGCTACTATTGTCGAAGAAAATTCAAATAAATCTGATTTTTACTGGCAATTGTACTTTATACTGATTCATTTTCAACCAGATTATAATTTCAAGTAATTTCTAAAGAAATACAATAAAGACCGATGTAGATATTAGCTACATGTTCATAAAAAACTTGGTTCTGCAGATCATAAAACGAGTTAGGTACAGACGCCAGCCATCACGAGCTCCTTAAGTTTTGAGTTGAGCTGCACGATTTCTGACATATGCGTGCACTGACTGGACAGGTCCTCTCAATCTGTGTGGTTCTTTCCTCAAAAGACCATCTCAGACATCGACCTACATGGTCTTCATATGATCTGACCAAGATTATGTCTGGACTTTAAAAGAGACTGTGACGTCTGAGTTTGTTTCGGCCTTTCTTCTCAGACTAGTCAGATAGGAAACGCCGACTTCATCTAGTTTTAAAATATGATTGACGTGTAAAAGTGTTTGTACAAACCTACTTACAAAATAAAATCATTTATCATTATCATTTATCAAGCTATCTGTCAAACTTTAATAGATTTTCAACTTTATCGCTAAAGCATTAAGGTTCAAGGTGGATTCAGAAAATTTGACAGTTTCGGGTAGCTTGACCTGCTGGCGTCTGTACTTGTCTGCGACTGCGGCAGGTTGCCACCTGAGTTCAATGTATTGAGTTTTTATGTAGATAATGTTTTTTTAACCCCCGACGCAAAAACGACGGGGTGTTATAAGTTTGACGTGTCTGTGTGTGTGTGTGTGTGTGTGTGTGTGTGTGTGTGTGTGTGTATGTCTGTCTGTGGCATCGTAGCTGCCGAACGGATGAACCGATTTTAATTTTGTTTTTTTTGTTTGAAAGGTGAATTTGTCGGGAGTGTTCTTAGCTATGTTTGATGAAAATCGGTCCAAGATGGCCGCCGCTACAAAATGGCGGATTACATATTTTTTCACAACTCCCTCAATATGGGTATCAAATGAAAGGGCTTGACTAGTAGAATACTATACACTATGATAAATTTCAAATCCAAGATGGCCGCCACCACAAAATGGCAAATTACATTTTTTTTTCACAACTCCCTCAATATGGGTATCAAATGAAAGGGCTTGACTAGTAGAATACTATACACTATGACAAATTTCAAATCCAAGATCACCACAAAATGGTGAATTACAAAAAACCTGATTATATACCAAATTACCTGAATCTTAAAATGCAAGAAAATAAAAGAAAAGAAATAATAAGGAGTCCCTACAAAAAGCATGAAATAAAAATTAAATTAAAAATTTAAAAAACCCCCGACTACGTGAAACCCTATAAAAAGAAATAAATAACCTTGAAATTATGACCCTACGTAAGTGCGTATGAAATTTTTTGATTAAATATTGTCCTGTCGGGGGACCGCTACTATTTTAAACTTTAACAGAACGGGCTAATAATTAGAGCGGTCCCCCGACGGGACAATATTTAATCAAAAAATTTCATACGCACTTACGTAGGGTCATAATTTCAAGGTTATTTATTTCTTTTTATAGGGTTTCACGTAGTCGGGGGTTTTTTAAATTTTTAATTTTATTAGATCTCAGTTATATAAAAATATTTCTAGCCAGGATTACGGTAAAAAACATTCTAAAAAACTTAATAAAAACCAGCACGTTGTTGAATGTCTAATTTTGTTATGTGGTGAACGCATAACAAAATTAATATTTTTTATTCTCATATCGTGTAAGCTCTTTTTAGTTCACACCATATATTCAAAGTAAATTGTACAGTCCGTTCACAGTCATGTTACCTCGACAGCAGTGCCCTAACAGCAATATTGATAATATCGTGAGGAAATGCGGCAGGTCATAAAACAAAAAATAACGAAGACATGTGACGTCCACCAAACCGCACTGAGCCCAAAGAATATAGTAATATAGATGACTGAGCTGGAGTGGTGGATTACGGTCGACTTTCTCTCATAGAGAGGAGGACTTTGCCCCAGCAGTGGGGAAGTTATGGGCTGATTATGTGTAATGTAGCTAATATGGCGGCTCCACCAATCTGCCTAGCCTTTCCCCAACTATGTTGGGGTCGGCCTCCAGTCTGACCTCCACAACCCAGTTACTGGGTAATACGATACCGTTGGTAAGACTGGTTGTCTAACTTCTTCTTTTTCCACGTCTCTCTGTCCAGAGCTGCCGAGGACCAATCTTTATGAAAGGAGTGCAGCTCATCCCACCATCTCCATCATCTCTCAAAAAACGTTGATACAAAAAATCAACGTTTACTTATAACAAAAGTATACTTATTATAAACATGATGCAAGATTCTGTTAAAACTATTATATTGACTTTCCCCAATTTTCTGAGAAATTTCTTATAGAAAAACTCAATAACTTTGCCCGACCTGGGAATCGAACCCGGAACCTCATGCTCACCAGTAGCGTGTGCGACCATTACACCACTACACCAACGAGGTACCTAATCAATTAATATTCGAATTCATTAAAAATTCGTCGCAATGAGCATTCGCATATCAAAATACTATCTGTCGACGACGATGAAACAGATAAGGCAGGCTTCCAATTGTACGAGAAAGTACCCGTTTGTGAAGTACTCTCGAGGCAAAGGTTGGGCAAATAAAAGACAATGACCAAAGGTCGCACCAAAAAGACTCGTGCATCAAAGGATCAGATCAAAATATTATAGTAATTATTTTCATAATTTTTTACGACATTACGCGTCGGGGATTTGATTTTTGAACAGAGAATTTAATTTAAAGTAAAAAAGAGTTGATATTGTTTTACTCCCTTTACACGACGTTCCGTTTCAAATGATATGATTAGTATAACCTTGACTTTTGAAAGTGTCATGATCACGTCTTTCAAAAAAACACGTGAAAAAAATTATACTTTGCCGATTCTACATTAATTAAAAATAACTAGAATATAATTTAATATAATAGAATATAAATTTTATTTAAAGGATTATCATTTTTTTAGAGCAATAATGGCCGCTCGTATATGACATGTCAAACAAAATAAAGTACCTAGTTTTTAGGTTATTTCGAATATTTTTTTAAAATCCGAAACCCGGGTTTTGTTTACAAAAATAACTTTCATAGGAGTGAATATGATAAAGTGAGTTCCATCCATTTGCATAAAATTTCAAGACCTAATATTAGACTAGGCATACCTACTTTTGTTTCTCCTAATTATATTATAAAGATTGGTACTGAGGTAGCAATAGTGTGCATGTATCGCTCACCATCTACTGAATGTATACGTAGTTTTTTAGCCGCCCTCAATAACGTTCTTTCTCTGCTTCATGCATTCAAATCTGTAATAATAACTGGTGATTTAAATTTAGATATAAAATCTAACACTTCTGACATGCATTCTCACGAATACTTGAACTGTCTTGCTTTTCATGGTTATCTTCCAGCCCATGTTCTTCCAACCAGAGGTGAAAATTGCCTTGACCATACGATACTAAGTACACAGTGTCCCAAGCATACATTCGTTTATAGTTCCACAATTACCGATCATTTCTCTACTTTATTATGCATCCAAAACAAAGAATTGCCAATAATAGCTTGCTCTACAATTACGAAGATAGACTATGAGGGGCTTGATGAAAGTATAAGGCAATTAGATCTTAAGCCTCTCTACGACGAAAGAGACGCTAATTTTGTTACTGATAAATTCATAAAACTTATTAGTTCTGCCATTTCGGATAACACGATTATCAAAAAAGTTCCTTCTAAAAAAAGGATTTTAAAACCCTGGATTACACCTGGTTTATTGAGGTGCATTAGGGATAGGGATGCGCTTCATAAAAAAGTGAATAAATCTCCAGAGAATGAAATACTTAAAACTACTTATAGGAGATACAGAAATTTTCGTATCAGGATCGTAAAAAAAGCAAAAAGACTGTATGATACTCAAGAATTAGCTAAGGCAGGACCCAAAAACCTTATGGATACCATCAACGAGTAACAAATACTACAAAAACTAAAACCACAATTACTTTCATTGTCACCCTCACCTACACAATCATGTAATAACGTAAATTCATATTTTGTTAACATCGGCGCAAAACTTGCCAATGACATTTTAAAAGATACAGGCAATCAAGCATTGGCTCCGCCGTGAAAAGATATACACAATACCTTATCGGCTTCTGTTCTAAACCGTGTAGATCTCGACGAAATTATTACTGTCATTAATTCGTTACGATCTAATGCTGCTTCTGGTTGGGATGGGATTTCGCCTTACTTTCTAAAAAAATACGCAATCACTCTGGCACCTATATTAAGCCATATTTTTAATCTATGTTTCGATACTGGTATCTTTTCTACATCCCTTAAAAAGGCTATAATTCGCCCAGTTTTCAAGGGAGGAGACGGGAGGGAGCCCAGTAATTATCGCCCCATAGCTATTCTGAGTGCCATCTCGAAGGTACTCGAACGCCTCATCATTATAAGACTGGTTAATTACCTTGAACATTATCACCTAATATCTTCGCAGCAATTTGGCTTTCGCAAAGGTAAATCTACCACATACGCAGTACATGATTTGCTTAACAATATAGTACATAACATAGACAAAAATAAAAGAGTGTTAACTATGTTTATAGCTTTGACACCGTTCCAATTTCTATGCTCTTACTTAAACTGGAAAGGATTGGTGTTAGGGGCCTGCAATTGGATCTCTTCAGAAATTATCTTTTGGATCGCGCTCAAATAGTTAGTATAGATATCCACAAAAGTGAAGAGCTTCCCATCTATTACGGAGTACCCCAAGGAAGTATATTGGGTCCGACGATTTTTCTAGTTTTTATAAACGACCTAAGTAACCTTAATATTACAAATTCCAAGATAGTAACTTTTGCAGATGATACTGCCATAAACTTTGTTGCTGACACCTGGTCAGAACTTGAGCACTTTGCACAGTCTGGTTTCAACAAAATCCTAAATTGGCTCTATTCCCACTCACTAACTCTCAACACCTCCAAAACTAACTTCATTAGCTATTCAATTAGTCCCGCCACCCAACCAAGATTTCCTGTATCTATTAAAGCCCACAAATACAGGTGTCTACAAGGAAATGCCTCTTGCCTCTGCCCATCCCTAAATGTAGTCGATCATATCAAATACTTAGGCGTATATATAGACAAAAACCTTAAATTTAAAACTCAAATTAATCAACTTACCAGTAGAGTCCACAAGTTAATTTATATATTTAAAACCCTCCGAAATATTGCGAATCCAAATATTATACGTGTAGTTTACTATTCCTTGTAAACTACAAACTCACAAATACGCACATCATTTGCGAGTGGATTCTTTAACTACTTAGGCCCAGCTCTGTACAATAAATTTAAAAAAAACTGCATGATCTACGGATTGTCTTTCTTTAAGTGTAAAAAGATTTTACGTTTATTTCTTCTAAATAAAAGCTATGACGTAACAGAAAAATATCTCAGTAGGTGACAGTGTCAGATCAAATATTACTTCACACGACTGCAATCAAATCAAACACACACTCTCTTTCACTCTATCACACACAGAGATAGAGAGAGATACCCTCACACAAAGACACACACACAGAGAGACACACCCTCACACACACACATAGAGAGAGAGAGAGAGAGAGAGAGAGAGAGAGAGAGAGAGAGAGACACCCTCACACAAAGACACACATACAGAGAGACACACCCTCACACACTCACACACGCACGCCGCTTACACTTATACAATCACTCTCTCACACACACACACACACACGCGCGCGCAATTCAATTATAATCATTGTTGTAGTATTAAAAAAAAAATAACATATTTAATTGTACTAGTTTATTGTAACTTTTTGTAAGGGACAGGGACAGCTATTCCTTAATACAGGTTATTCTATAACCTAGCTGGGCGAGCTGAACTTCACCCACCAGATTGTGTTTGACATGGTACAAACTTATATGAATAACCTTATGTATGCCTCATGTACTACAATCTCCTTTTTATGAAATAAAGTTATTATTATTATTATATTTTCGCATATAACATTATTTACTCATAACAGCTTACGCATAATGTTTTAAGCATAATTTCTCTTATCATAATAATGATTAAGCATAACATTCTAAAGCATAAATTTGGGTCTACCCTTTATAGCAGAACTTTTTATGTCATAATATTGTTTTGCATAACAGCGGATAGCATAAACTTCATTTCGCAGAAAATCGTTAGGCAGACAATCATTTATCATACATTCAAAATTCATAATTTTGTAAGTCAGAATCATCTTTAGGCATAAATTTCATATCCATAATAATTAAAAAGTAGAACCATCATATCGCAGAAAGTTCACAGTTAGAATCGTCTTTTGGCATACATTTCATATCGATAGTCATTAAAAGGCAGAACTATCATATCTCAGAAAGTTTAGAATTAGAATCATCTTTTGGCATATATTTCATATCCATAATCATTACAGAAAATTCATTCATTCATTCACCATGCATGCAGCATGCAAACAAGCATACACAATGCATGCAGCAATCATGCAGCATGCAAGCAAGCATGCAGCATGCAAGCGAGCATGCAAACAAGCATACACCAGGCATGCAGCAAGCATGCAGCACGCAAGCAAGCATGCAGCATGCAAGCGAGCATGCAAATACTCAATACTCAATTGTTTATTGCATTCCACAATGTAGGCAAACATGCAAACAAGCATACACCATGCATGCAGCAAGCATGCAGCATGCAAGCTGCATGCAAGCGAGCATTCAAACATGCAAACAAGCATACACCATGCATGCAGCAAGCATGCAGCATGCAAGCAAGCATGCAGCATGCAAGCGAGCATGCAAACATGCAAGCAAGTATACCATGCATGCAGTAAGCATGCAGCATGCAAGCAAGCATGCAAGCAAGCATGCAAGCAAGCATGCAAGCAAGCATGCAAGCATGCAACATGCAACAGGCATGGTTTCTGTCACGGCTCCGGCGCTGCGGGGCTCCGGCGGTCCCACGCGAGCTTATCGTCGCAGATGGTTTTAAGGCTCACCGCATTAATACCACCTGCTCCTCAGCTCGCGGGCCGCCTCGCCCCTCCGCGCCTACGCGGGCTTAAATTACACTCTAGGGGTAGGGCAGACAAGACTACGTAGAGTCGGTTTTGCAGCGATTCGTTTCTGTCACTAACTTTTGTAGCACGACATATTATTGACTTTTCACGACAATGTTTTAATTTAAGGTTAAAAATGCTATTGTATAGAAATGTCAATATGCCTAATAAAATTATTCCAAACGAAATTCTGCCATTTTCATAAGTATGCGAAGTGAACGTTATGCTAAACGAAATTATGCGAAATTTTAACTTTGCCAAAGGTAATTATGCCAAATAAAATTCTGCTATCTTAAAACTATGCCATTGTAAATTCGGACATATAAACATTCGGCCAAACAATAATTATATTAAATCATTTTTATGCCTTAAAAATATTCGTTTAAAGAAGATTATGCCAAGTGTGTTATGCCAAATAAATTTCGGAGCATCAAGATTCTGCCAGATAGAGGGAACCCCATAAATTTATTTACGCATAATGATATTAAAATATATTTATAAAGGCATAACAAGTAAGCATAATAATTAACTCCTAAAATGTTAGACACTAATACACGTTTTTATACAATATTGCTCTAATAAAATTTGTAGGCACTTTACATTGTAGGTAGAACAAATAATTTCATTTTTCTTAGTGGACGGTGTCATAAAACTATTGTGTCACTAAGTGTATTATTGCAAAGTTGTAATTTAATCCTTTAAAAAAATTCAAAATTCTGTAATGAATAAGTATGTAAATATCAGAAAACATCATACTGTTATAACCCAAACCACAACACACAACACCAACAATAGAGGGGATCTGGCTCGGCGGCCGCTGCCGCGGCACGCTCGCTTTGCTCGCTCGCCTTGGCGCGTTAATGGTCATTTTTCTAACCTAACCTAAGCCATATGATTCCATAACAGTAGTATATATCAGGAAACATCATGCTGTTATAACCTCATCTAACCCAAATGATTCACCAACAATAGAGGGGATCTGGCTCGGTGGCCGCTGCCGCGGCACGCTCGCTTCGCTCGCTCGCCTTCGCACGTTAATGGTCACTGTTCCAACCTAACCGAACCCATATGATTCAATAACATTATTAAATATCTGGAAACATCATACCTAATAATTGTATGCCTAAATACTACTATGCTAATAGTCATTAGGCCTAGTAACATTATGCGTATTAAATTTAGTCCAAAACAAATTAGCCTTCAAGATAATTATGCCAACATAAACTGTATGCCAAAAAAAAAAATAAGGCAAAGAATTATTATGGCAAAACAAATTACACCAAAATCGTTATGTCAAAGTATATTAGGAAAAAGAATATTATGCGAAAAGAAGGGATCCCGATAAAGTGTAGTCTATAAAAATCAAAGTTTGACTTTGGTGCAGCATGGTACGGGATTCCATACATCCATGAGCATTGTCCTTTGTCAAGTGCCCTTGTCATAAACGTTGGTTAAATGTAAATTATTTGAATATGGAAATCGGCTGTCGGGGAAGTTTCCTTTGTTTTGTTAGTTTGTCTATGGTGGAAAACTTAGAAGGATTCAGAGTTTGTACATACATGGTTTATATTGCGTGTTCTGTTGTGGTTATTGTTTACTATACGTTGAACTACGGACTGTGAAACCAACTTGATCTATAATTATTGCGCTACGGTTGCTACACATGGACACTTAAAGTTTAGCCTGGCCATAACCTGTAACCAGGGTTTGAAATACCGGTATTTTGAAACAAATTAGTTCGGTTCGGTTAGTTGGTTCGGTTCGGTTCAGGTACTAGTAAGTCCGTCCGTCCTCGTACTGATATGAGATGTGTGCTCTGCGCTGTGATTTGTAACTGAACCTGAAAACTAAAATAAAAATGTTATTCCATGAAATATGACATTAACAGGTGCATGTATAAATTACTCTAGTCATTATACTCAATTATATTAGAGTGCTATCATTTAAATAGGAGGGTTCCCTATCCATTTGCATAAAATTTTAAGACCTAATATAACTTGGCATACTTTTGTTTGTCCTAATTATATTTTCGCATAAATTATTTACGCATAACAGCTTACGCATAATTTTTTTACGCATAATTTCTCTAACCATAATAATGATTAAGCATAACATTCTAAAGCATAACTTTATTAAGCATAACATTCTAAAGCATAACTTTATTAAGCATAACAATAATAATAAGGCGTAGTCGACGGAGCCCCGCTTCGCGGGGCCCCTATTTCTGTCTGCAGGGTTTAAAGGAACCTAACACGAAGGGGATGACGGGGGCTCGTTCGCTCGCTCCGCTCGCTCACTTGAGCCCCCGTCATCCCCTTCGAACCTAACCTGTCCGAGTCGGGGTGCCCCAATTCCCGAGCTCGCTTCGCTCGCTCTTGCATCCTAAGTTCTCATTGCCTTTTTACTAAATCGAGATGTGTTAGACCTTGGGGCACCCCGACTCTTGGAAAAAGTGATACAGAATCGAGTGAAAATATTTACGTAAAAATAACTCAAATTTGTTTCCGTTATTTCTATTAATTGTATGCCCAAATATTATTATGCTAATAATCATTAGGCCTAGTAACGTTATGCGAATCAAATTTATGCCAAAATAAATTAGTCTTTAAGATGATTATGCCAACATAAAATGTATGCCTAAAAAAATTATGCTGAAGTATTATTATGCCAAAACAAATTGTGCCAAAATCGTTATGCCGAAGTATATTAGGACAAAGAACATTATGCGAAAAGAAGGGATCCCAAATAGGAGTCCATTAGAAGGTCTCGCTGTGCTTGGGCGTCATTACCTTAGGGTAATGAGAGACAAACATAGCGAGACCTTCTAAAAAAAAAAAAATGTTATAACCTTAACTGAATAAGGGTTAGCCCTTATTCCAGTTAAGGTTATAACAACTTATTTTAGTAAACTTATATAAGTTTACTAAAATAAGTTGTTATAACAATGAATTATTATAGATACTTGTTTATAGGTATATACCTATAAACAAGTATCTATAATAATTCATCATCATCGAGCATAGGCCTCTGTTTTCTTGTGCCAATCCCCACGCTCCTGTGCCAGCCTCATGCAGGTTCTACCCGCGATGGTAACAATATCGTCCACCCTTCTCGCCGCCGGACGACCAACCCTTCGTCTTCCAGTCCTTCCCCGTTGTTCTCGTGGTCGCAAGTGCGACTGCTGAACGTGAGGTCCTGGGTTCGATTCCCAGGTTTGGCAAAGTGTAATTTTATTTTTCCATTAGTACCTAATTTCTTAGTAACAGCCCGGAGTTTGGAAGTTGGCGTTGTGTTACCTCCGTACCTACGTTAAGACACACCCCGAAGGCACGTTAAGTCATTGGCTGCACCTGATCTCCCTTGGATCTTGTCGGATTGCCGTCCCATCGGAATATGAGAGTGTGGAAAGAGAGAGTGTCCCTGTGTCTGCGCACACACTTGCGCACTATAATATCTCCCTCGCCGAGGGCTGGGACTGGGAAGGACTTATTCTCCTTGGACGCCACTAACTATCATTAGTCTACATTTTAATTCTTGCGAATCTGGATTAAAATCTGAAAACCGAATACAAGTACCTACTTTAGTTTCAATCGTTTTCAATTTCAGCAGAAAAAGATGTCGGGGCGTTGGAGACAAAGATATAAATTGGGATTTACAAAACCCTATTTTATCTCTCACAACATCCAACCCCTAGTATGTGTGTTAAACTGCGGGAGAAAAATATTATTTAGAAAGTTCTTTTTATTATTGTTGATGTTGAGGTAATACTTGGCGTTACATTTTTTTGCATTTTTTTCTTCCAAACTAAGAATAGACATAGACATTTTAAAGTATAGTATATAAGATATATCTATAGACACAACTGTAAACAAAAGTCAGATTTACTCGTGGTCTTTTGGTCCCTTTAAACACGAAGCTCAATTCAAAGAATTAATGAAACCCCACATATACACAAGTACGATTGTTATAGCCACAGATAAGCCGCCGGTTAACCCCGCCATCGCTGCCGTACGGAACCCTTTACCCTAGCCAGCTGTGGCCACGGAGGAGTTAGAAATGGAGTCTTAATATGTAACAATAACCCCGACTGTCATCTGTACATAGAGTGTGTTAGATATTTCATTTTGATATAATTATATTATTAGAATATTATCTGTTGGATAATGGCATCTGTCACATTTAAGAAGCTTGGGACCAACGTAGAAGTACCTAATTGGACTAGATATTGTGTTTATAAAAAAATAACTGTATTAACTTGTAAAAACACTTGAATGTATTACTATAAATGATTAAGTAATATTTGATTAAACTTGTAGTATATCTTAGATTTTGTATTGCTATTTTAATAATACTGCCAGTTGATGTTGATATACATGCTTTTTGATGATGTCTAAGAATTACGAATCAACTCCTATTAAATTGATTACCTAATTACTTTATAATCTTTTAAAACGGTTTCACTACATAAGATTTGTTTATTACTACCTGTGTTAGAAGATATTAAGCCAAAATATATGATGATCTGTGACTGGTTCAAAATGGCGGTAAATGTTTGAAGTAACAGACGTTGGTAGTACATATAAAGGAGCGACTGTCTATCGGCTCTCCACAATCCAGTTACTTGTAGGTTGTAGGTAAACATTTTGCTTAAATGTTAAAGTCATGTTGTATTGATAAAACGTAATTTTCCGATTTTGGCGACGCGCCAAAATAATTTGTAGTGTTGCACGAACTCTGTAGAGCCGTGTTTGTCGTCTGCCCGAAACACGCTGTGTGGATTAAAAAAAGTAGGAATTCAGAAGCACCAAAGAGGTTGCAAAGAATCTTTAAATCGGACACTTTAAATGTATGATAATAATTATGGTCAAAAAATCAGATTGTTTTTAACATTTCTGTTTTTGTAAACACAATATTCTTGTACCACCTACCTATTTAGTTGTAAGGAAGTCCAATTAGCATGCTTTTGGAACGGAGTATGTTCAACTCACAATCAAATATTGATACATATCAATATCTTACACAGTGGCACCTGGCGCTCCATTTACTCACCTACTTCCTCCGTTACATCTGTAGACCTTTCTCTGGTAACGTTTTCCTCTAACATTGTGATAAGGAAACACACACCCACGTGTAGGACGTGACGCACAGGTCTCCTACAAAACATTTTAACCTTTTTATTGTTACAAAAAGCTCACGAATTTTTTTTTGGTAAAATGATACTGAGTTAGAAAAAGACACAATGTAACGCTACGATGTTATGTGTCATCCCCATCATTCTCCTGCTCTTATCCCAATTTGTTTGTGGTCGGCGCAACATGTCTTTTTTTTACATACTTCTCTATCAGTCGTCATCTCGGTAGTCACCCCCTTTCTTACCATATAATCTTTCACACAGTCCATCCATCGTTTCTTTGGTCTTCCCCTACTCTTATAGCCATCGACATTCATACTCAAAACTTTCCTCACGACATTTTCCTCATTTCTCCGTAACACATGCCCATACCATGACAACTGATTTCCACACAACTTTTCAGTTACCGGTGCCACTTTCAGACTACCTCTTATGTGCTCATTTCTTATTCTTTCCACTCGCGTAACACTACACATCTCTCTCGGCATTCTTATCTCAGCTGCATGTAATTGCCTTTCATTCATCCCATTTGTGGCACAACATTCTGATCCATACAAGACAGCAGCTCTAACCATATTGTTTTATATATCTTCACCTTAATTAACTTAGTAGTAAGTACTAGTTTATGTGTCATATGACCGAGTTTAAGTTAACAGAGCAACTATAGCATCACAACCCGTATACGACGAAATGTTAGGCAGAGTTCTATGGCTGGAACACTTGTAGGTAAGTCACTTGGAAGTGAGCTGTCATGCCTGTCATTCCACCTGGTGCTAGGGGTTAACACTATTGACAGCTCACATCAAGCTCACTTCACCTAAGTTTTCACGGTGAGAATTGTGAACAATAGGTCAGCTGATCACTCAAGTGTTTGGTTCATTGCTAGGCAACGGGAGACTGGCGCATTTGTCGAGAACCAAAATTGATGACGATTCGACGAAAACTAATCAAGCGTCAGCCTCAAGCCTGAAGACTTTTATGGCAGAAATTCGTATACATGTGATGAGAGAGACCTAAGTTCGTTTTTATTACCTACAGGCAATTGTGCTGGGATATTACGTATAAATATTGTGTATGTGTTTATATTATCACTAGCAGTGCCTCGTGGTTTTACCCACATAAGTGTCGATCCCGTGGGAATCGGGATAATATGTGTTATTCTAATCTATAAGCTATATTACTGTAAAGTTTCATCAAAATCCGTTCGGTAATTTTTGCGTGAAAGAGTAACAAACATCCATCCATCCATCCTCACAAACTTTCGCGTTTAGAAGTAGATATTAAATCAGTGCTAGAATTACAATCTCTGAAGTTTTTCGGTCAGGAATATCATCTTCGAGGTTTTCAACTACGATCAGGTTATTCCTATCGTACGCCTCCAGTCTTCACCAAAAAATTAACTTCAAGTTAACACTTATTCCTAAATTATAAAACGCTCATAATTTATTGTCTTTTCCACTAAAGCTGCTGTTTTACCAGTGAGATGCTTCCGTTTTCCATAACTCGTCGTTTATTTTCTCTGCACTCCAAGTCTTATACATAATGAATTTATGTCTTTATTAAAACAGTTTAAAACCTATTACAGAAATTAAAGACACAGTTTGTATATACACATAAACTATAGTAAAATCATCAAGTACTAGTTCTGACATGCCGACAAAATCTTCGTCCATTCGGTGATTGACGCAAAAGTAAACGTAAACAAAACAATGGCGATTTGTAGACGTTGAACTGTGCGGTCACCTATACCTACGAGCTTACAAGTTTTAACCCCTTTGAAAAGGTCATAGGTTCTTATAAAGTAACAAGTAAGTACATAAAGACATTTCACCTTTCTCCAAGACCTCATAATCAAAGCGGAACTGACCTTCTGCATTCATCGCCTGATACATCGCTGATCTATAGTGCTTACTCCACGTGGCTGAATTCAGTCATGTTTTTAGGAAGAGAAGTGATATTTAGACATTTTTTGTACACACCAAGCGCTAGGACAGTCCGCGAAATTACAAATAACAAAAATCTATATGCAGGTCAGTGTCGGGTTGTATGTTGAACAAAATATGATTCACGACCGTAACAAGTATGTAGGTATTTACAGAATTATCATACTATCACAATCGACAACAATGAATCGCAATCGTCATTCTTATTATTATTACAATCATCAATACAACCCTCTTTTTTTTTTTTTTTTTTTTTTGAGGATGGGAAATCATCAAATGACTCCTCCCGCTCTGGGTGGAGCAGGAGGGAGTGTCAGACTCTTACTGACTAAAACCCACCCGTGTTCCTTCCTTAGCCCTTTATGTTCCAGGGCAGCGGTAACCCTTTCGGACAATCCCGCTACCCAATACAACCCTCTAAGTTCATAATTATAATATAACCCTATTAACCTAATAATTTAACCCTATTAACTGTTATTTCTAGAAATAGTTCTAGAAATAACAGTTAATAGCTGTTATTTCTAGAAATAGTTCTAGAAATAACAGTTAATAGGGTTAAATTAACTTAGAGGGTTGTATATGTATTGATGATTTTAATGATTATAATTCTGTAACCACGTACTTGTTACGGCGCTTGACGCAAGTCGCGTCGCTCGAAGCTGGTGTTTACGCGGCCTTATGTCGTAGAGTTCATCGCAGGTCGGAACTGTCACCATTAGTCGAAGTGGGTCGAGTGACCTGTCTGCGTCACTTGGAACCCCGTGTCATGCTCTGATTAGCAGAATGCTTATCAATACTTCGTACAATAGAAGCGAGTCGGGAATTGGTTCCGTGTTCAATAGGGGTGGTGGTGCGATTGTTCCGGGTGGGCACAGGTTTCTGTTTAATCTGTGGTAAAACATAACATCACGGCTGTAATTGTCGAAGGGTTAGGCAGAGATTTACAAATAGTAGATCCACATTTCGCCAGTTATGTGTAAGTCCCATGTAACAGGGAGCGAGCCTATTGCCATCATCATCATCATCCACAGCCGAGTTCACCCACTGCTGAGCATACGTCTCTCTTGTCTTGTACCAATCCCCGCGCCCCTGTGCCAGCGATCCAGGTTTTGCGCGCGGTGGTAACAGTTTCGTCTGCCCGCCCGTGCCGTGTCGTCTGCCCACCTGCGCCGTGTCGTCTGCCCGCCCGCGCCGTTACTTCGTATTTGCTTAGCGTTCTTTCCGGCTTTCTGCTCGGCTCCTAAGGGTCCTAACATGATGTTCCTGAAGAATAAGGCTATCAAATGAAAAACTATTTTTTCTAATCCGACTGGTGGTTCCAGAGATTAGCGCATTCAAACAGACAAACAAACTCGTCGGCTTTATTATTAGTAGAGGTATAGATTTAAAGCCATATAAAGTCAAATAAATCGGCACCGACCCTTCTTCAGGTTATTTTTTCACAATCCCTATAATCATTTAACAAATCTGTTTCAGTATCAGTAGACCAACATTAAATATTTAAGGCAGGTATCGCATTACCGCCCCGTCCTTTGGAATACCCGAGCCTGAAAAAGATATCAACCAACACCTAAAATAAACTTCACGGCTGACATTTACTGGAAATAATCTTTATTACATCAAAAAGCAATAAAAACCTAACGAATCCTCGAATGAAAGGCAGTAGTACCCAATAAAGTAACCATAAATATGATGAAAGCATCTATTAAAAGGTAGTAATACTGCGGTTTTATACCGTCACCTAATTATCATTTATTAGGGTTCCGTACCCAAAGGGTGCTCACAGGAGTCTGTTACTAAGACTCCGCTGTCAGTCCGTCTGTCGCAGCACGCAGCAAGCAGACACTTGAGTAGTGGTGGCCCAGTGGTAACGGCCCTGACTTACGAGTTGTAGGTTGAGGGTTCGAACCCGGTTAGACGCGATACTTTGTGTAATTTATCTCATCACCACTGCTCTCAAAACGGTTAAGGAAAGCATCGTGAGGTAACCGGCGTGTCGGAGAACCAAAAAAATCGAAGACATGTGACATCTACGAACCCGCACTGGGCCCGCGTGGTGGATTATGGCCTACTCCCTCTCACTGAGAGGAGGTCTGCAATGTGTCCCAGCAGTGTGAACATTACAGGCTGATTATGTACCCAAAGGGTGCCAACGGGACCACATTCTAGGCCTATATCTTTTGAACCGCAATAGGTAGTTATTTGAAATTTTCACAGAATATATACTACTATGGCCGCTTTAACAAAAAATAATAAAAATAAAATAAAGTTAACAATTAAAGGGGGTCCCCACTGATACAAGAAACGTGTTCTTTTTCGGCGTATATATAGCAAATATTGTTAAATACTGTACGGTGAGACGGAACCTTTCGAATCCGACTCGCGTACGGCCGCTTTTTTATTCTATCGCTTTCCTGACATTTACCCCCGTTCTATCTCATTCTCCCGTCATTTATCCGGTTGCCTCATCTTCATTTTTATTCGCTTCGAAACGATCGCTTTAGAAGGAATAAACTATTGTGCGATAGTGTTTTTAATCAAATAGTGGCACTGTTTAGTAGTTTTACTTTACCACCCGCATCGAGAAACTGCAATAAAATTATGGTAATGTATTTTATTATGTTGAAATGGGATGCGTTTTCAATTATTTTAATTAGCTTAGCGTTGGCTAATAATAGTTATGCGATCACAGAGCATGGAATTGCCGCGCAGTGTCTAGAGAAGGCAGTACTTGTACAATTTGTGGCGCTGAAAGTGCGTTGAGTGCATAATTTCTGTTATGTTATCGCTGAACGGTACAACACTTGGTTTCTATGTGTGGAACTTTCGTAGTTTTAAAATAAAATAATAACTTAGTGATTAATAAGAGCAGTTTTTACTTTACCACCCGCGTGGAGACACGTTAATATATGTAATGGCGGTAAAAGTTGTTATATGTTGAGATGAGCGTCGTTTTAATTTGTTTTGAGTTAATCATATTAGCAACGAGATCACAGAGCACGGAGTCACCTCCGAGATGGCAGTGGGTACTAAGTAACTACTTAATTTGTGGTGCTGAATGTGCGTTGAGCGAAGCTGTCGCGGACCGGTCAAAGCCGTCGCTTCTCTGCGTCGTGTGTGAAAAAATAAAAGTTTGAACATGTTGTGCATTGCATAAATAAACCCTAAAAGGGTAGACCTTGTAGTTTGGAAGCACATACTAACGTATGTGTAGTGTGGATTCAAAACTATTTGTAACCCAAATCGTTTAGAAGTAGTGAAGCATTCAGGACAAATGAGGCGCCAGTCGATTAGTGCGGGCTGCGCAACTGAACATGTTCGTAGGGCCTGAGATTGATACATTTTAGGTAACCTTTTTAGGGTTCCGTAGCCAAATGGCAAAAAACGGAACCCTTATGGATTCGTCATGTCTGTCTGTCTGTCTGTCCGTCCGTATGTCATAGCCACTTTTTTCCGAAACTATAAGAACTATACTGTTGAAACTTGGTAAGTAGATGTATTCTGTGAACCGCATTAAGATTTTCACACAAAAATAGAAAAAGAACAATAAATTTTGGGGGTTCCCCATACTAGAACTGAAATTCAATTTTTTTTTTTTCATCAAACCCATACGTGTGGGATATCTATGGTTAGGTCTTCAAAAATGATATTGAGATTTCTAATATCATTTTTTTTTCTAAACTGAATAGTTTGCGCGAGAGACACTTCCAAAGTGGTAAAATGTGTGTCATTCTCTTATTTTAGAAGTTACAGGGGGGGGGGCCTGTAACTTCTAAAATAAGAGAATGATAAAACTAAAAAAAAATATATGATGTACATTACCACGTAAACTTCCACCGAAAATTGGTTTGAACGAGATCTAGTAAGTAGTTTTTTCAGTACGTCATAAATCGTAAACCGCAATTTACCTTTCATTCAATCAACTCAACGGAGCCCTTCATGGGCGAGCCCGACTCGCACTTGGCGGCTTTTTTTTATATATTCTAGCCTTTTCTTCGGATTATTTTACTCTTTGTTACGACTTTCGAATAATAAAGCTGGATATAAGATGTGTGTGAAAAAATATTTTAGGATGGAGTGAGCGTCAGCGACCGCGACTTACGAGTTGTAGGTCACAGGTTTGAACCCTGACAGGCGCTTTACTTTGTGTTAATTACTTCATCAATAGTGAACCCTCGAAACGGTGAAAGAAAATATTGTGAGGAAAATGCCATGTCCTAGAACCAAAAATTCGAAAACATGTGACATCTACCAACCCGCACTGGGCCCGCGTGGTGGATTACAGCCCACTCCCTCTCACAGAGAGGAAGCCTGTGTCCCAGCAGTGGGAACATTACGGGGTATATTATACAATCATGTTTGGATTGATTATATATGTTGCCACCCGGCTATGCTTAATCGTGCCGACACAAACTAGTGTGTAACACGCCTTAGCAATCGTCTTCCAAAATTAAACTTGGCAACACTGAGGAGCCAGTAGGTACTACTCGTATGTCTCTTTGGATTGCTCACTTGTAATTATTGCTCAAGTATCGTATTCGGCAGTTGTCACTGGGGGTCGGGGGGGCCATAAAGAGCTCTTTTAATTGCACGCGTAAGAGCCCTTCTGTGTATCACTGAAGAGCTCTTTCGCGAATGTTTGATTGCGTTTATGACAACTTAGGGCAATAAAAAATATAAAGGGAAAGGCATATGATAGGCAATTTAAATTAGATGACGAAACTTAAAAAAAAATGCCTTCCAAGGGGTTTGTGTTACCTAGTCGCTCCATATAAAATACTGGTATTCAGCTGCAAACGGACTAACCAATCATTGTAGCATGGTATTACCTGCTCTCGCAGCGTGTGGTCGCCGCTACCGCCACCACCAGTCTGTTGTTGTTACCGCCACCACCAGTCTGTTGTTGTTACCGCCACCACCAGTCTGTTGTTGTTACCGCCACCACCAGTCTGTTGTTGTTACCGCCACCACCAGTCTGTTGTTGTTACCGCCACCACCAGCCTGTTGTTGTTACCGCCACCACCAGCCTGTTGTTGTCCCCCTACAGGATAAAGGCCTCGTCTCACACAGAGAAGGCACGAGCATTGATCACCACGATTGATTAAGACGGGTTGGCCATTTTAGACACATTTAGTTTCGAGGCATGAGGAACAGGGTGTAAAGTTCACTCAACCTCCATAGAAAAGGGATGATCCTCCGACCAGACGGGTGTTGTGTCTGGCGGGCAATTGCCCAACGATTGATGTTGGGAAATTGTATCTATGCTAATTGCGCGGTAAACTCTGCTTGCGAGATGCAGGATTTACGTGACGTCAGTATGACGCGTTATTCGCATGTGACGTTGTAGATACCGCTACAAACTATACGTCCAAGATTCCTCACGATATTTTCCTTTACCGAAGCCAGTGATCCCCAAGATAAATTTAAAAAGTACAAATTAAATTAAATAGTCACATTGCCGCATTTGACCCACTTACATTAACAAATGAAAAAGAAAAACCCATCTCAAAGTTTAGACACATGACCCGAGCACAACAAAACTCCCAAACTTCTTATAAACTATTTCATATACAATTTTATAACGCGTATATTCACACCCCACGTGTCTCCCCGATCCTTGGCAGAGGTCACGACAGGTCATGCCTCGTTCAGTAAGTGGGTCAAGTGACTGTCTGCGTCTGGTCCTCGGCTCAGCTGTCGCGGGAATCAATACCTGTGAGATCAGCGTGTCGAGCTGCGGATGAAACAGTTGAAAAGCGGTGGATGAGTAGTTGGGTTTTGCGTGGTGAAGCGGTAATATCCAAATGGAGGGAGTCTGTGTTGTGATTCCGTGCATTGAACTTTTGACGTGAACCCTGACCTTAGTATTTTGGTCAGTTCAAAATGTAAGTTACAGTTGGCAGGAAAATATCGTTGTGAACAAAACCAGTGATTATACATTTTCAATTTATGTAGTGATCACTAACTAGGTGCACCCCGCGGTTTTGCCCGTATAAGTGTCGGTCCCGTGGGAATAACAGAAAAAAATTATTGCATCTCTTAATCCAGGTTATGGTCTAACCATGTGCCAAATTTCATCCAAATCCGTGCAGCCGTTTGGCGTGAAAGCGTTACAAACACACATACCTACATAAAATCAAATATTTTCTCTTTATAATATTAGTTTAGATTCGTTTAGATATAAGCTTTTCAATAAACAATATTCTTCTCAATTCGTTTGAAGGCAGTAGTAGTAGTAAGTGATAATGCATAATGTAACGTAACAACGTTGCTACAATGTATAATGTAACGTAACAACGTTGCTACAATGTATAATGTAACGTAACAACGTTGCTACAATGTATAATGTAACGTAACAACGTTGCTACAATGTATAATGTAACGTAACAACGTTGCTACAATGTATAATGTAACGTAACAACGTTGCTACAATGTATAATGTAACGTAACAACGTTGCTACAACGTATAATGTAACGTAACACCCTGTAACCATGTTTCTGGCAAAATAAACTATTCTTATCAACTAATTTCCGGTTCCAATAATTCGTTGTTCAATCGTTAGCCTAGTATAGATTCCATAGTACATTCTAACATCTCCTACAGCATTGCAGATCTATTCGGGAAACACGGAAACGAATTGTTTTGGTTCTACAATATTAAAACAGTACCAATTCCTTAAAATGAGAGGCTTGCCGCTAAGTAATAACAGCCACACGGGTCGATCGATCGGTTAAGCTACGCATGCCGCGGTTGTTCCGTAGATGGGTGACCATCTTTACACACCAAGACCGTGCTTCGGAAAGCACGTTAAGCTGTTGGTCCGGCTGTCATTCGTGAATCTTTGACAGTCGTTACGGGTCGTCAGAAGCCGGAAAGTCTGACAACCAGTCTTACCAAGGGGTTTCGTATTACCCAGTAATTGAGTTGTGGAGGTCAGATAAAGTTCGCCTTACCGAATGTCAGAAATCTAGGACCCAACATCGTCTTAAATAAAGAGGTGCTTGAAACAGTAGGCTCGGCAATTTTTCTAGGACTAACAGTAGATGCCAAACTTCAGTGGGGACCTCATATATCAAGTCTAGCAGGAAGGCTCAGTTCGGCTGCCTACGCCGTCAGGAAAGTAAGACAGTACACTGACGTTGATACAGCTCGTTTAGTCTATTTCAGTTATTTTCACAGTGTTATGTCCTACGGTATTCTGCTGTGGGGCAAAGCCGCTGATATACAAAATATATTTGTCCTTCAAAAACGAGCTGTTCGAGCAATTTACCAGCTAGGTGCCCGAGTTTCTCTAAGAGATTTTTTTAAAGATATTGGTATTCTCACGGTTGCATCACAATTCATCTTCGCCAACATCCTATATATTAGGCAAAATTTGCACTTGTACACTAAAAACAGTGATATTCACAGTGTTAACACTAGAAATAAGGACAAACTACGTGCCCCCTTTCACCGGCTTCATAAGGTTCATAACTCATTTGTTGGGCTTGGTATAACCTTTTATAACAAGATACCCTCTTCTTTGCTAGACTTGCCTTTTAATGCGTTTAAAGCTCAAGTAAAATCCAACCTTTGTTCAAAGGCTTACTATTCCATCAACGACTACTTACACGATAAGAATAGTTGGTCGCCCTAATTAACTCAAGACAATGTTCATGTTCTTTCTCCAGAATTAGCTTAGGTACTGACAGGTTACTGTTATTAGTATTAACTCACTTATTTATTTCACATCGATGGTCCTAGTTCATCATCTGTGACTGCAAGTGACAGCTAGGTGACGAACCCAGCAATGCATAAATGTGTTAGCTGTCACGCCCTTTATGCCTGGAGGCTTTTATTTAGGTAGTGAGTTTTTATTTTTATTTTAATTAATTATTTTTTAGCTTGAGTACGTATAGTTTTTATTATATTTGTTGGTATATTGGCGTGGCTAGCTGACATAATATGGCAAATAATTTAAGCTTCTTGTAATGTTCATTACTGAACATAGGTTCCTAGTATTGTATACATGCAACTAACTATATTCTAACTGAACAGACAGCTGTGCTGCTGGGGAGTTTGTTCCGCCACTTCTTCTTCCCAGCGATAGCACTAGGAAGTGGCGAAGGGCGGGCGTTTTTGGGGGACTGTCTTTTGTAATTTTGACGTTCGAAAAGTGCTGATTCTCAGCCTAATTTGAATAAATGACTTTTGATTTTGATTTTGATTTAGATAGGCAGTCGCTTCATGTAAAATACTGGTATTCCGCTGCATCCGGTTAGACTGGAAGCCGACCCCAACATAGTTGGGAAAAGGCAGGCATATGATGAGTACCAACTCCTTATCTGTGCGGGAGCAAAATGTCTTTGGGTAACCAACTAGTGCTGAAATGGTTTATTCTTTAATTAGAATATCAGTATAAAAAAGCTAGATGGAGTCGATATGAAGAAACGGCAAAATAAACTCAAGGGTTTTTTAAAGTCCAGACATAATCTTGGTCAGATCATGTGAGGACCATGTAGATTGTCTGAAGTGGTCTTTTGAGGAAAAAACCACACAGATTTGAGTGCACCTGTCCAGTCAGTGCACGCTTTTGTCAGTAGTCGTGTAGCTCAACTCAAAACTTAAAGAGCTCAACGATTGATCGCAATATCTAAGAGGTTATGGGGTTTATGAGGGCAGCTACAGTGTGGCTCTTATCTCGACGCCCCCTCGACATAATCCCTTAGTCGCCTTTAACGACATCTTGAGGAGACAGGCTGACCTTTTCGTGGATGAAAACTGCTCTTACGTGTGGGTGGTGTGAATAATATGACAGTAGAGGACCTCTCAAGTAGGTGATAATGGAGGAGGCTGTGAGTGTGGGCGCCGTTGGTCTAGTGGCTGAAAACGTGACTGAGCTTATGAGGTGCATAGGTTTGATCCCCAGAGCGGGCAAATTGTTATTAGGTGTTTCAATTAGGAATTCCTATGTAGCACCCGGACGCTGGATTTGTGCCCGGTTCATGGCAATGAGCTCGCCCCATGTTGTGTCATGAGACTGACAAAATGTGGGTGTAGGTACTACACGCTTCTGTCGACCCCTTCGCGGAACAGGCGTGATGTATTTAGAACCGTACCGTAGGACCTCAACACCTAATGTTTATAAACATGACGTTTACAATTTACTCTACTCCAAAGCCCAAATAAAACCTCATAATTGCACAAAATTTTAAACCTACAGCAATTATCTCGCGATTACTGGCAACATTCCAGCGTTTCCCAAAGTGATGATCAATCAGTCGCGTTCGTTGACCTCGCATCGATCGCGCTAACCGGGTCACTCGGCTGAGCGTAGCTCTTCTATAGACGTCACTGTGCAGTTGATGCAGAAATACATATACGAATTATTTTATTTTGTGCATTCTTCTTTTACGTTGTGTCGATGGCACGACAGTGTATTAAAGTTCGATGGCCCAAAACTTCGCCACTTCTACGGCAACGTCGATGTTAACGCAGAGCTGAGATCACTATGGCTGCATTTTTTGAGGCACAGAGGGGAGGATAAGAGGTGGGACATCATTACAGCTACAGCTACACACCCACACCCTGCTGCCGTACCGTCGCGATAGCCCCACTTTGCGAGGTTGTATTTGCATATTCCCATTTTTATTAATATCAAAATGGACACAATACATTTAATCTCGATATTACAATCAATGAAATTTTTTTTTTACTTTAAAATAAAAAGAACTTTTATCAGAACGTATTACATACTAGGTCGACCGGTCTCTGAGAACTGAACCAGTGACTCCAAGCGTGAGGCTAGTTTTGTTATTACCTCACCATGACGCTAATCAAACGGCAAGCCGTTCACAGGACCAATTGAAATAAATAAAATTCCAGAAATAAAAAACATGATTATCTATTTTTTATGATTTATTTATTTTACCATTTATGTACACACACAGAACAGAAAATTATTATTTTATAAGAAATCTCTTCCAGCATACCAGCGATAGGAGAATAGACAGAGAGATGTAGACAGCGTGTGAAAGACAAAAAAGAGACAAAAAACCCTTCTGCTTCTTCGAGTTGTAGTTTTGTTGGTCCTACTGAAGTTTCGTACAGCGTGTCATTGATATGGCGCTGCTGGTTCGGGTCGCCGCGATATTACTTGTTGATATCGTCTAGATACCGAGTTAATTAAACTGCTAAATTGAATGCTCGTCTTGTTAAATGTACATTTAATAACATTTTCTTGTCGCTATTAACAATAGATATTAACAATAAATATTCTTTCATCCTGAGCACTGGTTGCCCAGTAGTATCGGCCCCGGCTGACGAGTTGTATGTAGGTCGTGAGTTCGCACCCTGGTAGGCACTTTACTTTGTGTATGTACCTAAGTCATTTCATCACCACTGCTCTCAAAACGGCGAAGGAAAACATTGTGAGGAAACCGGCATGTGCTAGAACCACCAATTAGAAGACATGTTACATCCACCAACCCGCACTGGGCCCGCGTGGTGGATCATGGCCGTCTCATAGAGTGGATGCCTGTTGTCCAGCCGTGGGAACATTAAAGACTGGCCTTTCATCTAATCTTGTGGCTGATTTACATTAATCCAATAATTAAATCCAGAATAAAGTAATACTGGATCCATGCTAGATCAATTTGTACTCTTTTCAGTCCAGACAGATCCAGTACGTGGTGCTGATTCAGAATAAGGGTTTTTTCGACAAGGAACCACCAAATTCCACTACTTTTAAAACATAAATTATTCCTGACGTTAAAGTTTTTTTTTTTATTCAATTTACAGAAATACATTTCATGTATAATCATTTAATTTCGATCCAGTGTTACTGGTCATCATTATCCCGCCTTTTCCTAACTATGTTGGGTTCGGCTTCCAGTCTGACCGGATGCAGCTGAATACCAGTATATTACATGGAGTGACTGCCTCCCGTGACTATATCCAGTGTTACTGGTAATGCTACATAAACATTACTGGGTCAATGTAAACCAGCCTTTAAAGGATGTTGTGTGCTTTGTACATGACTTCAATTATCTCATTCATTAGCAATCACAAATCCAGGGGACCAGCTTTATAATATAATAGGTTGCGCCCGTAACTTCGGCTTCTACTAAGACATAACCTATACTTATAGAGAAGTCAAATTAATTAACAGTGAGCAAGCATGGCGGTCAACGCTATCAAGGTGGTCCATTCATCTTCCGCATAAGACAAGCGGCCTCTGACCCGCAACGAGCTGGTATCATGCCTACTACTGCTCTTTTAAGTATGTGGTACTGATCTTTTTTACAAAACTGTCATTTCCGCGATAATTTGAATGCCAAAGGCAGGATTGACTATAATAATAAACTCGCTCCGAATATGCTGCCACAGTTTAAATGAGACGCATTCGTAAAACTGGTTTGCGATCACACCAAATGATAATTTATTGAAATCCCCTTTCAAGTAAATATTGCTTCTCGCGCCAAGGTCTCTAACGCAGTTTCTGTTTCTATTCTTCTGAACAAGTTAGAGACCACAGGACTAAGGGAAACGCCGCGTGCCGCTGGATATTAGATTGGACTGGATATGGAGATTAGATTATCTAAATATTAAAGTAATTTAAATATTAAAGACGGCAAAATAATATCATATACCGACGACACAGTGAATATATTTAGCGCTAAGGTAGCGATCTGTTCGAAATCGCTCAACTAGTTTTTAATACTTTGACTAATTAGCTTCAAAGCAATTTACTAACATTGAATGCCGAGAAGACAAAATATATTCACTCCTGCATGCGTAAGCCTCCACCTCTGTTTGATTTCGGTTGGCCTTATAACCTTATTGGCAGAATGTGAGTGTACCTACTATGCCCCTATACTTCTTCGGCATAGTACATAGTTACATACTGTGATCGCCAATCCAACCCACAAGTGTGGTGATTAGTCTGCTACCTCTGTGCAGGTAGCTAAATCCCATACAACCAGTAAAAACATACATTAATAAAGTAACTTCTGCTCACGACTTCATCTGCATGAATTTTTTTGTTTTAACATAAAATATATCCTACAAGCTGCGCCCCGCGGTTTCACCTGCATTTAAAGTCTCGATCCCGTGGGAATATCGGGAAAAAAAGTATAGATGATAGATATCCAATATTCTAATCCAGGTCAGGGCCTATCCATGTGTCAAATTTTATCCAAATCCGTTTAGTCGTTTTAGCGTGAAAGCGTAAAAAACAAACATACATAAATAGATGGCACTCGGCAATACTGTAGCTTCCCATTAGTGAAAGGATTTTCGGAATCAGATCAGTTGTTCCGAAGATTAGCCCCTACATACAAACTCACAAATATATTACCGATTTATAATATTAACTAATATCTGCTTCCGTATATACAGGGTTATTTGTAAAACACCAACAACCTCTTAAGAGGTCATTGTACTCATCATTATGAACAACTTTTACTATAGGACCAAACCTGAAATCGTGAAAAAAAATCAGCTGCTCCCTACATTTTGACGAGTTATTCGAAGATAAATGTAGGGAACAGCTGATTTTTTTTCGCGAAAAAAAATCTTCGTTAAAAGGTGTTCATAATGATGAGTACAATGACCTCTTAAGAGGTTGTTGGTGTTTTACAAATAACCTTGTATATCTTACTACTACTACCTACTCAAACAAATAAGTGATATTATTTTATTAATTAGCAAATCTAGTTTCTATATTCAGGAAATGTAATAAAAACTTTATGTACAACTAAATCTAAGGAAGCATAAGAGTTGCGTTTGTTAATAATAACTAGTTATGATTAATTTCAGGTTATATCTAATGCAGTAAAAGGCTGAATTTTTATGTACAAATCTTTCGAAACATATTAGGGGTTAAAGTATGAAATTGCCGAATTGTACTGAAAAATTGAAATTCGTTTTTTTTTTCTAATTTAACTTATTGATTTAATCAAAATAATTACCATTATTATAAATAATAATAAAAATAAATCGTTTATTTATAAAAAGGGAACACGTTTTACATTAACCTTAACAATTAAAAATAGCGCACAGTTGCTAATTTGCCTGAACTAGGTTGAACCTGTGCTTCAGGCTAAGAAGTGCATAATACTTAATATAATAAATTAACAATGCGTATAACATAAAAACTAAATTAAAACTTAGGTAAATAAAAGTAAAATAGCGTGTTAGCAGTTTTATTTGCAGACAGTAAGTAGGTCTTCTGTCTGTGCATAATTGTTGGTTTGTAAATAATTAAGTATAATTTTTTTACAGTTATTATCTATACATTGCTGCCATCTAATAGGAAGGTCATGTATGCCTCTGCGATAGAACTCTCGTGATCTAGATTCGACAAACTGTGTGAAAGCATTTTGTACTGCCTCCTGAGAAGAAAACTTTGTATCACGTAGAAAATTGTCCAAATCACGAAAAAAATGGTACCTAGTCCGTTGGAGCAAGGTCTGGTGAATACGAAAGGTGACGAATGGTTTCTAATTGCATTTCCTGTAGAGTTAAAACGGTTTCTGGTGCTGTATGAGGTCTCGCGTTATCATGGAGCCATAATGGTGAAGATCGATTCATGAGTCGGGGCTGTTTTACTGCTAGTTTTGCTATCATTTTTCGGAGTTCGGTACAGTAGACATCTGCCGTTATTATTATATTATGACGTGTGTACTCCCGGAAGTACAGGTAGAGGTGTAAATTCCACCTTCAATTAGCTGTTTAAGTACCATGTGACACGGGGCCAGCTTATCCAGCACTCTTTTGAACCCAGCTTCCAGGTTGCTACCCAAATACCCAATAACATAGCACGACTGGGGAACCTAACCTAGTACCTTACCTTTACTTTGTGTAAATTATTTTATCACCACTGCTCTCAAAATGGTGAAAGAAAACATCGTGGGGAAACCGGCATGTCCTAAAACCAAAAATTCGAAGACATGTGACATCTACCAACCCGCACTGGGCCCGCGTGGTGGATTACAGCCCACTCCCTCTCACAGAGAGGAAGCCTGTGTCCCAGCAGTGGGAACGTTATAGGGATGATTATGCTAAACAGGCTAAATCAGGTAAAGATGGAAGGAGCATCTGCTAACTGTGTGTTGCCATTAACCCTGACTTAATCGCAGCACGCAGTGTGCAGATGATGTCTGGTTTAATTAATAAATTACTCACATTGACATTGGACTCACTTTGAAACTTGCATTGTTAATTAATCCGGAAACAAAAGTTTCAGGAAGAAAACTAAAGAAGCGGCCAAGTGGGAGTCGGACTCGTACATGAAGGATTCCGAACCAGCGTACAATATTTAACAGCACATATTTAAATTGATATCTTGTATGAGGATGCCTTTTTTATTTGTAATTTCATTTGTGGCCATAGTACGAGTATACAGTCAACAGCAAAAGTAGATGATCAAAATCAGAAATTCAATACTAATGAACGGAGTTCGCAGCTATATGGCAGCTGTACTAGTGATAAATGTTTGGTCTAATTTAAAATCACATACTTTTCAATCACTTCGACGTCACACAGTTCTGACGCGAACTCCGTTCATTAGTATTGAATTTCTGATTTAGATCATCTACTTTTGCTGTTGACTGTACACACTGTGAAAATGTCAAGTGTCTACCTATTACGGTTCAAAAGATAAGGTCTTGTGACAGATAGACGAACGGACAGCGGAGCCTTAGTAATAGAGTCCCGTTGGCACCCTTGTATAAGGGACCCTAAAAGGCAACACATTTGTTTGTTTTTCTCTCTTTAATTTTGACTACATTTTATGATAATTTTCATTGTTTGTTTCTAACGTCATGAGTGGATGATGCCGAATTAAAAAACCACTTAATATGAACAATTCTAATGCAGGTGCTTAGTGCCATTTTAATTATATCGTGGGCACGTGGAAAGTCATCAACACAACTCTCTAAGATCAAGTAATCCTACGGAATGACTATTTCAGGAAATCTTGACATTTGAGGATTATGCTAACTTAACAAGTTGTATTACTGAATCTAATGATTATCATTCTGTAAATACATATTTCAAGAATCATATTTTAATCAACGAACAACTTAGTACTGACCAGCAAATTGCAAAAAACGTATGAAAATTTGAATTTCGCGGGCTACCTTGGAGCATCCACCTTAATATAACTATATAATTCTTCTGTACGTGTTTGTCACCTAACTTCTAAACGGCTGGACCGATTTGGATGAAATTTTGTGTGTATATTGTAATGTGTTCCTGGATGGTTTGAAAATACAATTGGATTGGATTGTTGGTGGCGCTGCTGTCGGTATATGATGACTGAACCGGGCAGGACGACGTCTGCCGGGTCCGCTAGTATAATTATATAATACTAGCTTCTGCCCGCCGCTTCGCCCGCGTGGATGTCGGAAAGGATAAGAAGTATGTCCTTCCCCAGGATGCCATCTACCTCTTTGGTATCTGCTGGCAGGCAATTTTATCGAAATCCGTTCAGTTGTTTAGGCGTGAAAATGTAGCATACAGACAGAATTTATGATTTTATTGTATACTAGCTTCTGCCCGCGGCTTCGCCCGCATGGATGTCGGAAATTATCCCACGGGAACGTGCTAACAGGATAAGGATCTTCCCAGGATGCCATCTATCTCTACGCCAAATCAGAAGTTCAGTGGTTTAGGCGTGAAAATATAACATACAGTTTCAAGTTCAAATCCTCCCCTTAAAAACTGAATTACCCCTTTTTTCCCGTCAGTTGTAAATTTTCGACAACTTTACATACTTATTATTAATTATTTTCTGTCAAAACTATCAATACTGAGTTTCGAGCTACTCGGACCGCGCATTCAATTTCTTCCACACAAACTTCACACCTCTATATCCCCCTTTAAGGGGTAGTTTTGAAAAACTTATAATGATAAACTTTATTACTTACTTAGGCGAGTATTCTTGAAAAGTTTCAAGTTTATTAACCTAATGAAGAAGATTTTTCATATAAACTGTATCCCCGCTTTTCACCCCCACAGGGGTGGAATTAAAAAAAATCGTTTGAGATGTATTCATAACTTGACTCAAAGATTATTTATACAAATTTTCGAGTTAATCAAGCCATGCAGTAAAATCCTCCCCTGAAAAATTGACTACCCCATTTCAGCCCGTCAGGGGTAGATTTTCAAAAAACTTTGATACATATTATTCTTTACTTTCAATATTAGGTATAAATACTGAGTTTCGAGTAAATCGGACTGCGCGCTAAAATTCTTCCATACAAACTTTGAAACCCCCTAATCCCTTATTAGGGGGTAGTTTAGAAGAAAAAAAAACTGACAATCTTCATAATTTATTTAGATAAGTATTCATGCCAAGTTTCAAGTTTATTAAGTCAAGGAATAAGATTTTTCATACAAACGAATTTCCCCCTTTTCACCCTCTTAGGGATGGAATTTCGAAAAATCCTTTCTTAGTGGATGCCTACTCGCTTCACGAAGAACACATCCTCCAAATTTCATGTCTCTAGGACCAGCGGTTTAGGCTGTGCGTTGATCTATCAGTCAGTCAGGACTTTGAATTTTATATGTATAGATTAGAGCACTTTGCCCGCGACTTCATCCGCATGTACTTAACCCTTAATATTTCGAAGATGTATGTTTACGATCTTTATCATTTATTTATTTAATTCGGGTTAATTTTAAAGTTTACAGATCAAATGAATAAGATTTTTGAAATAAACCTTGCGTCCCCTTTTACCACGACCGGCTCTGTTTTTAAAAAAGCGTTTGGTACGTTTCCATTGTAGACTTAAAGATTATTTTTACCCATTTTCGAGTTAATGGAAGCAAGCAGTAAAATCCACCCCTTAAACTTTATTGTCCTTTTCCACCCCGGTAAGAGACGATTTTTGAAAAACCCTTAAGTATTACTACAGAGTACGAGTACCGCATTCAAATTATTCCACACAAACTTTAACACCCCTATATCCCCCTTTGTGGGGTAGTTTTGAAAAACTTATATTGATAAACTTTATTTCTTACTTAGGCAAGTATTCATGCCAAGTTTCAAGTTTATTAACTGAATGAATAAGATTTTTCATATAAACTGTATCCCCGCTTTTCATCCCCACATGGAATTTTGAAAAATCGTTTGGGATGTATTCATAACTTGATTAAAAGATTATTTATACTAATTTTCGAGTTAATCAAGCCGCGCATTATAGTCCTCCCCTGTAAAATAAACTACCCCTTTTTAACCCGTTAGGGGTAGATTTTCGAAAAACCCTGATACATTTTATTCTTCACTTTTGATTATAGGTATAAATACTGAGTTTCGGGTTAATAGCACCGCGCGCTAAAATTCTTCCATACAAACTTTGAAACCCCCCCAACCCCATACGATTTGTTAACTTTGACATTTGAGATAGGCAACTAAAGTTAAAACGAACGCACTGGCAGTAAACAAAAAGTAATAAATACTACTGAGTAATTTAATTGTATTGTGACAAGGAGTTCACACTTTTTTTATTTACGTGGGTACGTGGGTAGATTTGCTAGTTGTGATTTCTTAGAGTACGCACACACATTAGTTAGTAGGTAGTTAAAATAATATTTTGCTTTAACTACTAATGTGTGTGCCATTAGTAGTTAAAGCAAAATATTATTTTACTAAGATACAATATTTTAAGTCTAAGGGTCGTAGTTCACTGATTACCTACTTTACTTCAATAAATTGTTTTTTATGAGAAAATAAACTGTTTTGACTAGAACTTTTTTTCTTTTTTTTTTTAGTACATACAATTATAACGAATAAACATTTCGAAATCACTTATAAAACATTTTTATTTTAACCCCGTATTTACAATAGCAATATAATAATGAAAATAAAATAATTATTATATTATGATTCTTGTTTATTAATCTATAAAAAACGAATAACAAAATAACCGATAAAAGTTATTGTTGGAAAAGAAAAATAAAAGTCCCAACCCGAGATTGGAACCCAGACCTATGCGTTCAATAATCCAATACGTAAGACTACCAGCTATCGGCACTTGATGTAATGAGTTCAATTTTTGCAATGGTATGAACCAACCAAGATCATACGTAATTACTTAGCCTGTGTGCAAAAGCGACGGTATGTTTTTTTGTTTCGTTCGGCACCAGCAGATGTGCGAATTATGAGGTGAGCGTTCTGTGTTGATACATCAATTTATGCACACAGACGTAGGTAGGTACGGCCTTTACCGCGCGTTCACAGCAATACAGTCCTTTAGGTGATACTACATTAATGACCGCGACCGTACCTATACTTATCAAAACAATTTATTTTTTAACAATTTAATCGAAAATTATTTTTCCACTGTATCTAATACCGCCAAGGCTACAGTTGAAAACAATCTACTTTTAATAAAAGACAAGAAAACGCACAACATCAGTATTATACCTACTTGATTAAAAATGTGATCCTAAAAAAATATACCAAGGCTTGTGATTATTTTATTCCATAAAGTTTAATTTTCATGTAAAGCTAGCCTATTTTTCAATTGATTTTCAGGTAATCGTTCTTTCGGGCAAATGTTCTTCGGTCAGTCATTCCTCAGACCAACGCATACGCATTCGAATTGCGTAGCACACTTTCAATCACAATCCAAGGCTTTTCCTAATCCATTACTTTATAGGTTACATTCGAAGATATTATTGACTTCTGTGGTTTCTGCTGAAAGTGTTTGAAATGTTTGTAAGCCTCTTTTACTAACACGTAATCTGTAGCAATAATATCATTATGGATACTTCAGTTTTGGTTGACTTTATCAAAAATTTATATAATTAAATGATCAAAATTCAAAACTGCAGAGCAACATTAGCACTTCATTATTACATTGGTACTTGTTATTTTGCTATTTAAGACGCTGGTAAAAAACATCATGAATTCTGTCTGTTTTTTAAAGATGACCTTGGTTTTATTTTCTTTGATAAATAAATAGTTGTGACTTTGTAGTTTTAACTAGTGGGTATAGCCCATGTTATTCTAATAAGGGCTAATTCTTCAATCGACAGACAATTTATATTCGTGGAATAAAATTGACGTCGACAGTTTTTGTATGGAAGAACTGTCAAAAATTCCTCGGATAAAATTATCTGGTATTGGAAAAATCAGCCCATAAGAAAGTAAGAAAAAGTATTTATTGTGACTCGTACAGGAAGATCACAAACCAAACTAAACAAAATTATAAACAAAAAACAAAATTATATGAAAAGTAAGTAACAAAAAGACAGTGATTCTTAACATTGAGAAAAAAAAAACCATAAACACCCAGACACGCGTCACAATCAGGTTTCCGTACTAACTATATAGATTAGTTGATTCGCGGAGGTTCTCAGTTGATAGCATGTCTTCGAAACGGTTCAACACGTTTAACGTCCTGCTGATATCCTTGGCAATAGTCGCGGTCGGGTACATCGTTCGGACGCCATGGCTGCCCATACGTAGGGAGACTAAGACCTCCCTGGGGTATCACAAAGACTCCCTCATGAATTTCACGGAACTAACGGAGAAATATGGATATATTTCTGAAGAACATAAAGTTATCACGGACGATGGATATGTCCTCACCATGTTCAGGATAGCGAAGGCAAGGAACTGTCATCACAAGAAGAGATCACCCCCAGTGTTGCTGATGCATGGATTACTGCAGAGCTCCGATTCCTGGATAGATTCCGGCCCAAATGCTGGACTTGCCTACCTCATCTCTGATGCGTGCTACGACCTCTGGCTGGGCAACGTCAGAGGGAACTACTACTCGCGAGGACACGTTCACCTGAACCCTGACAAAGATGCTGCGTACTGGAAGTTCTACATCGAAGAAATCGGGATCTACGATGTGCCAGCAATGATCGACTATGTCCTGGATTATACGGGATATGAGAAGCTGAACTACATCGGCTTCTCTCAAGGGACCGGGACGTTCTTAGTGATGTGTTCGGAAAAGCCAGGATACTGTGACAAAGCCCAACTAGTGATCTCCATGGCGCCAGCAGCCAGACATATAAACACAAAATCGAGGATATTTAGAACTGTGACACAGACCTTCGAGAGAATGGAAGGTGCGTTATCAATAAACGGCGTCCAAGAAGTGTTTTCGCAGGGTTCGTTCAGTCAAGAGTTCGCCGCGTTCTTTTGCCAGCTGTCAGATTTTACTGAGACGCTCTGTGAGATGATCATCAACGAGTTCGACCACGTAGACTCGCCACACTCAGGGTCCATCAGCAACGAGACTACGAGGGTACTCTTCGGGCACTTTCCTGCGGGAACGTCCGTGCACAACATGGCACGGTACGGACAGAGCATAAAGAGTAGGAGATTCGAGAAGTTTAACTATGGAAAGGAGCAGAACCTATTGTTATACGGGAGTGAACAGCCTCCGCAATACAACCTCAGTGCGACAACAGTGCCAATTTTGTGCATTTATGGGAAGAATGACGGGTTAGTGGACACAAAAGATGTGGAGTGGTTGATGTCAAAACTCCCGAACGTGTTAGAATCAGTGATGGTCGAGGATCCTCTATGGAACCACATGGATGTTACCTATAGTCAATACACCAGTTTTATGATTTTCCCTAAGATTAACGAGTATTTATTAAAATATACGAGTGCGTAGCTGTGATTTTGTGTTTGATTGGAAACGTTACCGAGTAATTAATTATCAATATGTCAAGTGCAGAAAGTAGGTATTAAAGTGGTTTTGTTATTAACGTTTTAACCTTGATTTTCTAATTTATTTTTGAACGTTTGGAATGTTCTTTTTGTTTCCGTTTCGAATCGGAAATGTTGATACAGGTACCTATAATATTTGAACAAAGTGCAATGCCCTGATGATTTGATGCCACTAAATAGTTCGGATAATTATTCGCTTTGTCTAACTAATAGCACCATCTTATATTACTAAAACTAATCGTTACAAACTATAAAACCTTAAAAAAAAAAAACATTAAAATAAGAATATAAGAATCTCCTTATGACTGTTTTCTAAGACAAAGAATCCACCATTCCATTTCTCTCAAATAGTTTCCTACGGCTTTACCAAAAAAATGTTACTTACCTTTATACTTTTAAAAGAGCCATTGCGAACTTGAAACATTCCTCAAATGTCATTGGCCGACAGGTCATCATTCCCAAAAGAAAGAACACAAATTCTAGATTATTTTAGTTTTGTTAATATAATCGTGACTACATTTGGTGGTCAATGTCGTCACAGTCCACTTCCAAATGTAAATGAGTCATTTGTTTTTATAGGTAATAATTAATTAATTTAGAAAGAAAGAAAGAAAATGCATTTATTTGTGGCAAACATGACGCATAAAAAAGAACTTAAATACACAAAAAAAATAACAGGCCGTTTTGCGTGAATGTGACGCATGTTTACCCCCAAGTAAACATGCGTCACATTCACGCAAAACGGCCACCGCTCAGCATAATTAGTAATTTGTGTTTGTGGACGTAATGATACTTACCTCATTAGTAATTAGTCAGATATCAATATCTTTTGTAAGTACAATAGGACTTTGAAATCGGATAGATAGATGTCTTTATTCTCTTACCAAATATATGTTAAGTTTATTCATTCAATGTAACCCGAGAAATTCACTTTTTTTCATAATATATTCGGTAGATATTTTATTTAAAAAAAAATCACGGGCTACCTTGACGTGGGATACGTTCTTGAGTAGTGTAGGATTGTAGGTAAATCAGTACCTACAGAAAACAATAATAAAAGCAATAAACACAACACAGTTTTAAAAATTGGTAAGTCTAAAAAACTGTTTTTAGACTTACTTAACAGTTTTAACACCTTAATAAGTCTAAAAACACTTTTTACACCTATTAAGGGTTAAAACTGTTATTATTGTTGTTTTTATTGTTATTTCTCCTGAAAAAGTTTATTTTGTTCATATGTAGGTATGAATCTATATATTACTAATTTTTTTCAAGTTATTTATCCCTTGTATTGTACCTGCCATGTTTTGCCTCTGCATCACCATAAGGTTGTCTGGTAGAAAATGCCTCAGACATTAAGTCCGCCTTTGTACAGTATTTTTTACTTGTGCATAAAGTTTTAATAACCCTTTTGCAGTGCCCTACAGGGTACATAATGATCCAAATTATATAGTTACCACCTAAGTGCACATTATGGTAAAGCAATAAAGATTATTGAGTATTAAAACTTGAATAAATACCTTGTAAAAAATCGCTTTAATATAATTTTTTGGCGTATAATATTATTTGACTAAATCGTTAGTCCTTATTTAGAAGGATCATTTGATATTATAAAATACGAAATCGCACAGGACTCACTGTTTTTACATATCAAAACCTGAATATTGCTTAATTGGCCAGGTATAAGAACGTTAGGTATATATGTTTCGCTAATTATAGATACCTAGATTCAATAGAACCTGCCAGGCACACATTCGGCGTCATAACTTTTTTGTGTATTTTGTCCAATACATTGATGTAAATAGGTGCGCTGTTTCTTTTTATGGATCAATTATTATCATAAGCCAAAAAGTGATGATCAAGTGCATCCAAAAATGTCTAATCTAATTATCTTGGAACATCAAAAGAGGTCTTAGTACTGAGATGGGACAAAGGAAAGAAAAAACTGGTCAAGTGCGAGTTGAACTCGCGTGGAGAGGGTTCTATACGACGAACATGTTACCCATCAAAAACATTTCATGTATAGTAGGTTGTCGAGACTTACATAATCTAGAGAGAAATGGATAGCTGTAAAAGCCACTCAATTAGAGATTTTAGAGATAAGTGATATTTAGTGACGATTTCAGGAAATTTTCAAAAAAACATGATCGGTTGGTTTTCCTCGGATTCCATGAATTTTCGCCTAGGCTTTATGGAGTGCTTAATTGTTGCAAATGGGTCACACTATCACGCTCTGGAAGGAACACGTCGAGTTCCTCTGTCATCCTGTATACATAATTACATACATTAAGCACATACGAACAATAATTATTTTAATTAATAACAGGTAAAGTCACAGGGCATCGTCAGTTCAGTTACAAATAAATAGCAAACAACAGACTGACGTAGTTGTGACTACTTTATATTTAACCAGTTTAGAGCGCGACGATGCTTGAGACTTTTATATTTTTTATCAGTCAAGCAACTAAAATTACTTCAAGTATGTAAAAGGCAGAGGTAGGCACAGGTGTACCTATAGTACACCTACATTGCGGCAGTTCTATTGCCATCAACTAAGCATAAACCCAGACTCCGGGTTGCTACTGAGAAATTCTTGATGGAAAATCCCAGCAACACACCAAGTATTTAAGTCCAAATGAATAACTGGATAAAGTAACATTTTGTTTTTATTCTTCATTTTTCATTTTAATATTTATAGGCACGTGGGTAGATATATCAGAATCCATCTTAAAGTGGGTAGTCGCGTGAGGTATTCTTGAAATAACTACACAGGTCTTCGATCAGCAGCCTTATAATTAGGAATCTCAATTTAAATTTCAAAAATATCACCACTATAATCAGATGAAAACGGATTATGACTCAGGACGTAAGCGATCCGTCGTGACCGTCTCGACCACGCCACCGTTCGGTACAAACTGCCCGAGTCAAGATGGCCGCCTGACGTTCATGACGTTCCGCTAGAGTGACAGTTGGTGACAGTAGTGCTTGACACCACCGTTGCCACTCTCGTCGTTAATAAATGTCATAATAAGGTTGTTCAATTAATCCCACTAGATGGCGCTAGGGACGCGCCTTCACGGCCGGACTGACCATCGCCCGTCCTCGGGCGAATGTGTATTCCTGCAACAAGGAGGTACCAGCCATTACTGTTAATCAAATCCTCATGCTCGTCCACCCTGACATGAGCCAGTGCGTCTTACTTTTGGCCACAGCCTATTTCGAACTCACTCTCACAACACACACTGCTCTCCTTCCTCATATGATGCGTAGCCCGGACAAATGCGTCCCTTCGACTTGCCCCTAGTGCAAGACCGGACAACACCGTCCCTACGACTAGCCATCAACTCACTCATATGATGCGTAGCCCGGATAAATGCGTCCCTTCGACTTGCTCCAAATGCAAGACCGGACAACACCATCCCTTCGACTCGCCATCACCCACGTCAATGAACTGGAATCATACGTCCCTTCGACTAGCACCGCTAAGCCCGGACAATACTATCCATTCGTATCACACAAACGCATGCGTCCCTACGAACCTGCTAGCACTCTAGCCAGGACCGGACAACATCTCGTCTTTGGGTTTGCGTCCTTTCGAGTTACCAACCAACGGGCAAAACCGGACAACACCCACACATGAATCACATAATCTGAACGTACCTTAGAGTCTGAACACTATGCTCGGTGGATATCTACTTCTACGTCAAAGGTCACAGGACCCTCATCTTCCGAATCAGCGCTGGCTGTTTCAGAAGGTGCCGTAAGTGTTACAGGCGATGCAGTCAGAGTAGCAGAATCTGCAGTCAGGGTGTCAACACTGCGAGCCGACATAGTCTCGAAATCGGTATCAAGAATGCCTTCTGGCTGCACATCTAACGCCTTCGCGGCCTCCTCGTCATTCATAATGCCTTCAGTCAATTCCATTAAGCCCTCGAGACCTCCCGGCACTAAACGCAAATTTTCGTGCGAATACTTTAACGTTCGGCAAGTACCATCAACACTTTTTAACTCATAGCGGTCATTTTCCAGAACATTGGTGATCACGAAAGGTCCTCTAAACTTTCGGTCAAGTTTAGTCTGATTGCGTTCTGAACTTTTTACGAAAACGAAATCACCTTTATTAAATGGCTTTACTCTAGCTCTTCCGCGATTAAAACGGATAGTCTCAGCGTTAGCAGCTTTTTCTATATTCTTGGAAGCATTTAAGCGTATCGCTTCTAAATCTAAGCGACCGTGTGGACCATCCCCTGTTGAAAGCTTAGAAATTCCTAACGAGTACGATTGAACTCCAAACATTAATTCAGTCGGGTTATATTTTGTCACGGTAGACCTTGTACTATTTAGAGCAAGTTGCACATTGCCTAACTCATCGCGCCAATTTTTGTGCGGATCATTTTCAATGATCGTAAGTAAACATTTTAGAGTTCGCATTACACGTTCGACCTGACCATTTGCTCTACTTGAACCAGTGGCGATGAAGTGAAGGTCAATGTGATGTTCTGCACAAAATTTCTTAAATTCACTGCTAATATAGCAGCGACCCTGATCTGCTACAATCCGTTTAGGAGCCCCGAATAAACAAACAGCTTTCTTCAACGCCATAATGGCACTGGCCGCATCTAAAGAGGTGGTGTGTTCTAACAGGACGTATTTTGTGAACGAATCAATGATGACAGAACAGTATTCTTTTTGGTCACTCTTACCCGTCAATTTTCCCGTGAAATCTATGTGCAGCGTGTGCCAAGGCGTTGAAACTTTAGGGATGGGATGAAGTCTTACTGGTTGGGCACCTGAAGGACCTTTCGAAGCTTTACATATTATGCATGAGTCGGCAAACCGGCGAACACTTTTTGACATCTCGGGGAACCAATATAGCTCGTAAATTTTGTCGAGAGTCTTATCGGGGCCTAAATGTTGAATTTCCGAATGAATGTGATTGATTAGTGTCCATACTAATGAGCGGGGTACTATAGGTAGCCAGGAAACAGTTTTGTTGCGGTTAATTTTCCGGTATAGAATACCATTCCTAACGTCATAAGTTTGTGCAACATTCTCCGGTAAGTCACCGTCCGAAAATTTCTTTATAATGTCCTGTATTTCAGCGTCACGCTTTTGCTCGACAGACAACCAACCTGCATGCAACTCTACGAATTTAACAGTTTTCTTTGCAGGAGCAGAACTAGGAGAAGCTTCGGACTTATCTGAACAATATTCTGCAGTTATAGCCTCAGGTTGGTGATTTCGCGATAAATAATCGGCGTGTTCCATGCCTTTCCCCTCACGATATACAATTTCAAAGTCGTAGGCTTGAAGCATGGCCCACCACCTATGAACGCGGGGTGTCAAATCAACCTTTGATTTAGACGCCTTTAAGGAGTTACAGTCTGTATAAACTGTGAATTTCCTGCCGTGCAGATAGTGACGGAAATGTTCAACGGCTCGCACGACTGCCAGAGTCTCCAGTTCATATGAATGATAACGAGACTCAACTTCAGTCGTGCGGCGGCTGAAATAAGCCACTACGTGTGGCATATTATTCTTCCTTTGGATAACTATAGCTCCGTAACCCTCCGAACTGGCATCGCAATGGAGCTCTACCGGCAGTTTTGGGTCAAAAATGGTCAAGACCGGCTCTGACGTGAGAATACGAACTACGTTTTGTCTAATTTCTTCGTGTTTTTCCGTCCACTTAATGCCTCCTTTCAGCTTTGTAAGCGGGTACAACGGACCAACGATCCGAGTATAATTAGGTATAAACTTTCTAAAATAAGAAGATAGACCAAGAAATTGGCGAACTTGAGTGGCTGTTTTCGGTGGGGGAGCATCGGCCAACGCCTGAATTTTAAGGGAGTTAGGTCTAACCTCGCCGGCTTGGATAGCATAACCTAAATAGTTAACTTTAGTTTTAAGAAACTTACACTTCCTTAAATTCAACGAAAACCCAGCTTGCGTCAGAGCTTCCAGACATTGATCCAACCGTCGCAGACCTTCTTCAACGTCCGAGGAGTGGCAAAGGACGTCATCCATATATACCAGAGGCCCATCTCTCAAATATTTAAGTGCATCATTAATGCACCTCTGATACACCGACGGCGCATTGCGTAAACCGAATGGCATTGCAACATATTCGTACTGCCCCTCAGGCGTCACGAAAGCTGTTTTTTTTACAGATTCTGGGTGGATCAAAATCTGGTGAAATCCAGAGGCCATATCTAGGGACGAAAAGTAGTAAGCTCCCGTGAGCTGGTCTATTTGGTCGTCTATAAGGGGTAAGGGATAGTGTTCAGATCGCGTGTTTGAGTTGAGTTCTCTGTAGTCGACACACATTCTATCCGTGTCGTCTTTTTTTTTAACTAAGAGAATCGGACTAGCAAACGGCGAGGAACTCTCTCTAATAACACCAGCTTCCAACAGCTCCTGAACCTTATCCCTCACAACCTGTTTTTCGATGGGAGATAATCGATACGGCCGTCGTTGGACTATTTTGTTAGGGTCAATGAGGTCAATCTTCATTAGACCCGTATTAACACGTTTAATTGGAGTACCATTTATAAAGTGATCAGTATATTTTGACAAAATACGCAGTAAGGCTTCCTTCTCATCCCCGACTAAATCTGTATCTACAGCAGCGACGTTGATACCTTGCACACTTTCGCAAAAGTTTATTTTCTCATTAGCGGAGATAAGCAGATTTTCGTTATTAATCTCAACCCGCACTCCATTTTCCAAAATGTCCCTACCTACAATAGTGTTTTCTGAAATGCAATTATCTGGAACGACATGAAACAAGAGAGTCAAGGAAAGATTATTAATTTTGACCGTGCTAGAAATTTGTCTATTACATTCAATATCTTCTCCGCCAATGCCAGTCAAATAAACGGTGCTATTGCGTTCAGTGCCAGGAAAATACGAAGACATAGTTTCTTTAATCAAAGAACAAGAGGAGCCACTATCAAAAAGGAAACAGATATGCTCACCAGATGACGTCGTGAGTTTACCTCTAGAAGTTTTGTGCTCGCAAGTGTTGACCTCCCTCACCACTGCTCCGCTTCTCTTCTCGGGACATGTCGTAGATACGTGGCCGGATTTTCCGCACGTGAAACAGGTTATTGGTGCCAATTTGTCCTTGACCTGATCTGTGTTAGAACTATCAGCTCGGTTAGCCGGATCGTCACGTCGCCTTTTACAGTCCGCTATTTTGTGTCCAGGAACTCCACACCTATGACACTTGCCATTGAACTTCGAGTCTGACAGACGAGGTCTTTTTGCCTTATTTTCATTTCCATCATTATCTTCAGCTCGACGCTTTAAGGAAATCCCGCCAAGTGTCCGGAACAGTTGAGCACGAGTTGTGATAGCATAGGAGTTCAGTTCACGACGAATCGTGTGGTCTTTCAAGCTTAGAACAGAAATAACGAACCCAGTGATTGCCTCTTCTGGCATCTCGACTTGAGGGATTCGCTCGATCAGTGCCCATAAACGCATAGCCGTTTCACTAGCAGTCTCCTTTGCCCCGATCTGGAAGCGCAATATGTCGTCGAAATAGTCCTGTATCAATTTGGGCTCTGCAAATTTTGCCAGCAATGTTTGCTTTACAATTTCCCAGGTTAAGTCTTCCAAACGCAACTTAGTCAAGACAGATGCCGCTCGCCCTTTTAGTGCGGTTGTCAGAGCAACTAAAAGCTCCACGCCACTCAGTTTCTTGCTGTTAACAATCAACTCGGAAACACGGCACCAACCCTTAACATCAGCATCTTCATCATCAGGGTCGAACTTGATCAACTGAACCGCGTTAGTGTTTGCTACAGACTGCGGTGTTTGCTGCGGCATCGCTAGCAAACGGGTTAACAGGGCTTCCATATTGGTGAGCAATCCACTATTGCTAGGTTGATTATGCGACTGAGTATCTTTATCTGGCTGTCCTTCGCATCCCACTTCTGATATAGGCACGTGGGTAGATATATCAGAATCCATCTTAAAGTGGGTAGTCGCGTGAGGTATTCTTGAAATAACTACACAGGTCTTCGATCAGCAGCCTTATAATTAGGAATCTCAATTTAAATTTCAAAAATATCACCACTATAATCAGATGAAAACGGATTATGACTCAGGACGTAAGCGATCCGTCGTGACCGTCTCGACCACGCCACCGTTCGGTACAAACTGCCCGAGTCAAGATGGCCGCCTGACGTTCATGACGTTCCGCTAGAGTGACAGTTGGTGACAGTAGTGCTTGACACCACCGTTGCCACTCTCGTCGTTAATAAATGTCATAATAAGGTTGTTCAATTAATCCCACTAGATGGCGCTAGGGACGCGCCTTCATATTCATTCTCCTTTATTTATTTAGACAAAAAACGTGTATATTAGATTCGAAGATATTATTGACTTGTGTAGTTTCTGCTGAAAGTGTTTGTAAGCCGCTTTTACTAACACGTAATCTGTAGCAATAATATCATTAGCAATAATATCATTAGGAATTTAAGTTAACTTTATCAAAAATTGATTTAATTAAATGATCAAAATTCAAAACTGTAGAGCAACATTGGCACTTCATTATCATAACTGGTATTGGGTATTTTGCTATTTAAGACGCTGGTAAAAAATATCATGAATTCTTTTAACGAACGAATATAGCCCATGTTATTCTATTGAATAAAGTAAGAAAAAGTATTTATTGTGACTCATACAAGAATATCACAAACTAAACTAAACACAATCATAAATCAAAATAAAAAACAAAATTATATGAAAAGTTAGTAAAAAAAAAAGACAAAAAAAAAATTAAAAGCTGGCTCCTACTATCTCAGCATGATGCGAATGTCAATACAAAGTTCAACAAAAAAAAAACATAAAACGGTCCTCAGATATCCCCCAAAATCACAAACAAAACAAAATAATACTTCATTTAAAGTGACTCCCAGTGATTCTTCACATTTTGAAAAAAAAAGTCCACAAACACACAGACACGCGTCACATTCAGGCTTCCGTACTATACGATTAGTTGATTCGCGGAGGTGCTCAGTTGATAGCATGTCTTCGAAACGGTTCAACACGTTTAACGTCCTGCTGATATCCTTGGCAGTAGTCGCGGTCGGGTACGTCGTTCGGACGCCATGGCTGCCCATACGTAGGGAGACTAAGACCTCCCTGGGGTATCACAAAGACTCCCTCATGAATTTCACGGAACTAACGGAGAAATATGGATATATTTCTGAAGAACATAAAGTTATCACGGACGATGGATATATCCTCACCATGTTCAGGATAGCGAAGGCAAGGAACTGTCATCACAAGAAGAGATCACCCCCAGTGTTGCTGATGCATGGATTACTGCAGAGCTCCGATTCCTGGATAGATTCCGGCCCAAATGCTGGACTTGCCTACCTCATCTCTGATGCGTGCTACGACCTCTGGCTGGGCAACGTCAGAGGGAACTACTACTCGCGAGGACACGTTCACCTGAACCCTGACAAAGATGCTGCGTACTGGAACTTCTACATCGAAGAAATCGGGATCTACGATGTGCCAGCGATGATCGACTATGTCCTGGATTATACGGGATATGAGAAGCTGAACTACATCGGCTTCTCTCAAGGGACCGGGACGTTCTTAGTGATGTGTTCGGAAAAGCCAGGATACTGTGACAAAGCCCAACTAGTGATCTCCATAGCGCCAGCAGCCAGACAATTGAACACAAAATCGAGAATATTTAGAACTGTGACACAGACCTTCGAGAGAATGGAAGGTGCGTTATCAATAAACGACGTCCAAGAAGTGTTTTCGCAGGGTTCGTTCAGTCAGGAGTTCGCTGCATTCTTCTGCCAGCTGTCAGGTTTTACTGAGATGCTCTGTGAGATGATCATCGACGAGTTCGACCACGTAGACTCGCCACACTCAGGGTCCATCAGCAACGAGACTACGAAGGTACTCTTCGGGCACTTTCCTGCGGGAACGTCCGTGCACAACATGGCACGGTACGGACAGAGCATGAAGAGTAGGAGATTCGAGAAGTTTAACTATGGAAAGGAGCAGAACCTATTGTTATATGGGAGTGAACAGCCTCCGCAATACAACCTCAGTGCGACAACAGTGCCAATTTTGTGCCTGTATGGGAAGAATGACGGGTTAGTGGACACAAAAGATGTGGAGTGGTTGATGTCAAAACTCCCGAACGTGTTAGAATCAGTGATGGTCGAGGATCCTCTATGGAACCACATGGATGTCACCTATAGTCAATACACCAGTTTTATGATTTTCCCTAAGATTAACGAGTATTTATTAAAATATACGAGTGCGTAGCTGTGATTTTGTGTTTGATTGGAAACGTTCCCGAGTAACTAAATATCAATATGTCAAGTGCAGAAAGTAGGTATTAAGGTTTTGTTATTAACGTTTTAACCTTGATTTTCTCATTTATGTTTGAACGTTTGGAATGTTATTTTTGTGTCCGTTTCGAATCGGAAATGTTGATACAGGTACCTATAATATTTGAACAAAGTGCAATGTCCTGATGATTTGATGCCACTAAATAGTTCGGATAATCATTCGCTTTGTCTAACTAATAGCACCATCTTATATTATTAAAACTAATCGTTATACACAGTACATTCCTATAATGAAATGACTGAATATACTTTATAACACATCTATATTCCCCGAAGGAGAAAGCAGAGGTTTGTAGTAGTTACACTCGCATTTTGTTAGTTTTGAAATGATTAAGTCCTATGTAGCAGGGAGCGAGCCTATACAAGCTGGAGACGACAATACGATGATAAGATAAGCTGCGAGACGTTTTCAGTCCGCAGGCGAAAATTCAATCAAATATGTATATCCAATAGTTTAGCCACCGTAGTCGGCCATCACTGCTAAATATTAAACTTGAAAATATCACTTTTTAATTTCTATGCTAGGATTTATTTTATGGTTTAAGAACTTTATTATTTCTCATTAAACATTAACAATAATTCACTTAATGACAAACTCAATTTACAGAAAATGTTTACGAGCGCTCAATAATGTCGTTAAAAGTAAATTTACAATAATTAATAGGAAGGCAGAGATAAAAATAAGTAAACACGTGTTTATTTGGTTGGTGATTAGGTGATCACCAACCAAATAAACACGGGTCTAAAGTAAAACTAGATGTTCAAAAATGCTCTTTTGCAGTAGTACGAGTGTTGACAGTGGTTTCATTTAGTGTCGTCTTGTATTCACCACATTGTAAGGCGTGAAACACTTAAAAAAGCAAAACTTTACTAGGTTGTCTAACAAATTAGAAACGTGACTTGTTGTGATTCAAACTGATACGAACACGCATAATTATACACTGCATTAATTATGTTTATATAACGCGGCCGGCTCGCTACAAGGTGACGGTCAAGACCCGTTCTTATTGTCCACTGTTATCATTATCTGTGAACTGATAGCAGTAATCAATATTATAATGAGATAGTTAATGCATTCAATGACAATATCAATAGCATGTACTAACCTACTGCAGGGTAAGGGCCGCGTCTAGTAAACAGGGTCAAATAAAATTTGCTGACGAAACTTCAGAGATGTGATACAAAAAAAAACAAAAGATTTTCTAAACTCACACATGGAATGACTAAAGCTGATTACGGGGTCAAGGGCCGCGGGTAGTATAGTTACTTGAGATTGTGTTTTTTGAAAATCATTTATTTTTTATTTTATAGTTATTAGAAGGATAAATTATACTTACTCATCACATCTTTGAAGTTTCGCCAGCTAATTTAATTTGACCCTGTGTCTTAAATTTACTTAGGAAAATCATTAATAGTAGCAGAGAGGATACACAGTCCAATTGGAGAAGATATTTGTATTTATACCTATCTATATTATGTAGGTAAGGTTTTTACAAAAAAATTGACTTCTTCAAAATAATTTTTACACATTAAAATATTTTTTTGATTGTAAGGGTAGATAATATTTTTTTAATAATAAAGTAAATTTATTTAGGTGTATAATAGAAATGTTGTTATTATTGTGTTTTTATTATATATTATAGAGTAAAAATATCCATAGTGTGTTTTGTATTGTTTATTAGATTATAAGTTGTTTATAAGGTTTTATACCCACATGTACCTAATTATATTGTAAATATTCGAATACCGCTATTAACGGCGGATCTGTCCTGAACTTTTCCATATATACCATCCAACTTTGTACAGACTCCAGCCCATCAAGCTACCTGAAACTGTAAAAATTTTTCAATCAACCTTGAACCTAATACTCTAGCGATAAAGTTGAAAATCTATTAAAGAAATTTGACAGATTGTAGTAGCTTGATGTGCTGGCGTCTGTACCTAGCATATCCAACGAATAAGTTGTCTTTGTAGGTATTATTGTCAATCGCGCGTCATATCATATCACTTACTTTTAATTTCCTTCCATCTTGCCACGTGGTCTAGGACAAGCAGAAATAAACTCTATTTCTATTAAGAATATGGTTTACAATCAACTGCATATTATAAATTGAAGGTCACTACGCGTTTCTGCCGGGTCGTAATTGGCATACTGTAGTTAAGACACAGCGAGGTCTAGTTCAAGATGGTCTTGCGCGAGTCTATTATATGTATAACTGACTCAGTTAAATATAACAGTCTTATCGTGACAATATTATTTATTTATTTATCTCATGGAAAACCAACAGCTTTACATAAATACAATAAATATACTGGAATAAGAAACATGAAGTCAATTATAGGTTTTCACGGCTAGCTATACAATAATACAGTAAGAGATCTTATACACGACAAATTATCAAAAACATAAGCGCACCAACCATCAAATCGGTACCGCCAAACATAAGGAATAAACTACAATAAAATTAAATAAAATAAGTACCAGAACTAAATTAACACTAATAATAAATTTTGGAGAAAACAAGGTTCAGCCTATTGCGTACGCTTGAGCCTTTCGTTGAAAACAAGTCAAAAGAGAACTGCTTGCAAAAGTCATTAAAGTCTTTACTCGCTCGCACTAAAAATGAGTTTTGCCTGTAGTTGGAAGAAGATAACGGAATAGCGATTAAATGCATGTTATGTATGTAATTAAATGCAAAATTAATGGCATTATGTTTTTAAGTTGTGGTAAAGCTTGTATAAGAATACTTCCACCATGCCATCCCCAAAAATTGCTGTGTTCCTGTTCATAGGGTACCGTTGACATTCAGTTTTATAAAAACAAAGTTGGAAAAGCATCGGCAACCGTCTACTGTTTTGCAGGTTATATACTACAAGGGTATTGGGGTGAATAACGTGCCCTCGGTGCAGCACAGGAACCAGCCCTCATTGCGTAACACTATCAATCTTAATCTGAATCATTTTGAAGGATATTGCTAGTTCATTGCTTTATAATGTTCGAAAAATTTGAGAACTGAACAACATAAATACTTAATAACGCAATGAATGTTGTTGAGCTCTCAAAATGAAGCCACTGCACTAATGATAGTGTGATAGGTCAGGTCTATATTTACTTATACCAGTTTTTACGAATTGTTGCTAAGGTCGTTGTGTGCACACACGGAGCGGTTTCTATCCTTCCCGTAATGCAGCAATCATTGATATCCTTCAATTAGCTCACTGTTCAGTTAATAACAATTAGTTTTTATTGTTATTTTACTGTTCCTTGTTGGGACATTATTTCCTACAGAGTGTTTGAAATAGGATGTTTCTAGTTATTCAGGAAGTCAGAGGGCGGTTGTCATAATTATAATTGTTTTTTTTTCAGTTTAATTGAATTACCTGCCTATATCTATGTCAGTCAGACAGTCATTAAGTAAATAGTTGACCTAAAAAACATACAAAAGGACACACATAATAAAAGGACTTGACGACACAAGACATTTTATTTTTATTAAAAGTCAATCCAAATAAAATGTCCTAGAACCAACAATTCGAAGACATGTGACATCTACCAACCCGGACCGGGCCCGCGTGGTGGATTACGGCCCACTCCCTCTCACAAAGCGGATGCCTGTGTCCCAGCAGTGGGAACATTTTAGATTTATGCTTTAGAAATCAATCTCAATAAAACTGGCCTACAATTTTATATGACCTTATATTTCTAGAACATTGATAATAACATTTAAATACTTAAAAGGAGATGCAGCGAGGTTTTCTCCGAACTACTTATTAGCATAATGTTTTTCCTAATAATGGATTGTGAAGGAAACAGAAACGTGTGCTGTGTTTATGTACGAATACGGAGAATCTTCAATATATCACGGATCTATGAAGAAAATGTTAAGTAGGTACATAGGCCTAATAATAACAGAGGCATGGGTCGATCGTCAAGGTGGCCGAGGTTGGTCCGTGGATGGGTGACCAACTGACCATCCATTACATACCGAGTCCCTCCGTGCTTTAGAGATCCCGGCTGTCATTTGTAGATCTTTGACAGTCGTTACGCTTAGTAAGAAGCCCGAAAGTCTGACAACCAGTTGCCAAGGGGTATCGTGCCGGACCAGTCGCTCTATGTAAATTACAGCTATTCAGCTGCATCGGACTGGAAGCCGACCCCAACATAGTTGGGACAAGGCTACGCAGATGATGATGACCTGGTATGCAGAAACTTGATTAAGAAAAATGCGTAGGGATTTTCTACTGACATCCAAAATACCGGAAGGTCAGTTACATAATCTGCGGGTTTTTTTCGTAAATCGGATAAATAATAAATTCGGCTCTTAGATTCAGTTCAACGCAAAGTGTTGCTGGGTTTTTCCATCAGGAATTTCTCAGTGGCAGCCCGGAGTCTGGGTTTGAACCTATTCCCCTGTTTGCTGGGAATAGGCTAACAGGCTGCCTAATCCTTTCGGGATCACAGACGTGATGTTACGTTATGTGTAAATTCAGTTTCTTTTTAATTTTCCGATAGATTTACCAATTGAAAGCAAATTTTTCAATCGATAGATAATTTTTAGTCGTGGAATAAAATTGACGTCTGACACATTTTGTATGAAATACTTAGCTGTCAAAAATTCAAAATTATTCCGCGGATAAAACTATCTGGCGTTAGAAAAATCAGCTCTAGGACATAATTACATGCCTACGTAAGTTTTCAATGTCACTTTAGTTTTAATAGAAATATTCAACATGTCCTGTTGTCGGTTTATAATACATAACTAGTTTGACTGGTAGTGACCTTAGCGACGCAATTGCTGAATCGCGAATTGAATTTAATAAAATCGAACGTAAAACTTAAGGAAATAATAATTATAAGAACAAGTCTACTGCTAGAACCCGCGCCTATAACGGTTCAAAAGATACAGTCCTGTGACAGACGGACGGACGGAAAGCGGAGCCTTAGTAGGGATTCAACTTCCTTAAACATATATATAAGTAAATATATTTATCGTTCTAAAAGTATATTATATTCTAAATAAAATAATAATATTCGATCGATAGCCAATTAGGACGATGCCTTAGTAATAAGGTCCCGTTGGCATCCTTCGGTTACGGAACCCTAAAATGGTCCCTCTTCACAACACTACACTATCCATCCATGGCCACATTTACACACGAAATTGTGTGTCTTTTGGTCTGTGCTAAATAAATGTTTTTTCTTTCTTTCTTTCTTTCAAATCTGTCCGAATTCACATTCAAATGCGTCGATGGAAATTGTCATCTTACGTCAGCTGGTATAACAACAAAAAGTATCAATACCAATCAGTAGATTTGTTTTACTGCGTCATCTATTGCTGCTTTTGAACCCAATGACCTTACAACTTCTCTTACTAACCCGTCAATGTATATCGAAAATTACGTTTTGATCAACCTATACATTGTATATATGGTACTATCATACGGTCAAGTTCAATGAACCAATTCGTTGATCCCTCGGTCGAGCACAAGGCTGAAATCATATTTATTTTTATCGACCTTTTTGCAGTTGTTTTTGTTTTAATGGCGTATTGGATGTTTTTTGGTTTATTAGTCAATTCGCACGAATTTGCTAGACCGAAACGGGCTAATTGTCACTTTTAAATAATATTATTTTTTCTATAGGTGACTATCTCCTCTTTTTTCTTTTTGCTCTCCTCGTAAGAGTGGTAGCGTAATGGAACCTCTTCCTTTTTTAAGTCGGTAAAAAAATGTGCAATCATTTTCTTAGTGTTTGTTCGTTTCCCGACGCCATTGAAAATGTTTTTTCGCGCATGTTATATCCTTTCCACTTCACGCCATTAACCAAAAGAATGGAGGAACGAATAAGAATAATATATACCTGTATTCTTATTTGAGTAGAAAAAATAAATCATTGGGTTCGAGATAATTGTGTGTTAAATCCTACGACCATTATCTAATAAGGCCGGGTTTTCTTTTACATTCGAGTTGTCTAGCTAGGTACCTACTTCTTCATGTTCTTAGCGCGTCGATGGCAATCTAAATGAACTCGCCCCAGAATTCGGCTGTGTGCGGTGTTCGGCGCCATGACAAGCGTCCATCAGTTCCTGTAACGTGCAGCTGACAGGACACGTAGGACTTGATATTAAGTGTCCCATCATTTGTGGAACAGCACCACATTTAAAGTCCAAGGCGTAGTCGTCTATGAATCTCCACCTGAACAGGTTTTCCTTGCTTCGGCCAACCTGGGTCTGGAGTCTGTTTAAAGACTTCCAGGTGTCCCAGGACTAAACTAATATTTATCTTCTGTCTTTTTCTAAATTAAATAGAAAGAAAAAGATACATTGAACTTAAATTTAGTTTAGTTTGTGAACAAGGGAATCGGCGCCATTGCTTGACACAATCAAAAAATTATGTGAATAATATTGAAACTTTAGTGATCCTTAGTAGCTATAATTTGTGTGTATCTTATTTCATGTACTTATGTATTCCGTCCGACTTTAACTTTATCAACATTGTCTTTTTGTGTACCTGTGGAGAACGTTGTTGGTTACACATCTTCCGAATAAATAAAATAAAATAAAATAAAAATAGACCTCATAGCTTTGCATAGTAGACCTTTCCATATGGAAGTAAGTAGCTATCACAGGTAAAATATTAACTGCTTATGAATTTGTTTCTATGCCTAGTTTGGCAATAAAAATACCACCATTGGTAAGCAAATCGATTCATTTTTGTTTATGAGAGATCATTGAGATAGAGACCTGTGGCTGTGGGATGATTCTCAACTTTATTATTTTTATCATCATCATTTTAGATTCCTGCGGCCTTCACCAGGTATCGTACACCTTGTGGGAGGCCTTCCAACGCTACATCTTCCGGTACGCGGTCGCCACTCCAGAACCTTTCGGCCCCATCGGCTATCTATTCTGCGACCAATGTGCCCTGCCCACTGCCACTTAAGTTTGGCAATTATTCGAGCTATGTCGGGTACCTTGGTTCTCTTGCGACTCTCTTCAATTCTGATTCGCCCACGTACGGAAATTTCAATTATTTTTTATTTTATGGAACTGACTATAGGAATAATATCACTGTAAAAATATTATTTCTAAGCCCTACATTGAAAACATAAAGTAACGGGGGCAGGCAGCCATGCTTGTAATTAAAATGGCGGACGATTACGCGACTTGCGGCATTTTTATAAAAAAAGCACAACAAACTATAACAGACGAGTAGAGGAAAATTTAAAAAAAAATCCATTCGCTTGCGAAATTGTTTGCTGTGAAAGAAGTTTTAATAAAATACGTGTACACTCACTGTTCATTGAAATATGTTTATTGAATCACTGGCTGGAGTTGTTTCTATTGTGTGGGTTGCATTTTGAGTAGCTCTACTTATTAGTTTGGCTAAATGGAATACCTATGCATTATTTTTGTAAAATATTAATTTTTTTATTACAATTGAATAAGGGTCTTATTTTTGAAGGGTGCTTGGCTAAATAATAACAGCCCCACGGGTCGATCGAAGGTTGCGCTACGCTTGCCGGGGCTGAACCGTGGATGGGTGACCATCCATAACATATCGAGACCCCTCCGTGCCTCGGGAAGCACGAAGCCGTACCGGCTGTCATTCGCAGATCTTTGTCTGTCGTTACAGTAGTCAGAAGCCCAAAAGTCTTACCGTGTTATCCAGTAACTGAGTTCTGCAGGTAAGATAGACAGTTGCTCCGTGAAAATACTCAGGTTATACTGGTAGCTAACCTCGAGTTAGTTGGAAAAAAGCTGTAAGGCAGTTTTTACCTTGTCTATTTAACGATCTGGGACTTTTTGTCCCGAGTACAACCTAATTTTGGGGATTCATTTTGAGAGATGCAAATTAACCGCAAATCACAAGATCTAGTCATTTGCGAGTCGCCGGTGTCGTCTTGTTTGCCATCAGGGGACTTACTCTAGGCCGATTTTCGGCGTGCGGCTGGTTGCTTACTAAATCGCCTCACAAGCCGATTCACCACCCCAATAACACAGGTCGATAAAAACCGCAGGTGACTAGTTCATTTTCCATCAAAATGTCGACCTTCATGCGGCAGGCGATCGCCTGCGACCATCGATCGGTCGATGTTAGTCACCCGCCACATGCGGCCTGTTGCCGCGACAAACGTCAAAACCTACTCTACTTTGGAACTTGCGATTTTAGTCACCTGCGGCCTAGCCGACTCGCCAGCGGCTATAGTCACCTGTGTAGGCTGTGCAAAGCCCGCACAACATACACAAAACAAATGAATACTTTGAAAAAACGCGGTGTTTCTAAAAGATATAATAAAAACCAGGATGTATATTTTTGGCCAGGAATAAAACACGCAAAGTAACAAACTTATAACTTTTATTATTCACGGCAGTACAATTTCCACTTGTAACTTCGCTCGGTGTTCAATCACATTTTTATATACGTATAATAAATCGATGTGTTCCACAATGGCTGTCCACGACGGCGGCGGCGGACGGGGCGATAACCATGTCAATTTGCCCACTCATAGTGGGGGCTTTAATCAAATTGGTGACCAAAAAGAATAAACAAATCAACTAAAATACTTTGACAAACTAATAAATTTATCTATCTATACCATATAACTATACTAACAATAATGCTGAAGAGTTTGTTTGTTTGAACGCGCTAATCTCTGGAACTACCAGTCGGATTTAAAAAAATCTTTTGCATTAGATAGCCCAGTCCTTGAGGACGGCTATAGGCTATTAAGCATCACGCTAGGGCCCTTAGGAGCCGAGCAAAAACAAAAATATAACAGACCGCGAAAACGAAGTAATAGCGTGAACAGACGATGCGATACGACGGGCATCAAGAAATTTTACGCGGACGAAGTGCCGGGCAGAAGCTAGTTACTAATAAATTCATATGACAAGATTATTTATGAATGAATAAGTCGTTAAAAACATTAAAATTAATCAATTTAAAAGTGCATGTTTTCCTGACACTTCAATAGACTAATACGAGTGTGTAAGTGCCCGCGCTAATTAAATCCCAACAGATCAACAGATGACGTCGTTTTATTGTTCTTCTAAGAAATAGAAGGACAGCCAGTGGAAACTTTCTGAAGATGATTTTGTTCATGTACAGTCACGAGCAAAAGTACCTATGTATACACTCGGTTTTATTCAAAAGCGATTTACTCCTTTTTTTAAATGAAATTTTATGTTGTTACGAACATAGCATTTTCGAATCCATAGAGGTGTATGTAAAGTGTCGTATTTCAACGTTGCATTCGTTATTTCACGAAGAAATCGCAATTGAAAGTGGCCAATTGTTGATAATGTTGGTGCTAGTGACTGTACAACACGTTAATATGCAGATTGGCTACATAAATAGATTTTAATTATGCTATAAATGCAACACTAGATACAAAATAAACAATTTTATGGTAAGTATAGAAAATAAATATGTAGGAAATACAAAGACTGCACTTAGTAAGTAGGTAGGTACCTACTGTTTTTGAAAAAAAAGCCATAGCTTAATAGTCTTTCTCACTCTCAGCCATCCATACTAATAATATCACCAACCGGGGGTTGTCCTTGGGTGCACTTGCATAGTGCAAACAGGGATAATCGTTGGTTGGTGACTCATTTCATTAAAAAGTCTAACAGGCCTCTGCGAGTTGGCTTCGGCCCCTCGCACGCGTTCCAAAGGTCAGGGACCCCAGGGTTCCGAGAAATATCAAATAAATAATAATATACAAATTTAAGTTTAGATATCATAGCAATTACTACTTTAATAGCTCATTGGGAAGCCCAGCCATATACAAGGTTGCGTTTGCATCCTCGTCAAATTCGAGTAGGTAACTATGCTACTGATTCTCGACACGAATCAATAAAATAAGTAGGTATTTTTTTTTTTCTAAGATTCGGAAATCGTCATGGAGTGGACACGCATTTTAAAACGCGGCTGTGTGACACCGCACTGTAACTGCCCTTTTACACACACATAAAAACGCGGTCGCTCATACGTTACGTTACGTTACGTGGTGTATTCTGAAATACTGTCAAACTTAAATAACTAAAACACAAGTATGTATTCATTATTTACCAGGGATCGTAATTTCATTTGATTATTTATGTTTTTCATAACAGCGTCCTGAAATTTGACGAGGATGCAAAACAACAGCTGGTATATTGTTTTGTCGCTGACGTCCCACTGCTGGGCAAACGGGGAGGCGTTTGCTCTCTTTCCACCTCTCTCTGTCCAGCGCCACCAAGGACCAATCTTCATCAACCAACCACACATTATATCAAACAAGCTTCTGCCGGCGGCTGCATCAGCGTAAAATTTCTTGTTTCGGCATAAAATATATCCTATGACACTCGACAATTATACTGTAGCGTCCCATTAATGAAAAGTTTTTCGAAATCGGATCAGTAGTTCCGAAGATAACCCTCTTCAAACAAACAAACAAATTTTACATCTTTTTAATTTAATTTAGTCTACATTAAACATATCAAGGCGACCACCATAAATGCCTATTTATATAATATCAATATCTAACACAACACGACAGATGGCGTTACCTTCGCGAGTGGTTGGCAATGTGCTCAATGACCTGATGCGGAGCGAATGTCAGGGTCTGAGGATGAGGACGATCTACCGGATAAGGCATTTGTTTACCGATAGTAAAGTAGACTAACAGATAAACGAAGGATTATGTATTTTGAGGTCAATGCCGTGTGGATTATTTACTTCTTTATCTAATATATGAAAAATTCCGTGTCACAGTTTTCGTTGCCATACTCCTCCGAAACGGCTTGACCGATTTTGATGAGATTTTTTGTGCTTATCAGGTATCTATGAGAATCGGCCAACATCTATTTTTCATCCCCCTAAATAAGAAAAAAAAAAAATTATTAGTAAATTATTTATATGGCAAAACAACGTTTGCCGGGTCAGCTAGTAATATATAATAATATCCCTGGACATTTCACACAGCGCCATCTAGTCCCAAGCTAAGCAACCTAATGCTTGTGTTATGGTAACAAGATGGCTGATAAACTACTTATATACATTTTTTTTTTGTAAATACATACATATTATAGATAGAAAAACACCCAGACTCGGAACAAATACATGTAGGTCATACAAATATTGGTTCCGTGCGGGAATCGAACCCGCCTTTATGGATCTAACATAACAAGATCTAACAAGTCGACTGTTTTTCCCCGAAGGATTAGGCAGAGGTGTAGCTATCGGTAGGTATATGTATATGTAATAGTACCTACACCCACACTTCGCCTTTAATGTAAGCACTGACATACGGTTGACTGTACAGCCCACAGATTTAGTATATACTACTAGTACAGCCTATCGCGGTGAAGGAAAACACCGTGAGGAAACCGGCATGTCCAAGAAACAAAAATTCCAAGACATGTGACATCTACCAACCCGCACTGGGTTCGTGGTGGATTAAAGCCCACTCCCTCTCTCTCTCGTAAGTTGTCCATTCATCTGCCGATCTAATCAGTAAGCAAATCACCGTGACACCTGAAGTGAGCCGCTATTTCACCTGATACTAGGGATTTACACTATTGACAGCTCACTTCACTAAATATTTCATGGTATGATTTTAACAGAATGTGCTGAGAATAGTGAAATTAAATCTAGATATACTAATAATATAGATGAAGAGCTTGTTGGTTTTTTAGAACGCGAGCAAACTAGTCGAATTTGAAAAATATATTTTGCATTCGATAGCCAAGTTCTTGAGTACGGCTATAGGCTATTTAACATCACGCTAGGACCCTGAGGGGTCGAGAAAAAACAAAAACAGTCGGAAAGAACGCTAAGCGAAAACGGAGTAAGAAATAGCGCGGGCGGGCGATGCGATGCGACGCGGCGGCGGGTCGGGGAGCAACACATGTTCCGCGGACGGAGTCACGGGCACTAGCTAGTAAACAATATTCTTAAATTTTAGACAAAAAATCTAGAATAGACGAGTTTATATGAAACTTGTTAGCACACAATATGTTTAAATAAATCATCATAATAAAATAAATCAAACATAGTTGTAAGTTAAAAACTCTCAAGGACTCCACGAGACAGGCTCGACCTAATGTGGAGTCCACAAGTTAAAACATAAAATTATGTTTCCCCTGTATAAATAATCTTAGGAGTAGTTTATTTGTACTCAGTTATAAGGAAATGTAAGACCACTATTTGGTCAATAAACGATTTATTATTATTATTATTAGTTAAAAAAACTGGTTTCATCACAAGGATGATGAAAAAACTAATTTGAGTTTCATAGAGCTAGGGGTTAGGTAATTATTTTAGGCATAGATACAAAATTACAATAAATATAGAAACAGGTTCGTAGCCAGTCGAGTCTCATCCAAAAAATAGCAAAAAAAAGCGGAAAAAATAAATGTTCTAACGATCTTTGAGGTCGTAGGTTCACATCCGAGCAAGCCCCCATGTGACTTGTTCAATTCATTATTATGTTCAATCTGAGTTCTGAGAATTACCCTCCCTGCGCCTGTTATTAAATAACAGCCACACTGGTCGATCGAAGGGTAAGATATGATGACCACGGTCGGGTGAACATCCATATCAAGAACACTCCGTGCCTGAGAAAGCAAGTTTAGCCGTTGGTCCCGGCTGTCTTTCGTAGATCTTTGATAGCCCTTACGGGTCGCCAGAAGCCTGAAAGTCTGGCAACCAGTCGTGCCAAAGGGTGTCATGTTACCCAGCAACTTCGCTGTGGAGATCAGATAGGCAGTCCACGTAAAATAGTGGCATTCGGCGGCATCCAGGGTTATGAATGAAAGCCGACCCTAACAGTTGGTAAAAGCCCATAGTCGGAACTATTGGCTTAATTGAGAATCAATTGATTACATGGTATATGGAATTGATTATATTTGTATGCCAAATGGCAAAACATAGAGAAACTATAGTAAATATATAACATTGACTGTAACATCTGTACTGTTGTAACCTATGTTTACAAATGAAAATTGATTGATTGATGGTTGACTTTGAAACTTTTTAATCACTCCGAAAACAGCCCGTAGATTCTGTAAAAATCTCACCGTGAAAACTCAAGTGAAGTGAGCTTGATGTGAGTTGTCAGTAGTGTCAATCCCTAGCATTATTTGGAATGACAGCTCACTCCACGCTCACTTCACCTAAGTTTTCACGGTGAGATGAATACAGAATCGCACTGCTGCAGTGCGATTCTGTACTCATCTCACCGCAGTATAGTCGGCTACCGACTGTGGTAATGTATGAAAAACCAACGACAGTAATTCATCGTCTGAAGTTCTTATTGCATACAATTTGTACTGGACACAGTGTATATACAAGACAAGACAGCCGTGTTCACTTTGGTGTGAACACAGCCGAAATTAGTAGGTATTAAACATAGGTCTCTTCTAACATAAACACACATATTTCGAAATTAATCTCACTGTCTCACGTAAAAAAAACCCTTATACTTTTTCTCATATTATCTAGACAATCTTTTATTAAACGCTCCCCGCAAACTCATATCGTCAATAACAAAGCTATTGAAGTTGACGCCGGTATTAAACCCAGCGGTATACAAGCCCCGGCTTTACGACCACAGCGTATTGTAAGACGGTATTTTAGCCCAGAATATAGGCAGTAGAACAATGGAAAGACTGCACACCGGGTGGTATATATATTTTTCTGTGGATATTTGTCCATTCATTGGCACTCGTGACAATGGGTGGGGTATTGAGGAATTTTTTTGTATTGACAGGTCTAGGCTAGTTTAGGTATTCGATATTCAGCGCTATCTGTCTCTTGAAGTTCCGAGTCCGGTCGTTCGGTTCTCTGGAATATCATACATTTCTGCGTGGTCTTCGTTGTATATCGCAATGCATCTGTGTTGCCTCTTGTATTACAAATGGGTGTTAGCCTTTTATTAATTTATTGGATTATGTATCTAAATCAATATACTAAATTATTTATTTAATTATAAACTTATTTTCAAATTGTAACCGTGTTCCCAAGAGAAATGCCTTTAATAGTTGTAAAACTGACTTTTGTCGGTTGACAGCAAGTGGGGTAGCTGTCAACGTGGGTAGTCTCACTTGGGAACACGGCACTCGGGCTTGAGCAGTCGCAGAGTAAAGAGTGTTAAACCAAGTAAAGGTAACAACAGTGCAATTAAAAGAACTTATATAACTTTATTTTAAAAGACTTTGCTTTATTTCCTTCGCATCCTTGAAGTAAGTTACATGGGTCTTCAGATTGTTGGCCAACCAATAACTACACACAGCATTTCGTTTTCGGTTCGCGTTCGAGTTCGGTAAAAAATCGGCTGGAAAAAGTTTCGTGTCATTTAACATGAAAGGTCTCTGCGGCGCCGCGTCGCGGTCCCGTCCCGTCCCGGTTTTGATCCTTCAACAAGAACGAGAAAGAGAGTAGGGTGACCTTTGCCCAGCAGTGGGACATCACAGGCTGATAATAATAATAATAATAGATGGGCCCGATGTAGCGTCCGTAGCCTGGCTGCGTTTTGGTGACTCTTTGGAGAAACCGAAGGTTTTGACTGTCCAATTATGGACGAAGTTATAATGACGAACAATTACCGGAGTTTTTTTGTGAAAGACGGCACGGTTGACATCTGTCGGGCATGCCTTCGGCCGGGAGAATCAATCAGGCACATTATCTCTGAGTGTTCTCGTCTAGCTAACGGAAAGAACTTGCATAGACACAACCTTGTAGCCAGGATAATCCATCAGCAACTTGCTCTGAAATAAAACCTTGTGGAATCTGAGGTGCCGTACTACAGGTATGTGCCCGACCCAGTTCTCGAAAATGGAAATATCACATTGTACTGGGATCGATTAGCCTGATATTGTGGTGAAGGATCGATCAGAGCGGCGCGCAATGATTGTTGACATAACTGTCCCGCATGATGAGAACCTTGTGAAAGCCGAGAAAGATAAACAAATCAAGTATCTTGACTTGGCTTACGAGGTTGTCGACATGCGGGATGTGGACTCAACGATCATTGTGCCGATAGTCGTGACAGCCAATGGCTTAATAGCCAAGAGCCTCGACCAACACCTGAGGAGCCTCTCGTTGGGCAGCTGGATCTTGATCCAGCTGCCCAACACACACGGACACGGACACGGCTCGCATTGTCAGGAGGTTCCTCTCTCTAGAGCCCTGACCACCGGTAGCTTGGACTCTGTTCCCGATACCGGTGGGCCACTATTTTTATATTTTTAAATGTTTTTTTTTTTAATCTTTTTGTTTATAACAATATTTAAAAATGTAAATTATATGTATTTAAATGAAATTAAGGAGATAATAATAGCTTCTTAAACTAGGTAAATAAAATTAAACAATACTAAATGTAACTTATACTAACCATTGTTTGTTTTTTGTTTCAGGTATGAAGTTAATGAAGACATCCCAGGCAGGTTTGGCTAGCACGCGAGTGTTTAGGTACTTAGGTCCCTTGACCTCCTTGCGATTATATCACGCATCGAACATTTGTGTTTTAGACGTAATTAGGCACGAACCGCATTTATTTATCACTAAAATTTTATTATATTTCGTCAGCGTGAAATTTCTTGTTATAACATAAAATAATATGTATACCTATCCTCGGCAATACTGTAGCTTCCCATTAGTGAAAGAGTTTTTGGAATCGGATCAGGAGTTCCCAAGATTACAGCAACATACAAACTCAAAGATTGTGCTTGATCGGGTGATACGCAATTAGGGTGCAGGTCGTTAACACTGGGAAACGTGAATGACTCGGTTATTGCGGTTGCAAAAATAACTTAACCTGTTTCAAAAGATAAAATAAAAAACCGGTCAAGTGCGAGTCGGACTCGCGCACCGAGGGTTCCGTTCAAATTTGTAGGTACGTAACTACAAAACAGTTTTCGGATTTTTTCCTTTACTTGTGCTACATGACATTGCTTCTTGCCAAATTTCATGACTCTAGGTCTATGGGAAGTACCCTGTAGGTTTTGATTCCCTTGCGAGTGTCAAAATATGCGGCATAAACGGAAAGAAAGAAAGAAAGAAAAAGTATTTATTGCGACTCGTACAGGATCATAAACTAAACTAAACACAGTTAAAAATAAAAATAAAACAAATTGTATAAAAAAGTAACATAAACGCTCGTATCTTTTGATTGCGTTTACTTAAAACTTTGATTTTTTCACCGCTTTAAGGGATTGCAGCCCTGAGTAGTCAAAGTCAAAGTAGTAAGTAATTTTATTTGTAAAACATAGGTGTTTGAAATGGAATAGGTACATAAATCTCTATGTTTTACAAATATCAAGTAGGGAAATTACGCAAAAGCATGCGAAGTTACAATTAAATAATACAATTTTTGATAAAAATTAAATGACACGCTAAGAGTAACAGAGTTAACTATCCTTTAACAAACTTAACAATATTGCATACAAAATTTGTTTAGAACATTTAAAATGTTACAAACATAAGAATATTTCTTATGTATTAGGTGCTATTAAATTTTAAATATTACAACTGACAAACATAATCACAAATTAAATAACTGGGTAATTATTACCGCACATATTTATCCACATATCTTGTATTATATTCTAGGTATTCATTAATGAAATAATATGCCTTTGAGTTAAAAAATTATTTAAACTTTTTTTTAAATCATTCAGCTCGTGTTTTCCTCTAATAGACTCCGTATTTGATATTAATTTCAACTTGATAACTCTACGCGTTCCTGAGAAAAAAGGTCTTAACAGACGGACGGACAGACAGACGGCCAACGAAATGATGTTATTGTTACCTCAGAAAGAAAAGCGGAACCCTTGTTCCGTTTTTCCTTCTGAGGTACGGAATCCTAAAAATGGAGTCGGTATTAATAAAGATACCTTGTCTTTGACAGTCGTTACGGATAGTCAGAAGCCCGAAAGTCTGACAGCCAGTCTTACCAAGGGGTATCGTATTACCCAGTAACTGGGTTGTGGAGGTCAGATAGGCAGTCGCTCCATGTAAAATACTGGTATTCAGCTGCATCCGGTTAGACTGGAAGCCGACCCCAACATAGTTGGGAAAAGGCTAGGCAGATGATGATGATGACCTTGTCCAAAAGTGAATTGTCCCCGTGATTTCGCTCTCAGCACTTTACATTCCATTTGATTTCAAATTGATAGTGGGTTAAGGTGGGACAGGCAACTCGAAGCGGTAACAAGCCGTACAATGCGTCTCGTCTACATCTTCAAATCCCTAAGAGATTCTGCTAACGTCAATATACTAAAAATGGTCTACTATGCGCTATGCCAGTCGATCATCAGTTACTGTATAACTGCCTGGGGTGGTGCTATTAAAACAAATTTCTTGAAGGTAGAGAGAGCTCAAAGAGCTGTCCTCAAAACAATGACTCGTAAACCATATAGATTTCCCACAGTGCATTTATATGAGGAATGCGCAAGGTCTTAACGGTTAGGCAGCTCTTTATCCTGCAAGCGGTCCTCAGAACCCATAGAACAATGCCCAGGTCCAACCCAGGAAAACGCACAAACGTCCCCTCCGGGGTAGGACATAAAACATCTTTTGCAAGGCACCAATACTACGTTATAGGTACACATTTATACAAGCAACTACATCGTAAACTTAACTTACTGGATTCTAACAGATACGCGCTAAAACACAAGATCACTCAGTGGCTACTTCAGCAGGACTACATCACAACTGAAAATCTACTGACATACATCTCTTAACTCAAACATACTTAACATCTCCCCTACCATCACATCATACTATACACATACACATACACCTCACTCAACATCATACACTCACCCACCCAAATATATGCAACCGATTCATACCCCATACCTTATTATTATCTCTTTTTATTATTTATTTTTTCTTATTATTTTTCTTTTATTCTACTCATTAATGTACGTCGTTTTTAGGTACCACATCGTCACTAGTTTAACTTGTTATTGTCATTTAATAAATATAATAATTTAGCCCAACATAATGGCTGAACCCTATCTCTTAAGATACAGGCCAGACCTAGTTTAAGGGATAGAGTTGAAATTTATTGTACTCCTATGCTAAGTTGTATTGAATAATGTCAACTGAATGTATGCAGTGCAATGTGATTTTTGTTTATGCAATAAATTCTTTATTATTATTATTTATTTGTAACATCAAAAGCAACACGGCCTTCAAAACTAGTGTATATTTATAGCTTATTTTCAAATTTTAGGCTACAGCTTGAATTTGAGACCGGGCGAATTGTTGCATTGCACATGTAAACGGGCACGCCCTTTGTCTCTGAAGCTTTAATTTACATTTACTACTGCTTACGTTTTTATTTTTATTTATGCATTTCAATGTTTTTGTTGGTATATTGGCGTGTGCTAGCTGACATATAGCATTGATTTCATTTAATGTTTTGTGTTTCGTAATGTTAATTACTTTCCCTACTATTGTATAGAATCAAGTTCTTCTAACTGGACAGACAGCTGTGCTGCTGGGGAGTTTGTTGCGCCACTTCTTCTTCCCAGCAATAGCACTAGGAAGTGTTTATTGAGGACTGTCTTATGTAATGTTGACGTTCAAAAAATGCTGATTCTCAGCCTAGTTTGAATAAATGACTTTTGATTTTGATTAGAGTAGTGACACACCACACCTGCTGACAATTACGATACTAAAATTCAGCGTGTTTTATACAGGGTGGCAGGGACATCGACGCAAAACTGTAACCATAAAAGCACATGATTGTAGACCCCCTAGGGTAGAAATTTATCCACTGTTATCAAACAAAATATCTGCTATTTCATAGAAAACTGCGTTACCTACGTGGTCAAAATGTATGGAACAGCATTCTTTTTTAAAATAACCGACGAAAAATTTTAACGCCGGGGGGCTAACGTCATGGTGACCAGTTGTGCGCCATCCTGTATATTTTACTGTAAAATGAAATGTGTCGCTATGCTTAGGTATTAAGCGAATAGGCAAAGTTGAAACTTTATTATTATCTTCTTTACCTTAAATGCAGCAATAACCCCTTTCAATGTACCCATATTCTGGTTACATAAGACTGCGACAGATATCTCGCACATATGCAGGTAGACGTGGTTTAATATCGCAGACAACAGAACGGCTCATAGCAGCTAGGTGGCTCTTAATATAAACACCTTGCAGGGGTGACAAACATGTAGGTAGCGAGTAACAATGATGTCTTCACAGGATTTTTCGAGCTTATTTAACCCTGTCAAGTGATTTGGTAGAAGTTATTTCTTATAACCGACGAAAAATTTTAACGCTATGGGGTCTAAACTCATGTGCTGAATCCAGGGTTACAGTTTGCGCATCGATGTCCCTGCCACTCTGTATAACTTAAATAATAAAGAAAAATTATAAAAAACATAATCCTAATTCCTACTAATATTATAAACTTGAAAGTTTGTATGGATGGATGGATAGATGGATGGGTGTTTGTTACTCTTTCACGCAAAAACTACTGAACGGATTTGAATGAAATTTGGCACATTAACACATAGGATACTTTTTAATCCCGATATTTCCACGGGGTCGAAACTTATGCGGGTAAAACCGCGGAGCGAAGCTAGTATAAATATAATTACGAGCACATAATAGAAATAGTCGGCAGCTGCACGTCGTGACTGTGACAAGAACGCTTCCACTCAGCAGGATGCTTGAACCCACAGCACAGTGCTGATTTTCAATGTTCACCTCACAATGAAGCACGGAAACCAAGTCTGGCTTATCTTAATTCTACTTTGGTTTGTTGAAAAAAACGTCACATGACTGTAATTATCAAAATAGCAGACAAGCTGTGACTATTAAGTCACAAAAAAAAATGTAATAATGTAAAAATAATCCTAAGCTTATTTTTGTTAAACTATCTGTTTGTCGTGCCCGGCGTCGGTCCCCCGTATGAATTTCATGCCTCTACATTTTTTTATTGAGATTTTGATAAAAAAGAACCATTAACATTTCCGACTTTCCGGTGAACTTTCCAAGAGTTTTCTTTTATACAAACCTTGTCCTGACAATCAACAAATAAAAATCAGCCAAATCGGTCGAAACGTTCTGAAGTGATGATCACTGATATGAATTGACAGGTAGCAGTAGACATGCAGAAATTAATTAAGAATGTTTGACACCCCTGCACCAGACATGTTACTATACGGAAAAGGGACGGAGCTATACAGGGAGCATAGCACTCTCCCATTTCTGAAAAAAGTATAAAGGCACAATAATGGAATATTTGTTCATACGGATTAAATAGTTCACGTCATTGGTTAATCGGTTTTTGTATTCCGTGTCTGATGTTCTGCAGCCCGTGTATTCCCAGTATGAACTGAAGTGTTATTTATCAGTTAGTAAACATACTAAGATTTTAATAATTAAAATAGAGGTTTTTGCACTGCAGGATTTAATGCATCTAAAGCTTCATTTAAATGAATACAGTTCGCTTTATAACTTGTCGGCAGCCACAGATAAGTGCGAAACAAACGCGACAACAAAATAGCGGACTGAGCGCTTAGGTATAACTGACTTCCGAACTGGGGGCCTAAAAAGCCACTTTAAGCAATACCTCTAAAAGCTATTCATTTCCTGAATTCCCAGCAGATCATTAGCAATTCCTCTAATTTTCGTAAAAATTCATTTCATAATTTGGTGTAAAAATTGCCGCATGAAAAAAATAAAAACCGTAATTTTATCGGTAAATTATTCATTACAATTTTTATTAATCAAAATGATTTTTTATTTTTTATTTCTACAGTTTAAATGTTATTTCATTGTGATATGAATTGCACACAGATCATATTATGAATTGTCAGTTTGTGACCATTTTACGATTTATAATATGATTCATATTTTTATTCTATTATGGTTCTGCCAAAGTGGCCTTTTTAGGCCCCCAGATTGGCGAAATCACGCGGGAAAGAAATCTGTGCGTTAGAACCGGCAGTTTCGTTTCAGTTTCGCTTGTACAACGGATAAGTCATGGCGGAACTACTGCGGTTTCGCTGCTGTGGTTTCGCGACGGATATGACATGTAATACCCGCCTTAATGTTCAAACTATTAATTTCTAGCCTGACGATGTGTTTTTAGCCTACGCCCACCTGTATACTCACACATTACTGAACTGAAATGGCTGAAAAACATGGTTCCTTTTGAGTCCAACGATAGTTTATGCTCGCATGTAATATCCTAATAACTAGTCATCGTGGGTAAAATCTAGGTCTAATCGATGACCTAGTTTTTGTTGTTAGAGCTTTCGCTATTATCGTGCGGTCGCACATTACACGGTATGACTGGAAAGACGAGGGATATATGTAGTCAAGGACAACGCATATTACGATGAACGGTGAAGAATTGTATTTATCGCAAAAATAAAACTTAATCAAATTACGACCAAAAAATCAGCATTGCCATACAAGGTGGCAGTGCTGCCAGCCTTTAGAGCATTTTTCCTGTTGACAACATTGCGGACGAATGTTTTGATGTCCTATGATCCTTTCTTTTTTATATACTTGTACATATTATTAATTTAAGACTGTTAGCTTTTAAATGAAGTACCTTATTCGATTTTAACACCGAAATAAAGAAATTTTAGCTTTTCATCAAATTATTAAAATAATATTATGTTAGTATTGTACATCATAAATAATTCTGCTAACAATTTAGTCACAACTCATGACATTGCTAATAATTTAAATTAGAAATTAAGACAATAGAGGCAATCTCTAGCTATAATGTACAAAATTGCAAAAGCAGCTCAATAAAAAGTTTAAAAACAGTAAATAGTATCAACCTGGTGCATCAAAATATTCAAGGATTTATGAACAAAGATTTAGAAGTAGAATTATTTATGGATTTTAATAGTATTGATATTCTTTGTATAACAGAACATTGGCTGAAAAGTCACCAGTTCTTGTTCAATTTTAACAATCACCAGGTTGGTAGTTCGTTCAGCAGAATAAATGCTATACATGGTGGCTCTTTAATTTTAGTAAGTAACCAGCTCAAATTTAAAGATCGTAACGATATTGTGAGCCTATCTGTTGAGCGTACAGTTGAAATTGCCTGTATAGAATTGGAGCACTTGGTTGTATTAAGTGTGTACAGACCCCCTTCAGGATTGTATGACTGCTTTGAAAAGGTAATGGATGAAGTGTTACACAGGATTTGTAACTCAAACAAGTCCGTTATCATTTGTGGTGATTTTAATGTTAATTTATTAGAAAACTCAGGTTCTTGTAGTAAAATTATAAGTCTGTTTCAGTCCTACAATCTTGTAAACCTGTTTTTGGAGCCCACAAGAATAACACCTACTAGTGCCACATGCCTAGATAATATTTATACAGATATTATACCAAGCCACAAAGAAATTATAAATTTACTAGATTCGGATCACTGCGGGCAAAGGATAACTATTCAAAACCAAAACAAAAAAGTGGCTAAAAAAGATATCACTGTTAACCCCAAAACTGCAAGTCGCTTGGAGGCTTTTAAAGTTAAACTCATTAATGAATTACCAGTTTTGTCAACTCATGCTGATCCTAATCATCTATATGATACTTTTTTTAATATATACTGTAAACAATTTGATTCCACCTTTATTCCCAAGACTATCTCGGTTAATAGTAACGCATCTTTCAGTGATTGGGCTACCATTGGTATTCATAAAAGTAGAACGCGGCTTTATGAACTGTACAATGAAAGGTATTATGTTAACACTGATGAATTTAATTTGTATGTTAGAAATTATTCAAAATTATTTAAAAAAGTTTGTTATATGGCCAAGTCACGTTATTTAGGTTCAAAGATTAAAAACAGCAGTAATGTAATTAAAACGACCTGGTCTATTATTAATAGTGAAGCGGGAAGATCTAGTAACCGAAATACTGACTACAGCCTGTCTATTAATGACAACATAATAAAATCAGACTCACAAGTCGCCGAGGCATTTGAAAATTTCTTTTCGGATATTCCCGTTTCAACTACTAAATCCCTAAACTCATCACCTTCTGTTGCTGAGTCTCTGCTTAAGGAAAATGTTAATGGTTGCGATTCGGAATTTCATTTTGAACACATTACCTGTAGAGATATAATTAAAACCTTTCACACTTTAAATGTTAAAAAGACTGCAGATCTGTGGGGTAATTCTGTAGAAGTTGCTAAGTCTATTATTGACATTGTAGCACCTACTCTAGCTCTTATTTTTAATAGTTGTATTAACAGTGGGGAGTTTCCTGACCTTATGAAAAATAGTAAAATAATTCCTTTGTTTAAATCAGGTAGTACATCAGACCCTACAAATTATAGACCTATTTCTGTACTACCTACCTTTAGTAAAATTTTTGAGAAATTAATTTTAGATCAAGTGCAAAGATTTTTTAATAAACACAAATTATTACATAGCAAACAGTTCGGTTTTACAAGGGGTCGTTCAACTACTGATGCCGGTGTTGAACTTTTAGAACATATTTATAATGCATGGGAAGATAAATGCGATGCCTTGGGCATCTTTTGTGATTTGTCCAAGGCATTCGATTGCGTTCTTCACGAAACGTTAATCAGGAAGCTCCGCCACTACGGAATCCGGAACACTGCTCTGGATCTTCTTACTTCATACTTGAGTAAGAGGATTCAGAGCGTTGACGTTAATGGAAAAAGATCTCCCGGATCTATAGTATCAATGGGAGTCCCACAGGGCTCAATTCTTGGTCCTTTCTTATTTCTTATTTATATTAATGACTTGCCGTACCTCATAAAGGATAATCATGATATAGTGTTGTTTGCAGATGACACTTCACTTTTGTTTAAACTTAAACGTCAGCAGCAGGCTACTGACAATGTAAATAACGCGATCTCTAAAGTAGTACACTGGTTCAATGTTAATAATTTACTTTTAAACGAGAAAAAAACCAAATGCATTAAGTTTACGCTACCTCACGTTAGGCAGGTGAAAACCAATGTGTTGATAAAGGGCGAAGAATTGAATCCTGAAGACAGCACAGTATTCTTGGGCATAACTTTGGATGCTAAGCTTCAGTGGGGTCCACATATAGATAAATTGTCAAAAAAGCTAAGTTCCGCAGCGTACGCTGTTAGAAAAATTCGTAATTTAACTAATATAGAGACAGCCCGCTTAGTGTACTTTAGCTATTTTCATAGTGTAATGTCGTACGGTATTCTATTGTGGGGAAATGCCGCTGATATTCAGACTATCTTTGTTTTGCAGAAGCGAGCTGTTCGATCAATTTATAAATTAAGTCCGAGACACTCGCTCAGAGATAAATTTAAAGAGATTAATGTTATGACTGTGGCTTCTCAATATATTTATGAAAATCTTTTATATGCCCATAAAAATATAAAATTGTTTAAAAAATACAGTGATATCCATGATATAAATACTAGGAACAAACACAAATTTGTTGTACCTACAACAAGGCTCAAGAAAATAGGTGGGTCGTTCAGATGCCAATGTATACGCTTTTATAATAAAGTTCCAAGCCCCGTTCAAGATCTAAGCCTTAATAAATTCAAATCATTTATTAAACGTAAGCTGTGCCAGAAAGCCTTTTATACCGTTAAGAATTATATCGAGGACAAAAAGGCTTGGGATTGAGCTGCTTCCAATTTTTTTTTTTTTTTTTTTTACATATTGAATGTTTTTTTTTTGCTCTATTTTGTTGTTGTTTTTTTTTTTTTTTTTATATACACTGACATTAATGAATTTTACATATACTATGACATTTGCTTACTTTGTTAAGTATTCTATTATTTTAATTATTGTGAATGTGAAGACTACGTGGGTCATTTTATTTATATTATTTTTCTCTTTGTTCTCTTAGTTTTTGTCATGGTCTGGCAGTTTGAGTAATTAATGTGGCCTACCCAAATGTCCTTTCTTTGGTATTGTTCGTCGAATCGTTGAGCTCCTTAAGTTTTGAGTTGAGCTGCACAATTTCTGACAAATGCGTGCACTGACTGGACAGGTCCTCTCAATCTGTGTGGTTCTTTCCTCAAAAGACCATCTCAGACATCGACCTACGTGGTCTTCATATGCTCTGACCAAGATTATGTCTGGACTTTAAAAGAGACTGTGACGTCTGAGTTTGTTTCGGCCTTTCTTCTCAGACTAGTCAGATAGGAAACGCCGACCTCATCTAGTTTTAAAAATATGATTGACGTGTAAAAGTGTTTGTACAAACCTACTTACAAATAAAATCATTTATCATTTATCATTTATCATTTACAAATTAAGCTTGTAGACTCGCATTTTCGCTACCTATCTAATAGGTGAAATAACTCCACCGGCACATTTCCTTATTGTGTCTCGCAAACCGAACTCATAACCTCCCATTCTTTGTGCCGGTGAAAAAACACAGCCACATGGCGTGAACAAAACCGCGACCTGTAGCGCCACCCACCACTACCAACCTTGAACCCCAAATAATATACGAACACTCACAACGCCCGCACTTACGACGCCCTAACTAAACAATCAAACCTCGTACCGAAACCCTATCTCCTTATACCATCAAATCAGCGGACCAATCATCTTCAAGACGAGCGCAGTACGTACACTCGGGCGCTGGTGACGTCACGCGGAGACGTTGACCCACCAATCAGCATTATTGTTCTGAGGACAAACAGAACCACACGTCATCGAGTGTGCCTGCTGGTGACGCACGGGGAGCAAGGGAGGAGAGGTGGCGGGCGTTCAATCATCTGCCTAGGCTTTTCCTAACTATTTTTGCAGCCGGCTTCAAGGCTTACCGGATGCAGCTGAATACCAGTATTTTACGTAGCGCGACTGCCTATCTGACCTCCACATCCCAGTTACTGGGTAACACGATACCCCTCGGCAAGGCTGATTGGCTGTCTGACTACCCGTAACGACTGTCAAAGATCTACTAATGACAGCCGGGACCAACAGCTTGAGGCGGGCTGACAGTGTCCCCGCCGTGCCCGCTCCCTCCTGCTGCCATGCTGCGTCCTGCTCCTGCTGTGTGGGCCTCCCTACGGGTATCCTCCGGGCCGCACACGCACCAGCACCTGCTTTCACCTGCACTTGCACCTGTCACCGGCACCTGCCTCGCGTCGGTCCGCCTCTTCAGCTCCATCTTCAGCTCCGCCTCGGTTATCTATCACGCATCTTCATCCTTCCTCACCCACACTACCACACATCACTCTTTAGTCCGTCTCCATCTTTTGTATATCTTGTAAATATATCTTTAATTGATGTCTACTTCCCTTTCTTTAATTTAATTACCTTTAACTTTTAACTTTAGTTTAATTTAATGTCAAAGTTAAGCTTTTCTTGTCGCTACACGACATTTCCGAGCCACGGAACACGGGTGTCGGTATGTAAAGATGGTCACCCATCCACGGACCTACCGCGGCAAGTGTAGCTTAACCAGATCGATTGAACAAAATATTATTATAAGTACTTAAGGCATACATCATGATAGTTTATATCCATTTTAAACGTTTTTGACTTGCTTTTTTAGTAGAATATGCTAGCTTCTCAAAGCTCATAGTTTTGTTATAAATCAAGAATAAAATGTATACAACAATGAAACCATAAAAACTTTTCTGCTGCTAAAGTTCTTACAAAAACATGTAATACCCGCTACCGCTCATCGCTCACTCCACGAGCGGCGCCCCAAAACGCAAGGGTGAAAAGTGACCACCGGTCAGCCACTCGGAGCGACCGCCGCGACCGGGCCGCACCTCCCTCTGAACTATTGTCACTAGACACTCGATTCAAACGAGTTCTCGAACGTTTCTGAATTTTCTTTTTTAATCGCGTCAAGCAAAAAGTTTTCGACTCTCTCTTTTTAATAGTACTAATTTGGACTTACAAAGGAGGTTCGGTTTTCTTTCGTGAATGGAAAGTTTTAGTGAGTTTAGTGACATTTACATAACATTTATTGATTGTGATTGTTACCAAAGTTGTAAAAGTTTACGTTAACAATTTGATTGTATCGTTAAAACTTTTTATATTAAAAGTTTACAAAGAGACTTAACAAATAATAAGAAATCTGTTTCGTTTGTACTTTATTGATAACGAACAAAATCCAATCAGTGTGTTTCGAACAGTACCCAGTTGACCGACCAATTAGAGAGCCCAATTTGCAAATAGAACTTCAACTTCGGCAAAGTTCGGCGGTCTTCGGGGGATGATTTAAATTGAATAAAAGTTTGTTTAAATGGAATTTTTAATGAATTAGAAGTGGTTTTACGATAAGTGGAATGGAACAAACTGTGCTATGAGAGTGTTGTGTAGGTTTCTATAATGATGGATGCAACATGGAAAATAAAATGGTGAGTGACTAGAGTTAGGTTATGCAGTTATGTAGGGAATATAAGTGCATAAACATATCAGCCGTAACATTATCTATCGTCAAAATAATACAGAACTTTTATATAAACCAGGTTCATCAATCAAAACTTTTTAAAAGATTAAAAAGAAAGAAAAAAAGAGGATTAAAAAAGAAGAAGAAGAGTTTAAAGTTTCAAACAAAAATTCAAGCAAGCGCTCGAGCTCTGAACTCTGAAAAATTAATCGGATAAAAAAAAAATATTGTTGCATTTTATAGCCCAGTTCTTGAGGAAGGCCATATATCATGCGCTAGGACACTTAGGATCCGAGCAAAAAGAAAAAAAAAAGTGAGAAAGAACGCTCAGCGAAGTAAAAGCACGGGCAGGCGATGCGATGCGACGCGGTGGGGCGGGGGAACAAGACATTTCACGCAGACGAAGTCGCGGGCAGAACCTAGTTTATAATGAACCTGGAACGAAGTTCCATCGCACGTCGTATTTGGCACGCCTGGCGAATGAGAGCTACACTGAAAGACCTGTAACATTTTGACCGTCACGACCCTTTTGTTTTTTAATTTAGTTACTGTCAAACGTTGTTAATTTATTTAATTATGTCTGTGATTTAATACAAAATGTAAAGCGTTATATTTTCTCCCGATGACCGCAGGCGTCCTTTGAAAATCCACATTTCTCATAGTTTCAGTTTTTACCCTTTATGCACACCTACTTAGTAATTTCGTACACATTTATAATCAGCCTATAATGTTCCCACTGCTGGGACACAGGCCTCCTCTCGGCGAGAGGGCGTAGGCCGTAATCCACCACCCGGACCCAGTGCGGGTTGGTAGATGTCACATGTCTTCGAATTTTTGGTTCTAAGACATGCCGGTTTCCTCACGATGTTTTCCTTCACCGTTTTGAGAACAGTGGTGATGAAATAATTTAAACAAAGTAAAGCGCCTGTCAGGGTTCGAACCTAAGACCTATATCTCGTTAGTCGCGGTCGTTGCCACTGGGTCACCACTGCTCCTGCTTTCGGACACATATTAACAATGAAACAAGGGAATAATTAAATGGTATTTCAAATTTACGCCGACATATTTAACAAATGGACAACTAGTAATCATTCCACACCGACGTGTCAACTGTCAACACCCGCGGGGAACATACACATTAGAACATACACATTAGAATATACACATTAGAATATACACATTAGAATATACAAAAACAACATTAAAACACGTAACGAGTGCGGTAAATAGATCAGCCTTGAACTTTAAATAGGTAACATTTTCGTTTGAAAAACCTGGGAATACCGGCTGACTTTTCTACCATCTGGAGAAAAACAGGGTATAAAAAGTGAACGGAGTAAAAGCCTGTACAGGAATTTGGTTTTTTTTTTCACAAATAATAAAAGAAAAATCTCTTCTTTTCTCACTTCCACTCATAGTCGCTACGAATTCATTGATAATTTCTATATTAAATTTTTATTATATAAATAACTATTTTTTATGTTATTTGTCGATTTATTAGGTCTTTTTTTATGAATAATGAAAACTGTTAAAATGTCATTCAGCAATCCAGTGAACTCTAAGCTTTATGCAAAAGAGTCAGAATTCAAAATAACAAAACAATAAGAATTATTCATAAATCATTTCGTACAAAACAAATTTCTCTATTGGAAACTACGTAATTGCTGATAAATTATGCAGTGTACGACGCGATCGATGTTGCCAGCTGTTGAATCACATTATTGTGTTAAATAACAGCTTGCAAACAGTGCGATTAGTCTAGACCATAAGATACAGCGGGAACAAAAAACTTAAAAAAAAAAATCAAACCACCTTCTTTATAATTTCAAATTATATGTCATGCAAACCTAATCTAAAGCAAGTCATTATAACCCTGGGATTCATTATAGCGTCCGTTGTTTTATTCCCTTGGTGAATATTCTACTATTGACTTATATTACGTAAATAATGAAGTTTTCTTGTTATGTCGTCTTATTATTTACATCTAGTGGCCCAGTGGAAACGATCGCGACTTACGAGCTGTAGCTCGTCGGTTCGAACGGGACAGGCGCTGTGCTTTAATTTTTACTTCAATCATAGAGTAATAAACGTTGATCGCCGTCTGTAAATCTTTCAATGTGTTGTTTTACCCCAGCTCCAAACTTGGCCGAACGTTTGCGCCAACATGAAACACTTGAATGTTCATATTCAACAACTTCTCTATAATATAAAAAAAACAACAAGTCTAGATATCAGTCGGCTAGGTCGTGTGTACCCGTCCGTGTCGTGTCCAGCTGAATGGAAAGCCTATAAGCCTCCGCCCCCCACCCCCTTAGTCTACAAGTGGGCTATTTGTGATTCATTGGTATTTTATATACAGGGTGGCAGAGACATCGACGCGTACCTGTTACCATAACTTCAGAACATGTTTCTGAAACGTTGATATTTTTCGTCGGCTATTAAAAAATATATTAACTGTTCATACATGTTGACCGCATAGGTATTGCACCTTTCAATAAAACGGCTGTTTCTTTTTTTTTATAACCGACGTAAAATTTCTACACTAGGGTTCATTTCTGTACTAGAATCATGTGCTGAATTCATGGTTTTAATTTGTGTGTCGATGTTTCTGCCACCATGTATAAAGTTTTTTGTAACGAAGTTTTTTAACGGGGGTTGCGGTAGGAGTAAACTTCGAAAAATCGTGACGTATCGAAAAAGCGTTATGTCCCTTCCATGCGACTTTTTATTATACATAATAGAAAGAGACAGAGAGATAGTTTTCATGGTTTTCGAGGGAACTGAATAACAAGGTCAACATGAAAATCCAAGATGAAGGCTGCAATTTTTTTTAATTTTTCGTCATGGGTGTCGTTTAAATGGTTTTCGAGGGTGCTGACTGCTGAAGCCGACATTGAGGTTAAAATAAAAATCCAAGATGGCCGCTGAAATAATTTTCAAATTTCTCGACATATTGATAATTTTACAGCCGCCATCTTGGATTTTTATTTTGAACTTCGTTCCTGGCGGTGTTTGTAGTATATTAAATGGTATATTTTGTTTGCGGACAGCTTTAAGGGCTTTATTAAATCTGTCATTAAAATTGCCGAAGTTAAAGATAGTAATTTCCTTTTATAGCAGCTCATAAAATTGCTTTTCAGTATCGTCGGTACCCTTATTGAATTCACAACACTATGGATTTATGTGCGGCAATAATAGAGGGCCTTTCAAATAAATTGGCGACGTGATGGGTATATCTGCGTTTAGTAGCAATAAACAAAAGTAAACGATTTTGTAAAAATCCATGAAGTAAATATAATTTATCTTTTCTGAATTGTATAATTTATTTATTGAAACCACCCTCACAAGTTTCAATACGAGTCATCATCCATCACTCTCCTGCCCTTATCCCAACTAATTTGGGGTCGGTGCAACATGTTTTTTCTTCCATACTTTTTCTTTCATAGTATTAGCCGCCATCTCGATAGTCACCTCCTTTCTAACCATATCATCATTCACACAGTCCATCCATCATTTCAATACGAATGTATACGTGTGTGTGTGTGTAAAGGAAAGTGCGTTCATTTTACAAATCTAAAGTAACATATTTACAATTTGAGAACTTGAACGTCGACAAGGGGCTTGTGGCTAAGTAATAACAGCAGCACAGCTCGATCAATTAGGTTGAGCTACGCTTGCCGCGGTTGTCCGTGGACGGGTGACCATCTTTACATACCAAGATCCCTCCGTGACATTGGTCCCGGCTGTCATTCGTGGATCCTTGACAGTCGTTACGGGTAATCAGAAGCCCGAAAATCTAACAACCAGCCTTACGAAGGGGTATCGTATTACCCAGTAACTGGGTTGTGGAGGTAGCAGATAGGCAGTCGCTCCATATAAAATACTGCAGTGCGATTCTGTAACCATCTCACCGTGAAAACTTAGGTGAAGTGAGCGTGGAGTGAGCTGTCATTCCAAATAATGCTAGGGATTGACACTACTGACAACTCACATCAAGCTCACTTCACTTGAGTTTTCACGGTGAGATTTTTACAGAATCGACCGGCTGGTATTCAGCTGCATCCGGTTAGACTGGAAGCCGACCCCAACATAGTTGGGGAAAGGCTAGGCAGAGGATGAGCAGATGAACGTGATTTTATGAAATTTAATGCGAGCTATAAATAAATCATGTCATGATATAAAATAGGACTCACAGGTCTTTTTTTATTTATTCTTAAGTACCTACAACAAAAAGAAAAAAAAAAAACATTATTTATACCTAATAAGCTACCCAAAAGTTGGAGGGAGCTTAATAATGTACATATTTTGAAGAAACAACTAAAGTCATATCTAATTAACAAAGCTAATGCTAGCTCATTACTATAATATTAATGAATTTGTAACAGATGTTGACATAGAAGATTTAATGCATTTTTATATTATTATTTTTTACTGTTGATATTTAAATTGTGTTATTGTTTGCTAATTCACACGACATAAATTTTGACTTTAAAATAATAATAAAAAATCGTTATTATCGATAATATTTGCACGCCACACTATGAGGCAAACATGTCTGATGCTTCATTTTTTTTTAATGCTATCCTGCATGTTGTCTGAAACATTAATTTTGTATTTTGTGTTTCACGAACTGTGTCCAAATAAACTTTTTTTCTTTCTTTCTTTTCTTTCTGCATAAATTTTATTCTTGTATATGTACACACTTTTGAGCAAGTACATATTTATCATACAGGCCACATTTTTTGTGATTTTTAAAGGACAATTTACGTCAATCTCAGAACTCCCCGTATTCACCCTGTGTGCCGGAAATCCTAACACGACTACATAATCGTTTGATAACCAAGTTCTTGCATAGACCTCTTACCATAGGTCAAGCAACATTGTTTGCTCTCCGATTTAGGTCAGCGGTCTCCAAAGAGCAGGTGTCGTCCCATGCGGTCCATTCACATAAGCGGTTATCAATAACTATAGGTACCTGGCGGCTCATCAATGTATTGAATGCACACCCCGGCTGAATGCTTACAGAAGTGTTAAGTGACCAAAAGAAAAGAGAGAAATCACTCTTCCCTTTGTTGTTCTTCAGAAGGTTAGGTGAGTAGTACTCGTAACCGGCGTGCGTGTACGCCTAGAGGGGCAATTCTCGTAATTTTAAGAACGTTCACAGTCTGATCTCAGTCACAATCTGTCGTCACAAAATATCTGTAATTCCCCTACATTTTGGCAACTTTTTGACATTTATTTGGCGCCGAGATGAGACGGCGACTAGATTTTGAACGTTTTAAATTACGAGAATTACCCCTCTGATGTATGAATGTAAACGAAGCGAAAAGAGTATGTAAGGACCGTGGCAAGTGTTCTGTAGGTTCTGCCTACTCCTGTGGGAACAAGGCGTGAGGTTATGTATGTATGTCTTTTTTAAAGAAATGGTCATGCCATGTTGAAAATTTTAGCTAGACATACATTAAATCTTCAATCCGTTTCGTAAAACTCACACATTTTTGCTGTTTTTCGTCCCAAATGCATCACACTCTTTAGACAGTTCAGTGGTTTAGGTCGTGCGTTGATATTAAATGAAATTTATTTGCAAGCATTTTATTTTGCGTTGTCTGTGAATCAACCAATATTTAAAATATACATATAATTCTTCTGTACGTGTGTTTGTGACCTAACTCCTCCTAAACGGCTGGACCGATTTGGATGAAATTTTGTGAGTGTATTTCAACGGGTACCTGGATGGCATGGTTTGAATAAAATACTAGCTTTAGCGATGGTTCGCCTGCGCGGATGTCAGAAGATATTCCACGGGAACGTACTACCGAGATTAAAAGGATCCTGTATGTTAATCCAGGCCAATTTCATACAAATTCGTTTAGCCGTTTTTGCATGATTGAGTAAACCCAAGTTCGCACTGTCGTGAAAATATCATGGCGGGATTTTATCGTGAACTGGATTTTAAACTCTCGATATTGAGCTGAGCATTGAGAATCCAACAGACCACTACAGAGCGCGTCAAACAACTTTTCAACTCTCGGCGCCAGGCAGACCGTTGAAAAATATCACCGCCGCGCCATCGCCCGTCACCTGGGCTTACAAACATCCAAACTTACAAGCTTTCACAGTAGGATAACTAAGTAATACTTAGTACTAGATCCAGTGTAGCCATCTGTACCTGAATTACTAATAAACTCTCGAAATTAATATTAATACCTCCACTGCAGAGCGACACTTATTTATTAAAACATTTGTACGTAGTCTGCGTGGAAATTCCAAGGATCGGATAGTCATTATGGTAATGACCGAGCGATCCAGCTGTCTTTGTACTTGTAGTAGTGAGCATTGATTTATTTTTGTATGTTGTTAGTTTCATTGTACACAACATCGGCTTTGTACAGCGTGCTGCTTTATTGGCGACATTCATTTAAAACACGTATAAGGTTTCGCGTTTTCGTTTTCTTACCTTTTTTTTTATTTCATTAAACGTTATTATTTATTTTCAATATTTTCTAAAATAGCATCTTGTAGCAACCTGTATTTAAAGAAATGTAGCGCAGGGGTCATTCGCGGATTCACGGCCTCCACAGAGTGCTCCTATCTGCTAACAATCGTAGATATAATCACGGTGGAGTCATAAAGGTTTACGACATGAGTTGACATGACTCGAAACATTACGTGTAGCATAAAAAAGACATGTCCACCAATAAACACACTAACCACAAATTAATTAGGCCGGAGGATGATGATGTCCGTCTTCCAAAACCGCTTTATTTGTAGGCTTACGTATGCGCACTATCTCGCATGGTCGACGATATTGAAGGTTGGCTTAGAAGTAAGTGCGCATACACACGAGCGACACCCGTCAACGGCAGAGGCAACTGCAGCCGTCGTCGACAATGTGCCCGTAACACACGAGCCAATGTGCCCGTAACACACGAGCGACACGTTGTCGACAAGGAGCCCGTAACACACGAACGATACGTTGTCGACAATGTGCCCGTAACACACGAGCGACACGTTGTCGACAATGTGCCCGTAACACACGAGCGACACGTTGTCGACAATGTGCCCGTAACACACGAGCGATACGTTGTCGACAATGTGCCCGTAACACACAAGCGACACGTTGTCGACAATGTTCCCGTAACACACGAGCGACACGTTGTCGACGGCAGCCGCCGACACGTTGAAGGCGGGCGTTGACCGTCGCTCATGTGTCTGCACACTAACCAATTGATTTCTAAGATACTTGAAAAACAATTTCTTAATTAGAAAGCCATTCCCACAATTTTCCTAGTTCAATACTTAAATTGAAGACGTTCGTGTTGAATTGAATACCAAGTTGTAGACAAACGCTTTGGTATCGAAGCAAGTTTTATTAAATTTATATTAGTTTTCTTACAAAATAGAAACTTTACACTGGATAAATATTTATTGTTCGCTGGAAACTGTGTTGTTTCAAACTAGCGGTGAATCATGTGTACCTCCTGTGCTGTTCTGTGGCTGATTACATTTTCATTTTTAAACTTGAAAATAATTTTATTATGCATAAACTAGTAACCCGCCCTTGCGATCTAGTAATATGGCGACATGTCAAAACATAGAGATTTCTGTGGTAACATCACGCCCGCAATCCCCGAAGGGTTGGGCAGAGGTGTACCTAGTACATCCACATCTTGCCAGTTATGTTTAAGTCCCATGTAATCCTACGTGTAGTGGTCGCAAACACAACTGCTGCGCGTGTGGTCCGGAGTTCGATTCCCAAGTCGGTCATGTGGTGTTCGGTTTTTCCAGTTAGAATTTCTCATTAGCACCCGGAGACTGGTTTTATGCCCGGTTAATAGCAATAGGCTTGAGTAAATACTTACTTAACACAAATGACTTTAGTTTACGTTAACTTATAAGGATAACACTTCAATAAAACTTATTGTTTTATACCATTGTAATTGATTGGAGTGCGGGTCGCCCCCAAGAGGAGTGCCAATATTAATTGAATTTATTCAACTAAAGTTGGTATTTATTTAATAAGAAGGTGTTTTCATTTAATTTCGTTTGTTGATTGATGATTTATGGTTGAAAGGTTTTATTAATGTCCATTGTCATATAACTAATTGAAAATCCGATTGATCGCAAACAGCGAGTATGTATGACCAGACGTATGAACGTAAACTAAGTAAATAGCTAATCTATTGCTTCATATGTTTGAAAAATTCGGCCGCTTGACACCATGAAGGACGCAATGAATGTGATTGCACTGTCAAAATGAATTTAATTGCCATTGTAATATAGAGGTATGAGGAATAGGATGTAAAGTTCACTCACCCTCTATAAAAAAGGGAGGATCTTCCGACCAGACGGGTGTTGTTGCAGACAGGCTACTATGTACCATTGATGTTGGGATCGGTGTTAGGATATATGGAAGTCGCGCGGTAAACTCTGCTTGCGTGATGCAGGATTTTGCATGACGTTAGTATGCTGCGTAGTTCGCATGTGGTGATGTAGATGTCGCCACAGTAAATGTGTTACGGAATTACCCCGCAGTTTGCTTTTCAATATTTTTACTCTTATACTCTTTATCGTAAACTCCATAATCAAGGAATATTGAATAAATATTTCTTATAAAATAAGTACCTATCCAAAATGATCTCATTTATTTATTTATTTATTTTTATTAAGGTTAACCAACAATTGTTTACATCATACATTAACAGCTTATTATTTGTAATAGGATACAATTGCGGATGCAACAATTAATTATAGGTTAACACCGCTAGCACAAAAAACAGTGGTAAAACCATTAATTATTAAATTGTGACAGATTCATAAAAATACTCTTGAATAAAATATGAAAATTAAATTAAATCATAAATCAAATCATAAACGAGTGAACAAGTAAATAAGATATCTACAAATTAAATAATAATAATTGATTTGAAAATTAGATTAAAAATTAGACCAAAATAAATTAAAATATCCAATTCCATAACGAACACAAGAAAAATTATTAAGACATAATCGGTAATAAAAAAAATAAAAACAAAACAATAGAAACAAAAATAAACAACTGAATTCAATAACATAATTATTCTATCGAATGATACAATTATACTAACAAAAGCTATGAGATTTGAGTGTCGATTAAAGAAAATTACTATGCAAAATAGAAATAAAAACAAAAATGTAAACAGCAATATCCTTACAAGTGTGTCGCATGCATGAAGCTAAATTTGTTTTAGCTCCATTGTCGCATGATTGTTCAATAAAATTACCTTATGAACCGCTTTTACACTGGCGTGGTGTATATCCAACAAGTCGCTAAAGCTATTGAGGATTTTGCTTAACCTGGGAATTGGAGAGTTTGCACCAAGTACAGACCTTCGATATGGCGGGTACAGAGGCGTTATGCTTTTCCTAGGATATCTGGAAGGCACCCGAAATCTAATTAAGTTGAGTAAATCGGGACAGTCAATTCCATTACGTAACAGTTTAAATAAAAATAAAACATCTGCGACATCTCTGCGTGCTGGTAAGGATTGCACTTTGAAATGTTGCAGACGGGAATTGTATGAGGGCAATGACTTGTGTTTCCTTTCACAAAAAGCTAGATGCCACAAAAAGCGCTTTTGTACACGCTCGATCCTCAGAATATGGGTGGCGAAGTGAGGCCTCCATACAACGCTGCAATACTCCAATATACTTCGCGCGAGACTGTTGTACAACATTATTTTCGTGCTAGTTCTGCGAAAACCCTTAGTACTACGAATTATGAATCCTACCATTTTGGATGCTCTCTTAATTATACTTTCGATGTGGGGTACAAAGCTTACTTTTCTATCGAAAAATACTCCCAAGTCCCTTATGGCTTCTACTTCCCGAACTTTATCCTGGTTTATGAAGTACTCAGATTCGATGTAGTTAATGTTCCGTGTATATTTTGTATGATAACATTTAGTCGGGTTCAGTTGCATTTTATTATTGCGACACCATTCGATAACTTGGTTAACGTCGCGTTGCAGAAGCTCACTATCTTTTGATGATTCAATTTTACGTGCCAATTTTAAATCATCGGCGTACATAAAAGGCTCGGAAAATTGTAGACACAAGGGAAGGTCGTTTATAAACATAATAAAAAGTATTGGAGCCAAATGTGATCCCTGCGGAGCGCCAGAGGTGATAATTCGTGTTGTAGATTGATAACCGTTAACAACGACATAGAACTCACGCCCAGAAAGATACGATTTTAACCACTTTAACAAAGATCCAGCTACACCGTATGCCTCAAGCTTTTTTATTAGGATGGAATGGGGCATTTTGTCAAAAGCTTTACTGAAATCAGTGTAAATAACATCTAGTTGTTTGCCTTCGTCAATAGTCTGAATTAGGGACTCAGTAAAAGCTACTAAGTTCGTAGCTGTAGATCTTGAAGCTACGAACCCGTGCTGACAGTTGCTCACGTACATTTTAAAATGTTGCTGGATATGAGGGCAAATAAAAGATTCGAAGATTTTGGCGAATGTAGAAAGAATTGAAATGGGCCTGTAGTTATTAATGGAGTCCTTCTTATCCGACTTGTGTACTGGAACTACCTTAGCCTTTTTCCATTCTGACGGAAATGTTCCTGAGGCCAGTGACGCGTTGTAGATGATTAATAAAGGGGACACTAGAACTGATGCACAATTATGGATAAATACCGGGGAAATGCCATCCGGACCAGATCCTTTTCTGATGTCAACTGCTTTCAGTTTCTTAAGTAGACATTCGCGTTCTATTTCTAGGGAAGTCAAGCCCTGACTATTATTATAAATTGCTTGAAGAAAACTTGAGTAATAATAATTTTCTGTAACAGTGTCAGATATGTACACGCTTGAAAAGTGGTTAGCGAAGAGATCACAGATTTCAGAGCCATCAGAAGTTACGACCTGTCCGTCAGTCATAGTGAGCGGGTAGGCACTAGACCCTCCGCGTTTGGTTTTAATATAACTCCATAAACGTTTAGGGTCAGTCCTAATGTCATTTTCTAGTCTCCTTACATACTCGTTATACAATTGTATGGCAAAACTCTCACATCGCTTAGAAATCAATTTAAGCTCAATTTCATCCATAGGATTTTTATATTTTTTATGGCGTATCCTCAACTTATTTTTTTCTTTTAGACATTTAATTAAGCGTTTATCAAACCATGGTGGATATCGGCCATTCCTTGGCTTACGGTTAGGCACGAATTTAGAAATAACATCGCGTATATGTCCATAGAATATTGTAACCAATTCGTTAACATCGTGTGTATGTTGAAAAAGCTTGCTCCAGTTCAGTTCGTATAGGTACTTGTTAATTTCTGCATAATTTGCTTTATAAAAGTTGGGTCTGCTCTTCGTATTGTATGGCAAGTTACAACCCCGCGCCAGTGAAAAAGCAACTTCAAGAGGAGGATGCAGTATATCAATACCGGTAAGAGGACAGATAGACTCGCTTACTGAACATGTAGGCATTGTAGACATCACCAAGTCCAAAATACGGCCCGAACAATTCTTTACTCGATTATACTGCACCAACTGACTAACATTTATGAAATCCAGCAGGTTTTGGCAGGTTTTAGGAAGAGAATTATTCAATGCTAATGAGTCCCAGTCAATTTTACCCAAGTTAAAGTCTCCCACAATACAGATAGGCATATCCATAAAATCTATCACTTGGTTGCAGTGTTCAATAAAATGATCAAGCGTTAGAAGAGCTACCGGTGGAGGCAAGTAGACAGCACAGAGAGCAATTTGACTAGAAGTACTTAAATTCATTGTGACCCAGAGGTCCTCACAGCTGCTATGCCAGCGGTCGATACGCTCGGAATTGAAAGTTCTCTTAACAGCAATCAACACCCCGCCCCCATCCTTATTGCAGTGAAACCCAGTCGATTCCCTATCACGTCTGTAGACCTCATAGCGATCATCAAAAAGCTCACCACTCAGGATGTTACTGTTTAACCAGGTTTCAGTTAATATCACAACATCGTAATTCATACTACATAAATTACAATAAAACAAATTAGTTTTAGTTCTCAAGCCTCTACAATTTTGATAATAAATTAGAATTTCCTTGAATTTTATAAATTGAAATACACAAAGAAACATGCATTGAATTAATCTAATAATAACTTTAAACTATAAAATCTTACTTGCTAAACAATTTTACTGAGGGAATTCTTGTTCTTGATTTGAATAGACTCAGCGCCCTCGGTTTTCCGCACAAATATTCTACCACTTCTGACCCAGACATATTTATAGCCGTTCTCCTTGGCTTTAATCCTTGCAGCTGCATGAAGGGCTCTGTTCGTTGGGGACAGATGTTCAGTAACATAGACAGCAGAATTCGGTCCACCGTAACCAAGGTGGGAACAGTTTAGCTTTTCCTGAGGGTTGAGTTTGTTATACTTTATTGTTGCTGCTAGTATCTGATCCCGCATTCTAGGAGAAGCCAGTTGCACAATAATGGAGCGAGGGCGATTACTCGACGAGTTAGCCTTAGCGATGCGAGAGCACTTTAATATGTCTCTTTCATCGATTTCACATTTTACGACGCGCGCTAGTTGGGAAAAAGTGCTGACTAAGTTTTCACCTTTATTCTCCGGCACACATTGCACTTCGATATTATTGGAGCGCGTCTGCTGCTCCAGGTTGGTAAGTCTTTCGCTAAGGTCATCGACAGTGGTTATTAACTCTGCATTCTTGATTTCTAGTTCCCTTATTGTTTCCTTTGACGATTGCTGTTCCTTCCTCATGTCTTCAAATTTCTCGTTCATAAAGGAGATCGACTCCGCAATCCCTTGCATTTCCTTCTTTACTGGGTCCAATTCTTGGTTAATAGTGCTGACAATAATGTTATTAAACACAGCCATCATCTCCTTAAATTCTTCTTTAATTACTTGCTTAATAACACAGCGGAGCTCGTCTATTTCATTTAGTAAGGTGGGAGGAGAGGGAGAACCAACAGCTTGTCTTTTGGAACCTCTACTTGTGGAGATATTTCGTGCTGGAGTTGAGTCATCCCTGCACGCTTTTGGCGTGCAGCTCAGACATGTCGAACATTTCCAAGCGCTTACATCATTAGGCGGATCTTTAATGAGCAAGCAGCTGTAGTGGTAAAACTTTCCACAGGCAGAGCATTTTATAGTTGTCCCATCTAAGTCTGTATTATCAGAGCAGCAACCCCACTGTACTGCTTTCCCAGCCATAATTCGCACACCAAAAAAAAAAAAAAAAATGAAAAAAAGAAATTCAATTCGTAGGACTCGAACGCGATCACACCGAACAAGTATGCCGCTGAGTAAACCGCTCCGCCAAAGCTGCTCTAAGTGTATTCTCGAATTATGCGATAGCTATGCGCTATGCGATGAATCACACGCAGGTCAAGCAGACGACGGCGGGGACCGTTGCGGCTAGCGCGGGAGGTATCGAGCGCTCCGCGGGTTGCCCTAGGTCAGGGACAGAGTTCGTTATTCACTTTTCAAATTTAAGTTTTTTATCACCACAGTTTAATATTGATATAACTCAGTGATACGTAACTGAATCACTATAAAATTTCACAGATTGATAGGACACTTCACTAGCTTCACGTGAACAGTATACTATTGTTATTAGATTCACCTTTTACCGCCTGACTTATTTAAAACTGAGGAGCAAAAATAACAACGTAATGTTTTTACCAACGATAGAAGTAATCTCATGCCTTTATATCTTGATGGTGTTCGCATTGACTATACTGAAACCGCTAAAGATCTGGGTGTAGTTATTGACTCCAATCTATCGTGGCGTGCTCAGGTCAATGAGGTCAGCCGAAAGGTACATTTCTCCTTTCATTCGCTGAAATGCTTTCAGGGTCTTCTGCCCTTGAAGACTAAAATTTCTTTGGCACAAACACTTATTCATCCGATTATTGATTATGGCGACGCCTGCTACCTGGATGCTACTGACAAGCTTGAGCGCTTGCAAAACCTGTGCATTCGCTTTGTTTTCGGTCTTCGAAAGTATGACCATGTTTCACACCTTCGCAAGGAACTCAAGTGGCTCCCAATCCGCCTTCGCAGGAACACTCGGATTTTATGTTTAATCTTCAACATCTTACACAACCCGTCTTATCCTTCCTACCTGCGTGAGCATTTTTCTTACGCTCGCTCTAGCGCCGCACCGTGTAGATCATACCTAAGATCCATCCTTAAATCTCATCCTCATAAAACGAGCTACTATTCTTATTCCTTCTCTGTCTATGCTGTCAGAATGTGGAACTCACTTCCACCTAGCATTCGTGATATAAAACTATTTCTCTATTTAAACGTCGATTAAAAGAGCATTATCTTTCCTCTATACCGTGAGTATTTGTATATAATTATATATATTTATATTTTTGTATTATGTATTTATTTAAGTATACTTATTTATTATTTTTTGCGTTATATGTGTAGGTATATTTAATATTTTAGTTTTAGACTTCACACATTCATATTTTTTTAACAGACTTCTAAAACAGGAGGAGTTTCTCGGTTTATGTTTGTTCGCGCATAACTCCGTCGCTTGCCAACCGATTTGAATTTTTTTTTTTTTGTTAGAAAGGGTATACTTCTAAAATAGTCCCATAGAAATTTCATCAAAAACGGTTCAGTATTTTGGTTTTTAAACCAAAATTACTGGTAAAAATTACAACAAAAAATGAAAAATAAAAACTTTTTTGAAAAAAAAAAATAACCGACTTCCAAAAACGACACTACAAATAGAAAAATATCTTTAATTTCGAAAGTCGGTGATAAACAACGAAAATGCGAACCCAACGACACCGACTTCCGAAATTAAAGTTATTTTTCACTTTGTAGTGTCGTTTTTGGAAGTCGATTGTTTTTTTTTTCAAAAAAGTTTTTATTCTCTTCTTGTTCTCACACACTATTGTTTACATTTCTTTTCGACCGACGAAAAAAAAACGGAGGAGGTTCTCAATTCGACACGTATATATTTTTTTTTGTATGTGTGACCAAGCATAACTTTTTACAGAGTAGTCCGATTTTGATAATTCTTTTTTTATTGGAAAGGGTATACCCCAAAGTTGGTCCCATATAAATTTGAAAAAGAAAATCCAACCCTAAGGGTGGGAAAATAGGGGTGATTTCTTGTTCACTCACAGATTTTAATGCTGAGTGGTGTATTATTGCTATATTCAGTGCCACATATGCCTCCTGCCCTTTGGCAAACAATTAGTAGATTAGGTATAGCCACAAAAAACTATAAAATAAAAACTTTCTAACAAAAAATTGAACCGCCGAAAAAACTGAAAAACAAAAAATAATAAACCTTTTTTATTTAACCTCAATAAGGTAAGTTCTTAAACTAATGTAAGTATACCTAAATAATTTTGAGTCGGCGCCGTTAAAATTTAAGGCAATTTAGTGATCTTTGTTTATTGATTGTTTGGCGCCGACTCAAAATTACTTAGATATACTTACATTAGTTTAAGAACTTCCTTTATTAAGGTTAAATAAAAATGTTTATTATTTTTTGCTTTTCAGTTTTTTAGGCGGTTCAATTTTTTGTTAAAAAGTTTTTTTTACTTCTCCTTTCGCAGGTCTGCTGGAAGAAATTTCTTAAGAAATAAGCAGTACCTTTGTACTCATATTATGATTATGTCATATCAATATGTATTTTACTGTGTGTACATAAATAATAAAATAAATAAATAAATAAATGATAAGCTAGCCACATAATATCATAACCGTTTGACTACTAGTGCTGTAATTTGAGTACACTAGCAACAACAGACATTAGTAACAAATCCAATTTGAGATAATATCGGCGCCTACGCGTTCTCTAGACCTGACATTAGCTATGTACCTATAATATTTGTATGTTCGGAAAATAGACGCTATTTTAGCACAAGTTATATGTTGATATTATAGATATCTGAGGTTCTTCATTGTACAAACAAGATATACACAGTAGAATTATTATCAAACTTCAAACTTATTTATTACTGGCATAATAATAATAATAACAGCCTATGATCATATAATGTAGACTGGAAGCCGACCCCAACATAATTGGAATAAGGTTAGGAGGTTTAATTACTGTGATCAATTTTCAAAACACTGTTTTTTTGCTAGGTCTAAATCGAATTGTAAACGTTCCCATTTGGACAGAGCTAACCATTCACAGAGAACCCTCACCAGTCCTTTGAAATACTGTCAATGCAATTATCCTGTAAACGCTTCTAAAAGGGTTTCCTAAGCTATAGAGTTACGCTCTGATATATTGATGACATCGGCCGGTCACATTTCAAGGTACAAAGAGATAAAATGGACACTTGAAACAACAAAATGGTGGGTCCCTGGTAGACCAAGAAAACGTTGGAATGGTGACATTATTGAAGTTGCTGGGAAAAGCTCGATGAAGACCGCCAAAAACAGGGAAAAATAGCAGGAATGGACCTTCAAAAGAGAGGGCCATAGGGGAATAAATTACAACTAACGCAAGACTAACACTAGTAGTAAGACCATCCTTGAAACATCGAGTCCATCCGCGCTTTGAAAGGCACTTTAGATGTTTCGGCTTGGGACCAACGCCCTAACGTGCTTTTTGAGGCACGAAGAGGCCTCGATATATGTAATACATGATCACCCATCCATGCACAGACCGCGGCAAGCGTAGCTTAACCTTGGACCAACCCATGTGGCTGTTATCATTTAGCCACGAGCTCCTCAAACAACTAGATTAATAATATGATTACTTGGTGCTCTTCCCGTTTTTGTCATAATACTTTTTCAAAACAACTTACAACTCTAGCTGCTTATCCGATTACTACCAGTAGCTATAAACATAAGAATTAAGATCAGAGCTGACCGATTAAGGGCAAAAGCATCGTATTTTAAGACAATAAAGCCCAGTACAGACGAATAAATTGCGCGTCTAGTGCTCTGGAGAGAGTACGCTAGTCGTAGGTAAGTATTTATGTATCATGATATACCCCTAGCGCATACTTAAGTACGGGTTGTTAAGGATAGAAATAATGTAAAGATAAATTTTTAATGTGTTATCGATCGTTGGGGTTGTTGGTGAAGTTAGAATTTTATCTTCGTCAGTAATGATCATCAACATAATCAGCCTATAATGTTCCCACTGCTGGGATGAAAGCCTCATCTGTGTGAGAGGGAGTGGGCCGTAATTCACCACGTTGGCCCAGTTTAGTGGTTGGTAAGGATGTCACATCCTTACCAACCCGCATCCTTACCAATCTTCGATTTTTTAGTTCTAAGATATACCGGTTTACTCACGATGTTTTCCTTCACCGTTTTTAGAGCAGTGGTGATGAAACGAAATACACAAAGTAAGTGCCTGCCTGGGTTCAGACTCACGACGTCACGCTATCATTCACACGTAATGTACGCACTCATTTTCGTTTACAGTATGTTTGGTTTGAGCGCACGTGTTCGGCCGACGACGCGGCGACGACGTACCATACTTCGGTCGATGACGGATAAGGTACGCGTTGAGAATAACTCGAGCTAGGTAATAGAAGATAGCTATGGCAGTGTTCATAATCTCGGATAATTTACATTCCACCGCCACTTAATCAGTTATCTACTTTAAAAAAAATTCTTCTAAGTTGATTTTTGAATGACCATTTGTAACAGAAAAGGTCCTAAAACATTTTAGTTGCAATGGTATTTGAACTTTGTTAAGTATGACATTCAGTTTGTTGTTCCATAACTTGAAAATTATCTTATTCTTCATTCAAATATAGTATAAAAGTCAAGTCATTTCAAGATACACACATTTGTATATATAGCATAACTAGGTACACTAACTTTAAGTACAGATTTTATAGTTTATTTTTATTGCTTAACACTAAAGTTCCCTGCAAAGGTTAGCCACCGCTTTCAAGTTCCACACCAAGTGATTACTTAATTTAAGTACCTACTACTTGTTTTATTGCTAAAGCTATCAAATTAAGCTGGATGTTTTTATTAGGCAAACTGTTTTTACTGAAAACTTTTTGATGGATTTGTTTAGATTGAATAATGTTATGTACAGACGCCAGCACATCAATCTACTACAATCTGTCAAAATTCTTTAATAGATTTTCAACTTTATCGCTAAAGTATTAGGTTCAAGGTTGATTGGGAAAATTTTACAGTTTCGGGCACCTTGACCTGCTAGCGTCTGAACAGTCAATAAGGGGCATCCTAATTGGGCGTCGATTCGCCTGTAAATAATAAAAAGTTGCCTCGTTGATCGAGTGGTCGCAAGCACTACTTTTAAGTATGAGGTCCTCGCTGCCCTGGAACATAAAGGGCTAAGGACACGGGTGGGTTTTAGTCAGTAAGAGTCTGACACTCCCTCCTGCTCCACCCAGAGCGGGAGGAGTCATTTGATGATTTCCCATCATCAAAAAAAAAAAAAAAAGTATGAGGTCCTGGGTTCGATTCCCAGGTTGGGCAAAGTGTTATTGTGTTTTTCTATCTGGAAATTTTCAGTTACAGCCCATATTCTGGACCAATAACAGTTGGCAAGATCTGGGAATCGATCCCAGGGCCTCATCCTCAGCAATAGCGCTGGCGACCGCTAGGCCAACGAAGCAATCGGAATCACAAAAAATAATTATGTTGGTTTCAAAATTATACAGCTTTTAGGAACCGCTGCCCTGTTCTCTCATCTCGCAGTACAATAATCCTTCGTTGTCACATCCGCTAGGCTGCTCGTAACTGCAGCACAATACGTCATCCACTGCTATAGACATGACAATGGCACACAGATGCAAAGCGTACAGCTAAGCCAATTAATTCCGTAATTACTGCTCTGTATGAAAGAAAGCATTACCAACATAGAATGCAAGACAGAAGGTCTACCACAGAATTATCGTATTAATAGGGGTTTGACCATTAGGTTTTGAAAGCCAATTCTGTTAAAACTTTAGTTATTAGATAGTGATTATTTTATTGAATCAATCACAAAGGGACGGTTTACGTGACAGCCGTTTTACTAAAAAGCAGTGATAGGAATAGGTAGTGCCTATTTGCCTAAACTTCGAAGAACAGAGACAAGAAACGGAGACTTCCTTAGGACAACATTTTTTCCGGGACATCTGTCCCGAAATTCGGGACAACACTTTTAAAAACATTAAAAAAATATGTTATTTGGAATAAGTAATTCGTCTATATTTACCTAAAGTTTGCGACAAGACATAACATTTATAATTTATAACTCCATAAAAATAACTTATCCTCTATGGGCTCTAAAGGAAAAATAAAACACATAGAATATTGTTGTAAGTTACAACAATATTCTATGTGCTTTTTCGAGACAAATGTCCCGGAAAAAATTTAGTCCTAAGGAAGTCTCCGTTTCTTGTCTCTGTTCTTCGAAGTTTAGGCAAATAGGCACTACCTATTCCTATCACTGCTAATAAGAGATTTGATCTAATGGGATGTTTTTATCCAAATCTAATCTACTGATCATAAAGAGAAATGATTTATTTTTTACAGGTTTGTTTGTTACGCTTTCAATGTCATCTAAAGTTCAGCCAAACGGCTGAACGGATTTACGACACGACGACGGACGGAGACTTGTTGTGACTTCTGTCATCTCTTATGTAGTGACGCGACAATTTGAATGCGTACTCAACGCGCGTTTTGTTCTATTCGCGGTTGCTCGCAGAGAGTGGACGCGTCAGCTCAACATGGGGCTAGGTGCGCTGTGTTCATACCACGATAAACTTAGATGGCAGAATTGTACGCTGTTTAGAACTTTTGAGAATTGTTTTTTGTTTTAATTATAATTCACTAGCGAACCGCCCTGCTTCGTACGGTTCTCACAACTTGACAAACAATCGAGATTTCTTTATTATGTGCAAGGAAGTAACTCTGTCTGTTTGTCTGTATGTTATCTTAGGGGCAATTCTCGTAATTTTTAAGAACGTTCACAGTCTGATCTCAGTCTCAATCTGTCAAAAATGCCTCCAATTTCCCTACATTTTTGGCAAGTTTTTGACATTTGTTTGTCGCCGAGACGAGACTGTGACTAGATTTTAAACGTTTTAAATTACGAGAATTGGCCTTCTTTTCACGCCTAAACCACTGAATGGTTACCGAGAGGATCAATTTGGCAAGGAGACAGATGGCTGGAGAAGGACATACTAGGCTATTTTTTGTCCCGGTAGCATGTTTCGGCTTCGCCCGCGTGGGTGTCATAAATTATCCCACTAATTTCCGACACCCACGCGGGCGAAGCCGCTGGTAGAAGATAGTGAATCGCATGAAAATTTGTTGTACCTATAGTCTAGATTGCAGAAGAACAATGCCGTCACGCACACAGACACGAAAAGCGACTTGTATAATAATTAGTACTTAATCATCTGCCTAGCCTTTTCCCAACTATGTTGGGGTCGGCTTCCAGTCTAACCGGATGCAGCTGAATACCAGTATTTTACATGGAGCGGCCTATCTGACCTCCACAACCCAGTTACTCGGTAATACGATACCCCTTGGTAAGACTGGTTGTCAGACTTTCGGGCTTCTGACTACCCGTAACGACTGTCAAAGATCCACGAATGACAGCCGGGACCAGCGGCTTAACGTGCTTTCCGAGGCACGGAGGGGTCTCGGTATGTAAAGATGGTCACCCATCCACAGACCAACCGCGGCAACCGTAGCTTAACCTGACCGATCGACCTGACCTGACATAATAATTAGTACTTATGTACCTATATTATTTTTACCTTGTATTTGTGTTAAAGAACTTTATTTCAATTGTTAACACCATTATCATCAACATTAAATTCAACAATAAGTAAGTACTTAAGATTAAGATTATTTTATTTTTGATTATTATTTAGACTAACCGTTCAATCACACTGCGGCATTTCCTTACGTAGGTACCTATTGCAAGACGTAAACAATTTGTTACCTAACTGTACAATATTTGGCTTAGAATCTGGTGAGTAGAGAATCGGTAAGTTGAGAAACAGGTTAATTGATAATCTGGTGGGTTATGAATCTGGTGAATTGCGAATCTGGTGAATTGCGAAGCTCATGAGCCATGCTTTGTGCAGACGTTTTATCCATTTACCCATAGATGGCGTTGTACAACTATGTAATTTTTCTGACTCACGGTGTTCATACTTTACGCGGATTAATGAAATTGTCGGTATTGCCATTGGGTGATGTAAATTGATTGGATGTCGTTCTATTGGTTTTGGTTGTTTTAAATACTTCGTTCCTTCTCCTCTTCGTAATTCTGGTTTACGATTATTTCTAACTATCTCTATATTACTACGAAAAAATATTTTTGCGTTTGATTGATAGCCCAATTCTTGAGAAAGGCTATTTAACATCACGCTACGATTCTTCGGAGCCGAGCAGAAAGAAAAAAAGCCCCGAAAGAAGTAAGAACGCTAAGCGGAAACGAAGTAATAGCGCGAGCAGGCGACGCGATGCGACGCGACTTTTAGCAAACATTCCACGCGGAGGAAGTCGCGGCCAGAAGCTAGTGTTTACATAAATAGCTAACACGCGTTTTAAGCACCCTCCGTATTATATAAATTGATTACAAATGCAATGGTGGAATTTCCCAAACTTAAACTTACTTACACTTAAAGCAAAAAGTATTTTATCAGTAGGTACCTTGAACAGGAATGTGGGATTTAATATGAACATTGATCATAACGAGCGGTTGACTTAACGAATTGTTAAGTCCGTATAATTGAGTCGGAGTATTTACATAAACGTCGGCAAACTCAATTACTCGTCCAACTGTATGGAAGATATTAAATCCGAAGCTTTGAACAGATCTAAAGATTCTTAGTTCTCCATTTTACTATTTACAGTACAGTATAGGTATATGTACAGTAAAGTCTTTTATATCTTCATCAGTTTTCAAATTATTTCCTTTATTAAGTCAGGACATATTATTAATTTGCGTTATTGACATTACGAAGCAATATAAAATGGTAGAGTAGATTTTATCGAGAAATGAGCAGACAAAAACAGCCCTTAAGGTTACGAATATATTTTGGATGTGACTCTGCTACCTACTAATAATTGGGCCCTTGCTTATACACCTTGATAGAATACAGGCTTATCATGTAATGTTATTCAAACTACAAAAAGGTAATTTACCATTCATAAATACATAAAACTCCTGATATAACTTCATACGAATAAAAAGCTCCTCGTATTTTTCCATAGAACATTTCTCAATAAATATGTCAAATTTTATTCAATACGAGCACAATTTTCTATAGTCATGAATACCCAACTAAACGTATTGCGATTGAATCAAAATAATTGGCTCATACAAATACAAATACGGTGTTATTTCGTTTTGATCGGTTCGCCTTTCAGCTGAAGATTTTTATAAATAAATCTTGCATTCATACCTTGTTGACATGTGTACTTGAGTCGGGAAGTGAGCATCAGAAGCATGTGTGTAAATATTCGTGAACGTTTTAGCGGCATTTTGCGTTTTAGTAATTTTCTATTATCTCCGAAATTGTATGACCAATTGACATACTGTAAAGGCATAAAACAATTAAACAAAAACAACACACACAAAACAATAACAACATGAAATAACAACACAAAACACACACTGACACAAAATAATTTATTTTGATAAGGATTCATAATTAAAAATTAAATTTTCATCCAAACGTAAGCATGCTTTAACTACAAATACTTTACTAAAACATAAAAGTGATATTAAAAGATAAAATAAAAAAAATAGAAATATGGTGCTGACTTTTTTGTAGAATTATTTAAGGCGGACCAGATTGCCATACATTTTTTTTAGTTATTTTTAGTACCGCGTCGGAACTCGTATTCAAAAATAACTCGAATTTTCGAAGTATCCATCTTTCTCGTCTATACTGAATAAAAACAACAACTGAAAGTCGATAATCGAATGTTGCAGATTTTATAAAAGAAGAACTTCATAGGTAGGTACCATGTGAAAAAAGTTTCACTCAAAAATCTCAAACCATGAATGTTCTATGTCAATTCGAAGTACCTATTACAATAAAACGGCAATTTCATACTTTAACCCCTATTATTAGTATACTTAGAAAATTATATTAATCCACAAATAATAAAAACTTGAGAGGTATCAAGGGACACCCGGATGGAACGAAGTTCCTTTCGATTAATTAGTGAAGGAATTGTATTTTTTTTTTTTTTTTTTTAATTTGGTATAATAATATTTTTTTTATTACCTATTAACAAATAAAAAAACACAGACAAAAAAAACTGGCTTGCTTTCTATAAGAGAGAGAGAGAGAGAGAGAGAGAGAGAGACAGACAGAGAAACACGCGCACGTCGCACGGCTTACAACTATAGCAAAAAGTGTCGTTCCAACTTTTGGTCTTAATTTTTTCCGTCTAGCCCCCTTTCGCAACGCGCGATAAGAAACTTCGTTCCAACAATCACAAAATCAAACGCGTTTTGTGGCTTCAGAAAAATAATGGCGGAATGTTCTTCGTTCAAAAACTTCACTGCCAACGCTCGAAGTAGATTCACTCGGTGTTGCTAATAAAATCAAACTTTTAGTTTATACCAGCAAACTATATAAACTGTAATCTCCTTCACAAACTCGCAATAACAAACCATCAATAGCGTACTAAATGGTGTACAAAAGTAACAATTTACTTTACTCGACACCACTTTGTCAGCATTACGCGGTACAACTCTACGTTACATTGCTACAATACAGCATGAGGCACCTGACCTAGCGCCGGCGAGAAGCGAGAAGCGAGTAGAGCTAGCAACTACGAGTTGGTGAGCAAGGAGCAGTGAGTGCGCGACGGCAGCGGGCTGTTACTCGCGAATGATTGATGACTTGATTAATTGATGTTATTTAAAGTTAAACAAATATTAACTTTATTTCAATGGTAATTAGGTTGATTTCAGAGTGACTACCACAATTGAAAAAGTTCTTAAAAGGTTTGAGTTTCTAGCGTAAACTGAACTTTATTGTGTAGGAGTTGAAGTTATTTTTCCATAAGCTCATATTTGTTTACATTCTTGGCAAATAAATCACGAAAGCAGATTATGGTCGTCCGGAGGTAAGATATGGGCGGACGATTAATAATAATAATATCCCTGGACATTTCACACAGCGCCATCTAGTCCCAAGCTAAGCAACCTAATGCTTGTGTTATGGTAACAAGATGGCTGATAAACTACTTATATACATTTTTTTTTTGTAAATACATACATATTATAGATAGAAAAACACCCAGACTCGGAACAAATACATGTAGGTCATACAAATATTTGTTCCGTGCGGGAATCGAACCCGCGACACGCAGCGCAGCAGTCAATCGCTTAACCACTGTGCCAACCGTGCCGTCACGTCGATGCGTATGTACTAAGCGAGAATCTCTCAGCGATGTTCTGCCCGTCAAGCGACCGTCACTGGGCGAGTACTCTCTTTGATAACTCTTGTCGTCACGACAAACGAGCACTCGCCGGCAGTGTGAATAGTCAGCAATCAACTATTAATACATCTATATCTTTTACTTACACGGGACTTACAATCTTTTGTACGTTTCTTTGATCAGAAAACCGTTGGTAGCTAGTCGCTTCCTCGTCGACGGTGGGACAGGTACCTTACGTGGTATAACCCAACGTTATATTGCTACAATACAGCGTAACTCGGCGGTATCCGTGTGACAGCTATCATTGTGTTAATACTATTAACACAATGATAGCTGTCACACGGTCCTATGCGCTAGAATAGTGATGTCACAGTGTCCCAAGTTAGGGGTAGCGTGCATTAGCGACTTTTAGTCGGCCGATTGTTTGATCACTGCGATCATAGAGAGACCAAACCGTCGCCCGATTACGTAACATGCTTACAATGGCAATGCCAATTCATTTTGACTATTCAATAAAATAATTCTTACGTTATCCAGCAGACGAGTTTTTTCAAACATATGAAGCAATGGCTTATGAATTTCCTTCAAAACACTTCGGGTGGTGCTTGTAAGTGTTTTACGCAATTGAAGTGCTGAACAGGTGAATCTGCGTCAGTATGGTCTGGCCGCATGCGGAATTAAAAGGGTGAGTGTTTAGTTTGATTACCTTCGAGTATAGTAGTCGCTCTGGTCACCGTGTGCGCATAGCATGAACACACGTTAATGAGGTAGAGCTGAAGTTACATCCAATCAAGTATGGCAGCTTACGGTGGGAGAGAGTTACGGTAGGCCTACAAATTTCAGAGAACAGACTTTTTGTGCAATCGAGTCTACGGCGCGCCTTCGAACCTGCGTGCTCTGGATTCTTTTTGTGATTGTATTTCCTTTAATACTGTTGTCCCTTTTAATGGGCAAAAAACTGAGCACGAAGTATGTTGTCTGACACATGGCGCTCAAAAACTTTACAGATTTTTTTAGTCGTAGAATTGATCGCACAAAAAGTCTGTAGTGTGCGTTCCCCTTTGAAATGTTGTTGCGTACTTATGAGAGCTTTGTTACAGTTTAGTGTCTGTTGTTATTAATGTTTACGTGTTAATGTTTCGTTGTCTTTGTGTGGAATGATTAATGTGTTGCTGTTGAGGTCTTTAGTTTAGTGGCAGTGAGGTAGCACTGTTGAGTTTTTGTGTTTGAAATGGTTTGGCTTTGTAATTGCGTACGATTAGTAATAATGGGGTCGGTGGGGTGTGACTAAAGCAGGGTGTTAATAGGAGTTGTTTAGACTGTAAAATGTGTTTTACTAATTTTTGATAATTTCGTTTTTTTTCCGTTTATCTTCTAGCGTAGCTGGATAAGCTTGGAAGAGGCCTTTGCCAAGCAGGTTATAATGGTTAGTTAGAAATAATTCATCCTTCATCATCATCCGCTGCCTTTTTAGACGAAGCCGACCCTAACGTAGTTGGGCTATGTTGGGGTCGACTTTCAGTCTAACTCAGCTGTTCCAGTCAGCTGAATACCAGTATTTTACATGGAGCAACTGCCTACCTGACCTCCACAACCCAGTTACTGGGTAATACGATACCCCTTGGTTAGACTAGTTGTCAGGCTTCCGGGCTTCTGACGACCCGCAACGAATGTCAAACATCTACGAATGACAGCCAAAACCAACGGCTAAACGTGTTTTCCGAGGTACGGAGGGTTCTCGGTATATAAACATAATCACCTACTTATCCACGGACCAACCGCGGCAAGCGTAGCTTTACCATAGAAATAAGTCTTTCTAAGTAAGTTCTAAATTAACTAATTATGAATATATCTCTGCATAAATCTACATATTTCCATTGTTCACAGTTTATATGTAATATTTATGTAAAAGAAAGTTCAAAAGTTAAAACAGTCGTTCTATAAACTTAATAGTTGTTGTTTTCGTAGCAAACCGTAGCACTAATGGCCAGCGGGTTACGGCCGGTTACGGTTTTCGGTTCGTAGCGCTACGAGCTACGATATTCGTAGCAACAGTGTAGCTGTTTCGTAGCTTCGTTTTACTACGGTGCGCGTACTTCTTCGTTTGCATGTCCAATGCAATCAGCTTTTATGCCTATTGCTTTTTTATTCTTTAATTTGTGTTGTATTTGTGTTCTTACTTTTAATGTGATGGGCAGCAAGCAGTAAACAGCTATGTTGATCCCTAATACAATGTAAGTTAGTAAGATTGGATATATTTTAAGCCCTACATTTCGTAAGTCCGTTTATAACACAAAATAAAATATCACAAGTAAAATCACGTAAATTGGAAACAAATATCTTCCAGTAATAAAACCCTCTTCATAAATGTACAAATCAAACACTTAGGCACTGCTCCAACTATGTGAATGTCAAACACGTCCTCAAGATACAGGCGCCGCCTTGTTTGGGGACCACTTTTCAAATAACTATGTTAAATATTCTACTTACATTATATTTATTTTTACATTTGTTTTGTAATAGTGGACTGATTATTTTCTTTTTATTATTATTTTTATTTTCCTTCTTTCTTTTACTACATCAATTTTATTACGTCGAACAAGTCAACACTGTGCTCCGAATTGCCATTTTATCACAAGAAAGTAACACAATAAAAGTGACTTAATTGAAAACGAAAGCACCATTTTATATATAAAAGTAATTAAACATCTTATATCTGTCGTCAAACGTAAACCATCTACTTTATATCTCTGTCGGTCCCCAGTTTACGAATCGTGAAGCGTGGTAGCGTCGTAAACTATTGTTATTGAGGGTAGTAAATGTTCGGTGATTGTTAGTAATTGTTTTATTGTGCACCTTTAGGGTAGGAGTCATAAAATTACGGTTGAGATAGGGAATCAAAATAAATGTTTCGTTTAGGAGGCATGCTTGGGAATTCGTTGAGCGACTTATTTCCTTGAAGCTAGGAATTACTGGGACTAGGCACAATGACAAGGAAGCGTTGTAAAGGCTGGTTTTGTAACTATGACGTTCAAAAGAGAAAGAAAATTGAATCATTATCCTATAGCAGTCTATTGCTGCCATAGACCTTTTCAATATCACACTGATTAAGAAACTCCTCGGCTAGTCTCAATTTTAATCCATTTTTAATAAAGGGTTTGAACTTGCAATAAAAATCACGGATCATTAAAATTTGATAGCTTGAGGTACCTGCTTCACCGTCGATGAGGAAGCTACTAACACAATAAACGCCAGCGAGTACTCGTTTGTGGCAGCGACAAAAGCTCGCTTGGCCGGCGGAACACTCACTGAGAGACTCATGCCTGGTACATACGCGTACCAGCGAGTAATCGCTCATTGCGGTCGTGCACTCACTCCTCGTTGTTCGCCAAAGTTTCTAACTCTACTAGCAAACAGATAAGTGACTAAAACGTTTTTTTACGCAATTTCGTTTACTCGATTTTTTCCAGTAATGTTGGTTCAAAAACCAAAATACTGAACAGATTTGGATGAAATCTCTATAGGACCGATCTGAATGTATATCCTTTCAAATAAAAAAAGAATTTTGCAAATCGGCTTATAAATGACGGAGTTCTGAGGTAACAAACATTAAAAAATATATATTCAACTGAATTGATAACCTCCTGCTTTTTTTGAACTCGGTTAAAAAGACAAAAGCGTCAAATTGAAAGCACTCTTGTGTAGGTAAAGTCAATAAAAAATCTAGTCCAGGCTTCAGCATAAGTTTTCCAGGTCACGTTTTTCCAGCATAAAGGAGTTTTTAACACAATTTTAACCTCACTGTACTTCACTCACTACAGTGAGAGTCTTTGACACTAGGAAAGCACTTAGAGTTCGTCTGAAGCTGAATATTTCAGTTATTCTGTGAGTGAAGCTAAAATACTCGTGGATATGAATAAATAAATACAGTTAACGCTAGTCTGTAGAAGAAGCCTTGTAATTGTACTCGCAACTTTGATTTTAAATTCTCAGTAACTGCCGTGAGTCTAGAATTGTGCCTGGCTAAGTACTAAGTGTGAATAATAGATTAGGACTTAAACATTGTGTTCTATATACCTCTGCTTACCCATGTGCCTATCGATGTCGCAACTTTGCTCTATTAACAAGCAGTAAACACTTAGCATAATCAGCCTATATTGTTCCCACTGCTGGGACACAGGCTTCCTCTCGATGAGGGGGAGTGGGCCATAACTCGCGGGCCCACGCGGGCCCAGTACGGTTTGGTAGATGTCACATGTCTTCGAATGTTTGATTCTAGGATATGCTGGTTTCCTCACGATGTTTTCCTTCACCGGTTTGAGAGCAGTGGTGATGGAATAATTTACACAAAGTAAAGCGCCTACCTGGGTTCGAACCCACGACCTATAACTCGTAAGTCGGGGTCGTCGCCACTGGGCCACCACTGCTCTCTAAAGAGTACAGTAAACACTTGCACTATAAAAGTCGCCCTTACTGATACGACTTAAAGGCTCTGGCTGTCAATGACAAATTGGTAACACTGATGTGCAGATTGTCCGAACTTTCCCATAAGTTTAAAAATTTCGTTGTCGCTCTGAAAACTCTGATATATCTCTCCAAAATCGGCCCAACTTGCCACCGACCTTTTAAACCGAACCCAGCACAAATCCGTACCTGACCATGGTGACACAATAGATCCCTGGCCCAGCCGGTCCTTAACCCAAGACAACAAAATCTTAGCCTACCTTCTACTCTTACGGAAATACTGACCCCTTAACCTACCAGATAACCCATAACCCACCGGCTATCATAAACAAGCTGCTCAAGGACAAAGTTACGTCCTTAACGAGACCCCCCTGTGCCATAAATCCGTCGAGGGGGGGAAGGGGGGAACTAACGATTAATTGCCACCCTGTCCTAATTTCTGCTAGTTTTATTAATGGCGGTTGTAGTGATATGTGGTTGTAAATTGTGTCAATTCGCAGGTAGGTAGTATTGGTCATTAAGTGGCTACAATTTCTCGGTAGTTAGCCACGTGGAGTCTTTATTGATTCTGTTTCAGTAGTGAATACTGCTTCAATGCTTTATTTGCATTCCACAATGTGTACTTTTATTTATTATAGAGGTATGAGGAACATGGTGTAAAGTTCACCCATCCTCCATAGAAAAGGGAGCCCCAACCAGACGTCGTGTCTGGTGGACTACTGCCAAACGATTGATGTCGGCACGTTGTATATATGCTATTGCGCGGTAAACTCTACTTGGGCGATGCAGGATTTTGCGTGACGTCAGTATGATGCAATAACGCATCTGATATTATCGACCGATAATAAAGCGCCTATGGGGGAGAGCCTAAAACCACTGTTACGTTATTTACATCAATCTTTATTATCTTTCCATGGTAATTGTACAGTTCTGAGCGCAGCCATGCTGTAGCTTGATGGGCTATAAGTCAGTGGTTCTAATTGAAAAAACATCCTCTAGCGGTGGGGGGAGGGGGGGGGGGTATGAGGATATCCTGGAAGAAGTAATTTATGTATTGAAGATATGATTCAGATTCAGATTCAGAAGATTTATTTGTAAAGATAGGTTACAGATACACAGGTGTGTGAGATGTTACATTTTTTAAAGTGCTCTATGCTTTGCCATTAGGCGTACAAATGTCAGTTAATAAGTAAGTTTATTTTAATTATTTCATTATTAATTTTACAATATTAAATAGAATTATAGAGTGAGCGATAGTTAAATTACACAATTCATAAAATTTAAAAATTTCAACAAGAATCAGCAATGTCAAATCTGGTACAATATTAATAAATGTTTCTATATTGTCAACAATAAAAGTTAAAGATAAATCAGAAATGTCAGTAAATTACAAAAGGAAAATGTCAATTAATTAAGTTAATACAAGAATTAGTCAAGGTAGTATTAGATTGTCAAAATAATCAATAAATCAATTAAACACTTTCCAACTGTCATCAATAAAATGTTAGATGGTGGTACAAAAGTAAATTTAGAAATAGTAAAGTCGAGAAGCTATTGGATAACTATAATTAACAAGCAAGTATACATTATATGATTGACCTAATGTTAATTATCTGGAGGAGGAAGTATAGAACTGTCATCGAAATAGTCCTTTATTGAGTAGTAGCATTTATCTGTTAAAATTTTCATAAGTATTCTCTCTTGAATTTGTCCAGATTTAGTGACTTCATCGTTTCAGGCAGCTTGTTATATATTTTTGTGGCCATACAGAACGTACTTTTATTCATTAGGGCTGTTCTACCATGTGTTATTTCGAGCTCTAACTTATTTTTGTCCCGGAACTGTCTATAGTAGCTTTTGGAAGCTACTTTGTATTGCGAGATGTGTGTTTTAACAAATATGTTAGTTTCGTAGATATACAATGATGGCAAAGTAAGAATATTTAGGCTTTTTAAGCACGGTTGGCAACTGCCGGTGCTATTTAGGCCACACATAGATCGGATACACTTTTTTTGAGCTCTAAATACAAATTCTCTGTCGACTGAGTTTCCTCAATACATATGGCTTTTGTAAAGTGATCGGAATTGTAAGATGTATTTAACACTAGCTGTGCCACGCGGTTTCAACCGCCTCACTCGGCTCTTAACGGTTGTAACATGATGACAAAATACCTGATAACCTTTCTCTAGAATTGGGCTAAACTGGTTTTATTTCAGTTTCCTTAAATCTGTAAAAAGTTATAAAACTAGCTTCCTTCTTTTATTTTCATCGGTGGCATCTACACCGCCACATGCGAACTACGCATCACACTGACGTTACACAAAATCCTGCATCGCGCAAGCAGTGTTTACCGCGTAACTAGCATAATAATTATATACATCGTCCCGATATCAATAGTCGGGCAGTTATTGTAGCTCACTAGACACGACACCGTCTGGTCGAAGGGTCCTCCCTTTTCCCTTTTCTATGGTGGATGAGTGAACTTCACACCTTGTTCCTCATACCTCTATAACACCTTTAAATTCACAAGCGAAAACAAACTGTTCAATCTACAAAATCATTTAAGTCCCAGCTCAACGTAGTAACTAATTGAACGCGCAACAAACTAATCTAATGTTTTGTTATGTTGGCACAAAGTTTTACTTCGAGCAAGCGGCTCCGACAGCTCGGGGCAACCCTGTGAGGTATACGATTAATTGTTTCAGCGGAACACTTTGTAGTTTGTCGTTGAATCAATAGTTGCTAGTCATATTTATTTAGGATGTACCTGATGCTTGCTGATAAAATTTAATTCTTTGTATTTCTTTTTCTCATTTCGGTGGCTGACTCAAATCTGAAAAAATTAAGGTAAGTTAAGATTGACGCCAACATAAATTAAGTGTCGTTCCTTTGAATGGCGCTATCAATTATAATACATTCGAATTAATTCATACAAAATTTTAATTACAAGATTTTACCGTGAAAACATAAGTGATGTGAGCGTAAAGTGAGTTATTATTGCACCCGATGCCGGGGACTACTGACAGCTCACTTGAAGCTCACTTCACGTAAGTATTCATGGTGAGATTTTTACAGAATAGCACAACTGTATCTATACATACAGGGTGACTTGTAATTTAACGTCTTCCTTCCAGGACGTAATAGTGTGACCCATTTGAAATAATCTTTATAATAGAATACTCGTTATTTTAACAAAACAGAAAGTCTGACAACCAGTCTTACCAAGTAGTATCGTATCACCCAGAAACTAGGTTGTGAAAGCAGCCGCCGTCAGGCAGTCGCGTCATGTAAAATACTTGTATTCAGCTGCATCTGGTTAGACTGAAAGCCAACCCTAACGCAGTTGGGAAAAGGCAGGCAGATCATGATTTTTTTTTATCAGAACTGAAGTAGAAGGTGCTTTTTTCCGTCTATATTGAGTCCCACTGCTGGGCAAAGGACTCTCCCCTTTTTCATTCCAACCCTCCTTGTCTCGTGCGATGTTGACTGGCCATGTTGACCCTGCAAACGTCATCAGATCGTCACACCATCTTCACTGTGGTCTACCTCGTTGGCGTAGGTAGGTAGTTAATATACTACACATACCACATATACTACAAATATGTAAAACATGAAGATAAAAAAAATCCTCCCACCCTTGACTTACTTTAAGTTTCTCATTTTACAAGCCTCTACATTATGAAAGCTTTAAATATGACATTGAAATATATTGGAGAGGCTTTGTGTGATAAACGAAGGTTCAAAGTTAATACTGCTGAAGCCACCACGCGTTATTAAGTTGGCATTAAGTCTGTAAGGGAAATAAGTAAACTGCGGTATTTTATCTTTCATATTGGACTATTTTTTTTAGGGGTATCGTATTACCTAGTACCTAACTGGGTGGGTTGTGGAGGTCAGATAGGCAGTCGCTCCATTTAAAATACTGATATTCCGCTGCATCCGGTTAGACTGGAAGCCGACCCCAACATAGTTGGGAAAAGGCAGACAGATGATGATGACGATTGGATTTTTTTTTTAATATCTAGAATGGTTTTCGTAGAATGAGGATTAAAGATGGAGTAAACATTCTACAAAAGTTGTAGGTGTAAATTATATCATTACCACTACTCTCAAAACGGTGAATGAAAACGTCGTGAAGAAAGCGGCATGTCCTAGAACCGAAAAAATCCAAGATATGTGATATTTATCAACCCGCGTTGGGCTCGCGTGGTGATTTACGGCCCGCTCTCTCTCACAGAGAAGAGGCTTGTGTCCCAGCAGTTTTAGTTTTACCTTAAGAGATCGTTCCTTTACTGTGTATTTTTCCGCCTTAGGTACTATATTTATAGCTGTCATCAATCTGTTCTCAAAAACATACTGACTCAAAATCAAAGTCATTTATTCAAACTAGGCTGAGAATTAGTACTTTTTGAACGTTAAAATAACATAAGACAGTCTCTCAAAACGCCCGCACTTCACACTTTTGCTGCACCACTTCTCCCCAGCTAAAGTACTTGAACTGGCTCAACAATCACACTGCCCAATAAGTTCAGCTGTGCAGCTGACCATTCAGCAGAACTTGATTCTCTAAAATAAAGTAAATAACGTTCCGAAACACAATTTGCCATTTGTCAGCTAGCCACTAACCACACGCCCAATATACCAACTTATGCTAACCCACAAATGTCTCATTCTCTCACCTTCCAGCCTCCTCGAGTCCCCTCGACCACGACCACTCCCCTCATAAGGCATGTGACACAATAAGGCCACAATGGCTCTATTAACATACAACATGCTCTATTACGTTGTAAAGGACCGGCCGATGTGTACTTTGTCTTAAAATTAAGACACGGGGTAAGCTTACGAGCTAGTTTCCATTGTTGGATACAAAATGAGAAAAGATAAAAGATGTACTTGGCCGTGCAAAATTTGTACGACGCCGAACCTTTTTGTGTTCTTGGTTGACAAGCTCTTTATTTGGATACCCCAAATTATCGTACTCGTGGAATTGTGGCTAAATGAGAACAGCCGCACGGCTCGATCGAAGGTTAAGCTGCGGTTGTCGAGGTCACTTCGTAGATAACCATTTTTTTTTTGGTGATATATCATCAAATCACTTCTCCCGCTTTAGGTGGAGCTGGGAGGGCGTGTCAGACTTTTACTGACTAAAACCCACCCGCATGTCCTCCGATACATATCGAGACCCCTCCGTGCCTCGGAAAGTACGTTAAACCGTTGGTCCTGGCTGTCATTTGTACATCTGTGACAGTCGTTACAGGTACTGACAACCGTATTATCCAGTAACTGAGTTGTGGAAGTCAGGAGACTGCCTTTCTGACCTCCATCTGGCTCCATGTTATATACGGATATTCAGCTGCATCCAGTTACACTAGATACCGACCCCAACATAGTCGGGAAAAAGTTAGGAAAATAAACTTTCAAAAAAAATTGTATTTTTTATTATCTTTTAATTTTTTTGTTATCCAAGTAGTATACGGTATGGAAGAGCGGAGTCTCCCAATACAGGCATTACTTGCTTAAAGGGAGGCTCCAATCACTAATCTGTTTAGACTAATTTATGTTGGAGAAATAAATAATTTTTGATTTAATTTTAATTTAATAAAAAACTAATGCAGTCCAGACTTCACTCGGACACCGTCTATCGGACTCTACACTTCCATTTTATTTTTATTTGATTTATCTGATGTATGTCAATACTTAGCTATACGTCATGCCGTACAACAATGGACACGCGCTCTCCAAATTCCTTCAAACGCCAGGGTCAGAACATCTCAAATAACGATTAGTTCCACACATGCGACTAATCGCACCGTCCTATTGTATATATAATTACTGTCGATAAATACGCGGCTGATTGTAATTGATTCGCGGTTGGTTTACGTCTTAGATTAATTGATTACTAAAATCGTTGAAATTAAGATTGCGTTTAAATTAAATATTAATAGCTTGTCGGTTTTACAGTGGTCAGTGGTGTCGGTCTTTCTTGTTTTGCGTATTGTAATTAAATCAAGCGTTTGACACGGATCGCTTTTAGTTTTCTCACAGGTGCAAACGTAAACCGAATTACCTACCCAAATGGGCCCCGTACCCAAAATAAATTTGACTGTAGCATTATGAACTGTGTCTGTATTTCATGCCCTCAGGTAGTAGTTTAAATAATCCTAGGAAAGCATGTCTGAATTCACTTGGAGAAAAAAGATATGCGAGGAAGTAGAATTGATTTAATAAAGGGAAATATTTAACTTATTCGTTAGGACTATTAGTTATACTGTGTTTATTCTCTAAAAACTTATTGACCTGCTGATGATGGACCCTTTTTGAAATTAATGAACCTCCAAAAACTTTTTACGCTTCTAGTAATGCACGTTTTTTTTAACAATTGAGCATTTTTTTTTAACTGTTTCACTTCTGAGCAAAGGCTTCTCACAAGTCCTTCCAGGAACACTTTCCCTCGCCACCTCACAGCAGCCCTCACAGTACGCGTCCGTCATCTCACCACCTCTTTTTGAACAGTATACATATTTTTTAACTCTGCACTTTACTAACATTCAAGTAGAATCAATTTTCTCTATCAAGAAACCAGTATTACACGGCAAAAACAAAAAATATAACTTTTGTCCAGAGTGTGAAAATTACATACTTAAACTATCTATTACCATGATAACCGATTTCTTTAAGAGTAAACACAAAAACCGGCCAAGGGCGAGTCCGACTGACACACAAAGGGTTTCGTACCAACATATTTAATACTACATATTTAAAAAAACCACCCGCACAGGGCCTGCGTGGTGGATTATGGCCCACTGCCTCTAGAAGAGAGGAGGCCTGCCTCCCAGCAGCGGTAACATTATAGGCTGATTGTGACGATAAAAAAACGCTTTTTTTGTATTTTTAGTTATAACAGTCATAGTAGTACACACTCTGTGAACATTTCAAGTATCTACGTTCTACGGTGCACCAGATACAGCCCTGTGGCAGACAGACGGATTTGCGGAACCTTAGTAATAGGTTTCCGTTGAAACCCTTTGGGTACGGATCCCTAAAAAGGAAACCTCAATGTTGACAATAAAATCCTTCACTATAGGTAATGCCTCCTGGCAGTCAATAAGCAATATGTCATCTGGGATCATCTGGGAATCACAACCATGATAGCAAAGCACCCTCATTCATCCCCTTTGATAGCAATAAATCTTTCTGAATATTCTTTCGTTTTCCCTTAGGTGCCAGAACGAAAAGCAAAACTGGTCTAGACGAAAAACAGGCTTCTGATGAGAACTTGTAAAGTTGACAAAATTGACAACTGTTTATAATGCTTGCGAGGCTTCTGACTACGTTGTACGAGTATGTGTATATATTATGTCTTTTTTTTGTACCGTGCGTTTTGTTTGTGCAGAATAAACTATTGTTCATTCTTTCTTTTTTGTTCCTTTAATACTACTTCAGCTGCACTTTAGGTAATTTCAACGTAGCCTTAAAAATTCACAAATTTCACAATTTTTTTTTTTTGTTTTTTGCACATAATTTTGAATTTTGTGAGCTTTCACTTTCATCATCATCATTTCAGACTGCTTGTCAGACTTTTGGGCTTCTGACTACCCGTCCGACTGTCAAAGACCTACAAATGACAGCCGAGACCAACGACTTAATGTGTAATGGATGGTCACCCATCCACGAACCGACCACTGCAAGCGTAGCTTAACCTTCTACTCGTGCGCACGGATATTGACTCGTGCGGCTATTCTCATTTATTTACGCCACGAGATTTTACCATCTAAAGAACATAAAAAGAAAATATTTCTGTCTTGCAAAGCCAACCTAAATCATTGTTTTACCAATAGTCATAAAAAATCGTTTGATTTCTTTATAAACCTCAGGGTCTGTAAAGGTCACAAAAGATTTTCTGTAAGTATCTCCATAGAAATCAGAGTTGGAAATATGCTGTGTTAGTATTTTTCCGATTCAATCGTAAAGCTCTGATACCATGAGGCAAAAGCAGGTAGGATTGTACCAGGTTCCCATCAAAACCAGCTATCGGAAGTAATTTCATAAGTGTTTGGAAAAATCCAAGCAATAAACGAAAGTGTTTACTATTTTAGTTGTACTGTAGGAAAAACGCAAGGACTGGTGACGTAGTATTATGCCACTATGTAAGAATGAACAGAAAGTTTACTGTTTGTTATAAAGCTGCTCGAAGATATACAATGTTTTGCAGCTTGCCGACAGACAGGTAATTCGTAAAAGTATTCTCAGAAAAAAATAAAAACTATTTCACACTTTCTGCGCCCTCAGTTTCACCCGCAGAAGTCTCGATCCCGCGGGAATATCTGGATAAAAGTATGTTATGTCCTAATCCCTGGTCATGGCCTATTTGTGTGCCAAATTTCATTTAAATCCGTTCAGCTGTTTAAGCGTGAAAGCGTAACAAACAAACATACAAAAAATCAAATATGTTCTATTTATAATAATTAATAGTTTAGTTTATCTATCTACACTTACGAAATGTCAGAAGCTAGGTGCTCAGTTCCAATTGATCATTTCCTATGAAAAAGAGCCGGCGAGAAATTCCACGGTTACTCTTTTCAAAATAAATTGGCTTTTACAATGTTTCTCAGTGTTAAAACGTATTTAATTAGAGGACACTGCTCAGGCCTGTCAACAATTACCAGGTACTAAATAAAATAGGAAATCGCCAACAAATCGAAACATCTATGAGTTCACAAGGCCTAACATTTTACACCAAGAACTGTTTCTGAGAGCAACTATGAGCTTTACCACTGCTAACCTTGTAAACAATAACTGTATTGTGCATATCTCGTTTGCCACGAAGTGTTTTTACTGCCGACCATCCAACACTTAAGCACGGGAACATTCTCCAATCACGCTGTTGAATCTTCAATCTCTCTGTAGCTACAAATTCTTGTCTCAACTCCTACACCTGTCTATTTTGCGGAAATACTCTGAATCAAATACCACAAAGTAATTGCAGCTGTCGTCGCGCTCGTAAAAACTTTTACGACTAGAACCGGACGAATTTGGACGAGTTGGGACGAATGGCGACGATTTAAAGATTCTGAGAAATTATGACGTCAGGTAAGTGAACTAACTTTATTTTATACTTTGATATTTTAATGACGTTTTACTGATTTTAGAAGTTGGTGGGATATGACAAACATACCGCCTGATCGTACGTATTGCCCGAAGTGGTTGTGCAGAAACGTGCTTTCACACAAGCAATTTTAATGCTGACGGTATTTCTGTTTGCCGCAAGTAATGTAGTACCTACGCCTGTTTGCATTGTAGTGTTGAAAAACATTCGTTTTTGCGCAGCACGTAAAAGTCATCGTGTAAATCTGCCCTAAATGTATAGAAAATGTATAAAACGACATGTATAAAAACATGACCTTTCAAATCCTAACCTAACCCATTGACCATCCGATCTAAGTACAAAGCTTACAACAAACATCCCATTTTTACGACACAGCTACCCTCTACTAGCAGTCTTCTGAACCGGATTATGTCAAAGATTTACTCAATACCCGAACAAAATCTTTTATAAGTACACACGATGATATAACAAGCTGTAGGTACCTCCCCAGTATAAGGTGACCTCGCATTATACGACATGTAAGAACCCTGTCCGATCCGTAACAACGCTCTTACGGATCGGACAGAGTTTACTTACATTATTGTGGTCATTTTAATTATTTTTTTAATTGGGAATTTTATCTTGTAATGTCATGGGGCCCCAGCGGAGCTTGTGTGTCGGGTGTTTAAAGCTTGTTCTGACTTATTATCTATCTCTATGTAGGATATCTCCAAAAAATTTAATAAAATTGTGGTAATTTTAATAATAATATTTAAGTAAAACATAATAATAATATTAAATGTATTTTCTTTATTTTTTTTTTCTCTCAAGATCTATATACAGCGTGGCGCTTTAGTGGCAACATTAATTTAACACACATATACGGTTTCGCGTTTTAGTTTCATGAATATATTTTAATTTAATTAAACATTAATATTTATTTATTTATTAACAATTTTCTAAAATAGCATTTTAGAGCAGCCTGACTTAAAGAACTGTAGCGCAGGGGTCATTTGCCGGGGTCACGGATCATAACATCGCATCAATGTAATTAAAATAAATAACGTGCAAAGAGAAGGCGAATTGAAGGAAAGAGAGAGAGTCCTATGTCGGCGAGCGGTGCAGGTGGAAGTTTTCAAGTTACGATTTTTTTTATGTTGTTATAATTTTTATGATTACTGGCCACTAGCCCTACTCGTACCCGTGTGTTAAATTAATGTCGCCATTGTAGCGCCACGTTGTATATATAAAAATGAATCCCTATTTCCCTGGGTCACGTCATAACTTGAGAATGACTTTAACGATTTCATCCATCCTTTTTTTTTAAGTTTTCTAATACTTTGTAGAAGGTTCTTACGGAAAAAAAAAATAAGAAAGTTGCTTCACGCGGACAAAGTCGCAGGCAAAAGCTAGTGCTTATAAATGTTTGGTGGCCAAGGTCAGGCCAAAGAAACCAGGGCCGTCCAAAAGCGTGTTGGGTTGACGATGTTGTCAAAGTCACGGGAAACACCTGGATGAGGAACACAGGGAACCAGGAAGTATGGCAGAAGAAAGTGGAGCCCTATACCCAGCAGTGGGTGGTTCCACGATGAAATGATGATGATAATAAATAAGTAAATAAATGGTGATAAGTTTTTCACCATTTTGCAGTACCCATGTGCCTCTTTTGGATCCGATAGAGATTTTTTACACATTCACACTGAGAGGTCAGCTTATATTGGTTACCGAGCTTGATATGTTTTCGTGTTTTCAGTTAAGTCGACTATAACGTAATTCGGGGCTCAAAAGGAATAATGTTGAGGGATAAAAGAATAATATACTGCTTATTGGACAGTACTCGTTAAGGAGTTAATAGTAAATAGTGTACGATTTATCGTTTATGTATGGATGTTAAAGTTTATTGAGTCTGCTCTTTTACTGATGGGATTGCTTCACAAAAGGTATCTATTTACCTTTTATAGAGAGGTATGAGGAACAGGGTGTAAAGTTCACTCATCTTCCATAGAAAAGGGAGGATCCAGCGACCAGACGGGTGTCGTGTCTGGTGGGCAACTGTGCGACAGTTGATAGTCTGCTTGCGCGGTGCAGTAATTTGCGTGACGTCAGTGTGATTCGTAGTTCCACGTGGCGATGTAGATGCCGCCACAGGTATCCTACAACTTACAATGTCTCAAATAGGCATGCTCTTCAAACTGGACAGTGCTGGAAAAATTATGATTATCTGATTGTTTTCAAAATAAAATAATGAAAAAAGCCATGATGGGGATAAATGGTTTAGCGAGCTCTCCGAAAGACAAAATCTCTTCAATGTGTAAATGGTCACCCATCTACAGACCAACGTAGCAAGCGAAGCTCCCCAAACGCCACCCACACGTATAAATACTAAGTACTACGAGATGCAAGAAAAATGCACTGCATTGAATCAGCAGTTTTGTTCCGTTCCTATGCGAAATATACACCCGACAGTACACCTACCAATGTATTGTCAGCAAAATTGCAACCTATACAGGAAATATCTGACGAAGCAAAAGGTAGCGCTCGCTGCCTTTTCAAATAGTGAGGAATCGACGGTTTGCAACATTGCTTTGTTATATTTAGAAGGCACAAAGATTTATATTATTTTATTTATTGGTGATTTTAAAAGAGTAGCGTAGTTACTGAACCTCTTCGGAGCTTGAGTAATGTCATGTAATGTCATCGTGTACGTATGAGCGTGTATGTTGTGATGACCCAGTCTCATGCTCGCGGGAAACTTTATGCTTGTACTTTATATAATACCAGCAGCGCCCCGCGGTTTCACCCGCATAAGTCTCGATCCCGTGGGAATATCGGGATAAAGAAAACTGGCCAAGTGCGAGTCGGACTAGCGCACAGAGGGTTCCGTACAAACTTTTAGTTAAGTAAATAGTTCATTCATCGAATCGAGTTTCAAAGATTTCCCCAATAAATCAGTCCCCAAAACGAAAAACTTAACATTGCCGTTGGAAAACTGTTGTCCCCATACATCGACATAGGTCGCAGTTAGTTTACCAACTGCAAATAAGTTTGTGATCGCAAAAGTATTTTTTTTTTTTTGTGATGCAACTAAAAATTTACGGTTTTCGGATTTTTTCCTTTACTTGTGCTACATAAAATTGCTTCTTGCAACGCGTTCCTGAGAAAAAGGGTCTTGACAGATGGACGGACGGTCAGACAGACGGACTACAAAGTGGTCCTATAAGAGTTTCGTTTTTGGTACGGATTACGGAACCCTTAAAATACCCTATATGTTATTTTGATGGATAAGCTATATTACTGTAAAGTTTCATCAAAATCCGCTCAAATTTTGCGTTAAAGAGTAACAAACATCCATCCATCTATTCACACAAACTTTCGCGTTTATAATATGACGAGGATTAATTTGCCATGAAATCTAGTCCTAGTTGAATAATAAATCTTTATATCTTTCTCCGTAAAAAAAATAAATAAACCAAACTAACTAACTAACTTATTCACTTCGTAGTTATGTACTTTCTATGTTTATCTTGTGAACTTCGACATGTTCCTATAACGAAAAACCATCCATACTTTGTTTTTTGGGTTCCAACTGAGAGATATTAGAGAAAGGGAACCGCTATTTATTTATGTATCAGAATCAGACAACAATAAAGTCCATTTTGTTAGTAAAATATCTTATAACTAGTGTTAGTAGAAAGGGGTTCCCTCTATCTGGCAGAATCTTGATGCTCCGAAATTTATTTGGCATAACACACTTGGCATAATCTTCTTTAAACGAATATTTTTAAGGCATAAAAATGATTTAATATAATTATTGTTTGGCCGAATGTTTAATGTCCGAATTTACAATGGCATAGTTTTAAGATAGCAGAATTTTATTTCGCATAATTACCTTTGGCAAAGTTAAAATTTCGCATAATTTCGTTTAGCATAACGTTCACTTCGCATACTTATGAAAATGGCAGAATTTCGTTTGGAATAATTTTATTAGGTATATTGACATTTCTATACAATAGCATTTTTAACCTTAAATTAAAACATTGTCGTGAAAAGTCAATAATATGTCGTGCTACAAAAGTTAGTGACAGAAATAAAACGCTGCAAAACCGACTCCACGTAGTCTTGTCTGCCCTACCCCTAGAGTGTAATTTAAGCCCACGTAGGCGCGGAGGGGCGAGGCGGCCCGCGAGCTGAGGAGCAGGTGGTAGTAATGCTCGCCGCCGCAGCAGAGGCAGGCCGGCCTTAAAACCATCTGCGACGATAAGCTCGCGTGGGACCGCCGGAGCCCCGCAGCGCCGGAGCCGTGACAGAAACCATGCCTGCTGCATGTTGCATGCTTGCATGCTTGCTTGCATGCTGCATGCTTGCTGCATGCATGGTGTATGCTTGCTTGCATGTTTGCATGCTCGCTTGAATGCTGCATGCTTGCTTGCATGCTGCATGCTTGCTGCATGCATAGTGTATACTGGTTTGCATGTTTGCATGCTCGCTTGCATGCTGCATGCTTGCTTGCATGCTGCATGCTTGCTGCATGCATGGTGTATGCTTGTTTGCATGTTTGCATGCTCGCTTGCATGCTGCATGTTTGCTTGCATGCTGCATGCTTGCTGCATGCATGGTGTATGCTTGTTTGCATGCTGCATGCATGGTATGAAATGTATGCCAAAAGATGATTCTAACCACAATTCTAACTCTAAACTTTCTGAGATATGACAGTTCTGCCTTTTAATGACTATCGATATGAAATGTATGCTAAAAGACGATTCTGACTGTGAACTTTCTGCGATATGATGGTTCTACTTTTTAATTATTATGGATATGAAATTTATGCCTAAAGATGATTCGGACTTACAAAATTATGAATTTTGAATGTATGATAAATGACTGTCTGCCTAACGATTTTCTGCGAAATGAAGTTTATGCTATCCGCTGTTATGCAAAACAATATTATGACATAAAAAGTTCTGCTAAAAAGGGTAGACCCAGTAGAAAGCAAACCAAGAAACAAACAGCAAAGTAGGTGTCTGAGGCAGAATGTGCAAAGAAGTGAGGAATGACCTACTCGACCATTATCCCCACATAGTGCCTCAGAATAGGGAAGTAAGGACTCTCCACCACTGTTTTTAGGATGCTATTGTCACTGCCCCGCGTTCTACACGCGACAACTATAAATACATACACAGCATTAACCCACAATCTTTGTCTTAATTATAGATTTCGCATGTATCTTAATTATAGGAAAGCACGACACTGTTAAACTGTTAACAATATATCAATTGAAAACGGCATGCAAATTAGTGTTTACAAATAAAATTAAAATAATAATACAGCTACAAAAAGAATTTGTGAACAATATTTATATTATATAAGCTAACATTTAAAATAATAATACATATATACATGTGAAAAAACAAGCAAAAGAATCAAAGGGCATCAAAAAATTCGTCCGCATCGCTGTCAACAGGAACAGTGCCCAAAAGGCTGGCAGCATTGCCACGTTGTATGGCGATGCTAATTCTTTGGCCAAGAAACAGGCCAGCCCTCTGGTCACGTGAAGAGTCGACTAACCGCTTGGCGATGAAAAAAACTTAATAACTACAAAAAAAAATATTATTACGGAATAGCTTATACTGAGTTTTATACGGAGTGACCGACATGGACGTCAGATAGGGATCTGACCTCCACAACCCAGTTATTATAAAAAAAAAGTTAATTTCGGAACAATAACACAAAACTAAGCACAGATGCCAGCTGGTAGGTTAAGCTACCCGAAACTGTCAAATTTTCCCAATCAATCTTGAACCTAATGCTTTAGCGATAAAATTAAAAATCCATTAACGAAATTTGACAAATTATAGTAGCTTGATGTGCTGGCGTCTGTACAACAAGTAAAACGATGATAGCTGCAAATGTACCACGAAACCCCCTAGTAAAATCTATTAAGTTCTCGTTGTAAAATTACCTTACTTGTCATCCATCTCGAAGAAGATTAGTAGCATCACACGATCACCAATCTATCAGGTGATTATTAGAACATCTTAGGCCGAAGTTTAGTGTTCTGCGGTAGGCAGAGTTGATTGATTGATTCTAGCACGGAACACAGCATCTGTCTCACCGACATAAGCCCATGTAGGAGCTCATCTATCAATCTAGATTACAGACCTGAAATAGGTACCCTAGATGACCTGGATAACGTGAATAATCGAATGTCCTAGTGATGGAAGAGGTTCCAGTTAATTAGTGGGTGACAATGAATTGGTACAGGTTCGCAATTTAAATTAATATTATAAAGAGAAAAGATTTTTTTTTTTGTATGTTTGTTTATTACGCTTTCACGATAAAACGGCTGATCGGATTTGGATAACAGTTAGCACATGGGTAGATCATGACCTGGATTAGCACATAGGATACTTTTGGTTCCGATATTCCCACGGGATCAAGACTTATGTCGGTAAAACCGCGGGCCGCAGCTAGTACAATTATAATAAAATAACTTTGAAGATTTAATTGATTGGATGTATGATGCACGCATAGACTCTAGCTCGTCCGGGGAAGTACTGCCACTATTTCTCCGCTAAGCAGTGTTGCTGTGGTCCGGCTTAAATGGTGTGTGGGTGCTGGTGGAACACATGAGGTATTTCAACTTTCTCTAAGGGATATGCCACATCTGCGATATCTCTGGTATTGTAGATGTCCATAGCTATTGGTGTCCAATTAACATCAGCTGGGCTGTCGGCTTGTTAAGTATACAACATACGTAAAATAAAAATTGTAGTAAAAAGATGTAATTTTATTTCACCACCAGAAATTAAAAAAAAAAATTACAGATGTAATAATATCTCCGGCTCCAATATCTATAATATGCTCATGCATCCCTAAAAAAATTTGATATGATACCCTTTGTTCTCAGTAAAAATGTAAAAGTTTATTAAGTTAGAGAGAAAAATACAGTGTAACCGTATGCATAAGTGAGGGGATTTTGTGATTTTTGTCGAGCCGAGTTAAATCCACATGAAAAATATGAAGCATAATAAATGAAGACAGGTGACTCAGGCGAGGTTCACCTTATCTTAGTTTTACAGTAGGTCTTATTTCGAACAAGGGGCCTTAAATAAATAACATGCGCAATGTGATTTTATTCAAGAGGTTAGTCCAATTCTCGTGTTTTTAAGAACGTTCACATTCTGATCTCAGTATCAATTTGTCAAAAATACCTCTACATTTTGACAAGTTTTTGACATTGATTTTCGCTGAGATGAGATTGTGACTAAATTTTGAAAGTTTTTGATTACGAGAATTGGCCTTCTGGTAAAATATTAATGACATAACTTAGACGTTCATAATATTAGTAGAACTTCCTTTACATTATTGTCAGCTATAATTTTTTAGGTTCCATTTAATAGTTAGCTATTGTATCAACTGTGTACAAGTCCAGACTCCAGGCTACTGCAGTAGACCCAGCAACACTTTAGCCGACACCAAGGTTGAACCTGCAGCCCTTTACTCAGCAGTCACACTTTCGACCACAAGCCCAACGAGGAAGTCTGCAGTCTTGGAGATATTTCATCAAATCAGAATGTGAGCATCTAAGTCTATGACATAAAGATGGATGCAGCTACATCCCCTTAATCTCAAACTTAGCGACTGCAAGTCGATCCCAACTTACATAGTTGCCAGATCATTTGACCTTTAATTCAAGATACAATGTTACAAATCCCAAGTTTACAACTTATGAAGTTGGTGCAGTGTGCTAACTAAGTAAGGGAAGCTTATAGGGCGTATCGGGGCGGCTGCGTTAGCGTAGTGGATGTACTTTGTAATGCACGGCAGGGGTGGAATATTTTAAAGTGTGAAGTGTTTGAGTGTGTGGGAGGAATATTAGGCTAGGTAATAATAATAACAGCCGCACTGGCCGATCGATCAGGTTAAGCTACTCTTGCCGCGGTTGGTCTGTGGATGGGTGATCATATGTACATACCAAGACCCTCCCGTGCCTTGGAAAACACGTTAAGCCGTTGGTTTCGGCTGTCATTCGTAGATCTTTGACAGTAGTTACGGGTCGTCAGAAGCCCGAAAGTCTGACAACCAGTCTTGCCAAGGAGTATCGCATTACCCAATAACTAGGTTGTGGAGGTCATTAAAAATTCTAATAATAAAGTAAAAGCCACTTGGAAAATTATTAACAATGAAACTGGTAAATCTGTTAAACAAGAAAAACAACTTGAGATTATGGTCGACAACAAATTAGTTAATAATGCAGCTGACGTAGCTGAGGCATTTAATGAGTTTTTTGCCAACATACCGATAACTACGACTCGCTCCTTAAATTCGTCCCCGTCTAAAGCTGAAAACCTTTTGCATAGTAGTGTACCTAAATGTAGTCCTTTATTTAGTTTCGAACATGTAACCCCACGTGATGTAGTTAATATTTTTAATACACTTAAGTCTAAAAACACCGGTGATTATTGGGGCATCTCCATTAAACTTTTAAGTAATATAATAGCCATCGTAGCCCCCTATCTAGCTGTTACTTTTAATAAATGTGTTGATTTAGGAACTTTTCCTGACCTCATGAAGAGTAGTAAAGTCATACCATTATTTAAATCAGGTAATAAGAATGACGTTGGCAATTTCAGGCCTATTTCTATTTTACCTGCATTTAGCAAAATATTTGAAAAGTTAATACTCAAGCAGTTGCTAAGACATTTTAATTTAAACAGCCTCCTCCATAATGATCAATATGGCTTTACAAAGGGTCGTTCAACTACAGACGCGGGTGTTGCTCTGCTGAGACACATATTTGACGCATGGGAGAAATCGCAAAATGCTATTGGAGTTTTCTGTGATCTCTCTAAAGCCTTTGATTGCGTGCACCATGACACGCTTTTGCGTAAGTTACATCATTACGGTGTCAGAAACGAGGCTCTCAACATAATAATTTCATATTTACATAATAGGGTCCAATGTATAGATGTTAATGGCGCGAAATCTTCCGGGCTACCAGTTCAGTTAGGTGTTCCGCAAGGCTCAATATTGGGTCCATTCTTGTTCTTAGTATACATCAATGATTTACCATTCCATTTGAAGGGCATCTGTGACGTTGTACTGTTTGCAGATGATACCTCTCTTATTTTTAAAATAGACAGGAATAGACAAGATTTTGACGACGTAAACAGTGCACTCACAATAGTTACAGATTGGTTTACGTCAAATAACCTAGTTCTCAATGCCAAGAAAACGAAATGTGTAAAGTTCGCCTTACCGAATGTCAGAAATCTAGGACCCAACATCGTCTTAAATAAAGAGGTGCTTGAAACAGTAGGCTCGGCAATTTTTCTAGGACTAACAGTAGATGCCAAACTTCAGTGGGGACCTCATATATCAAGTCTAGCAGGAAGGCTCAGTTCGGCTGCCTACGCCGTCAGGAAAGTAAGACAGTACACTGACGTTGATACAGCTCGTTTAGTCTATTTCAGTTATTTTCACAGTGTTATGTCCTACGGTATTCTGCTGTGGGGCAAAGCCGCTGATATACAAAATATATTTGTCCTTCAAAAACGAGCTGTTCGAGCAATTTACCAGCTAGGTGCCAGAGTTTCTCTAAGAGATTTTTTTAAAGATATTGGTATTCTCACGGTTGCATCACAATTCATCTTCGCCAACATCCTATATATTAGGCAAAATTTGCACTTGTACACTAAAAACAGTGATATTCACAGTGTTAACACTAGAAATAAGGACAAACTACGTGCCCCCTTTCACCGGCTTCATAAGGTTCATAACTCATTTGTTGGGCTTGGTATAACCTTTTATAACAAGATACCGTCTTCTTTGCTAGACTTGCCTTTTAATGCGTTTAAAGCTCAAGTAAAATCCAACCTTTGTTCAAAGGCTTACTATTCCATCAACGACTACTTACACGATAAGAATAGTTGGTCGCCCTAATTAACGCAAGACAATGTTCATGTTCTTTCTCCAGAATTAGCTTAGGTACTGACAGGTTACTGTTATTAGTATTAACTCATTTATTTCACATCGATGGTCCTAGTTCATCATCTGTGACTGCAAGTGACAGCTATGTGACGAACCCAGCAATGCATAAATATGTAAGCTGTAACGCCCTTTATGCCTGGAGGCTTTTATTTAGGTAGTGAGTTTTTATTTTTATTTTAATAATTATTTTTTAGCTTGAGTACGTATAGTTTTTATTATATTTTTTGGTATATTGGCGTGGCTAGCTGACATAATATGGCAAATAATTTAAGCTTCTTGTAATGTTCATTACTGAACATAGGTTCCTAGTATTGTATACATGCAACTATATTTTAACTAAACAGACAGCTGTGCTGCTGGGGAGTTTGTTCCGCCACTTCTTCTTCCCAGCGATAGCACTAGGAAGTGGCGAAGGGCGGGCGTTTTTGGGGGACTGTCTTTTGTAATTTTGACGTTCGAAAAGTGCTGATTCTCAGCCTAATTTGAATAAATGACTTTTGATTTTGATTTTGATTTAGATAGGCAGTCACTCCATGTAAAATACTGGTAATCAGCTGCATCCGGTTAGACTGGAAGCCGACCCCAACATGTTGGGAAAAAGCAACGCAGATCACCTTATCTAGATTCTGAGAGAATCTGTTTTAAAGTACAAACTAGTAGTAACATTTTGGTCACTTCTAACTTTTGACAACCAACCATATAAATGAGTAGCTTCTGTCCGCGACTTCGTCCGCGTGAAATTTCTTATTTCGACATAAAATATCTTATGACACTCGACAATACTATAACTTCCCATTAGTGAAAGAATATTCGGCATCGGGTCAGATTTCCCCCTACACACAAAGTCACAAATACCTCTATACAATATCAGTATAGAGTACATAGCCGGGGCGTGCTGCGCCATTTTGACTTATTCCTTTTTAACTTTCACCAAGGCTCAATATACTTGCCTTTGTTTGAAGAGGGTGTACGTCAATGTTCTGACAGGTGGGTTCAATACAGTCTATCGCTCGCTAGTCTACACCGTAAACATTTATCAACTGCCTCTTTAGTTACATTTCAACTTAATCATATCTGCTTATCGTCACCTAGATCTCTCCTAATTTGTGCTACAACACCACTTTTTCCTCGGTCCACATCCGAAAAAGTCCTCAACATGATTACTATCACCCGTCTGTGTCCCACTTCCTTCCCTAACACTTCCCCCCTTCCACTTATCCCTATCTACTTTCTTGCCAATCCATAAGATAAAAGTCAACTTCGTCCAGCCATCTCCTGCTGAGCCTGCCGCGTTGCCGTTTTTTCCTGTTAGGGACCCGCTGTGTAATCAGCATATAATTTAATTTCATCTATTCATGTATTTCAGGTGACGTAGGGCCATAGAATACTTCATTAACTCGTTCTTGTGTTATTTTGTTACTGCTGGGCCTCCTCGGTGAGAGGGACCGACTGAGTCATCATTTAATAAAGGTAAAACCCTATTCGTTATCAATTTTTTTTTATGTTTCTCTCAACGCTAATCATTTATTTTGTGTCAACCAAATTCCACTTTATAAATCAAATCACGTTCCCCGTATTCCTAACATTGTATCATACGTACGTGTTATCGATCCCGGTATATTTTTACCCGTCGGTCAGGTGGGTCACATACTAACACACACACGGTCCCTACTGCCACAAGGAGCGGGGTTTTCACTACACTTTACATGCAATTACTATTGCTTGAGTGGTGCGCTAACAATCGTTCTGTGCATTGTGGAGCTGAGGATGTGGGGAAGGTAAATAAATTGTCGTTTGTAAACGTATTGAAGGGTATTTTGGGAATGTCGTTTTTAGGCATCTATTGTGGTTTTATTTGTTTTCGTGGGAGGGCTTGCTAGAATAACTCCTGTCAGCATACTTATTTCTTGTGTTGGCTTAAGGAGTATATACGTAATCAGCCTATAATGGTCCCACTGCTGGGACACGGGCCCTCTTGGTGTGAGGGAGTGGGCCGTAATCCACGCGGGCTCAGTGCGAGTTGGTAGATGTCACATGTCTTAGAATTTTGGGTTCTAGGACATGCCGGTATCCTCACGATGTTTTCCTTCACCGTTTTAAGAACAGTGGTGATGAAATCATATACACAAAGTAAAACGCCTGCCTGGCTTGGAACCTTCGAGCTACATCACGCATCGCGGCCGTTACCACTGGGCCACCACTGCTCTCTGCTCACTTTGTTTATAAAGTAGGTACAGTAGTTTTATTAAGTGCAGTGTATATTAATTACAGAAGTATGTCTCATTTTAACTTTTTATATTATACAGGTATGAGGAACGGGGTGTAAAGTTCACTCATACTCTATAGAAAAGGGATGATCCTCCGAACCGTAGCCAGTTATTTCACACCTCAAAAATAATAATGTGTTTTTGCTAAACTAAACAAATGACATGTCTTTTGTATTGTCTACGCGCGTGCTACGGATTTGCTGCGAGTGCTACGCCGTAGCAACGAAAATGCTACGCTCGGTCTACGAATCCCTTTCTAAACTTTTTCCATATATTTTTATTACTAAATGCAGCCGTACATAAATATTTACTAGCTTGAACACATAATAAATTCATGAAATTCAGTTAACCGCTCGTTTAATAGTTCACGCTATATTAGTCGCGTCGAATAATCAAAGCGTTGCCGTTGGGTCAATCAATACTATGGTGATTGCTGGTCGAAGGTCTATTAAATAAATACACTTTATTTACTGATAATGGTATTGTGTCAAAGCATAGGTCAAACTTAATGACGTTTTGATATTAAAAGTTGGCATAAAAACACGATCTTTCAAATGAAATGTTTCATTTAAATTATTACACGCTTACATTTTGACCAAACTGGGATTCAAATTAAGTAATTTATAACCTCTAGAACGTTTTAATTTGACTACAAAAATCCATCCATCCATCCAACCATCCATTGTATACATGTTTATTTATTTATCTGATGAATTAATAAAATTCAAGGACCAAAAGTTGTTGTTTATGATGTTAGTAATACTATTAGTTCTGAGAGGTTGTTAATGTTTTACCAATAACCCTGTATAAGTACATCAAGAGATCAAGAACAATAATAATAAAATAATAATAATAATATTTTATTCAGTATTAAATTGGCAATAACAACAACAACAATAACAATATTAATTAAATTATTATTTTTTTTTTTATTATTATTATTTATTGGCAATAACAATATTTTCGTTTAGCAGAAAACGCTTTCCACTTCATATCTCCTAGTCTGAAAGGTCAGCTCCTGCAGAGGTGTGACGGTGTTCGTGACCTGGGCGTATACCATGACTGTAAACTTCAGTTTAATGTTCACGTGGAGCAAATAGTGGCTAAAGCATCCAGAGCATTAGGTTTTGTAATGAGACTAGCAGCGTGTTTTAAGAAAGCGAAAACTATCAAGATATTGTATTGCTCATTTGTGAGAAGTCATTTAGAATATGCGTCTCAAATTTGGAACCCGTGTTATGGCGTGCACATCGATCGCGTAGAGGGTGTGCAAAAAGGACTTGTTAGGTTTCTGTGTTATCGTTTGCGGATACATATATATCACAGTTGTGACTATTTGGATCTTTACAGGAAATTTCACCTACAACCACTTAGTAACCGTCGTCGATTGCAGATTGCACATTTTTACTCAAAATTGTATCCAATGAGGTGGATTGTCCGCAGCTTCTACGAAAGCTGTATTTTAATATTCCCCAGCGACTACTCAGATTTAATCCGATTCGATTTCGATTTTTTTTTTTTTCGATTTTGATCATTCTTTTTTATTGGAAAGGGTATACCCAAAGTTGGTCCCATATAAATTTGGAAAAAAAAATAAGGGAAAATAGGGGTGATTTATTGTTCACTCATATATTTGAATGCTGAGTTGTGTATTATAACTCTACTCAGTGCCACACATGACTGCCCTTTGGCAAACAATTAGTAGATTATAGCCACAAAATTTATAAAATAAAAACATTTTAACAAAAAAATTAAACCGCCGAAAAAACTGAAAAGCAAAAAATTATATTTTTTTTTTTATTTAACCTTAATAACTAAGTTCTTAAACTAATGTAAGTATACCTAAATAATTTTGAGTCGGCGCCGTTTAAATTTAAGACAATTTAGTGACTTTTGTTTATTGATTTTTTGGCGCCAAGCTGACAAGCAGTGGACGTCTTTCTGAAATGATGATGATGTAAAGCTACTGACGATGACGTGTACAATCTATGCTTTACTATTGGTTAGTTATGTTTAAGTCCCATGTAACAGGGATCGAGCCGATCGCCATCAGTCGGGTACAAACCAGACACCAGCCTGCTACTGAGAAATTCCTGATGGAAAAAACCCAGTGACACTTTGGAATCGATCCCACGTCCTCATGATCAGCAGTGCTTGTGACCACTCGACCAACGAGACATATAGTTCAATGTCCTGCGAAAAATAACGTCCCACTTTTGTCTCAATATTATAAAATAACGTTCGAGGACACAAACTTAAGGAAAAGCCCTCTAATCGCTAAACAAAGGCCAGTACCCCCCCCCCCCCCCCCTCCACACCCATGTAATATTCTTCAATTTAAGAAAAAGCCAAGGTAATATTTTAAGGTAATACCTATAATATTGAACGAGCGACCCGCCCCGGGAGCGATCTACTGATGTGACGACATGTCAAAACATATATGATGTCAAAACATAGTTGGCAGTGTTATATCTAAGTTAAATAATAATGTATTATGACACACTAGCTGTGTCCGCGACTTCGTTCGTGCATGTTTGATAACAAATTGGATTTCATGGGTTTTCATTATTTTTCTCGGAACCATATTATTTTTCTAAAATAAAAGTATTTTAAGTTACTTCTTATAACAGCAGCATCAGCAACATCCACTGTGTAGTTTAGAAGAACTAAGCGCACACACTGACAGACATGAAAAGCGACTTTGTATCATACTGTTTATTATTATATACAGAGCTCCTAGAGACATCCCACGAGAACGTTCTACCTGGATAACAAGTATCCTATGTCCAAACCCAGGTCATAATCTACGTGTGTGGCAAATTTTGGGGAAATCCATTTAGCCATTAAGGCTTGCAAGGTATCAGACAGACAGAGTTACTTTCGTATTCATAATATTAGTCGGTAAGTTTGGATAGTTAAACAGGTTACCGGCCTTGATCGAGCGGAAGGGAATCGAACCCCCGTTAGTAGGATTAGGTATGTGAGCTGTATATACTGAGTATCCGGTGCGCGATAACATATTACGTAAAAGGGTTTTTGTGGGATTTATGTAAAAGGAATAACGTAGTGCTTGTGTTTTCCGAGAAAACTAGAGGAAACTGGATTTATTTATTTCGTGGAACACTCTCGTTCACAACTCAAAGGCGTCTTTCTCGTGGAATATAATTACAGCTTTGGGAAAATACCTATTTCGTAAATATAGTATGTTCGTAACAGAACTTATCGTTGCTCACAGAAGAAGTGGCAACCGCGTAGCGGAAGATGTAGAGTTGGAAGGCCTCCCACAAAGAGAACTGATGACCTTGTGAAGACCGCAGGAATCCGCTGGATGCGAAAAGCACGGAACGGTCGAAGTGGCGCTGCTTGGGGAAGGCCTGTGTACAGCAGTGGACGTCTTTCGTCTGAAATGATGATCATGATGTTCGTAACACCATAAAATATCTAATCTCTACTATATCCCTTTTGAATTTTGCGTGAAGTGTTACAGTATATTTTATATTTATGCTCGTGACTACAGGATAAAGCACTGATCACCTCATTTGCTTAAGCTTAAGCATGAAGTAAGGTTTTCCTACGATGTTTTTTTTCACGAATCTCCTAGTCGGCGATGTTTATATACATTACAGAAAATAAATATGTGAAAAGGGCACACTTGTACATACCTGGTTCAATCCTGCAACGTAGCGCTCGCACAAAATACTATAACAGAAAAGTTTTTTCCAAAAAAAATGGTTGAAACCAAGATCAAAACTAAAACGTGTACATTCTATGTTTTTTTTTGAGAAAGATCTATCTTTTTCGGCGTGCGTGTATGATCAGATGTATGAACGTAAACAAGGCAAAAGAAGTATGTAAGGTTCGTAGCGGGTTCTGTAGTTTCTGCCTACCCCTATGGGCTTTAGAGATAAGTCTTTATTTGCCATAAACATGGTATAAAGCAGTCAAACATGTGGAAAGTATATCAATACCAGACTATAGGTATTGATATACTTTCCACATGTTTAACTGTACAAAATGTTGGATCAGCATTAGATTTAAATTACCTAATGTTAGAAGTAGCGAATGTGACATCGTATTGAATGGCCAAAAACTAGAATTTGTTAATCAGACAGTTTTTCTAGAAATCACGCTAGACGAGAAATTACAATGGGGACCCCATATAACATCTATCGGGGCGGCTAAGCTCGGCCGCATATGCTGTTAGAAAGATAAGATAGTTAACAGATGACGAAACCGCGCGTTTGGTCTATTTTAGTTACTTCCACAGTATTATGTCATACGGCATTTTACTGTGGGGTCGGGCTGCTGACATTGAATCCATTTTTATTTTGCAAAGAGAGCTGTCAGAGCCATTTAAAATCTACGTCGCCACGAATCTCTTAGGGAACTATTTAAAAGGGTTAATATTATGACGGTACCTTGCCAATTCATTTATAAAAATATTATGTATGTAAGAAAAAATCAACATCTTTTTAATAAAATAAGTGATAGACATAATTTCAATACTAGAAATAAAGATAAATTAGATCGACCTTTTTTCAGATTATCTAAAGTACATACATCTTTTATGGGGTACTGTGTTAATTATTACAACAAAAAACCTTGTGAAATATTGCAATTAAATGAAAGAAAATTTAAAACTTATATTAAAATTACACTTTGTAAGCCAGAATATTACAAATTAGAGGATTATATCCAAGATAAGAATGCTTGGAAACATGCTGGTCCTGCTCCATAGGACAATCTCTAGAGTCTAGATAAAATCAAATTGGTTGCTAATGTAATTGTATTTTTTTTTTCTTTGACATTGATTTACATTCTGTAATTACTTAAACTTACACCCGGACTTATTACTCCTTATTTATTTATGAAAATCGTCTACTTTTGGAATGTTTGTAAATAGTCACATATTTACAAACATTCCAAAGTAGACGATACATAGTGCTCACGCATTTTGTATCTATCACATAGTTAATTTATATGTCATGGTTTCATTGATCCATTTTAGTTGTTTTACCTATTATGGTATAGTAATTTTATTTTTAGGTGCATCGTCTTCACATATAATTATATAATTAATGTATGCAAAATATTGTAAAGCATTTTAAAAGAGTAACGGTGGAGTTTCTTGCCCATTCTTCTCCATACGAAAACAACCTTTTGGAAGGGGCGACTAGAATCAATTTTATTTTAATTTTATTTTTGACGTTCAAAAGTGCCTTTTATGTGGCTATTTGAAATAAATGTTTTGACTTTGATCTTATCAATTGCATGCAAAATAATTAAATTAAATAAAAATAAAAATAAGATACCGATATCTTTTCAAATGCTTAGTAAATACTACGTAGAATATCATCTAAGAGAGCAGAGTGAAAGAAAAAGCCTGGGCACACACATACCGTGTTTGAGATATTAATTGATATGGAACCAGTCGACAGTCACAGATGAAATACCGCGTGTTTACACAAGACGCCAGCTCGTGTGATTGCTTCATTGTATGCGGAAAATAATGTAATAATGTTGCGAAATTAAGATATTTTTGACAATTTGAGACTTAGATCAGACTGTGAACGTTCTTAAAATTACGAGAATTACCCCTCTTATAAAACAATTGACTGCTGAGCGAGCTCACTCGCAACACTATATAAAAGTTGCCTGTATACCAAATATCTTATTCGACTGTACATCCGATGTACCCTGGGTGACGTCAGTTGGGCTTCCACCGTACCTGTTGGTATTTATGAATTTCTCATTCGATTTTTTTTTTAAATTACTAGCTGACCTGCCTTACCTTGTCCTACCCAAATTTTAATAATTCATACAAAGAATTTGCCGAATGCCAAAGGGCATTCAGTATTTGCCGAATTTGAAGATTTTCGGGGAAACTTTTCAATTTTTCTTTCCATAAAAACCTGATTCGGACTATTATACAAAACAAAACATAGCCAAATCAGTCTAGCCGTTCTCAAGTGATGCAGTTACCAACGAACAACATTACATGTTCATCATCATCATTTCAACCGAAACACGTCCACTGCTGGACATAGGGCTCCCCAACGCACTGCCACTTCAACCGGATATGTGCTTCCCACATCCAGCGGATTCCTGCGGCCATTCATCTTTATGATATAGATTATTTAAATCAAAAAACAAAAAATATTTTACAGTACGGCCCGACATCTGCCAAGAAGGGCTCTTTTTAAGGACTCAATCAAATAAAATAGGCAGACAAACTAGTCTGGAAAAAAACTGTGAACGCTCATTTCATTTTTACCGCAGACTTTTCTCAGACTGCAATAGTTTGCAGACCAGGGCAGTTACTTACACTGAAGCCCTGTTAGACGCCGCCTCGTTTTTTCTCTTGCAAAAAACTAAAAGGTCGCATTATTAAGATTGGCCGCAAATTGGTTATTTGGCAACTTAGGAGTAGACCATTTCAACGACAGTAGCAGTTTGTTTCAGCATTCCATTTAAAACTAAATCCAGGCTACTAGACCGCTTGTCTGAATCAGTACGATTTTAAGTTATTTCTGAAACACGTCTCAACATACCAACATCCCGCTTAAAAATACATTCAACAAGCCCTCTAGTTATGTCAATCAAAATTATATGTTACCCGAATATATAAGAAAAGAAAAAAACTCCATCTATTCACGAACAAATTAAAAAAGCTATTAATAAGCAAAATAATGTTATTACAGTGTCAACGAATATTTAAACAATAAATTCTTGAAACACTTAAGTATATAATAAGCAAAATGTTGAATTATTATTATTATAAATTAATTGTTTTGTAAAAGTGTGTTTGAATAAGTTAGCTAACTAATTAACTTTCTTTTGCTGTGCCCGACAGGGTCCATGATTGTTTCTTTTGGCAAATATTTAGCACCTAAGCCTACATTGTGGAATTCAATAAAGAATTGAGTATTAAATAGCAAAAAAAAAATACTTAAATGAAAAAATACCACTACAAGACAGATTGCCTTCTTTTTTTTTTAAATACATAAACATATTTTATTATTACACCTTTTCACCTAAGTTTACGCTAAAACTTCATGCGTTCTTTAAATTTTATCTTTAAAATTTTATGAGTAACGGATACTGACAGAAAATATTTTAGATAATATTCGCTACAGTGCAGTGAAGCTTTCACAAAAAATATTATACAGGTACCTTACAAACTCTCGCATACTTACGTACATAAACAAACTAACACACACATTAATATTTTCTCCGTGCAAGACTCGAATCTATGACCGGTTTTAACAAGAACCGCACACCACCGAACCATTTCTCACTCGAAACGTTTTGCCGCATAAGATAATGTAACAAATAAGCATCTATTTACTCTGTAATGTATGTGAAAGTATGTTAAAGTCAAGAATGTATCATGAGGGATGTGCCGCTGAATATCATTGTTCCGTAGTTAGGATCACGCGGCAAATTGCCTACGATTTACTTGTCTCGTATCCGGGAGAGGGCGCGAGTCATAAGCGTTAGCGATTTTATCGTCATCACATATTTTTTAACCTTTCAAAGTGTACGTGGTTATTTGTGCTTCCCAAAGGTCAATCAAGTTGAGTTGCGGTGTTAATTAAAACGTCAATCAAAGCGACCGCGAACTATTTGCGTGGTTAGTCGATTATGAATTTTGTTTGTCATGGACAAATTGCTTTTAAAAAAAATAATAAGAACAATTTGTTCCCTAGTTCCTAGCCAAAACACGCTCATAATTGATAGACTGAGAAAAAAAATACTGAATAATAACAACTTTTAAACTTTGGAAGAAATTATTAGCTTGAATGATGGGTGTCCTTCTTTGAATTTTACGATTTACCAAATATCAATACTGAGTTCATTATTGAATTATTTACTAGCAGTGCCCCGCGGTTTCATCCGCATAAGTTTCGATTCCACGGGAATATCGGGATTAAAAGTATCCTATATGTTATTCTGATGTATAAGCTATATTACTGTAAAGTTTCATCAAAATCCGTTCAGTAGTTTTTGTGTGAAAGAGTAACAAGCATCCATCCATCCATCCATACAAACTTTCACGTTTATAATATCAGTAGGGAGTAGGATTTAAAAACTTAATTTCATTGAATCATTTATGTACACACATATAAATAAACAGACAAGAAGAATAGAAAAGAACAACAAATGGTCGAAACATTGTTTGCAAATCTTGACGGACAACTACAAACATACTATGAACAGTGCAAGTTAAATAAAATAGGTACACAAAGGTATTTATTTACTTATTTATAAAAAAATATCACCACTTCTATTGAGCTGACAGGAGGCCGCCGTGGCAGGAACACTGAATATGGTAATGGCAATGTGGTTAGTGTTGTAAATCTAAGTGAAACCCTGTCAGTGGCTAATATTCTTCGGAAACATTCAAGAAAATCGCTTCGTCTCGTAACATAATAAGAACACATTAGTGTCAGGTAAAAACGTTGACAAAAATGAGTTGGGAACAGTAAGCCGCGTGAGACGACTCCTGAGAACGGAGTCTCAGGGGAGCGAGGGGGGTGTGAGGGGGGAATAAGTTAGTCAAAGTAAGTATTACAGAAGAAAGTTTGGAGTATAGCTTCCTAAGAGATCTGAAGGTACCCGCGTTATATCATGTTGGTAATTTGATTTTTCCAAGTTTTTGATGTGGAATATTTCGCCGTGTGGATTTGGGTGTGAAAATTCAATTATTTTGTCGTGGAATATTAGAAGTCATTTCGTTGGATTATATAGCTTATAGCTGCACCCCGCGGTTTCACCCGCATAAGTTTTGATCCCGTGGGAATATCAAGATAAAATGTATCTTATGTGTTAATCCTGGTTACAAACTATCTGTGTGCCAAATTTTATCCAAATCCGTTGAGTAATTTTTGCGTGAAAGAGTAACAAACATCCATCCATCCATACAAACTTTCACGTCTTAATATTAGTAGGATAGTAGGATTAATCTATGTTTGAGTTGTTTCTTTTTGCTTTCACAGCACTTAGAGAGATTCGATATTCTGGTAGAACAATTTCCACGAACTTTTTCATAGAAATTGTTTTACTAGAGTGGTGTCGTGTCGCTTCCGTCTGCGGGAGCTTCAACATCCGTCATCGTCGTTGTTTTACGTTTGCTTACATCGTTCTTATTTATATAATTATAAATTCAACATTAATGATGAAATTCATATTATACAACAGTATACTTTAAAAAAACCGGCCAAGTGCGAGTCGGACTCGCGCACGAAGGGTTCCGTACCAATATCTATAAAAATCACGTCTGTTGTATGGGAGCCCCCCTTAAATGTTTATTTTATTTTGTTTTTAGTATTTGTTGTTATAGCGGCAACAGAAATTCATAATTTGTGAAAATTTCTACTGTCTAACTATCGCGGTTCTTGAGATACAGCCTGGTGACAGACAGATGGACAGACAGACGGACGGACAGACGGACGGACAGACAGCGAAGTCTTAGTAATAGGGTCCCGTTTTTACCCTTTGGGTACGGAAGCCTAAAAAAGAGTGGAGTGTCTTACCCATTCTTCTCCAAAGGTTCAAACTTCGGTTTGAAATGGGCAACTAGGTCCATCTTTCTGAATGTTCGACTTCTTGGCCATTCAAGAGTGCCTGTAAATGGTTTACATTAAACAAATGCTTTGAGTTTGATTTGTCATTCTGCTTTGCTTATTTTTCAGCAACATAGTTTTCTAAGGACTGATTTTTCAATCAACAGATAATTTTTATTCGTGGAATAAAATGACGTCTGACAGATTTTGTACGGAAAAACTGTCAAAAGTTCAAAATTATTCCTCGGTTAGAATTATCTGGCGTTGGAAAAATCAGCCCTTAGTAGGAATAAATACGACCCCTAGTGTATCTAACCAAAGTGACTATGAAATACGTCTAAAGCTAAAATAATTAAAGTTTCAGCATTTTAGTATAAAATACCTTTATCGTAAAATGAACTTAAAATATTATGTAAATTCCAAATTCTATTTACTAACTCCACAAAATACTGATCTCGTCTATAAAACGAAAAAACACTTCGTCTTTATGAAGCCATCGCAATCTTTTGACACTCTCACCAACATTTTAAAGGGAAAATTTCAAGAATTTCTATGAAAATTTTTAAGAAGCCGTATTTTACTGAGTTTTACGGTTATTTTATGAGTTTACTTTCGCCGTAAAGTTAAAATATTACGGCGAAATAATGGCAAGAAACCAGTGATTGTAGCAACAGATTACGGGAACTTGCGATGGGGTATTACCGTGTTTATACTGTACTTAACAACTTTTGTGATGGTAAGTATTTACATTAGGTACTTATCACGTTATGCTTGTCGAACAACAAGTTTCATTGTAGCGAAGACCAAACAAGATAACGTATGGAAAAAGTTTTTTAGGGTTCCGTACCCCAAAAGGAAAAAACAGTACCCTTAGTGCTAACGCTAACCGTAGACACGCATCGACGGCTGCAGTAGCCTCTGCCGGTGAAGCTTGCCGCTCGTGTATAAGAGCACTTATAGAATCACTTTATTGTCCGTCAGTCTGTCAGTCGGTCAAGACCCTTTTTCTCAGGAACGCTTGAACGTATCAAGTTGAATTAATATCAAATATGTACGTCGATCTTCTTGAAGCTCTAAAAATCAAGCTTTTAAATCACCGCAATAAAAAATACGGCCATTTATGCGACATATTTAGATATTCGCAAATAAATCAAAACCTATAGGGTACTTCCCGTTGACCTAGAGCCATTACATTTGGCAAGAAGCAAGGTCTCATAGCACAAGTAAAGGCAAACGTCCGAAATTCGTTCATTTGTAGTTTTATTACATTCAAAATTGCGTAGAAAACTGATACGCGGACTCAATATTCATCGGTTATCAAAAAAAAAAATCTGTTGTTAAATAGAAAATTGCAATACCTACGCGGTCAAAATGTATGGAACAGCAATTTTTTTATTTATTTAACCGATTATGTACACACACAATATGTATATATAAACAGATAAATAGAAAAAAACATAAAAATAGGGACAAATGTCTAACCGTAAAGTGTTTTTTTTTTAATTACCCACAAATTCTCAACTCTGCAGATTCAGAATCATGTAAGTACTGAATGCATGGTAACAGTTTGCGCGTCATAATGTCCCTGCCACCCTCGTATAACTTCCTCACAGATGACAAGGAAGTGACAGCGAAAACTTGGGAAATAAAAGTCTTGTAATCAAAAGTTGGTCCTCATCTCTCTTATCTTGTATATTACGCGCGGAGATAATTTTTATGGTTCTTTATTATGTATATTAAAATTCAAGAATTAAGGTAATAAAATGTTAAGAGGTTTTTAAGATGTTCTGTTATTACTTTTTTTCTGTGTTAATTTTATCTATTTAATAATGTGCTGTACGTTGGTTAACGTATCTCTTGAAGACGGCTGGACCAGTTCGACTATTTTTGTTTTGAAATTTTTGTAATAGTCCCAATTAGGTTAGTAGGGAAAGAAAAAAATTAAAAAGTTGCCGGAAAATTGAATTCGGATTTGTCATTATTTTACAATTCATTTATGTTTGAATTATTAAAATTTGGATAGAACATCGTCTGTCGCGGGGTCAGCTAGTTATTAAATATTTCCCTACGTGTAAGAGTCCATAACACTTGATAAAATAGGGTGTGTGTAAGTCTGTTTGGGTGTGTGTGTACTTGTGTTATTGTGGTAATTTCCGATACCGAGAAATCATTAATTACTTAAGGGTACTGTTTTATTAGTAAACATTTACCTGTATCTGTTACACGAGCTTCAATATTTTTCCACAAAACTTTTCTTCTTTGCCTTCCTAGAACCAACTTGATATAGGTACCTTATTCCTTCAGTCATAATTACGAAAACATTACCTTCCTCAAATTCTTAGAATTTCTTCTGATTAAAATATCTACCAAAAAACAAACAAGATATCTAAATTATTTTCACTACACGCTGTATATAAAACAGTTGAACTCGAAATAGAATGTCATTCACGTGAACGAACGAATGATTGGCAAATGGAGTGAACGATTCCACACGTTTTGTTCATTCGTGAGTAATTCGAATTACTTATACAGAAAGCTATCGATAAGTTGACAGTTTTATTGCGAGAGACTGAATGTGACAAAATGTGACATTATGGGTTAGTCTCATCTCATATATCGTCTGTCAAGACGTATTGGGATATGATTTTTTTGCGTTAACGCCTTAACAAGAAATTATATCAGAATATTTGGTACTGTCAGCAATTGTCTTGTTACTTAGCACAATTCTTTTGTCGTATTGGTACGAACTATGTAAGACATTGCGTACACTATTCGACATGCGACAATTGTCCATCTAGTCGCATCGACAAGACGCACAATTTGCGCTCTCAGTACCACGGTTCTTCACCATTGAGGAGTGGTGGCCCAGTGGTAACGGCCCCGGCTTATGAGTTGGTTGCGAGTTACACGTTGATAAGAGTGTTGTTGTTGTTGACTCAGGCAGGCTTTACTTGGTGTCAATAATTTTATCACCGCTGTTCTCAAAACGGTGAAGGAAAACATCGTGAGGAAACCGGCATGTCCTAGAACTGAACATTCGAAGACATGTGACATCTACCAACCCGCACGGGTTGCTGGATAACCCGCACTGGGCCCGCGTGATGGATGACAGCCCACTCGAGGCCTGTGTCCCAGCAGTGGGAACATTATAGGCCGATTATGTGGTAAGAATTATATATTTATATATTACTAGCCAATTAGCTATGTGTACAAGAATAGCTCATTATGTTGTCGTGACAATATTTAGCCCGTCAGCGAGGGGTACAGGGTCGACCGGTCAGGATGAACATTCCAATAGGTATTACATAAACATTGAGCCAACGATTTTAATAAAGAGGTTCAAAAAAGGTTTAATGATTTTCAGCTCCTTAAACTCATTAAAACCAAAGAGGCTATACTTTTAGCAGTAGAATTCATAAAAAGTTTATATTTGTGGCAAATTCCGTCAAGTTTAAACAAACAAATCCTCTCCAAATTCTATTTATAGCCTTAAGCAAGATATAATCCACGCAGAATTAAGTTGTAATTCTCGTTAGCGGAAGTGAGCAGCTGTCTTAACTTCAAGCCCTGGAGATTTACATGCCTTGATAGTTAATAGAAAGTTTGTTTGAGTTACTAACTTATTTATATCTGTCCTTACTAATGACTGTTTAATAAAAGCCATTACACGCGGAGAGTTTTTGCAGCGATACAAACGCGCGGCAGCGCTGTGACAGTGGCGAGCTAGCAAGTTAAAGAAAGTCGGTCTTCTTCTTAGGGTATCGATGGCAGAAAGTTTAAATATTTTATGCCCTTAACTCCGCTCACTGAGTAAGATCAACAAGTGCACAGGTGACAGGGCGTGTGGCGCAGGATGGAAGGTGGGCCATTGTCAGTGGGGAGGTGCGCATACGCACTTGTGATCTGAGCCGTCCGTGAACCCCCGTCTGTGGAGATTATCTTTGCTCCGGCCGACTTGGGTTCGAAGTCTATTTAGAGATTTCCAAGTCGGCTACTGTAACTCGTGTCCAGGTGGAAGGCTCTCAGATAGCGCGGTAAAATTGTCAGTGGGCTTATACAGTTCCCGCCATAAATCATCTTGCTAGGAGGCGTTACTAAGAAAGCAACTGACTTTCATTTCTACTTTCCAGCTAAAGCTCTAGGAAGTGGTAAAGGCGTTTTTGTGGCGACTGCCTTATGTAAGTTTGACGTTATAAAAGATGCTGATTTAGCCTCGTTTCAATAAATGACTTTTGATTTTGGTGGTATACCATAAGTTACGCAGGAACCCGTTGGATGCGAGAAGCACAGAACCGGTCGAAGTGGAGGTGCTTGGGGGAGGCCTATGTCCAGCAGTGGGCGTCTTTAGGCTGAAATGATGATGGTGATGGCCATAAGTTGAAGCAACAATAAATGATGTTCACTGTACCATTTGTTGCTTCTATTTTATCTTAATTTGGACCTAAGAGTTGTTTCTTATAAGCAACCAAAAACGGATCGTGAAACTTACCAATCGTAATTCCTATTTTTAAATGCGGAACTCGTCTTTTGAACTAAGTTTGAAGATTACCTTTGAACGCTTGTTTAGGATGAAAGGAAAGTTTCGCTGTTTATTAATGGGGTAAACTCAAATTTTGAATTTCCTGAAAATTGTTTGACCATTTAATAAGATTTTGTGCGGTTAGTGAAAGTGCTCACGTGCGGTTCGCGGAAGTGCTGTTCAAATCTGTGCTTTAAGTGGAATACCTCGAATTTCCGCATCTTTCCTGTAAAGTTTAAAAATTTGACATCTCCTGCCAATCAACAACCAAATAACTCAATCAACAGCCTATCGCAGTCTACTGTTGGACATAGGCCTCTCCCAGGCTGCGCCACAAAACGCTGTCCTCCGTCTTCCGCATCCAGTTTGTCCCAGCCACCTTTGTAAGGTTGTCCGTCCATCTAGCTGGGCGGCGTCCCACACTACGCTTGCCGATACGCAGTCTCCACTCCGGGACTCGTCTGCTCCACCGACCATCGATCGTTCGACAAACATAGCCAGCTCATTGCCACTTCAGCTTACTTACTCTGCAAGCCATATTTGTAACTCCGGTTCTTTTCCGCATAATTTCATTTCTGATTTTATCCCTCATAGAAACTCCGAGCATAGCCCGCTCCATAGTACCAACCAACAAGTATTTGACCCCTACACTTTTCAAGTATATCGACTGGTTAAGAAAATATGATAGTATCATTAGCAAACGAACAGTAAAAGGAGTCAATTCACTGCGCAGCATGTGATGCATGTTTCCCCCAACTATTTCTTATTTTTTTGTGTTTTATGTTCTTTTTTGCGTCATGTTTACCGCAAATAAACGTATTTTCTTTCTTTCTTTAATTAGAAACTGAACTGCTTAATGAAATGATCGCAACAGGTGACAATAATGAATGATTATATTCTTACCGCCCTTTTAAAGAATCTGTACTTACCTATATGTTTAAACAGATTGTTGATACCAAATGTTTTAAAACGAGCGCTAACCCTGCGGACAAACAGTCACGCGATTTAAAAAAATGTGTACAAGTATTTGGTCCAAAATAAATGATTTATTTATGTGCACAAAACCTGTGAGATTCATAACCCTTTCGTTTTATTTTGCAGTAGTCGGGTAAAAAACGATGCTGTATATTGTATGCTCAACACACACATACACTCTAGATTAATGACCGAGCTTCGATACTCAATTTGGAGAGGATTTCATTGGAACCAGCTCAATTCAAGTGGAGGCTCAATTTACTATATTTTGCTAAAAATCGCTGAAAGTCAGACATACTGTTAGTAAATCACTCGACATATCTATACTAATAATAAAGCTGAAGAGTTTGTTTGTTTTTTTGAATGCGCTAAGCTCTGGAACTACGAGACGATTTGAGAAATCTTTTTTCGTTTAAGTCTATGCTTGGCCTTTGACTATTTAAGATCATGCCCCTAGCGTGCGCCTTAACGTGATTTTAAATAGACTATAGTCTTCCTCAGAAAGAACGCTAAGCGAAAACGAAGTAATAGCTCGGGCGATGCGACGCGATGCGATGCGGTGGACTGGGGAGCAAGAAATTTCACGCGGACGACGTCGCGGGCAGAAGCTAGTGTACCTAATATTGTTGAAATTCTATAATGCAGAACATTTTTTATGCAGATTTGATAAATGGCTCGGAATAAGTTGTGCATTTAAAGTTACTTTATTCAAGCATTTCAAAGTTTTAATTGAAATTCAGGTAATGTACTAGATATGTAAATCGAGTAAGAGTTGAACTCACGAACTAGCTTTTGGGGATTATTTTAAATTAAATCCCACCTGAAAATATTTTTTTTTCGGTTTAAACGTTCTTTATTTCTCAAAGATTACAAATCACTAACGAGGAGAAATAAGATATAAAAAAAAACGTAAGCAATTTAAAATACAGATGCGCATAGACGGTATTCTTAAAAAAGAAACAAAATTTCATTTTTGTATTGGTAGGTAAGTGCAATTAACTTTGTCATTGGGCGACAGTTTTTGAGCAGATAAAAGGGATGGTTTACATGGAGTGGGTACGATAATAATGTTGGAATCGGACAGATTTACTTTTTTGTGATGCCTTTGAAAATATGTCGTTTTAATAACTTTTTGAATAAAACATTCCCATTATCATTGGGATATGCAAGTAGATTGGAGACGACAATAAATTAATATGTGTATATCTCATTCCCAGTTTGCATACTCGTACTAAAACCAATCAAGTATACCGGGTGGCATGACATCGACGCGCAAACTGTAACCATGAACTCAGCACATGATTCTAGACCCCAGGGGGTTTCAGAATCATGGACTGAATCCATGGTAACAGCTTGTGCGTCGATATCCCTGCCATCCTGTATATCCAACAGTTTAGTCACTACAGCTAGTCAAAGATTGGCACTAGCACTAATCACTAGCACTAGTCTTTCACTAGCACTAATCCACTAGCGCTAATCTTTATTTTTTTTTTCTTTCAATCTTTGACTAGCTGTAGTTCGACCCATCACTGCTATTTAGTTTATTTTACTTTTCATTTCGATGCTAGGATTTATTTGATAGTTCCAAAATACTCTATGCATAGCTAGTATTTGTCAGTAATTTTGTTTATTGTCGTATGTTTTTCAAAAGATTTTACACAGAGTGAAGTAAACTCACAATTAACAATTTTTTTATAAAAAAAGAGTAATTCTTTAAAGAAATTCGGGGTTAAATTTGTCGCAAACAGACCTCTAACTCCTTTCAAAGAATAAGATGGATTTTCAATCATTCTCACTGTATAGGCACCTACATATGTGGATAGAATGCACTCGTTTTTATGCGACCTACCCAAATGTCCTTTCGTTCGTCGAGTCGTTCTGAGTTGAGCTACACGATTACTGACACATGCGTGCATTGACTGGGCTGGTCCACTCAAATCTGTGTGGGTCTTTTTCTCAAAAGACCATTTCAGACACATTATCCTCACATGATTAAGATTATGAAGATTATGAATATGTCTGGACTTTAAAAGAGACTGCAGTGCGATTCTGTAAAATCTCACCGTGAAAACTTAGGTGAAGTGAGCGTGGAGTGAGCTGTCATTCCAACGAATGCTAAGGGATTGCCACTATTGACAGCTCACTCTAAGCTCACTTCACCTAACTTTTCACGGTGAGACTTTTACAGAATCGATCGGCAGATCTCTGAGTTTGTTTCGGCCTTTCTTCTCAGAGTAGTCGGATAGGAAAAGTTGCGTTCCCAAAGAGTGCCAACGTCTGTCCGTCCGTCTGTCGGTCAGCGGGCTGTATCTCATGAACTGTAATAGGTATACAGTTGAAATTTTCACAGAGTGTGTATTTTTATTGCTACTATAACAAAAAGTAAATAAAATCAAATAAAAATTAAATGGGAGAGGCCCTTTAACTTTTACTAACTACGTTTTTACATTCAAAATACATGGTTTTTTCGGCGTTTTTTGGCTTATGGTACGGAACCCTTCGTATTTGTATACGAAAGGTCAATCAAGGAAAAATCATGAATATGATTTTTTGTGTATTTGTAGTACAAACCTACTTACAGAAAAAAAACATTTGTCATTTATCTCGGGCATTAGCATTTTCAAATAAATCTTTCTCTACTTTAAAATACTGTCACTCAGTTTTAACCTACCACTTCACACGATGATCCCATTCATTCTCCAACAAAAATTCCCGCGTATTTTTGAATGATTTCAAAATGGCGCTCAAGGGCACTCAAGGAGATTGAGAAGAGTTCAAAGCCTCTACAAATGTCTCTCTGTAGACTCTCTAAATGTCTGACACGTTTGAACAAAGGTTGGGAGAAAGAAATTAAAATATAATTATATTTGTAATTAATTCTGACAAGGTTTGCGGTACCTGTCTGGGATATACGAGTACAGTGCGGGTTGTATTTAAGGTTAGCTTGAAGAAATTGTCTTATAAGTTGCCTCTTTCGTTATGAGTAAATAGAAAGTGTAGCTCATGAAAATAAGAAATTGTCTGCGAAAAAATCCCAGTGGAGACTTCTCACCGGGATCTATAACTATAGGCATTAGAAATATTGTGTGGCATGACCACTTATTATATGAAAAATAAAGTAACCATTAATGGTGTCTCGATTTTTAAAGAGACAACTTGTACGTTGAGCGGTTTTTGATAGAGGAAAATCTTATATGTTCGCGTCACCGATATGCTAATAATGAACAGTATGTACTTATCTGCCTTTGAGTGTGACGTGTTGCACTTGGTCAGCGATGGAATTGAATATACAGGATAAAATAAATCAGCTAGCGAAACTCCGCAGACGTGAAAAGCATGATAAAAATAAAAAAGACTTGGTTTTCGTTCTTTGCTGTCAATATCCGCTGGTAGTGTTTGTACTTGAAGTATGAGTTCAGAAAATCTCTTCTCTTTTGTTTTTATCGTGTTTAGATATCGATTCCCGTCACGTCAATGAAGCTTATACAAAAAAAAAACTGTTTTTTTTTAAAGTGATATATCAAGTTACTAAATAATAGGCGTTTGATGACCGAACCATTTTTTATGTGTTTCTACTATATTGATACCCCTCATTTCTGCAGAGTTTCGCTAGCTAATTTAATTTGACCCTGTAAATATATATCGTTTTAAGTTTTCAAAATTCCTACCCAATGGGCCTGTTCTCACGTCATCATCATCAGCCTACAGCAGTCCACTGCTGGACATAGGCCTCTCCAGTTGGACGTCATTCTGTTTTCTGCCACTAGCTTTAGCGTTAAATACATTTCTACTCACCGGTTTAAATTAGTTAAATTTACCAAAACCACGTCGCTTCTTGTTCTAAAATAACGTGACATTTAGAAAAGGTACGTTCAGTTTCAGCGTTTATTTTGTTTATTTCCGAACTTCCGAGCGAGTGCGAGGATAATCTAAGTATATAAATAACACAAAGTCGAATTAATTAAAATTAAATAATTAAAATTAAATAATTAAAATTAAAAAGAATTAATTAAAAAAAACACCATTTATAACTCATGAGCGACTGGACCGACTACCTATGGCTGTTATTATAATCCCCTTTGATTGTGTCTAGAAATAATTGGTTTGTCCTGCGGGGTAGCTGCGTAACATGCAGACTATCAGTAGCAATGGGTTTCATTTGACAGTTCAACAACATTCATTGCGTTATTTACGTTGTTGAGCAGACAAATTTTTGGAACATTTGAAGCAATGGATTATCAATATCCTTCAAAATGATTGAGATTGACATTGATGGTGTGTTACGCAATTGCTGATGCCTAATGCCTATACCTGCTCCATTACGGAAGTCCAAAAGTTTTGTCAATTGCCGATTTATTGTGTAAAAAGCTCACAGTGAAAACTTTGGTGAAAGAAGCTGTCAACAGTTCAATCATGGAATGACAGGTCAGTTCACTAAAGTTTTCACGGTGAGATCTTTACAAAATAGACCAGTTGGTCTTACCTTACTTTTTAAGAATAAAACAGAACCTCATCATCTGCCTGCCTTGTCCCAACTATGTTGGGGTCGGCTTCCAATCTAACCGGATGCAACCGAATACCAGTATTTTACATGAAGCGACTGCCTATCTAACCTCCAGAACCCAGTTACTGGGTCATACGATACCCCTTGGTACGACTGACGACCGTACTCCAAGTCAATAAAACAGAATACCCATGGCAAGAAAATACGCAATAAAATCTTCAGCCGAAAAAAGGTTAAGAAAACAATTAATCATAATTACCAATAATCTCTGTCCGCCAACTGACGAATCTTCAGAATTAGCATTTTTATAAATCTCCCAAAAAAATCAAGTTTAATTTAAAAAGTAAACTCAAAGTTTATACTTAAATAAGTAATAAAAAAGTCAGCGAGGTACATTCGCCGCTCCGATGGACACCGACTTCTCAAGATAAAACGCCAATTTGTGAAAAAATATTCATTGAAATGTTTGAAATTATTTCACCACAATTTTTCGACGTAACTTTTCTCTGAGGTTGACGTGAAAAGGTTAGGAGCAGTCAAGTTATATTTAATAAGTAAGTCAAATAATTTTGGACTTAATGCTACTTTGAAGAAATGAAATGGAGAGAAATCGTTTGTAGGTAGGTTAACAGTTTATTCGGGACCTGTCTTATACCTCGTCACCTGCACGTTGGTCTGGTGGTCGCAAGCGCTACTGCTGAGCATGAGGTCCTGGGTTCCTTTTCCAGGTCGGGCAAAAAGTTATTGGATTTTTTAATCTGGAATTTCTCAGTAACAGCCCGAAGTGTGGATTGGTGCCCGGTTCATGATAATAGGCTCCCCCCTATACCTTGGGACTTAACTTAAATGTAAAGGTCCACTATCTAGCCCGCTCCACGTCTTGTATTTATTTTACAAGCGGACGTGAGTAGTATTGAGTCGTTTCTTATTCGCAAAACTTCAACCTTTAAATCTTGTACACTTTCGTTAGTTGCATGATTGATATTTATGCTCTCAATTTCTGTTTTCATTATTAATACATATATCCTTTAGCACCTTCGAGCAATCTAAATGATCCCACAGTATTGGAGGTAAGTTATCCAACTGTCGCGCAACAAATACGGGGATGTCATCTGGTTCCGTGGATTTGAAAAGGCTAATACTATCCGAAAGATCTCGCTCCTCCTTTCCTTTACTCGTTCGGATTACTTTTCGCTGATCCGTTGTTAAGGCTTCGTATAAAAGCGTCTTGGATATCTTTATTTCGTTACTAGTAAAAGCCGACGCACATATTCGAACTAATGTGTCCTCATCCTCGATCGATATTTTCTGTTGCACATACATAGCAACTCATCTACGATGAGATTGCAGCCAGTACACTTAACTAAGTTCGTCATTTTATGCGATTAAATATACCGTGAACCGATAACACGCACCCGTCCCTGGTGGGTGTGCGACTGCGACTGCTATTTAAATTATAAATCATCATCTGCCTGCTTTTTCCCAACTATGTTGGGGTCGGCTTCCAGTCTAACTGGATGCAGCAGTATGCTACTATTTTACATGGAGCGACACCTATCAGACCTCCACAATACAGTTATTAACACGATACCCCTTGGTAAGACTGTTTGTCAGACTTTCGGGCTTCTGACGTGCCGACTGTCAAATCTGTAAATAGTACATATTTGACGGTCGGTGCTTAAAAAAATATGAAAAGTTGGGACCAACGGCTTAACGTGCTTTCCGAGACACAGTTGGTTCTCGGTATGTAATGGATGGTCATCCATCCACGGACCGACCTCGGCATTGCTTAACCTTTAAGATCGACCCGTGTGGCTGTTATTATTTAGCCACGAGCCCCTTATATTTTATTTCTAAATAGAATGCCAAAATAATCGCTGAAACATCCTGTCATCACCGTTGGACTATAAACTCACATAAATACAACCTCCGCAGCATCGTATAATGTCAGACAGTTTATTATTCTGTGACAGACAACGGGTCTTAGGAGGTGGAGGTGCCTTTATGCTGAACGATTCGCAGAATAACAATATTGCAATGGTAGGTATAGAGAATTGATAAAATATATTAAAGCAGTAAAAAGAAAGAAAGAAATAAGAAAAATGCGTGTGTTAGCATTACAGCAAAAGGACCTCAGCTCAGCATAATATATAAGGTGGAAGGGGTGTGGTGGTGGGTGGTTTATTATGTAAGGTAGAAGAAATTCTTGGATTGTTAATCACACGAATGGTACACTATATATGTAGTTCGATTGTTAGAAAATTTACATTCCATCGCCACTTAATCTGTTATGTACTTTAGAGAAAAGTATTCAAAGTAGATTTTCGAGTTACCATTTGTAACAAAATGGACCTAATAAATTTTTGATTGCTATGGAATTTGAACTTTGTTAAGTATGACATTCAGTTTGTTGTTCCATAAATTGAAATATATCTCAAAATCTATTTTATTGATTTATAAGCAAACATAAGGTGCGGTTTCTTTTGCTACTATATTACATTAAATTCTTAATTCAAGATGACGGACACAAGACTCCAGAAGTTCTCGCAACAGTAAATAATTAATATGGTCTCATTGTTCGACGCTTGATAAGTAAGAATCAAATCGTGTCGTCCCCGCGTCGTGACAAATAAACTGCCCAATCGATGGCTGCTGGAGCGATCCCGGACTTAATCTTTGTGTAATCGACGCTCTCGAATGGCGCCTGCTCTCTGTAGCAGATCAGTGGCCACTGAATTATCTACAGCTTATCGGGAATTTTACAAAATGAGGGTGTTTAAATATTTAAGTACTTGCTTAATATTCTTTTGTGTAACAATTTGGAGGCATTCGAATAGCCTTCACGGATAACAACACGTTGACACTTAACTGAATACTGCTGAATTACTTTATTAGTTCAGCACCCACAACCTACTATAAAAGGTAGAATAGGAGACTAAGATGATAATAGAATTTACAATATTATAATATATTTTGTAAGTAGAATAGTGGGTATATTGGGAGTGAGGAAACCGGCATGGTCTAGAACCAAAAATTCGAAGACATGTGACATCTACCAACCCGCAGTGCTCGCGTAGCATGACCACCATAGGAAAGGGTTTTGTGGACGGAAGAATAGACACAATGGCAGATATAATAGACACAATGACAGACAGAATAGACAATCATTCATCAACAATCTGCCATTTTGTCTATTCTTCTGTCTACAAAACCCGTTTCTATGATGGTCATACTACGCGTGCTGGGCCCGCATGGTAGATTATAGCCCACTCTCTCTCGAAAAGAGGAAGCCTGTGTCCCAGCAGTGGGAACAATATAGGCTGATTATGGGTATATTAAATCTTTGAACCACAAAACTACGCAGTGACTGAATATGGATGGATGGATGGCAGAATGGTGCAACTAATCCCCAACTTAAATACTTTTTTTTTTAATTATGCAAATAAGTGAAAACTTTCGAACGTTTTAATCCTCACACGGAGCATAACAAAGGGAGCTCGCTGTGATTCAGTAGCTTGAAGGCTGAAACCACGTTCATTAAGGTTTGCCAATTAGATAGCGCTGCAACTTCCACTTACAAAGTTTGCATGTACCCGCTTGCGCCCGATGTGTTCACAGGGCTGTCGAGAGAAGCGAATAAAGTCGTTTATTATAAAAACTGAAAAAATGTATAGTTAAACAGTCGCTAATTATTAATTAACTTAAAGCAACGTTTATGAATAAAGGTGTAACATCTCCACTGAACCGAAAATTAACCAACAGTATTCGAAGAGTTTAATAAAATTGAAGTGCGGAGAGGAGTGGTGGCCCAGTGGTAACGGCCGCGACTAACGAGTTGTAGGTCGTAGGTTGGAATACAGACGAGCGCTTTACTTTGTGTAAATTATTTCATCATCACTGCTCTCATAACGGTGAAGGAAAACATCGTGAGGAAACCGGCATGTCTTAGAACCAAAAAAATCGAAGACATATGACATCTTACAACCCGCACTCACCAGTGAGAAAATTATGGGCTGATTATCTAATACTATGGCACCATCACCATCATCATCATTTCAGCCGAAAGCTGTCCACTGCTGGACATAGGCCTCCCCCAAACTAACTATAGCATCACCCAACTAAACTCACCATTCATAATATCCACTCCTCGGCAGCCCTACGTATATTTAGGAAGTCCCGCTCATCAAATAGTTTCGGAGTTAGATTCGTTCGCAACATGCGATACCTACCGCGTTTCGTTAGGATTATTATGAAGCATTCTGTACATATTTATAAACCTTCGAAGAAGGGTGCGCTGACGTGTTCGGAGGACCTGCTTCTGCCCGCAACGTCTGCATGAGATTTCTTGTTTCTCTTACACACTCCGGTGCATCGCATCGCCTGCCCGCGATATTATTTCATTTTTGTTTAGTTTTTAGGGCTCCGTACCCAAAGGGTCAAAACGGGACCCTATTACTAAGACTTCGCAGTCTGTCCGTCCGTCTGTCTGTCACCAGGCTGTATCTCAAGAACCGCGATAGTTAGACAGTTGAAATTTTCACAAATTATGTATTTCTGTTGCCGCTATAACAACAAATACTAAAAATAAAATAAAATAAATATTTAAGGGCGGCTCCCATACAAGAAACGTGATTTTTTGCCCTTTTTTGCTCGATATCCATAATGGCAACAGGTAGACACTTGAAATATTCACAAAATACTCAGTTGTATTTTTACTTTAATAATAAATAATAAAATAAAAATAAAATAAATATTTAAGGGGGGCTCCCTTACAACAGACGTGATTTTTCTAGATAATGGTACGGAACCCTTCGTGCGCGAGTCCGACACGCACTTGGCCGGTTTTTGTTTTCTTTTTGCTCCGTTCTTATTTGACCTCCATAACCCAGTTACTGGATAACATGAAACCCCTTGGTAAGACTGGTTGTCAGACCTTTGTGTTTCTGACTACCCATAAGGACTGCCAAAGATTGACGAATGACAGCCGGGACCAGCGGCATAAGGTACTTTCCGCGCCACGGAGGGCACCCATCTAAGAACCGGCCACGGTAAGCGTGACCCGTGCGGCTATTATCATTTAGCCATGAGCCCCTCCGGTCACGCCCTTGTCTATCATCGTCAATTTCCCTCTCACGCTTTGGCGTCAAAACCAGGATTTCCTTCCACATCTGTCCTCATCACCCTGAACATCTGATGGCCCATAACTCAGATGTGCTCAACTTTACGAGTACGATAGAACGTAGGTAGGTACTATCTATTGTCGTTAACTGCGCCTATTTAATTTTATTCCTGCATTTTATAATAAAAGTTATTTTTACGGTTTGTCGCGGTTTAGGGTTTAAAAATAGTAGCGTATACACTGGCCTGCAAAACTAAGTACTACGCTTTTAACATTTTTTTTTTTCTAAACTATAGAAGAGATTTAAAATAAAAAATGTTTTATAGCAAATTTTATCAGCTTTCTTTGAAACTAGTAAACTATACGTTAGTAACATTTTTAGCTTAAAAAATAGATAAAACAATAAAAATGGCTTAGTGTCAAAACATTCTATTAACATATACGAGTAAAAGTATGTTTTACATGTTATTTAATTTTTAATAACTGGTATTGCCTCCTCGGGCTCTGACTACAGCTTCGAGCCGGTTTGGCATACTGAACACGAGGTCTCGGAGCCGATGTTGGGGAATATTCTCCCATTCTTCAATCAGGGCCGGTTTTAGTGCCCTGAAGGTGGTGCCGCAGCTCATCCCAGGCGTGCTCAATCGGGTTGAGATCAGGACTTCTTGATGGGCAAGCCATCACGCTGATACCAACCTCCTGAATATACTCTTGCACAACCTGAGCCGAGTGTGGCCGGGCATTATCATGCATCAGCATCGATCCATCACCCATATTTGCTAAATACGGCCCTGCATACTCGTTGAGATTCTCTTGGGCATATCTTTCTCCAATCAGAGTGCCATTTTCTATTGCCACTAACTCTGTGCAACCTTCTGAACATATGCCAGCCCATACATGTACCTACACTGCCTCCACCGTACTGGGCTCTTTCTGAGAAGCAGTCTTGAAGCTATCGCTCACCAGGCCGCATGTAGACACTTCGCTGATGATACTGACCGTGATACTGCATTAATAAACGCTACCGTACAATTGTAATAATTCTAACTGTGACATTTTAATTTTGTAATTTTATTTTTAGATATTTAGCTTCTTAACAATTTTTATAAATGCTGTGTGCCTATTTCCAGGCAGAATGTACATGGCTCACCCCTATCTACTCCACCTGTATTTTAATGTAACCTACATACATTATTTGATTGATTGATTGAAGCAAAACAATACTGCACAAAGGCATACTTAAGGCGGCATTTTCTACCAACCCTAGATATCCTTCCTGATGGACAATTCATTCAATTTAATTTGAAGTCAATCAATGTTTTTAATTCGCGTCACGTTTAAATTCACTCTTTGTCTAATTGTTAAATTGTGTCCAGAAACCATTGCGTTATCTTGAATATTTCCTGTCTCTTCTTAAACTATATTTCTGTCTTCTAAAACTCTGCTAATTGTTCCAGGTGGTCGTCATGGGCAGCAGCACCACATCAGACAAAACGATCAACACGAGCACCGACTCAGCGGCCACCGCGCTCACCTCGGTCACCGGCACCGACGACTCCATGGACGCGGAGCCCGACGCCCCCGACCTGTCCGAGCCCTCCCTCATCGACGACCCCAACGTGCCTACCCACCCCCCCAGCACAGCACCTCCTCACTACCACAGGCCTTCAAACAGCTGTGATATCGATTCCCCAGCGTACACCAAACCTCAATCAGCTACTGACGTCATAGACTCCCCCAGACCAGGACCAGGTCGTTTCGTCTTTGACGTTCCAATGCCTGATCCTAAACGCCAAGAGAAACCAAGAAACAGAACACAAACGCAAGTCAGTCAGACCAGTGTAGCGTCCACGTCGATCCAAATTCCTTACGACCCAAAGATGGACACTCCAAAAAGTCCAAAGGCGAATCAGGCGAAGTACGAGACGCATTTCAAGTTTGAACCTGATCCTGTGAAGAGGAGACAGAGTGAGCCCAGGGTGAAGAATAAGCAGAAGATAGAGAAGGAGTATTATAAGGATGAGGTGGCGAAGCTGAGGAGGCAGTTGGAAGGCACGGAGGTGTTCACGACGTCGAGAAGACGGTCGTCTGCGCACCAGCATTCTGTGCCGCCACCGTCTTCGAGACGACAGTCTACAGGTATGTCAGAAAATTATTATTTGTTCTTGTACAGTCAACAAAATTTTAGGATATTTCTGGAAGTAGGTTTGTACAAACACTTTTACATATCAATCATATTTTAAAAATTAGATGAGGCGTTTGCTATCTGACTATTCTGAGAAGAAAGGCCGAGACAAACTCAGAGGCAGAGACTCACAGTGTCTTTTAAAGCCTATACATATGGGGGTGTTCTACTCGCCGCGCGGTCGCCTGTTGTGTTGCAACGGCGCTGCGAATTAGAAACAGACTGTGGTGAAGATCTGTGGGCAAGTTTTGCGTGGTGTGGTCGTACCATATACGTGTGTGTGGTATACATTAAACCAAGTGCCAAAGATGCGGACTATATGCGTTGGTTTTGTAAAGTCGAAAGCTTTGTATCTGACTTAAAAGGAACTATTGTAATTTTAGGAGATTTAAATCTGAACAGTGCTTCTTTACCTATTGTTAACTATTATTCCTACTTTTTATCTTTTTGTTGCCTGAATGAGAGGAATGTGGTGAGTAATTCGAATGGAGGTATGCTAGATGTGGTGTTGGTCCAAGAGAGTGCTGACATGATTGATACTTCCGTCGCTGTCACGAATGGGATCGTTAAACCTGACAATTATCACCCACCATTAGATATTGATATGAAAATTAAATCTTCACATATTTCAGATGTCATTGACCCAAGTAACATTGAGACTAGTAAAGACTGGAATTTCAAAAAATGTGACCGTGATAAGCTTTTTGATTTACTTTCGAAAAATTCATGGCATAGGGTTGTGCAATCTGAGGATGTATGTTTGGCTACAGAATACTTTTATGAGTCAATTTATTCCATCTTTGATGCTTGTGTACCTAAGAAACGTCGATGTAAAACTACAAGTAGGCGTTATCCAGTGTGGTTCACCAAAGAAATAATTCAGGATACTAGACTTAAGCTCAAGTGGCACACTGCTTGGAAGCGCACTAAATGTACAGTAGCCCATAAAAAATTTTCAGATTTGAGAGCTAGCCTTAAAACACGGGTGGCACTTGCTTATGCATCGTATACCAAAAGGATCGAAAATAATTTAAGAGCCAATCCGCGTAATTTCTGGCAACATATTACCAGTTTACGCTCAAAAGGTGGTTTCGAACCGAGTGTTACCTACAACGGTGAAAAATTCTCAGGGGTCCGGGCGGCTGGCGCCTTCGCTGATTACTTTGTTAGCGTTTTTCTTCCCGATGTTCCGCGACTTGATGTTGTAAGGGTTTCCGCTTGCGATACTAATGTCAATAGTAATTATGTAAATATATTTAAATTCACTCCTCAGGATGTCATGTCAGGAATCGGTAAACTCAAAGTTAGTAGCTCAGTAGGGCCTGACAACATTCCGCCAGACATCTTGAAAACTTGTAAAAAACACTTTTGCTTACCTTTATTTCATATATTTAATCTATCCTTAAAAACCGGAATATACCCGCCACAATGGAAGATCTCAAGAGTCACTCCTATTCCCAAGAGTTTGAATAAAGCATTAGTGGAGGAATTCCGTCCTATTGCCATTTTGTCATCACCAGCTAAAGTTTTTGAAAACATATTGCATAGTTATATTTATTCCCAGGTTGGAAAGTATTTATGTGACGAACAACATGGTTTCAGAGCAAAACGATCAGTAAATACTAACCTTCTTACCCTAGTAGACTATATATCAAAACGATTGGACCGTGGAGCCCAGGTCGATGTCTTGTACTTTGACTTCCGGAAGGCGTTTGATAGGGTCAATAATGATATTCTGCTGGGAAAATTATGTGCCATCGGATTTCCGCCAGGTCTGTTACGGCTTCTCGCAGACTATCTCCGCGATCGTCAGCAGTTTGTCAGACTGGGCCTTTATGAATCCCAGCCCTATTATACGCGTTCCGGAGTCAGCCAAGGATCAATCCTGGGACCGCTTCTTTTCTTGATAATGGTCAACGACCTTCCTTCGGTTATTCATCACGCCAGAAGTCTATTGTATGCAGACGATCTGAAACTTTTTTTCCGAAATTCGCTCTGAAGCCGATTGTCTTGCGCTGCAGCGTGATATTGAGGCGATATCGGAGTGGAGTGTTAGGAACAAAATGGAATTTAATTCTTCCAAGTGCTTCGTTGTGAGTTTTACGCGAGCACGAAATCCTATCACCTTTCCTTATAAAATGAATAGCTGTACTATTACTAGAACAACTGGAACGAAGGATCTGGGTGTCACATTTGACAACAAGCTTACGTTTCATGATCATATGGTATCGGTAGCAAAAGATTCATTTAGACGATTAGGTTTCATACTCCGCAATGTTAAAGATTTTAGCAACATCAGCGCAATTAAATCTATTTTTAATGTACTTGTTCGTAGTAAACTAGAGTCCAGTGCGTGCGTCTGGAACCCGTACGAAAAGAAGTACACTTTACTCTTGGAAAAAGTACAAAAGGCTTATCTTAGGTACCTTTATAAACGTTTCAGTGGCTATTATCCGTTTATGTACCCTTCAAACTTTCTTTTGGGCTGCCTAGGGTACAATTCTCTCGAGGTCAGAAGAAATCATGACCAAATTATTAATATGGTTAAGATCCTTCACGGTAAAACAGATGCTCCTGAACTGCTTGACGAGTTGTCCCATCTTTTCGCTCCGGTAAACTACAGCCGTGGCAGAAGGCATAGATTGTTCGCCGTGCCTTGGAGTCGAACTGTCGCGCGAGCCCAGTCTCCTGTTCCTCGCACACTCTCTGCGCTTAACGCGCTCTTGGACGCTAAGCCTGACTGTGATGTGTTCGCGGATGGATGGAAGAAGATCTTGTCAGTATGTCTGGGGTATTGTGAGATGAGCGTATGACTGGTGAGTAGTTGTATACTCTTGTTTACTGTACTTTTAAAATGTGTTTGTGTATTTGTCTTTAACTAATGTAATTGGCCTTGGCCGTTTTATGTTAAATAAATAAATAAATAATAAATAAATAAGCTTGGTCAGATCATGTGAAGACCATGAAGATCGATGTCTGAAATGCTCTTTTGAGGAAAGAACCACACAGATTGAGAGGACCTGTCCAGCACAACAACTCAAAACTTAAGGAGCCCAACATCGATCAACAACTCTTAAACATCGACGAAACGGACAATAACACTTGTATTCAAATAATTACCTACACACCCACCACCATTCACACACACTCGCCACCATTCACCCTCACAGTAACCACCGTTCTCCTACACATTCATCTCCACTCAACCTACACATTCGCCACCACTCACCTACACACTCACCGTACACTCTTTGACTGCTTATGTTGTCTTATTTTTTATACTATTTTTTTTTTCTATCTGCTCATTTTTTTTTTTTGTTTTAACTGTTTATTAGAAATACATGTTAGCTACCTGTAATACAGGTTTTATTTCTAAAACCTACTTCAGGCACTAGCTCTCACAATGTGAATGTATGTTGTTCAAACTGTTAAGTACTACAAACCATTCTGAGGGAAAATAAATAAACTTATTATTATTATCGACACTCCTTCGACACAAGGTACCATGTCAAGGTTATCATACTTTGGAAGCTTTTAAACTCCGAAAATTGCTAGCCCGAAAACGCGTTACCTTATTTATTTAAACATTTTTTTTTTTTTTACCTTATTTATTTTACCTTTTCTTTGTTTCATATTTTTAGGATTTCGTACCCAACAGGCGCCAACGAGACCTTATTACTAAGGCTCCGCTGTCCCTCCGTCTCTCACAGAGCTGTATGTTTTGAACCGTAATATTTATAGACTTGAAAATTGACGCCCGCCGCTATAACAACAAATAATAAAAATAAAATAAATTTAAAAATGAAAGAGCTTCCCCATACAAGACACGTTTTCTCGGCGTTTTTTGCTCGATCTTAATAATGGAAAATATCTTAAGGTGGTACGTACCCTTCGTGTGCGAGTCCGACTTGCACTTGACCGTCTTTTTTTTTTTTGGCAATTGACTCGAGCACGAGAACTCACACATTAAAAGGGCAAATTGATGGTGTAAAAAGACGTTGTAGTTGGCTGCTGTCTCCCTACGTCTTTTGTTAGCTTCACAATACACGTGTTTTGTTCCAGTTGACACAGGTTGACAGAAGACCATTTGTTTCAACTGACATCTTTATTACAGCCTCCCGCGGCGGTAAAATAATCTCAGTTTCTGTGCTTGTCCCAAACTGTACGTATTGATAGTTTTCCTGCTTCCTTGCCCCGCCTCTACACCCATATACATACGTACGAGTATGTATATGGGTGTAGAGAATGACAAAATAATGTTGAACATTATTCTGTCATTCTCGTTGTCAAAAACATGTCGAGTATAAAGTATCTATTGACTTTCAGACATATCGTGTTTTGTTTTGTTCGTTCGTACGTATTATGTCCACCATTTTGTACTTTTTGACAAGTTTTATATGTTTCTAACTATGCCTACAAATGCATTAGTATTCTAAATAGTTAGACATTCGTTGAGCAGATAACCGTGCCGTGCTTACAGCTCGTAAAGCAGGTGATTAGCTGAACGTAAAGTTAGATACCTTATCAAGATCTGCATCTCATTATGTTTAGCAGTTTATGTTTCATATTTATTTTAGAAGTTTAACGTTTACATCATGTTTAAAAATAATTTTTCATAAGGTATTGTAGCGATATCTACAACGCCACATGCGAACTACGCGTCATGCTGACGTCACGCAAAACCTTGCATCTCGCAAGCAGAGTTTATCGCGCAACTAGCATATATACAACGGCCCGACATGAATCATCGGGCAGTTGCCCGCCAGACACAATACCCATCTGGTCGGCGGATCCTCTCTTTTCTATGGAGGTTGAGTAAACTTTACACCCTGTTCCTCATGCCTCTATAGTATCTTTGATTTACTGTAGTAAGGAGTTTCTGGTTATTTTGACGAGCGTTTAAAATGACCTAGGACCTATCTTAAAACTGACTTGCGCCTAGTTGACTTATGGAAAGGTTCGATCAAACAGACCCTGTTTTTCTGTGATATTTTATTATGGGTTTACGAGTAGGGGGAGATCTAAGAAATGATGGAGGAACTGTCTGAAAGATAGCATGGCTAGAAAGGGAGTGACGATGACGACGTGATCGAGATGACGAATAGGTAATAGAGAAGTAAGCATGGAAGAAAAAGACATGTTGAGCCGACACAAATACATTGGAATAAGGGCAGGAGAATGATGGCTTCATTAGTTTGTTAAAATCTCATAGCGCAGAGATATTGGATATTGTACAGTCGACCGCATAATTGCTTTACCACTAACGTTGCATGTCACTTGCACGTCATAAAACGTCAAGGTCTATTATTGCATATCAGTTAGAAGTGTGAAGTTTAAAACTGCGAGTTTTAGTCAAGTTTTTAAAGCAATTACGAAGCCGACTATACCTATTTTTCGTTAGAAAAGCGTACTTAGTCAGGAAAGAACTTGTAGATACATGTTTTCCCAAAAGTATATACATATCTCCATTCTTGCAACACGATAGATACAATATTTTCAAAACAAACTCTCTCACCAACTCTTCTTCTCCCCAGCCGCTCAAGTCCACGTGACTGCTAACCCCTTGGACTCAGCAAACAGCACCATCCCGGCTGGCAGGACCACCATCGTAGTGCAGCAGCCCTCACTGTCCCTGGACTACGGTGGCTGCGCCACCATCCTCGTGCGCGATGGGGAGGACCGACGCAAGAGTAGGGTGTGCAGTGACCACATACAGCAGCTGTTGGATGTCACCAGCCAGTTCACCTCAGAGGACCTACATGAGTTTGATAAGAGGTAAGAATTATTTTTTTCTATGTATATTTTTTTCAAGTTGTTCTATACAACGTGCCGCTACAATGGCGACATTAATTTAACACACGGGTAGTCTAATGGCCAGTAATCATAAAAATGATAACAACATAAAATAATTCGTAATTTGATAACTACCGTCTGCGCCTTTCGCCGACATAGGGCTCTCTCCTTCCTTCAATTCGCGTACTCTTTGTACGTTATTCGTATTAATTTTAATTATCCATGACCCCGGCAAATGACCCCTGCGCTGCGCTGTGTTCTTTAAGTACAGGTTGCTCCAAAATGGTATTTTAAAAAAATTTAAATAAATAAATACTTAATAACGTTTAATGAAATTAACATAAGGTCATAAAATGAAAGCGCGAAACCGTAAACGTGTGTTAAATTAATAGCGCCATTAAAGCAGCACGCAGTATAACCATGAACTAGGTTCTAGTTATGAAGATAGCAGAAAATTTTAATATAATACTATTTTAAAGCTAAGGCATAAGTAACATTAATTGAAAGTGGTTTATTTATTACATTCTTCGATTAATGGTTATTTAATGTTGTATTGTTGATCTTGGTTAATTGTTGCTGGTTAAGGGGGATGCGCTAGGTAGCCCGCGAAATTCAATTTTTCTTACGTTTTTGCAATTTTCACGTTAATGTCAGGTTGTATGTTGAACAATATATGATTCGAGCGTAACAAGTATGTATTGACAGAATTATAATCATTAAAATCATCAATACAGCCCCCTAAGTTCATATAAACCTACTGATTCATATTTCGTGAAAGAGTCCTTCAATAGGATTAAGTATACGAATGAGAAAAAAAAATTAATTCACGGGCAATACTGGCGCTGGCCCCTTATCAAAAAGCGCGTAGCGGCGGTTTGTTTTTATGTGTCATATGATCACAGAGATTAGCGATATGGGTCGCGTGCAGGTAAACAATTTGCACCGGATTATATTAAACAGAGTTTTTGACCCTCCGTTTCTGGTTGTCGAGTACGCTACTCGACGTAATACGATGTCAAACCTCTTGTCAGGTTATTGCTATTTTCATTATTTACCTAGGAATACTTCTGCGTCCCTTCTATTTACCGGCCCCTTAAAATCATTGGGGGGGAGTAAAATAATGAGCTATTCGTAATTTTCCTACAGACCGCTACAACAACATGGAAACAATAAGGAAATGAGCCTATTTCCGGCCGTAACAGTTAGAGGTGGGGCTTCGGACAACCTGATTTTACTTAAATTACAGTGTTGTACAGTGAACGCCTAAAATATCGGGCCAAAAAAAACAGAATGACTTAAACAATTAAACTAATTCTGAGTTTTATATTCTTCTCGGCATTCATCACAGCTTGTCTTCATCGTAAATCCCCCCTGTGTTCAGTTTCATAGTTGCCGCGCCATCGGTCGTCGAGCTCGACGTGCCAGTTGATCGCAGTTACTTGGCTATTTAGTATTTGAGATTCACAAAAAGAGGCGCATCAATATTGTTACGCGCCGCAATTAATGCCTGATACATGGCGACATTAGTTACCACTGGCGACATCTATTGTGGATTGGCAGAACTAACTGGCGCCATCTATTATGGAATAGTAGAACTAATAGTCTCGTCATCCGTTAGCGCCATCTATTGACGAGTAGATATGACGAAGCTAGAACTTACTAGAACTATCGACATCTAGTCAGTCGGGGCCGGTATGTACTCGAACATTCTAGATGGTTCTACAATAGAAGGTTCTGGAACTATCTGCGGCACTATATAAGGCCGGGAATAGCCGCGAGCAATCAGACTTAGTTCTGTGACAGATGCGAATACATCGAAAGCGATATTCAAGTGCGACTTAAGAGCGATTGTGTTTTATAATTAGTGTGTTTTAAATTGTTGTTAGTGTTGATTAATTAAAGTGTAACTTTTGGTAATTTTTATCGGCATTTTTAATTGTCACGAACCCGAAGCTCGTAACAATTGGTGTCAGAAGTGGGATTAATCATGCCGATTTTATCTAAAGACGACACGGAGGGTATCCGTACCCGGAGTCAACGCCAACAGGAGACGGACCAGAGACGTTTTGGTGGAGCTATGCCGCAGAGGTCGGAGGGCCAGCTACCAACCACGGAGGCCGACCCGCTCGCAGCAGCTTCAGCATCAGCAGCACCAGACCTTGCTGCCCTGATGATGATGCTACAGGAACAGGCTCGCCGACAGGAGGAACAGGCTCGTCGGTTGGAAGAACAGCTCCAGCGGGACAAGGAGGAACAGGCTCGCCGACAGGAGGAACAGGCTCGCCGACAGGAGGAACAGGCTCGCCGACAGGAGGAACAGGCTCGCCGGTTGGAAGAACAGCTCCAACGTGATAAGGAGGAGCAAGCGCGCCGCCAGGAAGAGCAGATGCTCCTTATGAAGGACCTTCACGCTACCTTAGGGAAAGACATGAAGGAGGTGAAGGATAAGGTTGCTCAACATGACGACCGCCTGTCGGAAGCTGAAATCCGGATCGACCAAGTGAGTAATCGGGTTGACAACGTGGTGGCTGACGTGAAGAAAACCGTGATGGCTGACGTAAAGAAAACGCTGGATTACCTTAAACTTGGGGATGGAATCGCAGCTCCCGTAGCTACAACACCTTCGCTACGTGGATTCAAAGTGCCACCATTCGACGGAACTTCTTCCTGGTCGGCCTACAAAATTCAGTTTGAGGCTGTCATGAAGGCGAACGCTTGGAATAAAAGTCAGGCCATGACTGCCCTCACCCTAGGCCTGCGCGACCAGGCCCTAACCGTTCTGGAAGCTCTCGGAAAGGAAGTGACTTACGAGCAACTCCTTGAGGCATTGGAGGCTCGGTATGGCGACGCTCACCTGGAACACGTGTTTCGTGCGCAGCTCAAGGATCGCGTGCAACGCAGCAATGAAAACCTGCAGCAGTGGGCCCTTGAAGTGGAGAAGCTGGTGCGTAAAGCATACCAGTCCGTACCTGCGCTTATTGATGGGAACCTGGTGCAGGCATTCATCGACGGCATCCGTGACCTTGAAGTTAGAGCTGCTGTGAGACTCGGGCACCACGGGACGCTTAAGGACGCCTTGGCCCATGCACTGGAGGTGGAAGCCGTGCGACAGGATCATCGTTCCCATCGCGTCAGGGAGGTTGCAGCGGCTACAGTTCGCGACCGCAATAAAGGATACAGCCCTAGGTGCTACGGCTGTGGGGAAAAGGGCCACCTTCGATCCAGTTGCCCTAAGCGAACTGCAGAAAGGGAAGACGGCCGATCTCCAGAGGGCAGTGCAGCTAACAGCACCACCCAGGACTTTCAGCACCAGCAGAAGGCGTTGCTTATGGCTCACCAGGAACAGCAAGCCCTTCTAGAACGTTTAGAAGAATTGAAGCGCGCGGTTGACATGGAACAGAAAAAGTTGGAGCGAGTGCGACGCGAAGCGCATGCGTGGTCCGAACAGGACCGTACTTATGTCAACCAGCGGAAGGATGAGACGGCCGCCTTGAAGACTAGGCAAGAGAGTAAAGAAGTTGTACCTGTGAGGATGCTCAAGACAGACCTCAGCAACGAGTGGAAGGAAAGCGTACAACGTGCACAGCAGGAAGATTCGGACATCAAGCCGATTCTGAAGTGGATGAAGACCAGAGGTCCTAAGCCCAGGTGGAGCGACGTCTCAGCGATGAGTTCGATCACAAAAAGCTATTGGGCTCAATGGGACAGCTTGGTGATTCAGGATGGAATCCTGTGCCGTAAATGGGAAAATGCTCGGGGAGACACCTGTCATTTGCAAATGGTTGTCCCTAAAGCTCAAGTACCGGAGGTTCTACAGCTGTACCATAATGGTTGTTCAGGAGGTCATCTGGGAGTAAAACGGACTCTACTGAAGATACGAGAACGGTTTTGCTGGATCCACTGTCGGGACGATGTCAAGGACTGGTGTCGCAAATGTACAAGTTGTGCAGCTGTAAAGGGACCTCAGACTCGTAGTAGAGGTGCAAGAGGTACTCCTAAGATCGTCCATGTGGATCGACTGGCGCGTTATTATGGAGCCGATAATGCTCGGGACGAGCATGTCTTAGGAGGGGGCAGTGTTACGCGCCGCAATTAATGCCTGATACATGGCGACATTAGTTACCACTGGCGACATCTATTGTGGATTGGCAGAACTAACTGGCGCCATCTATTATGGAATAGTAGAACTAATAGTCTCGTCATCCGTTAGCGCCATCTATTGACGAGTAGATATGACGAAGCTAGAACTTACTAGAACTATCGACATCTAGTCAGTCGGGGCCGGTATGTACTCGAACATTCTAGATGGTTCTACAATAGAAGGTTCTGGAACTATCTGCGGCACTATATAAGGCCGGGAATAGCCGCGAGCAATCAGACTTAGTTCTGTGACAGATGCGAATACATCGAAAGCGATATTCAAGTGCGACTTAAGAGCGATTGTGTTTTATAATTAGTGTGTTTTAAATTGTTGTTAGTGTTGATTAATTAAAGTGTAACTTTTGGTAATTTTTATCGGCATTTTTAATTGTCACGAACCCGAAGCTCGTAACAATATATTACAGTGTTCAATAATATTTTTAAGAATGCAAAATAGTAATTATTTAACGTTCACAAAAAGAGGCGCAATCATTATTTTCGAGTGTTCAATAATATTTTTAGGAACGCAAAATTTAAAACAGTCTGTTAGAAATGATTCGAACCAGGAGAGGTACTCTTTACAGTGTGTAAGATTTGTTTGATGTACGAGGTGCATCGTTTGTACTAGCTAATGGTCCGTAATGGTAGCGGGGTAGGGTTACAAATGTATGGAACGTTCGTGTGTTTTCGCAATAAAGGTTATGCTATAGGATAGTATCATAGATATCCGGAGATATGCCTTCATTGCGGAATAGTAAGGAGTCCTAGTGCCGCCGCTAATCTCCCACCCAAATACTTACAACATTAACAAATAGTGTACTTACGACACACACTTAAAATTTGAACACGCATACTAAGAAGAAAGCAGCTACACTAAGTCAATTTCTAACAGCACACATGCATAGAATGGGCGGGGCATTCACTTGTAAACATTTGCTATTCAATGCACACGCATGCAATTAGGGAGTCGAAAGCGATGGTCGATAATTTTTGTCGATATTTAATTATAGCACATTCTTGTATTATAATAACTTCGTTTAATTTTCTTTAAATAATTTCTCTTTTTTTAATATAAATACCTATACGAAAATATAGTTTATTTTTATTAAAATAAAATAGGAATAGTTTTTTAATATTGTATTACCGGTTAAATTGAACGCTTATTTAACACATTTGTAAAGAAATAAAATGTTAAACCCTCAGTATTATAGACAAAGATTTGACAAAATAGCGACAGACCGCGAATTTTCTAATTCAAATTTCGAACTTTGGCGGCTGCTCGGCCTTATGATTGACATGAATTGAGTGCTTGCGATTTAGTGATCAATACAAGAATATTGCGCAAAATATTTTTTTTTTTCAAAAATATTTATTTTTATATATTTTTTTTTCAACGATGTAATATTAATTTGAGTTTTTACATTTCACGAGTAACTGTAAGTATTGAAATAACAATGTCTTAATTTGGTTCAAACAACATTAAATTAATAACTAATTTAACTCTTTTACTATACATGTAATACGAGAATATCCATTGAGTTCTGTAAAAAAATATTCTGCTGCAATAATACGCATCACTCAATTGCACCTCTCTAAATTCAAAACGTTCGTTGCGTTCGGGAAGATTCGGGTTAGTTCGTGTCGCTCCGGGCGAAAGTTAATAAAACATTTAAAAATTGATTTAAAATATAAAACAGTGACTTAATTGGTTACTTACCGGTGGTAGGACACACCATTTGTTTTCAGGTTGATGGTATTTGATCTATTTTTACATACAATTACTGCACAACTCGGCATTTTGATTTTTACGCATCAATAGTACACTGTACGCAGTTGCAAAGCGACTGAATGAAGCGTACAGCCGCCGTTCAAACATAAGAACAATTTTATAATATTGAGGCGCCACGTGCCACGCCCCCAAGGCATATCCCGTGATATCCGTGGATAGGATAGTACACAACTGAAATAGGACTGAATGGAAAACGTACTCGTACCAAGTTTCTTCTTCATCTTTCTCCTATCATCCCAACTTATTTGCGGTCAGCTCTCTTACTATTTCTACGCCACACCATACGTACGGGACCGTACGGGTATGTTGTCTCTTTTGTTGTGTTGCTCGCTATTATGTAATTTTTTATTTTTCGTAGCCATGTTATTGGTTGTCGTCCACGGCGCCTTTTTCCATCTTCCATATTTATGACTCTTTTAGTCATATCATCGTACCAAGTATATCTTAATAAAAAAAAAATAAAAAAAACATAATATTTTATTTCACATAAACCTACATGGGCACTTATGAAAAAATATCTGGCTTTTACAATGTTTATAAAATTAAAGTGTGTAATTTCAATTGAAATAGACAATTTGGAGCTATCGGGGGTATAAGTATACACAAAAGAATATAACAAATGGCGTATACTAATAAGAACCTCTCGTTTTTCGGAAGTTGGTATGAAAATCTCTAAATATCATAGTAAAGGTTACACTAAAACTTAACTGCGAAAAAATAATTCTACCAAAACCTTTCTCCAAGAGATACTTTTTAATGCGATAATTCTAGGGAAGCTTAGCCACAGACAGGCTTCTTTAAAATATTACTACCTGTGCCTTTGGTTTCGACTGCGGTATTTTATTTTATCTATACAAATAAATAAAATTGAAGTGTCTATTTGTAATGTCAAAATAACAGCTTTTTACTAAATGCATATGAAAGTATATACCTACAGTAGGTACCTATAACAAAAAAACAACTTTTGAATTTTTTGTCTGTCTCTCAGTCTGTCTGTTTGTTCCGGCTAATCTCCGAAACTGTTGAACCTTCACTAGAAGATGCTGAAGTTATAAAGTGTAACTTAGGTTACTTTTATTTTACAAAAAGAATGAGTTCGCAAACAAATTAAAACATATGAAATCCAATTTGTTTTCCGACATGCACGCAAACGAAGTCACGGGCACAGCTAGTTTTAATATAAGATTTAATTTAATACTAGCTTCTGCCCGCGGCTTCGCCCGCGTGGATGTCGGAAATTATCCCACGGGAACGTGCTAAGAGGATAAAATGTATGTGCACCAGGATGCCATCTATCTCGCGGGCCCTTTGTGGCTAATTACAATAGAAAACCAATTGTGTCTCATTAATGGTGATTAAGAGGGTACCTATATGATATCTTTACCTAAGTACCTCCTAATTAAAAAAATAAATAAACTCAATAACAGAAAATAAAATACCTACCTACCTAAATAAACCTATTTATGACGATAACTAATCTAAACTCAATCATCATCTGCCTAGCCTTTTCCCAACTATGTTCAGGGCCGGCTTCCAGTCTAACCGGATGCAGCTGAATACCAGTATTTTACATGGAGCGACTGCCTATCTGTCCTCCACAACCCAGTTATTGGGTAATACGATACCCTTGGTACGACTGGTTGTCAGACTTTCGGGCTTCTGACTACCCGTAACGACTGTCAAAGATCCACGAATGACAGCCGGGACCAACGGCTTAACGTGCTTTCCGAGGCACGGAGGTGTCTCGGTATGTAAAGATGGTCACCCATCCACAGACCGACCGTGGCAAGCGTAGCTTAACCTGACCGATCGACCTGTGCGGCTGTTATTATTTAGCCACGGGCCCCTCAATCTAAACTCAATAAATAAGCAAAATCTCTAAAAACTAATATCTATACGAATGACTATCCTACCTAACAGTATTATAAAATAACCTACGGTCACTACATACACTATCAAATATACTACCTATACTTTAAAATTATAATCTATACCTACGACTTATATAAAAATAAACCTAAATAACTCTAAAAAGTAAAAGGAATAAAAATGAACTCCACTGCGTGTGACTTAACCTACGACAAACTTATTATTTGCGGTTGGTACAGTAATCGGATCTAGGGATCGAACCGCAAAATTAAGTTTGTTTTTTATTGTATATACTTTTCCGGGATAAAAAGTACCCAGTGTGGTGCCCAGGATATTAAAGAATAATTATACCAAGTTTCATCGTAATCGAACCGGTAGTTTTTGCGTGATGCCTGAACAAACAGACAGACAGACAGACAGACAGACAGACAGACAGACAGACAGACCGACAGACAGACAGACAGACAAAAATTTTTTTAATCACATTTTTGGGTTCAGTGTCGGTCTAGTAACACCCCCTGCCATTTATTTTTTTGATATTTGCAATGTACAGAATTTTCACTTCTACAGATTTATTATAAGTATAGATTAATGTTTACAACACAATTGCAAACACAAAAACCTTAACTGTTTATTTCCTTAACAATAAAATAACAACATCATAGACTAAATAACTTTACTAAACTAACATTTTGCTTAATAAACAGTAGTTGTTTATGATAATTTCCCCTCTTAAACGTCTCCAACTAATTAGATACAAAACATTTCGACTGAACAAAGTAAACACTTCGCGTGTGACCAACCTATAACATTTAAAACAGCTAATCACTTCGAATTAAGTAACACCAATCACTAAAATCATGTAATAAACAAAAGAAACCACAGATTATCACAATTTGACTTCCAGTCTTCAACTTCGCTCGTAACTTCAAGAAGCCCGACTTTCCCGCGTAAAATCGTCCTTTGTGACATTCTATTTTCATAAGATAAAAGGCGTTTCTTTTTTCTTTTGTGAAGGTAATTCGCTTTACCCGTGCCTCGGGCCGGCGACGCAACTTTTTAAAATGTTGCCCTCTCTTTGCAAATGCTCCGCGGCAATATTCAATTGTCGGTGAGTGGGGGCTCTTAATTGGATTGCGGTGTGAATGGGATGCTTTATTGGTGCGTTCTTTTTGTATTTGTGCTCTTTGGTGGCGGGCACGTTTTACCTTGTCACCACGATTGAATGGCGAATTAGTGACAGCCTTACGATGATACGGCTGCCCTATAGCCAAACCCATTAACAGTCCTCCACACCGTATGTCGGACACTAGCCTTCGGCGCGGGAGATATTATAGTGTATGAGTGTGTGCGCAGACACAGGTGCACTCTCTCTTCCCTCACTCTCATACTCGTAGTTCGCTAGGACGGCAATCCGACACGACCGGAGAGAGATCATGCGCAGGACCAGCGGCTTAACTTGCTTTCCGAGTCACGGGGGTATCACACCGCCAACTTCCAATCTCCGGGCTGTTACTGAGAAATTCCTGCAAAACTCAGTACTTAGTGCTATACTAAACTTTCTAGAAGAACGCGAAAACAGCTACACTTACTAGTTTTTATGGTATTAAAATCTCCATTATTGCTAAGATTTTAACGCTGTTGTTTTGCCGGTGGCGGTGAACTGAGCTTGAAGTAAGCTGTTAGCAGTGTTTTCAGATGGAAAGAGAGCTTACTTCAAGCTCACTTCACCTACGTTTTCACAGTGAGAGTTTTATAGAATAAATCGGCTGATGCAGGTATATCAATAATATGGTTTTTTAACTCCTTTATCGTATGTAATGAAACTGACGGAGAGAGCGGGTATCTTCTAGTACTTAACCCCCTCCCGCCCTCTTCGCCCCTCATAAATATAAAATGAAAAGAGACGTGAATATTCACCACATTTGAAATGCCATTAAATCTCAAATACCGGGCTAACTCATCCCCAGGGATTCTGTGTCACAGTACAGATACATGCAGAGAGTACACTCGGTAAATAGTTCTGATAAAACAAAGAAATAAGGAGCAGAAATATATTATTTGGGCTGTCCTTTATTCTTTGTTCTACACTTAGGTTCACAATCAACTTAGCCTATTATTGTCCATTGCCGACTTTAGACAGTTTTGAAGTTGCAACACATTAGGGACCTACCTTGTCTAACAGTTTCTACAGTCTTCATAAGATCGAGAGTCATATTTGCCGATCATGGTCTTACATTAACTGCACCAATGCGATAACATAAAAACCGCGCCGTAAATTGTTTAGTTCGCCTATGAATAATCAATGGACAACATTTTCTAACTTATATTTTCGTTTTGGTAGTGCAGAACTTCAGAATGAACAATTTTTGTTTCTTTCTTTGTATTACAAGCTTTTCCTACTTCTTTTGTGAATATTCTTAAATACTGGTCGCTTTAGTAAAAAAAAAATCTTTCCTTAATGTTTGCGTAAAGTGGAACTTTTGCACCTGTTTCTATATAGACAGGAATACCACGCCCGGCTGAGCGGAAACACTATCCTCTCCCGCGTGCTGCGCTTTGTGTTATAAAACGCATTGCTTCCGACGTTTTAACTACTAGAGTAATGTGAATGTTTACTGGAGAAAATAATTACGGGTTTATGTGGGAAAATAATGGCAGTTCTGGGTTAGGAGTAAGAATAATTAAAACAATATTTGAGTAGTTTTAATGACTATTTTAATTTAAAGAAAAAGATATACTGCGCGCTTGTCTGTGCGGGTCTGTGCGGGTCTGGGACCGGAAACAAAAATAACAATTTTATTGTATAATAATAGCATAAACAGCCTATAATATTCCCACTGCTGGGACACAAGCCTCCTCTCTGTGAGAGGGGCAATGCGGGTTGGTAGATGTCACATGTCTTCGAATTTTTGTTTCTAGGACATGCCGGTTTCCTCACAATATTTTCTTTCACCTTTTTGAGAGCAGTGTTGATGAAATAATTCACACAAAGTAAGACACCCGTCTAACCTACGACCTACAACTCGTAAGTCGCGGCCGTTACTACTGGGCCACCGATACACGATAAACTTAAAACAACGCAATACTACTGTAAAATTCTATAAATTCAAACATAAAATGAGGCAAAATATGTTTTTTTACACAGTACTTATATTCTATAAGCCCCGTCGACTCATCTCGAGGGCACACCGGCGCATCCTCCTCAACCGCCGGGGCTCGGAAATTGTATCCTCCGCGATAACCTGCAATACGTACGCCTTACTTGGCTGAAGTTATATGAATTGCGTGGAGTCGAGGATTGCTTTCGCTGGCTTTTATAGAAGATACCGCATTCAAGAGGAGTGAGCGTGTCGTTTGTGATGTATTTAAACCGTTTTACATACTAAGCCACTTTAAAATAAACGCGATCACGTGGTCGTTAGCGTTCATTCCATACGAAAATATTCCTCATGTTTAGTTTTTTGGCGTGAACTTTTTATTTATTTTTTTCTGGAATTAATACAGGATGGCAGGACAGCGACGCGCAACCTGTTACCATGGACTCAGTACATGATTCTGAACCCCATGATGCGTTGGAATTTTACGTCGTTATTTTTTTATTTGCTGTTCCATACATTTTGACCGCGTAGGTATTGCACTTTTTTAGGAAACTGCAGATTTTTTTTATAACCTACAAAAAATCTCAAAGGGCTCTACAATCATATGCTGAATTCATGGTTACAGTTTGCGCGTCGATGCCACCCTGTATAATTACGGTAAAAAACAAAACATAGGGACATGGCAGTGGTCGATATATATTGTAACGTAAAAAAATATTTGGACTTGTATCATTAACCAGGGAGAAAACAAAGGAATACGATAGCATGGAATAAACACAAACAACCACATGAGCGCGTTTCCTCTTAATACTTTAACGACTGTTGGAAAACAGTGGGAAGTGAAGTGAAAAGATATAAATGTGCGCCTTTGTTTGGTATGAAACATACGAAACCGTTTATTTTGGTGGCTTTTGAACTTAAAAATGAAGTAAGAAAATATTGTTTGTTTCAAGTTAATATTTTGTGCAACTTTTGAAAATAAGGTTAAAAATGTGTGCTGTAAAAAAATGTTGGTGTCACTCTTTCTGGATGAACTTTATAAAAAATGGCTAGATTTTAAATCAGCTCCAATATTTTTGAGGTTATAAGTGAAAATAATAAACTAGGTGAATTGACAAAATGCCTTCGATTCGCTTCAGTATCATAGTAGATGATATGTCAACGGTGTACCCAGTTCCAGACCTGAAAGATGAGTGAGTTTATAGTAAATCTAAGTTTTAAGGGGGAGGAGAGAAGGCCAATTGGTAACGGCCGCGACTTACGAGTTGTAGGTCGTAGGTTCGAACCCAGACAGGCACTTTGCTTTGTGTAAATTATTTCATCACCACTGCTCTCAAAATGGTGAAGGAAGATATCATAAGGAAACCGGCATGTCCTAGAACCAAAAAATTCGAAGATATGTGACATCTGCAACCCGCACTAGGCCAGCGTGGTGGATAACGGCCCACTCTCCCTCACCGAGAGAAGGCCTGTGTCCCAGCAGTGGGACCATGCTGCTGATTATGAAGAGAGGAGGGAGGAGAGTCTGGTCGTCTCTAAGCCGCCATGGCTTATTTTAATTTCTGAATTGTGTATTTTTTATCGCTTTTAGTACGAACGCTTTTTCCGTGCACGTCTTTCTACATCGTTCTCACATGTATTTCAACATGAATGATGTAACCAATATTTTGTAACAATTTTATTATGATTTAAAAGAGTGTCCATGGAGTTTCTTGGCCGTTCTTCTCCATAGGTACCTACTACGCTTTGGAATGGGCAACTAGCTTCATCTTTCTGACTGACCGACCCCTTGACAATTCAAAAGTGCCTGTAAATGGTTTATTCGAAATAAATGCTTTGAGTTTTAAGAATATTATTAGTGTGATAATAATATTCTCATGAGAGGCGTCTCATGCTCGCGGTTGTTCAAATCCAAACTAGTACCAACGTGACTTTTTCACTTCATGTGTACTTTTTAAGTTTATCCTAGATATCACAAATCATCAACATGTGTGGTTCAATACGTTTTTTCTTAGATTATAAATAGTCCTGTGCCGCACAAGCCCCCGCTTACTTCCTGAAAACACTGTTCAATTTGAAGGCTAATTCTAATTATTAAGTTATTCAAACTCCTTTCTCGAAGAAGATATTATCAGAAACTTCCCCAATAACAAAAAAAACGCCTTAATTTTTTCGCGAAATCCTTATCACATTTCCAATCAACAAGAATAATGACCCGACCGAGAATCGAACCCCGAATCAATAGTTATTAAAAATCCCGCGATAGGGCTCTTGTCTTGATATCAGCTATTATTTTCCCATTATCGGGTCTCTGAGATGTTCCGGTCCGTTCCGGTTTGTTCCGGATCGTTGCGGACCGGACCGGCGGCGGCGCCGCGACCCGTTTACGATATTTTTCGTTCGTTTTTATTGTGACCTTTTTTCCTATTAGGGTTGAATAACTCGGTGACCGATTTAAAAATTGTTAACTTGGTCGCTTCTTGCCCTGCCCTGACATGAAGCAATAGATAACATTGTTTAACTTTTAAACTATGTTTGTTTTTTTCTTTTGTCGTGAGGAAAGATTTGAGTATGAATGCGGATGGCTATAAGAGTAGTAAAGAAACGACGGATGGACTGTGTGAAAGATGATATGGTTAGAAAGGGGGTGAGTACCGCGATGATGACTAATAGAGCAGTCATCATGATCATCGCCATCATTCTCCTGCTCTTATCCCAATTTATTTGTGGTCGGCGCAACATATCTTTTTCTTCCATACTTCTCTACTTAAAAGTCGTCATCTCGGTAGTCACCCTCTTTTTTCTTCTTAGCGTGTCGATGGCAATTTAAATCAAATGGACTTGGCATACAATTCGGCTACGTGTTTGGCGCCATCACTAGCGTCCCGTTATGTGCAGCTGACAGAACACGCAGGACATGACATTAAGTGTCCCATCGTTTGTAGGACACCCGCTTTCTAACCATATCATCATTCAGCTGTGTGAATAATGATATGGTTAGAAAGCGGGTGTCCTAGCGGGTGTGTAGCGGGGAGGAGAAGACTGATGAAACGATGGATGGTCTGTACCATCCATCGTTTCATCGGTCTTCTCCTATTCTTATTCCACTAATAGAGAATAGCAGATAAATACATGTTGCGCCGACCCCAAATAAATAAGATGAGGCTTTTGGCTACTTTGTATTATTTTATGTATTATGTGCGTCTAATTTGTGCAACTTTTCTTCCTTTCTTTCTTTAAATAAATAAAGTTCTCGACTATTTAAATAGTTCTGTGGAAGGTCTAATGAAAATAATGGCTCGACATTAAAAGTATTTAGGTCAGCGTGGTATTCTATGGTATTAGGGTAATTAACTCGACCTCACTCCATCGATCAACTTCGCTCATCGCATTAATACTTTATGAGCTGTAAAGACTAAAGCTAGATTATTAAAATAAAACAAATGAAAACTAGAGTCCGACCGAATTTTGTTTTCTGTTTTCGGCCAAAGATGCTAATCAGGCCGAATCTCGCTTACGTTTTTGGCCGAAAAAAATGGATTTTGCGGCTGGCCTCCGTTGAAAACCGACTTTGCTGTCCCTGGTTACAGTCCCGAATGCAGCGAATGGAACTACACACCGCCAACACCTAGGTGTCACTACATTACTGCCAACAAAAAACTTAAATGTTGGATGTCGGAAGTGCATATTTATAAAATATATCGATATCGCTTGCGACCCAGGGATGCCCGTCAAGTTAAAGGGGATATCTATAAATCCGTCATAAGGCCTGTCGTATAGATCGTACTGCTGGGCCGCGAAGAAGATGGATGAAAAAAGATAGCATGCAGCGGAGATGAGAATGTTCACACTGTCACTGTCCACGAAGTAAACCCATAGTTAAATAATCAACCTGAACCACATGTGGTTTGTAATGGGTTCACCTGAACCACATGTGGTTTGGAATGGGTTAACATGGACGTTCATAAGATTGACTATTGGTGTTTTTATCGTCTTCTAAAAAGGAAGAAGTTTTCAACACAACGAGTAAGACTATAAAGTACAAAGTGACTCAGCAGTGAGAGATAAGTGTGAGGATCTAACTTTTTTTTTAATATGTGTAAAACACATCGTTTTGATACGTGTTTGATACTCAGTATTTAATATCAATATATCGAAATATTAAGTATCGCCGAAAAATATCGAATGAAAAATATGAATATATCGATACATCAATATTTTTTCGACAAGCCTGTAATCGTAACTCATCTACCAGGTCGTGTATGTACATTGTGGTCGCGATACAGTGATAAGCGTTTGTTTATTGCCGCCACGCCTCCACCACACACTGATTGATGACCGGAACGGGCTGTGATACTGTGTGAGACAGGAAAAAGGTGTTGGATTTCCGTTTAACATATTTGTAAAATAGTGGAAAACTAAAGTCAAAGTCAAAACGTTTATTGCTACGTTTTGTTTTTAAACAAAAGTTTCGTGCAGCAATCGCAGCTATAGGGGCGTTTTGTCGTTTCTGCCTACATGTTTAATTTTTTATATTGTACCTACTTTGTTATTTGCACACCCATGTGATGGTTAAACGTGGAGAACTTTATTATTCATTTAAAAACAAAACATCAATGTATATTTTTTACCCATGTTTGCAAATAAATAAATATTCTATATTCTATTCTATATTCTCCATGAGAAAATTACGCCTTTCATCAAAATCAAATAAAATCAAAATATTTTATTTCACATAAACTTGAGCATGGGCACTTATGAAACGTCAGAAGCTAGGCGCACGGGTCCAATTGGTCGTTTCCTATGGAGAAGAGCCGGGAAACTCCACGGTAAATCTTCCTCTCTTACTTCTTTAAAAAAAATGTCAATAAAGGCGTAATTTGACATTATGGGCTGCGATTCAGTTCTGTTGACAGTTCAGTCACGGGCCTTTTCTGGATACCTTTAAAGATACTTAGTTCAGTACTGACTGGCTTCAGATGTCGTGAGCCCAGGACTCACAAACGGCCCCCGACAAAGCCCGCTATGTTTATATTGATATCATCATTGACAGCCTTGTTCCTCCCACTGCTGAATAGGCGTCCACCCTTATATGCCATGCTTCCTCTGGTCTGTGCTAGTCTCATTAAGGTATTCCCAGCGATCTTCTGTATGTCTGTATATTGATATACTACAAACAAACTAGCCAACATTTAGTACGTGTAACATTTAGCATGATGTCACATCGAGTGTCAAAAGTCGGTTCTGACCTTAAGGTCTTTGTTTAATATGTATAAACACAATAGGGTGTACCCTAAAGTTTAGGGTACAATGCGGAACTACGCAGTCGATCGGTGGCCTTCGAATAAGTTGCGATGTTTGATGGCCTCGTGAGTGAGAACTTTACTTCAAGGTTATTAGTAGGCAGGCAACTTTTCACTTCCCAATATCACGCTTATTAGTTTTGACTTATTCTATTTTGACGCTTGTTTTATCATAGAACATTCTGTATGAAGCAGTGAATTCTCATTTTCGCTCCCGATAATTACATCATCCACGTGTCATCTAATCGTGTGACATTGTGCTGTTTTTACCCGACTACGGCATTTGGCTTTAAAGGGTTATAATTTTAACAGGCTATGTACATATGTATGTATGTTCATCTGTTCACTCATAATTCCTAAGCTACTAGTCATTTTTACAAACAAGGTATCATTGGAAGCGCCATGTTGGTACGAGCCGTGTGCCTGATGAGATTTCCCATCGGCGAAAACGATTTTCTTCCATACAAAGTTTCATCCTCTATTTAATTCCTTTAAAGAATGAATTCTCAAAAATCCTTTCTTTGTGCTCACTTATGTAGGAACTCTTGTGCTTGTGCTTAATGCTTCTAGAGCCGTTGTGCTTAAGAATTTATATTAAATCTAAGTCAAAGATAACGAATCCATCTAAGTCCACAACATCTATACAAATAAATAAAATTTATGTCTGTTTGTAATTTAAATGCTTATAAAAAAGTATGTGCGGTACTTACAACATTTATTTTTTTATTGTTTGTCTGTCTCTTTGCTCCTGTTAATCCACGCGAGCGAAGCTAGTTTATTTATATTTCTTCTAAACTTTAATGTCCCCATTACAACTTTCCCCCTATATCAGCGAGACGATCCTCCCTAAACAATTCCCCCTCGATAACACGTCACCTCCACCGACTGGCAACAGTTAAAACTTGCGTTGTTCGGCGAAGCTCTCCGGCGGTAATTGCCGCGGTTATCACTGGTTATTAGTAGCTTATTGGAAAGGAGGCTCTGGGGAAATTGAAATTGTTTCCAGAGGTCCGTTATTGGTGAGGCGAAGTGCTTTAAATTGTGGTTCTGGTGTTACAAAGATCGGTTGGAAGTAAGGTTTAAGTTATATTTAGTAGCTTTTATTATGAAAATATTTCAGTGATTCGTATCTGTTTATTGACTGATCAATACCATAGAGAGGCGAGGAGCTTTAAATTGTGCTTCTGGTATTAAAAAGATCGGTTAGATGTTCTTACATCTAACCGATCTTTTTAATACCAGAAGCACGAGGCACGCAGTGAAGTGTGAGATAATTACATGCCGAAGATGCTTCACTGTGATATCTCGCGGTCGCGGTTTAGCTCGCTACCTCGATGTCACCTCCATGTAAAACAAATGCAAGCTAATAGACACCGTTGGTCCAGCACGCACATGCCAGATACCGAGGTAAACCAGCCCAAGCAGCCCACGATGATATATCGCAGTGAGGTATCCCTCGGCATGTGCGTGCGTGTCTATTAACATGCATTTGTTTTACATTTTCTGACGTCTGCCTGTCCTGTTCACGAAGTTTACCTTCATCGCTGTCAGTAATGTCCAAATAAACTTAGAAAGTACATGAATAGAAAAAGGCACTCTCTAAAAACTGTGCTTGGGAACAAAACAAATACATAATATAAAAAATAATTATCTTCCTATCGATCTTTTAATCTTTTTATGTTTTCGATAAAATCCCTGTGCAAAAAAAAAGATTAATGAACTCGCAATCTATAATTCCTGAAACAATAAAGGATTCAATATGGACACGTTAAACAGCTAAGTGTTATACATTTCATAATAATCCTCTTATGAGAAATAAAACCACTAAGTAGATGGAAACAGAAGGCCTACTTTACATAATGTTCTTACGCGCCCTAACACCGCGAACACACAGGCAGTTTTCACTCATTTTCTTGAAGGATGGGTATAATAAGCTTCAAAACTCAAAAACTCAAACTCAAATCAATCAATCTTCCTTCAATTTGCCGACACCAACAAACTGCAGTCACTAATGCGTTTGCTAACCTGCAAGCGAAGATTTGGAGATCCCTTGGGTATAACACAGAGACAATATGTTATTCTACCATAAATGGCGCAGTACTTTCATGGAAGAACTCTTTCATATTATCTTCTAGTGTAAAATGAGTTCCTAACAGATTAAAAATACATTATTATTGATCATTTTATTTTATACCTTGTATAAAAAGATAGTTTCACTGTGATATTAATGTATAACAATATTAAGAATTTATAATAATAAAGAGAATTAATATTGAGAATGACATAATTTATGATGATGATAATCATGTACAGAATGATAATTTTAAATATTTGCATGCCGAATGGTAAAATATGGCTGAACTTCTTTTTTTATTTTTTTTTATTTATGTAAGAACTATTACAAATAAAGTTATATTATATTCTATTCTATTCTATCCATACTAAACTAAATCACAACACAAAAAATCTAATTACAACTAAGTTACAAATGCGAAAGTAACTCTGTCTGTCTGTCCGTTACATTTTCACGCCTGGACGGCTGTACGGATTTGGATGAAATTTGGCCCAAGGATTGACCATGACCTAATTTAAAACATAGGATACTTTTTATCCCGATAGTACGATTCCATGGGATAATTTCCAACCTCCACGGGGGTGATGCCGCGGGTAAATCCAGTACTAAATATAGTGACCTTTATCAGTATTTCTGTCGTGTGTAAGCACAAAAGGTGCTTACGGGCGGATATTATTGATGGGCCCGATGACGGACAAATGGACACGCGTTAATCTTTGACACGGGATTAAACACTGTAACCGAAATTGTACAGTGATCGATGAACAGATGTGGGATGTGACAATTTATTTAAACTTTATCGGCTTTGTGTGAGAATCTCCATTGTTGCAGCTTTTTTGGTTATAGACGGAGTTGTTATTAGGTATTAATTTCATTCAAATCCATTCAGCCGTTTAGTACACTAGGTATACCTAGTGGAGTCAATTGAACAACCATTCTTACTAATATTATAAATGCGAAAGTTACACTGTCTGTCTTACCTTTGCACGCCTAAACGGCTGAACGGATTTGGATGAAATTTGGCACAAGCAATTACCTTACCTGAATATATATACCAGAATTTGTATACCAGTTAGGTATGTTGTGGTGGAATGTATAGAACTTACAAAAAACACTAACATCATGCTATATAAAGTACATTCTGAGAATAACCTGGGTTAGGACATAATATACTTATTATCCCGGTAGTACGTTCCCGCGGGATACTTTCCGACCTCCACAGGGGCAAAGCCGTGGCCATAAACTAGTAGGGCATAAAGGGGATCGCTATTATAGCCAATCTAGTCAATTGAGAAATTTATAAAAATTAGGAGGCTGACCTTTTTCTTACTTATGTGCAGAAGTTAAAGCCTGCTTGGATCGACTTGGGTGGACTGCGGTGGAATGTGATGGACTTGGAACTTTGGCCCTCTTGGGTCTTGACAAAGTGACATCCTATCAGCGATAACGATGACGGAAAAGTCAAAAATGTATTGTGGATTTACCTTGCTACCGAAAAGCTTATGTCAATCTTGTTGAAAGTCATTGGAGAAACAGGAAACTCTTTGAAAGCGGTTGCTACTTCTAGGCCGTAAGGAAACAGTTGATGGGAAAGGGTATTCGTAAATGGCCGAATCCATTTCCCCTTGAATTTTCCTTCGTTCCCTATCCGACTTAACTTGACTACCATCATTAATTAACTAAATCAGCTACAAAGCTTACAAATGGGGTTTAAGCACACGCCATTCACTGTTACCGATAGAACTCTATTAAATGAGTCTACACTATATTATATTTAGCTAGCGACTTAGTCCGCAAGAAATTTCTTGTTTCCCTGACCATCCGTGCTATTAATTCTTTTTCGCTTAGCGTTCTTTTTGACTTATTTTTTCTTTTTGCTCGGCTCCAGAGAGTCATAGCGGATGTTAAATAGCCTTCCTCAAGCATGGGGCTGGCAAATTCAAAACTAATTTTTCAAATCCGACTGTTCTATGTTATGGGTTTGGTTTCCGCACTTAGTCGTGCAAGTGGACCATTGTGCGTGAAAAACTAATTATTGCATTTAAAGGTAGCATTCGGGACCGCGGTCCCGGTCCCAAAAGCCCCACGACCCGAATCCGACAGTTCCAGAAGTTCCAGAGTTTGGGGCCTCCAAACAAACAAACAAACTCTTCAGCTTTACTATTAGTATACATATACATAGATTACTATAGATATTCCTCTTCACTACAAGGTGATTGTTATCGAAAGCTGCTCAGCTCGTGGAACTCAGCTCAGCTAGTGATTAGGGATTATTGAAGCGTGTCACCACATCTATTAAGTTTCTCGATGCTCACCATTTTGCATTTTATTTATTTTGTGTCGCGGTGTTTATTTTGTCAAAGCGCGCCTGGTGGCTTAGCTAATGTTTACCAGTAGGCTTTCTCTAATATTACAACTGTCATCAATCTTGGGTTGAGTCCACGGAGGAACTGCAAATTCCTGAATTAGTATAATCCGCCTTTAATTTCCCACTGCTGGGACTCAAGCCTCCTCCCTGTGCGAGGAAGCGGGTTGGTGAAAATTCCTGAACTACTCGACTAGTAATGACTCTTTCCACTCATCATGAACTGACTACGAGGCAAGGTCGCGAATCCGTATTAAATTACTATAATAAATACAGGTTTATCTTATAACAAGCCGTGTGCCCGTATGAAATATCCCCATCGATAAAAACAACGAACTTCCATAAAACTTTCACCCCTTTTAAGGGGAGAATTTCCAAAAATCCTGCCACTTTCACCTTAGGTACAAGAAACTATTATGGAAAATATCATGCTGCTAGAACAAGCGGTTTAGGTTATGGGATGTCTATCAGAGAATGATTTTTATTACGTAGGTATTGCTAACCTTCCTCTAAAGAAAGTGAGCCACCACCACGTGAGCCCAGTGCGGGTTGGTCAAACTATCTGCAGCTGCAACAGGGACGTCGTTGTTAACAGTTGAAAATGTTTTTTTGGTATATTGGCGTGTGCTAGCTGAGATATAGCTAATTGATGTTGCTGCGGATTTGTTGCGCCACTTCTTCTTCCCAACTAAAGCACTAGACAGGAGTGGAGGCCGGGCGTTTTGCGGGACTATCTTATGTCATTTTGACGTTCAAAAAGTGCTGATTCTCAGCCTGGTTTGAATAAATTATGACTTTTGATTTTATGTTAACTCAAATCTGTTATTCAATTAATGCTCTTCATCCTCAGGTACGGCAGTCCGCACCACTCAAGATCGCAGTCCGTCAAGGCGGGTCGCTCCAGGACTGGGGAGAGACAACTCCTGGGTCTGCCGCAGCAGAGGGCCCGCGTGGCGTCTATGCCGAACACCGGGGTTGAGGAAGAGTACTACAGACTGAGGCATTTTAGTATTACTGGTAATATTGATTTTCCTACTAATATAATAAACGTGAAAGTTTGTATGGATGGATGAATGGATGTGTTTGTTACTCTTTTACGCAAAATCTACTGAACGGATTTGGATGAAATTTGGCACACAGATGGTTTATAGCCAGGATTAACATATAGGATTCTTTTTATCCCGATATTCCCACGGGATCGAAACTTATGCGGGTGAAACCACGGGGCGCAGCTAGTAATTTATAATTTTAGTATTTTTTCGTGCAAGCAGGAGCATAGCATGAAAGATTATCTAACCTACACATATATTTTGTAGAAGAAATCTGTATATGGATTCCTTGGTGTCAAAAATCATGGGTTTAGATAGAAATACCATACCTGGATAAAAGTGGTAAGTACATTAAAACCTACCTTTTGGAAGGGGCATCTAGATACAATTCTATTTTCTTGTAAAGGAGATCAGCCCAATATGATATTGGGATCTAGTCTTACCTACCATGACAACAAACCTCGGCGAGTGTTCCCGTAACTATTTTTTTTAGTATATTCATGTACCAGCACGAATAATATAAATAAATACTGCCCTAAAAAGTATAAACAGCTTTGTATTAATCGTGACTGGTCTCTTTTTGACGTTCAAAAACGCCATTTAATAGCCTACTTGAAATAAATTATTTGACTTTGACTTTGAAGAGCCTGCATGAACTACAATGTAACTTACTCATCTAGTGGGCACTACCACGAGCTACTCTTCTTTAAGTTCTTAACACACATGCTATTGGCGCAATGATTCTTTAGACATTTGCAAGGACCACATCAATAACGAACCTATTTAGTCATATTCGTAAAACTCTAATATTTCTCAAACGAATACTAGACAGATCGCCTAGTCTATCGACCAAAGTACCGATCCCCTGTTACTGTGAGCCTGCATCGTGCAGCGGCATCATGCCACTGCTGGACAAAGGCCTCTCCCCATGACTTCCAGCTCTTGCGATCCAGGGCTAAAGTGGACCACTGGTCGTTTGTTTTGTCCAGCTCGTCTCGCCATCTTCTATGAGGTCTGCCGCGACGCCGTCTAGCTGGGTCCACGTGATGGTTGTTTTAGCTCACAGCTCATTGGGCATACGGCAGACCTGGCACAGTCCCACTTCAGCTTAGCTTAGCTTCAGCTATGAGCAACGTCAGTAATCTGTATTTGGAGCGCAGTGTGGTGTTGCGAACATGGTCTGTTAATAAGGCGCCAAGAATGCTGCGCTCCATTTCACGTTGCCAAACCTTGAGTCTGGACTTTTTAATGTTTGTTAACCGATCGATAGCAAACAAAAATACTTTCTTCAAAAGCCCCTTCCATCATTGCATTGTTAGACTCAAATAAATCCTAATCATATAATGTTTGGACTTTAAAAGAGACCTTGATCTCTGAGTTTGTTTCGGCGTTTCTTCTCACGGATGAGTTAGCTAGGAAATGCCGGCGCCATCTAGTTTTTTTAAATATTGAAGTGTCAAAGTGTCTTAAAAGATCTACGTACCTACAGAAATAAACATTTAATTTCATTTCAAACTTATGTACCAAAGCACACGACTCAATCGCTTTGCATACAGCAATACCCCAAAGGATTCACAATTATTCCCGTTGATAGACAAACCTTAGCCTGAGTCAAACGATATCAAAACAGTCTTAGATCCAGCTCAGACCTAAGCCAACACTAGAAATTCTCAAATATACATATATTTAGTTTACACTAAGCCTGATTAATCCCAAGACTAAATTTTGTTTTAGTGTAGACTTAAGAGATAATTCAACTCGAAATGTAGACCCGTTCTTGAATTTGTGGTTGATTATATAGCGGGTACTTACCTATACTGCCCAACTAAGCGCAAAAGCGGTATCTTAATGAAAGCGATAGCGCTAAAAGGCTTAGTTCATTAGATGCGTATTTTTTAGAGCTATCCGATGGCATAAAAATCAACTTTACGATTTGTTTTTTGAAATACCGATTTTGCGCTTAGTAGGGCAGTATAACATGTTTACAAAAAGCGTTCTAAGATAAAATCAACAATACGATGAATTTAAAACACACAGAAATAAGGATCACTTTTGTACGTATTTTTCTGTTCTTTCTTCTTGTATGTGTACAGCATAATCAGCCTATAATGTTCCCACTGCTGGGGCACAGGCTTCCTCTCCTTGAGAGAGTGTGGGCTGTATCTACCACGTGGGCCCAGTGCAGGTTTGTAGATGTCACATATCTTCGAATTTTTGGTTCTAGGACATGCCGGTTTCCTCACGATGTTAAGCGTTGCTAACCTGGAAGATAGACCCTTGCAACTGGTATTACTTAGCCACCCAGTCCAGTCCAGTCCCAGTCGTAGCCTCTTCTTTATAACCTCACCTATACTGCGCTCGCGGTTTAGTTCCCAAACATATCTATACTTATAATAAATCTGTAGAAGTGAAAATTCTGTACATTGAAAATATCAAAAAAATAAATGGCAGGGGGTGTTACTAGACCGACACCGAACCCAAAAATGTGATTAAAAAATTTTTTGTCTGTCTGTCTGTCTGTCTGTCTGTCGGTCTGTCTGTCTGTCTGTCTGTCTGTCTGTCTGTCTGTTTGTTCAGGCATCACGCAAAAACTACCGGTTCGATTACGATGAAACTTGGTATAATTATTCTTTAATATCCTGGGCACCACACTGGGTACTTTTTATCTCGAAAAAGTATATACAATAAAAAACAAACTTAATTTTGCGGTTCGATCCCTAGACCAGATTACTGCACCAACCGCAAATAATAAGTTTGTCGTAGATTAAGTCACCCGCAATGGAGTTCATTTTATTCCTTTTAGATTTTAGAGTTATTTAGGTTTATTTTTATATAAGTCGTAGGTATAGATTTTAATTTTAAAGTATAGGTAGTATATTTGATAGTGTACGTAGTGACCGTAGGTTATTTTATAATACTGTTAGGTAGGATTAGTCATTCGTATAGATATTAGTTTTTAGGGATTTTGTTATTTATTGAGTTTAGATTAGTTATCATCAGAAATAGGTTTATTTAGGTAGGTAGGTATTTAATTTCCTGTATTGTTTTTTTTTTTTTTAATTAGGTAGGTACTTAGGTAAAGATATCATATAGGTACCCTCTTAATCACCACTAATGAGACACAATTGGTTTTCTATTGTAATTAGCCACAAAGGGCCCGCGAGATAGATGGCATTCTGGGGAAGCACATAGGTACATTTTATCCTGTTAGCACGTTCCCGTGGGATAATTTCCGACATCCACGCGGGCGAAGCCGCGGGCAGAAGCTAGTAAACCAATATGTGTATTTGAAAAAACAACTTTAACATCCACACATAAAGTTCAGTTAGTATTACAACTTCAAACATGTATCCTTTTTTTTAATAGTACTAGTCATTCTAAAATCAAATTAAATTACAGTAATATAAAGTTGATATTCGCCTGAGTGGATATAAATTCAATTGGAAATAAGGATTTCAATTGACTTTAACGATTAAACATCGTCATAAAACCCTAGGCACACGCACACTTTTCCCTGACCTCTTGAAAACCTCTAACATAACCGTTACTTTCGCTGCTCGGAATTACTTTCCCTCCCCATAGGTCACAAGACAAGAGCCTCATTACCCACCCCAGCCTTACCGTGAAAGTAATGGCTATCATTTACTCCCTCTTTTCAATAATGCGGAACACACTTAATCGTCCGTGCAAGGTTACCGCGTCGTCTTCATGTATATGATTTGTTTACAAAAGAAAACTCAAAGCATCTATTTCAAATAAACAAATAATCAAGGGATCGGTCAGTTAGAAAGCTGCAGCTGGTTGTCCATTCCAAAGCGTAGTAGGTACCTATGGAGAAGAACGCGCCAAAAACACCTAAATCATACAACCTACACCTCCATAATATGATGTGCTATTAAGAGGCATCCTTTGACACGAATTACCGAGGTAAATTGATTATATCGAGAGCCGAGTGTCATGCAATCAGAGCGCTGATTGGAACACGATTAGATCCTCTCGCGGAGAAACGTGTAAGAAATATTATCGTTAAAACTCGGTGTGCGCAACATACACATAATTGATTTATTTATTTACTAGCTTCTGCCCGCGACTTCGTCCGCGTGAAGCTTGTTCCCCCGACCCACCCCGTCACATCGCATCGCCTTCCTGCGCTATTACTTGATTTTCGCTTAACGTTCTTTTTTCTTTTTGCTTGAGTCCTAAAAGTCTTACTGTGATGTTAACTAACCTATAGCCTTCCTTAAGAATTGGGCTAACTAATGCAAAAATAATTTTTCAAATCCGACTGGTGGACCAGAGATTAGCGCGTTCAAACAAACAAACAAACTTTTCACGTTATTAGTATAGATACAGATTTATTTATCCTCCCACTGGAACGACATACAGCAATTTACACGAACGGAGTAAAACATCACTTCATGAGCCGCTTTCCATCCATCCTGTGCGCGTGGACATCGAACGGCGATGACTTTGACTTTGACTTTGATGGATCACGCACGCTCACGCAGCGTCAAGACACTTCTCCGTAGTTCCATAACTCTATCCATATTGCGCACGTTCTTTGCGGCTTTTTGAGACTAATATTAAAATATATTATTTTATTTGAGTTCCATATATATTTACTAAATATAATATACCTGCATTCAAAATGAAAAATCGGAAAATTTTGATGTGACATACGAGTGAAAACTTTATGCTTTGTTTAAGTTTTCAAGCAGAAACTCAGGTCAAATGTGAAAGGTACCGAACAGATGTGACGACACTGATTTTTGCGATGCGCTGACATGTTGCACCGTTTTGATTTGTGTCGACAGTTGCTGCAATTTTAAACGCATAGTCAAAAACACCAATACACACATAGATACGTAAGAGGAAAAACATAGTAGTACATAAGAGGAAGTCTGGATGTGGCACAGGTAACTGAAAAGTTCAGTGGAAATCGGTTATCATGGATACGGCCTATGCGCATTTGATAAGGAATTAGGAAAATATCGTGAGGAAAGTTTTGAGTATGAATGTCGATAGCTATAAGAGTATAAATAAACGTTGAATGGACTGTGTAATTGTGATATGGTTAGAAAGGGGGTGACTACCGAGATGACAACTAATAATTACTTAAGTATGGAAGAAAAAGACATGTTGCGCCGGCCACGAATAAATTGTGATAATAGCAGGAGAATGATGATGAGTCCAAAACACTAATGACTCTTCATTCTAGCACACCGACTGACTTCAAGTTTGAAGTTGACTACCAGTTTCTAACCAGTTTTATTCCCGTGCAGGTAAAGGCGTGGTGAACCGCGGTGACTCACTGCGGTCTCGTCGCTCCCGCTCCAACACCTCAGTGGCCTCCAGTGCATCTAGTACAGAAGCTGTTACCAGAGCCTCAGCACCCTGTTCGCTGGCGTCTTCTAGGTAAGAATTTAGCTTTACATACAATCCATTCTAATATTATAAATGGGAAAGTAGCACTGTCTGTCTGTGTCTGGACAGGCTGAATAGATTTCGATGAAATTTGGCACATAGGGAGACCATGACCTGGGTTAGGATATAGGATACTTTTTATCCAGGTAATACGTCTCCGTGGGATAATTTCCAACCTTTTCGCGGACAAAACCACACGAAAATGTGTCCATACTGAGAAGAGTGAGCTGCCACATTATTATATAGCGTTTCCATGAAAATGAAGTCGTCAAGTCACTGCGTCATTGTGTCAGAGGTGTCAAAACGAAACAGAAATACGACTATCTTTTGATGCGGTATCTAACGATTTAAATCACTTCGACCGTTATGTGCGGTCACCGCTTTTCTAGGAAACCATAGCTTTACAACACCCTAAAGTGAAAAAACAGAGTACCTAATTGAAGAGTTTCACAACAACTAAAAGCAGCCAATCATTACACGAGGTTGGAGCCTTACATTATGAGGTTGGAGTAACATCTTTCCACTTGGGCCCGGAGACGGTTCAGGCACTACCATGTGGACCACGAAAGGTTACTCCTGCAGGAAGATGCGCCTTTGGTGGCAGATAGTGAATATGAGTATCCTACTACAGTTTGCCACGGGCGTCAGCCAAGTTTCCTGGTGGGAACACTGTCGATTTTAAGAAACTGAACTTTCGTTGTGGAAGTGGCAAAGTTTTGAGCCAGCAAAATTTGAAATACTGTCGTACCAGCAACATGAAGAAGAAACAGCCTTACCCACTTTGTCTCAAAGACTCTCCCTCCAGCTATCTCATCATTATCACCAGCCAATAGCAGTCCAACGCTGGACATAGGCCCCCCAATTGCAACTATCTATAACATCATATCCTCAGCTCTACAATCTTTCTCATTTTGTCCAGGGACTCGTCAGCTGGCCTCAGTTCGTATCGAGTGTTGGTGCTGGGCGCGCCGGGTGTTGGCAAGTCCAGTCTGGTGGGGCAGTTCATGACGTCAGAATACCTGCACGCGTATGACACTAGTATCGGTGAGTTGGACATGACTGAGCAATAGATACTTATTATATTTTTCTCTTTGTGAAATATATGTTTTGTTGCCCTGTTGAATACAGTAACAGTAATAACACAGTAACAGTAGCAATGGCTTTCAGTTTGTGAGGGTCATGTAGTGAGGTATAGACCATATCTCTTCCTTCTGCGAGCTAGCTGAGCTGAATGCCAGAGACAGACCGCCTCCCCAAACAGAGAGCATGATGTTACAGATGACGAGTCGGGCGAGCGCTCCGTGTGCGTGCTGCTGGCGGGCGAGGAGTCCGAGATCACCTTTCTGGATGCACCGCCTGACAGTATCATTGTAAGTTTTTCCATCTGTTTCTCAGTAGCAGCCTGGTATCTGGACTTGTGCGCGGTTGATGGCAATAGACTCGCCCTCTATTACATGGAACTTACACTTAACTGACGAAATGTTGGTGTACTATAGGTACACTTCTGCCTAGCCCTTCGGGGAATACACGCGTCATATTATGTTATCTTGCTTTAACTTTCATAATTATCATAGCAATTAATTCAGGTTGGTAATTAGCTTTTTATTGGCGAAGCGGCTAGCTTACAGAGGTAACTTTTAAAGTTGGTAATTGCGGTATGATATAAATCATCTCCAACTTATACTTGGGGTTTCTAATGAACGCTCCTTGTTTCCCAGAAGGAGTGATAATACATTCCTTTGGCGTAGTTCCTAAAGTCGGCTATTACATCACCCTCTCAAGGACATCAGGGACTGTACTTTATAGAATTAATAAAAGCTAAGAGTAAAAAAAAGCTTATGGTGAAATTAGACGACAGAATTATTGATGACCCCAAGGAAGTTGCTAATGTATTCGCTGAAGAATTTAATAATTTTAACCATTCCTTGGATAATGCGGAAGAATACAATCCACTACTGATAGGGTAAATAATGAATGTGTTTGACGTCCGTGACTCCTGAGAAAATAATAATAATTGTAGGGTCAATGCAAATAAGCCTTTAAGTAGATGTGATGACATGTCTATAGGTGTTAGAAAGCAACATATTTTAGTATGTACTTGCGTTACCTTTATCCGACTTTTCCAATAAAGTGTTTTGATGGCGGTATTTTCCCTGAGCAGCTCAAGATAGCGAAAGTTATTCCCTCACATAAAAAAGGTTCACAGACGGATTCAAAAAACTATCAGCCTATCTCAGTTTTACCAACACTGTAAAAAGATCTTTAAAAAAAATATTAAAATTCGTCTAGGCATTCATCTCAATTTGAATAAAGTTTTAAATAAAAGACAATTTTGGTATCAAAAAGGGGAAAAAGGGGTTGGAACTGCAGAAGCCATTAGCACCTTGGTTGGTGACGTGGTTGATAAATTGAATCGAAAACTGAAGGTGGCTGGGATCTTCTTAAATGATAAATAATTTATTTGTAAGTAGGTTTGTACAAACACTTTTACACGTCAATCATATTTTAAAACTAGATAAGGTCGGCGTTTCGTATCTGACTAGTCTGAGAAGAAAGGCTGAACAAACTCAGAGGTCACAGTCTCTTTTAAAGTCGAGACATAAGCTTGGTCAGATCATATAAAGACCATGTAGATCGATGTCTGAGATGGTTTTTTGAGGAAAGAACCACACAGATTGAGAGGACCTGTCCAGTCAGTGCACGCATTTGTCAGAAATCGTGCAGCTCAACTCAAAACTTAAGGAGCTCGACGATTCGACGAACAATACCAAAGAAAGGACATTTGGGTAGGCCACATTATTACTCAAACTGCCAGACCATGACAAAAACTAACAGAACAGAGAGAAAAAATAAAAAATAATATAAATAAAATGACCCACATAGTCTTCACATTCACAATAATTAAAATAATATAATACTTTACAAAGTAAGCAAATGTCATAGTATATATACAATTCATTAATGTCAAAATGTATAAAAAAATAACAAAAAAACAACAACAAAACAGAAAAAAAATAAAACATTCAATACGTAAAAATTGGAAGCAGCTTAATCCCAAGCCTTTTTGTCCTTGATATAATTAATCCTTAACGGTATAAAATCCATTCTTTAGGCTTGAGATATTTCAGAATATACCACTTTCAAAGAACAGAATCGCGTTATGGTAACGTATAAGCGGCCGCTTTTTTATGTGTGTGTAAAAGAGCAGTCACAGTGCGGTCTCACACAGGCCGCGTTTTAAAATGCGTGTCCCACACATGTCGATTTCCGAAAATTAGAAGAATAAAAATACCTACTTATTTTATTATTGATTCGTGTCGAGAATCAGAAGCATAGTTACCTCCTTGAATTTAACGAGGATGCAAAACGACTCCTTGTGTAACTCAAATAGAGCATTTATATTACAGAAGAGAGCAATCAGAACAACAGTTCGCATTCCCCAAACCGATTCTTGTCGGAAATTTTTCCAAGATCTATCGGTACTTACAGTACCAAGCCTTTACATATTAATAATTTTGACCAGCTTGGCAAAACACGTGAGTGATTGTGAAACAAATAACGAAAGACACCAAAGGGAAAGCACACGAAACAAATACTTAAAGCATATAATTAATACTAAATTAAACATTGTGTGCTCAAGCGGTCAAATTATTTAATTGCCTACCTACAACCCTCAAAGAGTTAATATACAAAACCACCCTATTTAAACAGAAACTTAAACCTTATTGGAAAAATGCTACTATTCCGTTGATGAATATATGACTCAGAAATGATATAAGTGTGGTAAAATCATTAATGAACATTATATGAGTTGACATTTTTTGATTATTTTAATATTTTTGTTTTTGTAAGTAATATGATTTTATTTTTGACGATAGACGTTTATTTTAATTTTAGTTGTTTTTTGTGTTGTTTTTGTTGTTGTCTTAATTATTATTGGACATTAATTATAATTATTTTATTTCAAGTTATTGAACATTAATTATAATTATTATTCCATTTTATTCTTACTTACTTTCTTACTTCATATTATTGGACATCGGATATTATTATCGGGTTTTTTAATCTTATTATATAGGTACCTATTGTGCTGACATTTTTGATGATAGATGATTTCTAATTTAGGTTGTTTTTATGTATTCGTTATTATTGAACATTTTTTATTATTAAGTTAACCTATTGTGTTAAGATCATTTTGGTTGAATGTTATTATTAACATTCTGGTTACTTATATATCTCTTTTGGTGGCTGTACTTGTCGTGATACTGATAACTCGCTTAAAAGTCTGCGATATCTTTATTCACTTTAAAATTAGTGCCTCAACGTTACATAAATAAATCCCAACTTCCAGACCGAAGGCTGTGCCCACGGCTACTGCGTGGTCTACTCGACAGCAGACCGAGGCAGCTTCATGGAAGCCGAGCGGAGACTGCAGATCCTGTGGGCTGCTGGACACACCTCACGAAGAGCCGTCATTCTAGTGGGGAACAAGGCTGACCTGGCCAGGTCTAGAGCTGTTCCTACTGATGGTAAGTGGTTCTTAGAAAATTAATAATATTGGGCAAGGTTCTCTTTATTGTATACTGTTCTAGATGGTTCTACGGTGATAAATCAAGTGTGCATAATTGTTCAATAGATTGGTTTGGCAATCGTAGAGTTTATTCGCTTTTTAGATTACCTAGTATAGTTGGAGAACTGTGGCGGCATCTACATCGCCACATGCGAACTAGGCATCGCACTGACGTCTCGCAAAATCCTGCATTGCGCAAGCAGAGTTTACCGGGCAACTAGCATATACATACAATGGCCTCACATCAATCAGGCAGTTGCCCACCAGACACGACACCCGTCTGGTCGGAGAATCCTCCCCTTTCTATAGAGGATGAGTGAACTTTACACTCTGGCCTGTTCATCATACGTCTACAGAACTATTGCAACGTGATTTATAAAATGTCATTATTTATTTATTTATCACATGGAAAACCAACAGCTTTACATAAATACAATAAATATACTGGAATAAGAAACATGAAGCCAATTATAAGCAATGAACAACCAAAACAGGCTGTCTATTATGTACTTTTACATTTTTATTTGCGTGTAAATATAATTAGGGCCTATAAACATTTCGAATTATATTCAGGTTCTGCAATTTTATTTTATTTTCAACCCAAACATTAGATACTTAAAAATATAATTAACGAAGTGGTAACAACGGTGCTCAAACAGTTAAAACCATTACATTTTTGCAAAATGACCAAAACAAACTCATGATTAAAGCCAGATCTTGCCAATTAGGGTCGTTAGCACAAATTTTACGAATTTAATTAAATTCTCGACGATCTGTGTACAGTCAACAAAAGAGGTACCTATGTATGCAGGTTCGTCGGATATAGTTGAAGTTTACTAAAAAACGGATTGATATTTTCGGATAAAATTTTATTAAATTAATAGAAAACAAACAGTTCATTTATCAAACTAAATTTCGTTCGAAACCATTCATCGGTTTCTTACTAAACTTCACTATATCCGGCGACCCTGCATACTTATCTCTTTCGTTGACTGTACATACCAATTAGCAACGACAGACGGCGTTAACAACGATACGCTACATGTTGCCAACAATAATTTATCAGGCGCTTTTGATGCTATTGAAAAGCTCGATATTTTCCATGTGTGATGTGCAGTAATTAAATTTCATGTTTCGTAAATTGTTACTGGCTTTTAACGCTCGTGTACCCAAAATGATAAATACGTCATCGTAAAATAACCAGTTTAATTTTGTGTGAGTGCCTGCAAAATAAACTTGAATGAATAATACGATAACGTTTTAATTGCCATTAGGATTTTGACAAGCGTTCAAAGTAAATTAATTTGTCAATGACCTTTTTCGGGGAGTGTTTAATGAGAAGTGGTTTCCGAACATAAAAGTTATAGATTGGGTAGATAGGACTCAGTTTTATGAAGTTCTTTAATCAAATTGTCAATTGTGTTTGTAATCTTTTGACAGCAATCTGTATTAGATTCCTAACAATTTTCGTTACTTCCCTAATCTTGATTTGTTCTTACAAACTCGGTTTATTTATATGAATTAGGTACTTACCTATTTGTGTGATAGTAGGTACCTGTACCTAATCATAATCTATACTTATAATAAATCTGTAGAAGTGAAAATTCTGTACATTGAAAATATCAAAAAAATAAATGGCAGGGGGTGTTACTAGACCGACACCGACCCAAAAATGTGATTAAAAAAATTTTTGTCTGTCTGTCTGTCTGTCTGTTTGTTCAGGCATCACGCAAAAACTACCGGTTCGATTACGATGAAACTTGGTATAATTATTCTTTAATATCCTGGGCACCACACTGGGTAATTTTATCCCGGAAAAGTATATACAATAAAAAACAAACTTAATTTTGCGGTTCGATCCCTAGACCCGATTACTGTACCAACCGCAAATAATAAGTTTGTCGTAGGTTACGTTACCCGCAGTGGAGTTCACTAAAGTTATGCTCTAAATGTAGTGCTGAAGGTTGAATTTGGCTTGCACCGTTCGCAGCACACGCGTGGCGCGCGGCCGCCACGGATCGCTACCGTATATAAGGACATTTTTTGAACTTTGATTTGAACGGACATGTTGAGTGGCGAGCGTTCGTTCTTATTTTAACTGCTACTTGCAATTCTAAACCGTGTTTTTCAGTGCGACCTTTTTTATTTCTATTAGTTTTTAGAGTTATTTAGGTTTATTTTTATAAGTCGTAGGTATAGATTTTTTTTTAAGTATAGGTAGTATATTTGATAGTGTACGTAGTGACCGTAGGTTATTTTATAATACTGTTAGGTAAGATTAGTCATTCGTATAGATATTAGTTTTTAGGGATTTTGCTTATTTATTGAGTTTAGTTATCATCAGAAATAGGTTTATTTAGGTAGGTAGGTATTTTATTTTCTGTTATTGAGTTTTTTTTTTTATTATGTAGGTACTTAGGTAAGGATATCATATAGGTACCCTCTTAATCACCACTAATGAGACACAATTGTTTTTCTATTGTAATTAGCCACAAAGGGCCCGCGAGATAGATGGCATCCTGGGGAAGCACATACATTTTATCCTGTTAGCACGTTCCCGTGGGATTATTTCCGACATCCACGCGGGCGAAGCCGCGGGCAGAAGCTAGTGTTTAATATGATAAGTATTGAATTACCTTAGCTATAGCTACTGAGGATATTTTTCTCTGTTTTTATGTTAAGTTTTGCAAAAAATGTTACTAATTATGCCTATAAAAGTAGGTACGGTGCTCGGGCAAAAATGAAGCAAAATCAGAAACAAATCTTAATGAAGCGATTTCAACACTTTCTCAATATCTCGGCTGATTACACATTGAAAAGGGTTCAAGCTCACTTCCTTCCTTCAGCTACACGCCACCATTTGGTTCACTGACGCACTGTTTAATTTCCCTTTGAACTCGTCTTTATTAACCGCTTGACTGGACATCAACGTCAATTTAAATCAGATTCGAATTCTAATTATTGGGGCCCGTATTATTCTGTGTGTTACCGGAATACACGAAATTACGGCGGCTCCAATACCTACCCCGAATTACGGTGGAACGAATAGATGAATTTAGTGCTTTAAATGGTCGTACATGGAATTGAAGCTTTGAAGTACTTTGAACGTTTGTGAGCTCGTAATTAACGGAATGATAGTTTTACTAAAACCATGAATGAATACGCTCCGCTTGAACTGAGTACCATTATTCCTCGTCTACATACTAAATGCGAAAATATGTGCTGGCACTAGCCAAAGATACAAATATACAAAAATGTTTATTTCACTACCAACTAGTTACCATGAGTTTATGATTGAAGTCTCCTTTTAAGCATGATGGCGGGCGCCTGTGTTAGGAGACTCCGCACTTCCATAGCTGTGGCTGTTTGTACTACTTATAAAATTATTTTTATTTTGAGCTTCTTGAGTTACATTTTTTGTTATATCTGTTCTAATAATTATATTTTTCATTTACATACATTATAAATATTATAAAGACAAACACGCTTGCTAGCTTGTGAATTGAACAAAATGTTTGTATACATTCATACACTCCATCACACACATCACGCACTCCGCACACCCAACACACCCAGTGTTGGGTGTGCGGAGTGCGTGATGTGTGAGGGGTGTGTGAGGTGTATCGAGTGTGTATGATGTGTGAAGTGTGAGAGTTGTGTGGTTGGTGTGGATGTGTATATGAGGGAGGATGTGCGTGTGGGTGTGGCGGTGCTATATTGTGTAGCAGCAAAATTGGTTTTAGAAAAAAATAAAATTGTGTAAAAAAGGGAGAGGGAGGCCTTTGCCCTTAAGATACATAGTGATGATACATCTATGTTCTATAGGTTGCTGCGAGACCTATAATTATACATACATACATAAACTCAAGCCTTCTTCCCATAGGGGTAGGCAGAAAGTACAGAATGCCACCTGTACAATCCTTTTGTCTAAAGTAAAAACTTCTTTTATGGGGTACTGTGTAAAATGTTATAATAAAATACCACTCGATATTCTTCAACTAAATGAGAAGAAATTTAAAACATGCATTAAACGCACACTATGTAGACAGGCATATTATAAATTGGATGAGTATATCGTAGATAAAAATGCTTGGCTTAATGCTGGTCCTGCTCCACAGGCACTTGGGCACACTAGTTGATCACAATTTCAATATTTGGAAGAGATGCTTCCCCGTTTTGTTTTTTTTAAATATTGTGACATTACGAACTTAATGTATATTTTATTCATTCAAGTTTTAATTCTTAATATACTTCAATATTATATACCTCTTCCTGATTGGTAGTAATTTTTTCTTTTTTCTCATCTTTTGAATAAATTGCAAACTATAGTTTTGTATAATTTAGAAGCATTTTTTAAACTTTGTAAATGTAAGAACCATGGATTCGTTTCTTTTTTTACGATATTTTGATGTTGACTTGACAGAGCATGGCAGTTAAGAATATGTCATGCTCACTTAAATGTCTCACTGGTGGTGGCGCGTGTGTTGGATCATTCGGTTCCCTACGAAATGGTTGAGCTGGATGGTGCTGATCCAAGCGTCATGTTCGTGAACGGGCGCCGTCGGTTGAGACTGGTCATCTCTTAACTGCCAGGGCTTATTTTTAATTTTATATTTTAAATTGTTTAGTTTTTTGACATTGTTCTCACATATAGAAGCAATAAGAATAATGTACCCAGGATTTTGTAATAATATCTTGATTTAAAAGAGTGTCCGTGGAGTTTCTTGCCCGTTCTTCTCCAGAGAGATCTACGTTTTGGAATGGGCAACTAGCTTCAACTTTCTGACTAACTGACCGACAATTTAATTTTGACAATTCAAAAGTGCCTGAAATGGTTTAATTGAAATAAATGATTTGAGTTTGAGTTTGCTTTCATACTAAAAATATGATCTCAAGCCTTGAGCCCGGTGCAGGACACCACTGCAATCACAAATAAAACAGTATGTAGGTAGTCATGTTTTTGGAAATAAATCTTTAAATCTTTCAGAGGGCAAGAACCTAGCAACCTCTTACGAGTGCAAGTTCATAGAGACATCTGTGGGGATCAACCACAACGTGGACGAGCTGCTAGTGGGACTGCTCACTCAGATCAGACTGAAGCAGCAGCACGCGGAGAGAGTGAGGTGAGACATGTTACACTAAGGAGCACACACATCAACCACTACGTGGACGAGCTGCTAGTGGGACTGCTCACTCAGATGAGACTGAAGCAGTAGCACGCGGAGAGAGTGAGGTGAGACATGTTACGATGGTGAGCACACACACACACACATCAACCACTACGTGGACGAGCTGCTAGTGGGACTGCTCACTCAGATGAGACTGAAGCAGTAGCACGCGGAGAGAGTGAGGTGAGACATGTTACGATAGTGAGCACACACACACACACACATCAAACACTACGTGGACGAGCTGCTAGTGGGACTGCTCACTCAGATCAGACTGAACTAGCAGCACGCGAAGAGAGTGAGTTGAGACATGTTACACTAGTGGGCGCACATACACACACACACACACATCAACCACTACGTAGATGAGCTACTAGTGGGACTGCTCACTCAGATGGGGCTGAAGCAGTAGCACGCGGCTCTCCGCGTGCTACTGCTTCAGCCCCATCTGAGTCACTCACCCTCACTCTCTAGTGAGGTGAGACATGTTACACTAGTGAGCACAGACACACACACACACACATCAACCACTACGTGGACGAGCTGCTAGTGGGACTGCTCACTCATGTCAAACTGAACTAGCAGCACGCGAAGAGAGTGAGGTGAGACATGTTACACTAGTGGGCGCACACACACACACACACACATCAACCACTACGTAGATGGGCTGCTAGTGGGACTGCTCACTCAGATGAGACTGAAGCAGTAGCACGCGAAGAGAGTGAGGTGAGACATGTTACACTAGTGGGCGCACACACACATACACACACATCAACCACTACGTGGACGAGCTGCTAGTGGGACTGCTCACTCAGATGAGACTGAAGCAGTAGCACGCGGAGAGAGTGAGGTAAGACATGTTACACTAGTGAGCACACACACACATTGCGACTGGTGACGATCGTCGCCACTTGTGACATTCTCGTTGACACTCGTGACACTTTCGTCGGTACTCTCGTTAACACTCCCGACACTTCCCACATTCCTGACTTCAATAACGTGTGTTCCAGAAAGCGCAGTACATCTCGGAAGAACCGAGCCCGAGCGCGCTCCCCGCTGGAGAGTGCCCCGCCCGCGCCTCCGGTGCCGCCCCCCTCCGTTTCCGCCAACAGCACGCCGCGCAAGCGGACCAGACTCTCTGCTAGCGTCAAGGTACGACTACATACAGTTAAACAAGAAAAGGTTTGCGCTTCGATAATCTTCGTGTTCATCGCACCATACAGAGGTAAAGCTACTAAGTTTCGTACTGCCGCGCTTTGTAGTAATGCATCTATCATTGCGCGTTTGTCTAAGGTGTCCTCTATGTCGGCTTACTATGGTTCTACTCCGGTCGCAAATCGTTATTTGTCACTCAACAGTTTTGTAAAGTTCTTTACAATTGTATAGAGTTGTGAATACATAATTTTGTAATCATGGTAATACAAACTTGGCAAGTACGGCCATGGTTGTAATAGATCTATATTAGATAAATCATCATCACACGGTCGTTTTCCCGAAGATTCCCGAAGCGTTATCTGAAGGTTAACTAGAAATAGCAGTTAAAAATGCTGCATTAAAAAGCCTGGGTTACCATTATCACCACCTATGGACAACTGACTCCTGAAAGACAGTGCTAAAATGTGTCATGTGAAATTGTACATGTTCTTCTTCTTTTTTTTTCGGTATTCTATTCTAAGGAAGTGAACTGTGGAGTGAAATAATGTAATCAGTATACATTAATATTGGTGTAGCAGATCAACACAAGAAGGGAAATCTATACTAATAATAATGCTGAAGAGTTTGTGTGTTTGATCGCGCTAATCTCTAAAACTACCAATTTTACAATTTTTGGAATTGGGTTATCAATACTTTGTTTTTAATAGCCCAATTCATGAGGAAGGCTACAGGCTACTTAGAATCATGCTAAAAAGTCAGAAAAAACACTGAGCGAAAACAAAGTAATAGCGCGGGTAGGCGATGCGATGCGACGGGGTTTACGAAGTCCCAGACAGAAGCTAGTAAGATATAAAAGAGGAAAAAACTGTTGAAAATGCGCACACAAGCACCGTTGCTGTTGAAGGGTAGGGTAGGTAGGTACAGTAGGGTGCCGATGTATGTAATTAACAGCACATGAGACCTGTCCCTGGAGTAGCAACGCAGCTGCGATTTCTACAGCCTTCTGTAAAAACTTACCATAAAGCGTAAATCAGGGTTTGGTTTCATAGAAAAACAGTTCCGTCATATTATAACGGCGGTCATAAAAATCTGTCATTTATCATCAAGTCAAATCCCGCTGCCCAAAGATTTAAATCGCCTATAGACTTGCTCTCACCGTACTTAAGCACGCAAAAAAGTATCCATACTGAGAAGAGTGAGATCACACATTATTAATAATAGCGCTTCCATGACAATCAAGTCACTGTCAAATCACGGTGTCAAAACGAAACAGAAACGCAACTATCTTTTGACGTGGTTTGGCGAATCTAACGATCTAAATATTTGTCGCTGTCATCATTTTAATGACAGCCGTCACTACGGCCGTTAAGTGCGGCCACCACGGACTTTACGCGTTGCTGAAGCAAGAATAACAGTAGCGGCGTTTTAACAGTGTTTGAACAACAGTGCTTGTCAATTTTATGGTATGCCAGAAGCAAGAAACTTGCATCATGTAAATGGGACTTTAGGAGCACTTTTATCTAAGCGAGTCCGTTGTCTGGTTCCTCGCCAAAGAACAGCTTTTGAACAAAAGCACTTTAATTTCACTGCCCCCCATGTTTATAACAAATGCAATAAAAGTAATTCTATACGTAAATTAAGCAACAATTATTTAAGGAAGTTATCTTCATCTGGCTGAAGTCGCTTGACTACGAAGCGGTAGAAAATCTATTACTGTAGTAACTTAAATTACAATAAAATAGTAATAAATACCATCACCCTATTTGCGTAACACAAATTCTAATTCTAATCGTTTTGAATCAAATTACTAATCCAATACTTCCTATGTCAGCAACGTAAATAACACAATGAATGTTGTTGAACTGTCAAAATGAAACAAATTCCGACTGCTTGAGTGTAATTGCCCCGTTGTTTATTGTTTCCAACCTGCAGCTTCGTGGCGCTGACATGGGTAGGATTCGAATTGGCAAAACTCACTGCCGCTTCGGGGCCTACCTGTGTCGACGATGCAGAGTTGCATATGTAGTTTTCATGTTTGTGATGGCCAGAAGCAGCCCTAGTTAGTTAGTACCTCTTCATACCAAATAATGCAGTCGATACAACTCACGCATACACACAAACACACCCCTACACAAACAGACTTACAACACACACACAAACAACACACACACTCACAACACACACACACAAATGCGCTCACAAATACACTTTCGCGCAAAAGAAGAACCGTTGATTAATGTTGTATTCTTATACATTTTTTTTTTACTTTTACTTTATTTTTGTTTTAAATTTTTTATATACATTTTGTTTTAAAATATACATATATATAATTACTCTTTTTTATATATACATTACTCTTTTTTTTTATCTGTCATAAAACAGCGAAAGTGTGTCTTTTAATTACGGGAGGACACTGGCTCCTGCAACACAGTTTTAACTAGTGCAAGAGCCAGAGAATTATTTATTACCAACAATTTTTATGTTTCTGTTTTATGTATCTTGTCTAACATAAAATTAGAAGGTTAAGAAGGTTATAATTTAATTTATTTTATGTTTGTATTGTTATTGAAATTGTATGCCTAATAATTAGTATGAGTCTTTTGTTACTTGATTATGAATAAAATAAATAAATAAGAGGTAATAAAAGTACAAAAAACTAACGTTTTTTCTTTCTCCTCTTCAGGTCCGAGGTCTCCTAGGCCGCGTGTGGGCGCGGGACTCCAAGTCAAAGTCTTGCGAGAACCTGCACGTCCTCTAGCACTCGGCCGCCGAGTCCGTCGCCTGCTTCCCGTTCTTCGACTGTGCTGCCACCTACACGTGAATACGTGGCAGTTCGTAGAAGTGAAGTAGATTGTGTGGGTAATAGTGTGAACTGTTGATTGGTTTTACAAATATTCCTACTTTACTTTTTTTAAATATGTTTTTGAATTGTATTTTTTATAAAGTCTGAATTTTCGCCAATTAATTAAATGTGCTTATTTGTTAATCTTCAACAAATTAACCGGTTCTTCTCACTAAAAGTTAATAATAAAGTTAAAAGTTTTAACTACGCTTTTTATATTCTAATATTTAAAAATATAATTTATATGTTGAACTTAAAATAAAGGAAATAATAAGTTAAAAGTTCACACTTAAATCTAGTGCAGTCTAGTTCACCACTCGTCTATGTCTGTTAAACTATTGTCTACCCCGTAGCACCCCTTGTAGCGAGAATCCCAACACCATAATATTCTGTGAGTCCTTTAGAATATTTGTATTTAATCTTTTCCTCGATAGATGGCGCTAAATTACAACGTCATCTGTTGAGGTTTAGTTGAAATAATATTTAAACTAGAATAATAAAACCAATATAAATATTTATATCCTAATTGGTTTAATTGTTCTATAAATAAAATGGTACTTGTATCAGTCTCCTAATACTTCTAGAGCTTCTGACTTAACTAAATTAAATTAAACTTGCTATGCTATACAGAAAAACGGGTGAAAATAGATAAACTTTCGGGAAGTTGACGGATCGGCGGTAAACAAATAAATATTACTTAAATGGATTAATGAATTTGTAAACAAAATATAAAGGTTGGAGGACTGAATTTGAATATGGTAGTAAAGATAAACGCTAAAAATGTTTTGGAGTGTACGACGGGCGTTTTTGATATTGCGAAGATAGATGGTTAACTTCAATTTCATCATATCTGTATTTTCAAGTAATGCGCCAGTTTTATTTTATAACTCTAATGATACAGATAACTAATATGCGTATAAAAAAGAAGCATTTCATTTTTTTTTTAAACTCCTCATCTAAGCCATACGCCCGTCACTCTGTAGAATGGTTTTAGAATTTCAGTTCAAGAATAAAATTGAGAAAGAATTTTTAAAATATCCTATAGATATTTGTAAACGATGGTATTATTCAAAGTGGGTTAGACAGGCTTATTGAGTATTAGCTAGCGAATGATTAGAGATAAAATATATAATTGTGATCCCAGTGTGTCTCCTAAAATTAATGTTTGTACTCCGTATAGTGTATGTCATTTTATATCTAAATAAATAATTATGTGTGATTTTGGATTATTGCAAATAAAATAATTATAAATATGTTATGTTACATAGAAAAACTTAAATTATTGTTTTAATGCAAACCGTATGTAGCATAAATATTTAAATTACAATTTATCTTAATTAAAAAGTTACGGTATAATTTTAATTTATAATAATAATTTATGTTTTATGTGATATTGTACATCTAGTCATAAATATAAGAATGAATATTCGCTGTACATTTATTCAATGAATCAGACATTATAGTGATCGTAATTAAATGTAAAAATTATGTAAATCCCGAAACGCATTGTGTAATCTTCCATTAAGTGTAACCCATTCCATTATGAAAATTTGTAACTTGTCTATTATGTAACCATAAAACAGTAATTTATTATTATTAATAGCCAAACTATTTAACATTTTATACGTAACCCAAGTAAAATTAAAATCTATGTCTATCGTCCAATCACCAAAATATGAACGATTTATTATCTAATATTATTATTATTTCACTTTTTTTCTAATTTTACTATAAGTATGAGCAAAAAAGGCGTAAGCTCACTTACGACTTTTTACCGCTTCATATTTTTTCATGAGTGTCGTAACTTGTCTATCTTTTTTTTTTTGACCTTGGTCGTCCACCTAATATTCAGATATCGTATTCACTTTCATAATTCACATAAACTGCATAAAATATATCAACAAATATTTGGGTCCACCGCTGCAAAATTTGGCGTAACGAATTAATTAAGGCTATCATTTGTTTATATCGTGGAGAGTACATAGCTAGGTAGAAGTAGAGTGACGTCATTGATTTAGTCATCAGCTGACAAACAGGGCTAGTACGTATCGTTTAGCGTAGCTTATACATAGATGCTGTGAAGCTGGGACGATGGAAGCTGGTTATTTTGCTCCGCGCACATCTCGGGGAATGGAATTGTCTTTAGACATTAGATTAAGAAGGGATTCTTGAGCGGTGGTCAGATGTGTGTAAATCATTCAGATCTAAACACTTATCAGAAGCCCAATTCCCGTAATTAAAAACGTTCAAAATTTAGACACAATCTCATTTCGGCGACAATCAAAAATACGGGAATTGCCCCTCAGATTATTCAAATGGGCTTAAGCGCAGATTCACCCTTGTGATTAGTAACATTCCGGAAACTGCGAATGAAATAGACCATGACCTTCTAAACATCTGACCGGAGATAAAGAATAAGATATTGAACATGCTGGCTGAAACTAACACCAAAAAAATTTTAAAATTGTAATACAATATCATTCGAAATGAATGCAAACTCGGAAGAAACAAGAGAAAGAACAAAAAACACGACTCCATCCAAAAAATAGATTGCCAAAAGAATATTATGAAGAAAATAAACAAATAAAATGTATGTTCCTCAAAATTGTTAGGGCGGTAGTTTACCAATTATTAGCAAACCCGCATAGTGTTTTTATTTTCCCTTAGAATCGTCGCCTTAGAACTTAGAGCATGTACACTGGAGACAACATAACTTCCAATAATAATTAGAATAGAAGTACACGAATAACATTAAGTAAATAAAACACACAATCAATTTGAATAGATGCACAAATTACGCATACACGCGCAAATTACTTGCACATGCACAAATAAAGAACACATGCTCAAAGTAAGCAAACATGCACAAATAAGGGACACATGGGTAAATGCGTGCTGCATTTGTGTAAATTAAATATGATTTACATGCCGATGTGAGGGTAGAATATGGACAACTATTATAAAAAAAAAACTATGCGCTAATTACCCATGTTTGCAAAATAATAAGTGATTTGTGTAGATTTTGATTAGATGCGCAATGCAAGCACACATGCAAAAATAAAGGACACATGCGCAAAGAAGGTTCACATGCACAAAGTACACATAAATGCGCAAAGTATAAACACAAACAAATAACACTCGTAGTCAATATTCTCCGCAAGATATCGTCTCCAGTTCAAATGCCTTAGATTTAGCGATGTTATGTTAAAAGGAAATAGTTTCAATTTGAGTGCCTGATGTTCGGAATAACATAATTATTTGATCCCTCCGTCAAACCTGTTTGCCTTATTTTATTAGTATCGTATTAATTTCATAGTTGGCGCGAGCTAGGTAATATTATAATATTAATATTATATTAGTATTATTGAATTATTAGCCGTTAAAGTAATTTAGATGTATTTTTAACTTCTCTACTTGATGTTAAATTGTAATTCAGTATTGTAATTATTAGTATTTTTTGGGTTTTGGTTATTTGATCGACTGGTGGTAACCATATCTAGATTTTGCAAGATTACACAGTTTTGTAAAATAAAACATAAGTATTATTATGCTCGTGCTTCAAAAAGTCAGATTATTAAAATTAATCTTAGGAACTTCAGTCGATCAACTAACCAAAACGAACAAAATGAAATTTAACGTGGAAGTTTTTAATGCTTCTAATCGTTTAACTTAAGACTTATTTTTAACCCCAGGGTCCAAAAAAAAACACCAATTTCGCCTCACCCTTGGACTATCCTGGCCCATCCTAGACCATCAGCAGTAGAGTTTAGTTGTTCTTAGAAGCTAGGTTACTAAATATGGACTATATGTAACTAACGTATCTACATTTTCATAAACTTCATCAGCTGTAAATTATTATAACCCATCAACATGCGAAAAATAGATTTTTTACGACAATTAACAGAAACACAACAGAAGTTCTCAGACCGGAGAACTGGACTGGACTGGACTGGACTGGACTGTTCTGGACTGGTTCTGGTCTGGAGTCTGGATTTGTGTCCTGTTGATAGCAGTAGCGAGCCTATTACATGGGACTTAAACATTACTGGCAAAATGTGGGTGTACTATAGAGACACCCTCCCTGACTCCTCGGGGATTGCAGGTGTCGTTACGTTATTAACTGAACCACTAATATTTGCCAGTTTTTTTTTTCACGCAATTCTTAATACAGATTCCTTCGCGTTTTTTAGAATAACGATTTATAAAAATAATATATAAAAGGGCACTTACATATAAAGCCTACTTTTCATCAATTACTGGGTCAAAAATGTGGTGAGAATGTTCTTAAAACGTCACCTCCAAACGCGAATCAATTTGTAATGAGGAATGTATTCATTTTCAATTTGACATTCAAGTATTTCGTTATATCTAGCAACCAGTATCATGGGATTAGAATCGGAGCTACATATAACTGACTCATCTAGAAGAGACAAAGTTGTATCCAGGGAAACGACAATAAGGTATCGCGAATTAGAAGAATCGTACCGTTTGACGTTTCTATAAAAATATTTATTAGAAGATAAGCTTCTTTGTTTAGCTTAGCTTCAACGACTGGGAAGAAGGTGATTCTTCTGGCGGCGAAGGGCGAGGTTTTTAGACAACAGTTTGTCTAAAAAAGCGCTATGTCAAGTTACGACCTTTTAGTCCCCGTTCCCAAGGCCGTTAAAATATCGAGCACTGGACTTTCAATTATCGGCGCTAAGCAGTGCGTTGCCAACGCTGTGTACGAAAAATCGCCGCGAGAAGAATCACCCGTGCGGACCTGGGCTTACGCAGCAAAATGACAGCGTATAAAATCGTAACTCAGTTACGGCAATTTTCACTTTCAAGCGAATGGTTAAAGAACAACGTAAATGAAACATTAATTTGACTATCAATGGAGGGTGGAGCTAATTCTACTGCTGTTTCCTTTCTCTTTCCCTCGCTTGCTGCGACATTGTTCACACTTGTGCGGGAATGACACTTTAGTGACGTTCTCGGCCAAGTCGTGGGTCGAACGAATGTGGGCCATGGAATTTCGTTTGAGGACATCGGGACACATCAATGTCGTATATAATATAATAAAGGTGAATAAGATTATGCATTTTGCAATTACTAGATACCAAATGTGGTTTTCTAAAATAATACAAGATTAGAAGACAAAAGACGGAGATAAACTCATGCAGAGACAGATTAATGTCAAGTTTACCTACTGTTTATTTATTTTATAAACAGATTACCTTATCATAATTGCGACATAACTTTACAAGCACTTTAAAGGTAATGGGTATGAACAGACAAGACAATTTCAAAGTTTTTACATTACATACAACAATAATGTACCAACCTTGATTTAAAAGAGTGTATGACTAGTTTCTTGCCCGTTCTTCTCCATAGGGATCTACGCTTTGGAATGGGCAACTAGCTTCATCTTTCTGACTGGCCGACTCCTTGACAATTCAAAAGTTCCTGGAACTGGTTTAGTTAAAATAATTGTTTTGAGTTTGAATAAAAGAAAACATAAAAGTTAGGCATGCCGCGTGGCGGTGTCGGTTATCCGTTTAATCGAAATTCCATGATCTTTATAATTCGTAGTAGATCTTATTAACCTAAAATAGGTTCACGCCTAATTATAATAATCCCATCGGACCACGTTAAGCAATATATCTATATATTTGATAGGCCCATAGATATTTCATAGATTTTTAGTAGGCGTAGCTTACTTTAGAGTTTTATATTTAAATAGTAAAATATATTATTATTATAGTATCGATGTCTCCATGTGAATACGTCATTTTATGTGTGTTTTAATATTATTCTCGATTTTATATAATTATGTTATTAAAATAATATATTAGATGTCCATGATCTGATGTTGTAAAAAATATTTGGAGAAAAATATCTGAAATGGTAAAGCCAGATACGATGATTTAAAGACTTTTTGATGAAACACCAAAACTTTTTTTGTAAAAATTATAAGTTACAATTATTTTTACAATATCAGATAATAATAATTAACAGTGTATTATTATTAAACAACGTTTTAGATAACAACATTTATCAATACAGCAATTTAAATCTTTTACCGGTAGTAGGAAATCAGTCATTTTGTACATTAACTTTTTGGAAAAAATATTGTAAAAATCTTGTGGATTTTGTCTATTTGCAAGTAAATTATTATGAAAAAAAAAATACCTGCATAAATAATAATACCAATTTATTATTGTTCCACAGGCAAAGAGAGCCTCTTCCGCAAAGGCCTCTTCTCATAAAAATGAGGATTGAATGCAACATAATATTGGATGTGTCATAGGAACAGATCAATTTAACTCATCTCCCAAAAATTATTTACAAATAGACGAAACAAATGCTTAAAAAAAACCGTGTACCGCGCATTCTATAGAAAATACTTTAAAATAATATACATTACCTACTGAAATAATCATAATATATAAATCGCCAATTGACTGTCTCATCGGAATATCATTTTGAAATATAATAATATTATTAATTATTACATATCCGATTTACACAATTTTCAGAAAACGTTTTACGCACAAAATAATATCAATTTAACAGCTTATAATGGCTCAAAAAATGAGCAAAAATTTTCTTGTTTATTTTACATTATTTTAGAATTATTGTGCAGTAATTAATTGTTTATCCGTTGTTAAATGTAATTTCGAAATATATTCTGATGTTTTTTTTATATAAAATAAATTGTTGTTTTATTTACAAACCTAAGAAAATCCTCGGTACGAGTATCTTTTCTATTGGAAAGTAAAAATAATAAAAACAAATCATAATCTGCGTTGCCTTTCCCCAACTATGTTGGGGTTGGCTTCCAGTCTAACCGGATGCAGCAGAATACCAGTATTTCACATGGAGCGACTGCCTATCTGACCTCCACAATCCAATTACTGGGCAACACGATATCCCTTGGTAAGACTGGTGTCAGACTTTTGGGCTTCTAAGTACCCGTAACGACGGTCAAAGTCAAAAGTTGGTCCTGGCTGTCATTTGTCAGCCAGGACCAACTTTTGACTTTGACCGTCGTTACGGGTTACCCTGCTGTCCGTGACATGGAGGGGTCTCGGCATGGTCGATGGTCGACCATCCACGATGTGAAAAAAAAACAAAAGCATTTCCAAAATTATTATTATCTATTTTATTACAAAAAATGTTTAAATCTATCTTATTGAGTATAAATCTTTCTCTGTACGGATGGGATATTGTCTCTTAGGCAATAAATAGGTATTACAACTTAATTCTATTTATTAACAGTAACTGCAAGCGATACCTACTCACATAAATCATTTTTTCTTTATAATTCGTTCAAAACCAAAATGCTGTATCAGAAATACGTGGTCGTATTGTAGGATGTGGTACAGACCATCAAACTGAACACTGTCTCCAATGAACCAACATCGTAATCGCGAAAAAAGTACCACACCTTTCTGATACATGCTGTATATGACGATAGAAATCGTAATACCTAAAAACTTAGGTGAATTTGCACTCTTCTTTTGTATTTTCTTAAGGGCAAGACAAAGAGCGGGGCAATATTTACCAGATGGTCCGGTAATCTCGGAATGTTTGTATAGGCAAGATTTAAAGACCGCATTGTGCTAAGTTAGCGATTTATACAAATATGACCCTTATTCGGATGATTTTTTCGTGACTACTAAAAATCAGCGATGTGCTATGGGTCAGGGCACAGCATCATGCTGAGTGGACTAGCCTTCTTTTCAAACGACGTGTAGCTGTCGAGTGTATCTGTTCTGTGCATACATGATGATGTGATGTGCATTGTTTTGTTTTTAGTTTTCTTTATTATTCGTCTTAACTCCACCACCACTATCGCTCTTGGTTTCGGCCACTTTATCGCATTGGATTGCAGGGGCAGAAGTCTCGACATTCATAGCGATCGCTTTACAACCGAATTCGGTCGCAAAGTCCCGAATTGACAGGTGAAATGTATGGAGTTACAGGACTTTGCGACCGAATTCGGTCGTAAAGCGATCGCTATGAATGTCGAGACTGCTGGGGCAGATCTGTAATGGTAGTTGTAGGTAAGATTTGCGTAAATATATAAATAAACTTATATTTTTGTATGTACTTGTTTCTGTGACAAATAAACCTATTTTCTTGCTTTGTGTTCATTTATGTAGATATAGGCGAATGTGAGCAAGCGTTCATCCGAATATGAACATAAGCAAATAAAGTTCATATTCGTATGAAAAGCTAAGCTAGTACGATCTGCGAATCTTGCTATGTTTTCAATATTTTGATTGCGGTCACTATATTACGTAAACCAAATTTGTAACCAAACAGAATTGATTCTAGTTAGAATGAATTCTATTTTCTTGAAAATTTTGACGTTCAAAAGTGCCTGTTATGTGCCTATCTGAACCTAATAATTCCAACATTCCACTTGGCTGTTTACTACAGACTACATAATTATCACAAATGTTTCTCTTATCATGGCAGTCTCTCCAACAGGATGTGTTGCTGTCAGCTTCTGTTATTAAGAAGTCTTCAGAAGGTCTCGCTATCAAACCACTGCCACATCCTGGGTTTTGAGTAGTCCAGCTCGTATTCCTCGCATTTCTGGCCTGTTATCCTATGGGAAAATATTACAAGAAATTAGTACCTAATTTGTAAAATATTTTTTTTCTAGCAGAACGTTACATATAGAGTAAAGCCGCAATTATAAAGAGAATGAAGAAGAAAAAGTTGAATGCGTGATCAAACGTACTTTCTAAAAAGAATAATTAATCAAAACACTAACTTTCGATTAGGAATTTAATGTTACGCTAGCTTTAAAATAGTTTTAGCATGCTTTGTATTAATGATCATAAAATGCATACAAAGAAAAAGATGTATAGATACAAATGAATGTCCTGTTGACAATGTATAAAGAATCGTAAGAAGAGAAAAAAGTCTCACAACCTCTTATCTCTGGCCAGACTAATCGGAATCCGCAATCCCGCGCGGGATAATGGACATTGTGTCAACTGACTTGTATGGAGGTGCTCAAACTTGCGCTAACTGTCGCGTGGCTTCCTAATCATCTAATCATTAAAACAATCGACGTCCCGCACCCCACGCGGGATGCGGGAAGCTCAATGTGGCAGTACACCACAATTTTAACACAGCTCTTATACAATCAGACAGTCCTACATTAAACGAATGTATATAATATTAAAAGTGATGTTGACATCTCACCTGGTCTTCCTGACGCACTTGACGATGGGGTGCGTGTTGCGGAAGCACTGCGGCCCGAGGATGTTGAAGTAGGTGACGCCGATCTGCGCCGACACCAGGGAGTTCGTCTTGCGGAGACAGTCGCGGAACTTGGTGTCGCAGCTGCAGTGGGACCTGGTGGGACGAGGGAGTTGATTCATAAAAACATAGTTGTTGAATAACAACCAAACTTTGCCGGTGCACTGGTAGCCGCAGTCACAATTAATGACAATGAAACAAGACTTATCTTGTAATACTTATATTACTCCTACAAAAGAAAGAGTTTGGTATCATGATTCTCATGATGCTTTTCTTTATGCCTAAATCAGTTTACAATAACGTCATTAACATATTTGTTGTTTTTTGGAGCAGCAACTTTTGTTTCATAGGCAAAACCTGGAAAGTCAAAAGTACAGAAAATTATCATCGTATTATGTATGAAAATAAGAAGGCAAAAGGTATCTGTAACTCGCACTGGGCCGCGTGGTTAATTACAGCCCACTCCCTCTCATAAAGAGGAGCCCTTTATCCCAGCAGTGGGAACATTAAAGGCCGATTACTTTATTTACAAGATAACACTAAAATAACAAAATAATATCCTAAATTAAATAAAACTATTTAAAAACTAAAATATAGCGTCGAAAAATTCATCGCCATCGCTGTCGACTGGTAAAGTACCCAAGACACTGGCGGCATTGCCACGTTGTATGGCAATGCTTAGCCTCTGGCCAAGGTAAAAGCCAGCCCTTGGGTCATGGCAAGTGTCAACCAGTCTTTTCGAAATTTCCTTAAAAAGACCATGCGCACTTGGACCCCACGGCCCGAGGGTTTCAACCCCAAACGGCTCGAAAATATAATTATTAATGAGGTTATTATATTTACGCCGCTCGAGGTTTTCTGCAGCCGCAGCAGCAGCACCAGCGCAGCACGCTGACCCTGGAAGATGGGATGGCGCAAGAGTATCGACACAAGTTGCATCCCACACTAAAGGCGCACCCACCTTCCATGGAAATAAAGACATGCCGTCCGGTCTCTTGGCATCGTCGCGTGCCAATCCATTGGGTTCTAATACAGCTGGAACGCCGACGGTGACAAGAGATCGTCGAATGATGTCGTTAATGTTTGCGTGCCGCGCTAAGCGACCCGCACTTCGGCTGCAAGACAGGCCGTGGTGTCAAAATAAATAAACAAAATGATTGATGATTACCACCGCTTCCACTTCAAATTAACACTTTCAACTTTAAGTCAGCATGCATAATCAGTTAGGTACTGAATGGTTCATCACGGTGTGTCATCGTGATGATGCAGCTTTATATAACCTAGGTTCAGAAGTTTGGTCTTGTGGTATCTAGATGGTTAGATAATTATCAACTTTCTTAGCATCATAACCAGTTTATAATATTCCCAGCGCTGGGACTCCTCTCTGTGAGAGGAGGCGGCCGTAAATTTCCACGCCCAGTGCGGGTTGCTACGAGTAGATGTCACATGTCTTCGGATTTTTGATGCCGGTTTCCTTACGATGTTTTCCTTCACCGTTTTGTGAGCAATGGTGATAAATTTATTTAAACAAAGTAAAACGCCTGGCTGGGTTCGAACTCACGACCTACACTAAGTCACCACTGGGCCACCACTGCTCGCCTTCATAACATCGCGAATTAATTGCAGCGCGACTAGCAGGCCAGTGTATCTATAATATCCGATATTTAATTATAGTATAACAACACCCGTTATGAGTTTATTATGTAAATGTATCAAAGTTAAATCCTGTATACTTTCTACCTCTGATTAACCTGCCTCTGATTTACGATAGCTACCTACAGGAAAACATCATTAAGAAATCCGGACTCCGGACGTAAATGGCGGAAATTCGTCAACAGGCAGTGGGCTGATCCCATATATACTTAAGTATGTTTTTTACATTTCTATGGCTGATCCAGTACTGACTGGGACAGTTACAAATTTAAGTATACCTAGATAGATAGAATCAATGGATAATACTTATTCTTTATTGTACTTAGAGAGAGCGAACAACAGGATACAACATAGGTACTTAAGTACACTACAATAGTACCTCCAAGCGGCGGACTTATCGTTAAAAACAAATTTTTTACGGACAACAATTGGATTGAAACAGTGATTCTCTGTATGACTCGCTTCGAAATTCAATTCAAACGAACGCTCGCGCATTCACACGAAAACACTACTGCTTCTGCCTACCCCAATATGTCAATCAGCTCACAGATACCTCTCGCCGTACTAACAAGCGTGCAGTAGGTACTTAGTTAACTTTCTCCACGCGCCGATCACTTGCGCAATCGCTTATCTAATCATGCAGATGCTTAGTGCCGTTTACTGCTCCACGGGCTTGTACTACCTCTAACGTAATGCTAATTACATATTAGTTATATAGATGTTTCTCGATACATATTATTCAGATTAGAAGGTACTCTTGCAGTCTTTTAGAGCATGTCAATAAGGAAAGGGATGCACAACGTGCCAGTAGGCGAGCGATTTGGCAACGTCGTCGCGCCCTTTTTTTCGCAGGAACGGTCAAAATTAGGTAAATACCGCTAGTTCAACGCGTTGCCAAGTTGCTTTATGTTGTGAACTGGGCGATGAATGGATTGCTAAACTTTAATTTACTTTTAGTTTTCATAATTTTGAAGAAAAAAAATTATATACAATACTGGAAGGCAATAACTTGTTTGTATTATCCAAAGCGATAATTATACGATTTTTTTAAAGAATTTAGATTTGAGAAATGACAATTTATAATGAGTATGTAACAGTTCTCCACGTCCTATTTCGATTTGTCACCAGTTTCCAATTTCCCCTGTATATCGTATGTCGGTTGGCCAATCGGCAAAAGCCTCCAGGCGCCAGAGAGAGACAGGAATGGAAAAGGAGGAAAGGTTTTCCATTCCTGTCTCCCTTTGGCCACTAAACCCCATGTTGTTCCAGCGACTTGAAGTAGGCAGACATTTCAATAAGAATGGATACGCGGTTAGGATTACAATACTGCAAAGTGGAATCCCGCATGAATACGGCGGTTTTGGAATTTAGCATAAATTAAGCGAATTGCAAAAAAATACAGGGAAACGCGTGTTTTCATCATTGAGGAATGTACTCGTACCTACGTAATCATAGGTCGCGATTTATTTGTCAAACATGTAAATAAATATGAATATTTGGAAAAATAAACTTTTAATGCCCACACAATAAAGTTCAGTTTACGCTACAACATCAAACATTTTTATAACTTTTTAATAGTGTTAGTCACTCTGAAATCAACTTGGTTGCTACTGAAATAAAGTTGATAATTGTTTAACTTGAAATAACAACTTTTGGAAACATACATTTGAAAAGAACTTAATTGACTGTACCCAATAAGAAAAACCGGGAATAGCGTGCGCTAATAACTACTATCACTTACTAAATACGACGATGATGTATCTGAGGCTTTATGGATAGCTCACTCTGAACATCTAGCAGTATTTGGCCGTAACAACGAACGAATCAAGATTGCATCCTTGAAAAGTTATGTCTTCCTCCAATACGATTTTCAGGTTTTCACGGGTCGACCGATCAGGTTAAGCTATGTTTGCCGCGGTTGCTCCGTGGATGGGTGACCATCTTTACATATCAAGACTATTCAAGACCCCTCCGTGCCTCGGAAAGCACGTTCAGCCGTTGATCCCGGCTGTCATTCGTGGATCTTTGGCAGTCGTTACGGGTCGTCAGTAGCCCGAAAGGCTGACAACCAGTCTCATCAAGGGCTATCGTGTTACCCAGTAACTGAGTTGGCCAGGTCAGATAGGCAGTCACTTCAAGTAACATACTGGTATTCAGCTGCATCCGGTTAGACTGAAAGCTGACCCCAACTTAGTTGGGAAACGGCTAAGCAGATTGACTTTATGAGACAATCCAAAAAAAATAAAGCTGTATCTAATGGACCACTAACAAAAGTAACTCATTAATCAACCAATACCAACGGTTCCATTCAAGCAACTCTTCTCCAGTTCAAAAGCCACAATAACAGTAACTATTTGTCAATTATCTGTTATATCACTTCCGTCAGACGTGACACAAGATTGCGCAAGCGCAGGCTCGTTACGAACTAACTTAATCATACGACGCCGTCTGATGCGACGCCTCGGGAAGTGTCATTGTATAAGCGTGTGAGTGTATAATAGTTTACACTTTACATAAATACTTGAGACGAACCATTGACAACGAGCTGTTCCCGGGACTTCGTCTGCGTGTTTTTTGTATTTCATCATTTATTAATACAAATATCCAGGACAGAAATAAGTCTATGTCCCTCTTCAGGTCCCAGGACCAGAACCTGACAATGTTTTAGGCGTACAAAGACAGGTAAAACCGGTTGTCAGACTTTCAGGGTTCTGACTACCCGTAACGATTTTTAAAGTTCAACGAATAACAGCCGGGACCAAAGGCTTAACGTGCTCTATGAGGCAGGGAGCTCCGAGGGAGCCGAACCCCTTGGAGTGTCGATGTGTAATAAATGGCCACCCATCAACGAACCAACCCGACCACCAAGACCACCAGACCACCTGCACTGGTCCCGCGTGCTGGATTACGGCCCACTCTCTCTCACAGAGAGGAGGTCTGTGTGCCAGCAGTGGGAACATTATAGACTGATTATGCATCAACCGACCGCGGTAAGCATGTATAGCATAACCCTCGATCGAGTTGTTCGGCTGTTTTATTTTTAGCCACGAGCCCCTCAATATTACATAATATTATTATCAAAAACATTTCTGCATCTACGATTAAGCAACAGCTGTTAATGAAAACGCACAGTTGTAACAATCAATTAGCAACCAGTTGCTAACCCGACCGGTTAGCGAGAACAGCAAGTGCTAAGCAACCAGTCGTATCTTGTTACTACATAATGCAATGCTATAGGCATTAGGTCAAATTCTTCCTACATTATTGCCTAGCCTACGAGTATCACAATACTGAAATTTCCTAAGGCTTACCTATTTATAGATTATTAGCTTCTGCACGCGACTTCGCCCGCATGGAGGTCGAAAATTATCCCACGGGAATGTATTACAGGGATAAAAGTATTCTAACCCAGGGCATGGTCTACTTGTATGCGAAATTTCATCGAAATCCGTTCAGCTGTTATGTAGTGAAGGGTAACAGACAGACAGCATCGCATCACCCCCACCTCGTCGCATCGCATCACCCCCACCTCGTCGCATCGCATCACCCCCACCTCGTCGCATCGCATCACCCCCACCTCGTCGCATCGCATCACCCCCACCTCGTCGCATCGCATCACCCCCACCTCGTCGCATCGCATCACCCCCACCTCGTCGCATCGCATCACCCCCACCTCGTCGCATCGCATCACCCCCACCTCGTCGCATCGCATCACCCCCACCTCGTCGCATCGCATCACCCCCACCTCGTCGCATCGCATCACCCCCACCTCGTCGCATCGCATCACCCCCACCTCGTCGCATCGCATCACCCCCACTTTGTCGCATCGCATCACCCCCACCTCGTCGCATCGCATCACCTGCCCGCGCTGTCACTTCGTTTTCGCTTAGCGTTCTTTTTGGCTTTTTTTGTTTATGCTTGGCTACTAGGAGTCCTAGCGTGATGTTATGTTGCCTTCGTCAAGAATTGAGCTACCAAATGCGACTGGTAGTTCCAGAGATTAGCGCGTTCAAACAAACAAACAAACTCGTCAGCGTAATTATTAGTATACATTAGTACGGATTAGCAATGTGGGCTCCACGTTAACCCCACGTTCTATGCTAAATGCTCTTGCTAAGTGCGTACCAACAGTATGTCGGTAATGCAACGAGTGAGAATCGAACTGACGATATAAAAAAGAAATCAGCTATTTCATAAAAAAGTGCAATCCTACGCGGTTAAAATGTATGGAACAGGAAATTATTATTTTTTAAACCGACGAAAAATTTCGACGCAAAGTGGTTCAGAATCATGTACTGAATCCATGGTAAAAGGTTGCACGTCGATTTCCCTGCTACTTGTATATTACAAAAGTTCACCTCCTTACGGCTAAAGAAAATGCTACAGAAATCCTTGTATGTCGCACATGATTGCAAATATTCTTCCAATCAATCGATCGACTCAATATAATCATCTTTGTCGACACCACTGTTGGGCAATATTGCCCACTCAACCACAACGTTGTCTACAAAGTTAAACGCAACCTAACACACGTTAACATAACCCCTATGTAACACCACATAAGGTCCAAGACAGATGTATGTAGAACGTGGTAAGTAGTTAATGTAGGAAGCTGATATTAGCAGTGTCCGCCCCATTGGTTCATATTTGATAGGCATTAGGAAGTTTCTAGTGTTGTTATGATTTGTGTTGTAATTAGCTAGATGCAGCATTTCCCAGGTCAATACCAATAATTGCAGGCAACCAGCCGACATGACGTAATGTTACGTTGGTGGTTCCGGGAAACTACGACTGAAGTCATTGCCTCTATATTAAAATAAACGATATCTATCTATCTATACTTATAATAAATCTGTAGAAGTGAAAATTCTGTACATTGAAAATATCAAAAAAATAAATGGCAGGGGGTGTTACTAGACCGACACCGAACCCAAAAATGTGATTAAAAAAATTTTTGTCTGTCTGTCTGTCTGTCTGTCTGTCTGTTTGTTCAGGCATCACGCAAAAACTACCGGTTCGATTACGATGAAACTTGGTATAATTATTCTTTAATGTCCTGGGCACCACACTGGGTACTTTTTATCCCGGAAAAGTATATACAATAAAAAACAAACTTAATTTTGCGGTTCGATCCCTAGACCCGATTACTGTATCAACCGCAAATAATAAGTTAGTCGTAGGTTAGATCACCCGCAGTGGAGTTCATTTTTATTCCTTTTACTTTTTAGAATTATTTAGGTTTATTTTTATATAAGTCGTAGGTATAGATTTCAATTTTAAAGTATAGGTAGTATATTTGATAGTGTACGTAGTGACCGTATAGATATTAGTTTTTAGAGATTTAGCTTATTTATTGAGTTTAGATAGAGGGGCCCGTGGCAAAATAATAACAGCCGCACAGGTCGATCGGTCAGGTTAAGCTACGCTTGCCGCGGTCGGTCTGTGGATGGGTGACCATCTTTACATACCGAGACACCTCCGTGCCTCGGAAAGCACGTTAAGCCGTTGGTCCCGGCTGTCATTCGTGGATCTTTGACAGTCGTTACGGGTAGTCAGAAGCCCAAAAGTCTGACAACCAGTCGTACCCAGGGTATCGTATTACCCAGTAACTGGGTTGTGGAGGTCAGATAGGCAGTCGCTCCATGTAAAATACTGGTATTCAGCTGCATCCGGTTAGACTGGAAGCCGACCCCAACATAGCTGGGAAAAGGCTAGGCAGATGATGATTGAGTTTAGATTAGTTATAAATAGGTCATAAATAGGTTTATTTAGGTAGGTAGGTATTTTATTTTCTGTTATTGAGTTTATTTATTTTTTTAATTAGGTAGGTACTTAGGTAAAGATATCATATAGGTACTCTCTTAATCACCATTAATGAGACACAATTGGTTTTCTATTGTAATTAGCCACAAAGGGCCCGCGAGATAGATAGCATCCTGGGGCACATACATTTTATCCTGTTAGCACGTTCCCGTGGGATAATTTCCGACATCCACGCGGGCGAAGCCGCGGGCAGAAGCTAGTACTAATAATAAAGCTGAAGAGTTTGTTAGTTTGAAAGCGCTAATCTCTAAAACTACCGGTCGGATTTGAAAAAATCTTTTTGCATTTGATAGCCCAATTCTTGAGGAAGGCTATAGGCTATTTAACATCACGCTATCTCTTAGGAGACGAGCAAAAATAAAAAAGTAAGAAGGAACGCTAAGCGAAAACGAAGTACTACCGCGGGCAGGCGATGTGATGCGACGGAGTGGGGGGGGGGGGGGGGAACAAGACATTTCGCGCGGGCTAGTTAGTTAGTTGCATATATTCAGGAAACCGGCATGTCTGAGAACCAACCATTTTATGAAAGAAGAAGTGGCCCAACAAACTCCCCAGCAGCACAGCTGTCTGTTCAGTTAAAAAAAAACTTGACTCTATACAACAGTAACTATGCAAAGTCATTAACATTACGAGACACAGAACATTAAATTAAATTATTTGCCATATGTCAGCTAGCCACGCCAATGTACAAAAAATTGCCAGTATTTTCATTTATAGTCGTATTCGCGTCTCCACGTGTTATAGGCTATAGCATAGAAACATATATCTATGGGGGTTAGTCATTAGTTCGATGGCATGTGTGCCAACGTTGAAAAGTTACTAGGTTTCAGACGGACACTAGGCACCTTGCCCTATACAGATTGCATCCGCCAAATCCTAATGTGTCATGTTGAATGGACATTACATAATCAAAGATCATAGATCCAAGAAAGTCTAATCACTACTCACAGTTCATTGACCACCACGTCTGCATACCTTCCTGGTAGCTAACACGCGAGCACGCAACGCACGCAACTGTTCTAATACTATACTATAACATACGAGTTCTCATCAGTAGTGCCCTTGAACATGCGCAAGGGCCAGCAGAGCGTGAACGCGTTCAATGTGACCCACTAACCAACTGTCTGTGGCTCGAAAAGAAATACTGCACCCACTGAAAATTGTGTATCTCTTACTTTACTTGAGAAGGCAATAAAGAGAGAGAGAGAGAAATAGAATCAGTTCACCCTGGGACGTTATAGGTTGAATTGAATCTACACTAATAATAATAATATTATAAAGGGGGATTTTTTGATCCGATTTCGAAAATTCTTTCACTGGCTGAAAGCTACACTATCGCTGAGTGCCAAAGGGTATGTCGAATATCGCGTTGTAGTCGACTATACGAGCGAAGTCGCGAGCAGAAGCTAGTCAAATAAAAACTTTCTACTGCTATCAGGCTGGATACCAAAACAGGTACGTTTATTTTAAGCATGCCTTAGTAATTCAAGCTCAAAGCATTTATTTCAAATGCACACGCGAGCAATGAAAAAGTTCCAGTGACATAGCACCAAATTACTCTTAAACGGGAAAGGCTAGCTTAATGACGCCGCCGCGGCGGCGTCATTAAGTCTATTTAACAGCGCATCAGAATATTACCAACTAAAAACGTAAATATTGTGTTCAAATTTTAAATTATATGTCTTAGGAGATATTAAGGTATTTATCGGCATTTTGTGGGTGGAACTTTTTCATTGCTCCGCAGTGTAAACCAAATACTGGCACTTTTGAATTGTCAAGGAGTCGTATTCTCATTCGCTTCAACTCAATTGACCAGAATCAACAACTAGCTAATAAGAAAAGCGCCTAGACAATGAAACTAGGCGAGTCCCAAGACATGTTTCAACTGTCTTAAACCCGCAATGAATAGAACCAGAACAAGAATTACGAATTATTTTATGTTGACATACATTTTATGGTTACTGGCCACTAGACCTACCCGTGTGTTAAATTAATGTCGCCATTGTAACAGTACGTTGTATAGCAATACTTATCGTCTGAGTGTTGTTAGATTATAGCGGTCATTGGGAGGCTCTTGACCAGCAGAGAACTGTTAGGTACCGACTGACAGTGAAGTAATTATTAGAAGAGATAGAAGGTTAGCAAACACAGAAGAATCTGGTAAGAACAATGTTTATCGAGTCGTGTCGATGGTTTTGAATAAAATATTAGTTTTTAACAGCCAGCTAACATGTTTAGTTCAGCAAACATTTAGTAATCCCGATGAGGTCATATTAGGTTACTAAATCTCTGTGTTTATGTGTATATTGTCAACATTTCTCAATAGTGTCTAGTATATTCTGTAGTGTTACTTAGTTGTCCACTCGTCGTTGAGGCCTTTCATCTCATACTACAAATCAAATATCTTGAATTCAAGGCTTAGGTAATATCTTTAAGACTGTCTCGTTGGGCTAGTGGCCGCATGCGCTACTGCTGAGCGTGACATTCTGCCTGGGTTCGATCCCCGGATCGGGCAAAGTGTTATTGGGTTTTTTCCATCTGGAATTTTTCAGGCTTTCAGCCCGGAGTCTGGTTTTATACTCGGTTGAAGGCAATAGGCTCGCTCCCTCACATGGGACTTAAACATATCTGGCGAAATGTGGGTGTACTATAAAGGTGCACCTCTGCCCACCCCTTCGGGGCAAATAGGCGTGATGTTATGTTAGTCTTTATGAAAAATGTAGGTCAAAGAATCGCTGTACCTATTTCGTAAGGAACTTCAACTTTATCCCAGACGTTTGCAATGTATTAGGTGCTTGTGTCCGAAAATTTATATTCTGCTAATATAAATTTTCACGTGGTTACAGGTGGAAGTAAATATTGGTCAGCTGATTCAGCTGCATCCGATTAGACTGGAAGCCGACCGCAACAGAGTTGAGAAAAGGTTAGGCAGATGATGAGGCAGAGAAGTAAAGTCAATATTTCTTGGACAAGACCACTGGTAGCCTACAATTTCATACCGGGAACTGTCTATCATTGTGAATTTCCTACGGTCTAATAACTAGGTTTCATCTATGTCGACTATTCAATAAAAAGAAAACTACAATGAAATCTTCCGCTTCGCGGCAATTACTCGGTTGTTTTAACTCGAATGCGCAGAGTGGTGTAATGATGATTTTTATTCATCTTTATATGCATCGACAGACAAGACTGCGAAAGAAATTGCCAGTTACTTTTAATTTCTTGCAATAAATCGAGGCTTCTTTCATCTTTATTGCCATTTTATTGCTGAATGACGTTGAAATAAATGTTTCTTTTGTTGACATTGTGGCTGTTAAATAAAAAGTATGAACGAACTATGCTATATATCAAAGTATAATCTTAATCATTTATTTCATGTGCCTAGCAAACAAAAAAATTAGAAGCAGTTACTGCTTCTTTTTATTTTCGTTTCGACGGGAGTTCATCTACATATGTATTATACACTGTGGTTTGGGCTCAGTAGGTGGCTACGTTTCTTGCTTATTGCGTCGTCAGAGGCGTTGTTCAGATCGTCAAGGGTGCAGATGAGCGGTCATTTGGGACACTAGCAGATGGGACAGGGTCTGTTCAGGAGCACCGCACTCACACTGGATCTTGCATAAGCATAATTAGCCTATAATGTTCCCACTGCTGGGACACAGGCCTCGTCTCGGTGAGAGAGAGTGTGGTTTAGTGGGTAGGTGTCACATGTCTTCGAATTTTTGGTTCTAGGACATTCCGATTTCCTGACGATGTTTTCCTTCACCGTTTTGAGGGCATTGGTGATGAAATAAATTACACAAAGTAAAACGCCTGTCTGAGTGCGATCCTACGACCTACAACTCGTAAGCCGAAGACTGGGTCACCACTGGATATTGGATGAATGGATAATGCCATTTTGCCAGATTATGTTTGTTTGGTCTACTTGGGAACGTAATCAATTCAGTGCTTTGCAAATAGGCCACTGTAGTTCGCGACCCGGAGGCAGCTGTGAAATTGCCTCTAGACTATTTTCGAATAACAAGCTAGGTAGGTGTTACGGTATTAACCACAGAAATCTTAATAAAGATTTCTGTGGTATTAACTAATGTTACGTTTGTTAAACGAAACCATTCGTTATTGAATCGAACGGAACTTAGATAATCAAACAATAGCAAGTAAGATTGGATTGCCAATACTGGTCATTACCCTTTGCAGTTCTTCAACAAAGTTAAGCAATGAATAAATCTACCTAGTCTTTTCCCAACTATGCTGGGGTCGGCTTTCAGGCTCAACAGATGCAGTTAAATACCAGTATTTTAAACGGAGCGACTGCCTAACTGACCTCCATAACCTAGTTACTGGGTAACACGATTCGCCTTGGTAAGACTGGCTGTCAGACTTTTGGGCTTCTGACTACCCGTAACGACTGTCAAAGATATTAAGCAATGCACACTCTATTTGCCCAAATCACCGCATTATGGTAATAAAACCATTATGGCGTCTATGTCATGGGTTCCGTAACTCCGTGATATTTTGTGGCTAATATTATGGTTACACCATCGATGGAACAGTTGACACAATAGATCATTAAGGAGGTGTTATTTGACAATACACAAATCTGTTTAAATGTATAATTTATGTGGAATTTTGTTTATACAAACAAAATTCCACATAAATTATACATTGCGTAACAAATTGATTTTAAAGAAAACATAAAAATTCTTTATATTTTATTGTTGTTACCGGTTAGACTGGAAGCCGACCCCAACATAGTTGGGAAAAGGCTAGGCAGATGATGATGATGATGATGTTGTTACACATCTAAAGCTTTGGTTTCTTTAGAAAGCGGTGAACGAGCACACAATAACCGCTGACCAAAAACAGAGCGTTTCTTGACACCTTAATGTCAAATACTGGTAAAAATGACAGAGTCATAATATGACGGAACCGCTTTTATATAGGAAACCAAAGCTTCCATAATCAGCTTATAATGTCCCCACTGCTGTGGGACGCCTCCTGCGAGGCCTCCTCTCGGTGAGAAGGAGCAAAGTGTGAAACTAGGTAATTAATTAAAAAGACGCTGCTCTCAACTTTTGACATCAAATTTTTACACTGTTAACCATAGCCACCAAAAGAACTCCAGTTATTTTCGGCTTGCTATCGTAAAAAAGAGACATCGAAGCTCACCTGGTAAACAGTCCAGTGTTAGTGAGCCCGTACTTGGTCTCCCCGGCCCTGATGTACAGCTTGCAGGCGTCGTGCTGCCGGCAGCAGGTGTCCGTGAAGAAGAACAGGCCCAGGTCACTGGAGCGCGCCGTGGCTGAGCGCCCGTCGCCGCACCATACTGTACCTGGGGGTGAGAGGATAAATGTAATAACGAGCCTAGACAATTTGATGTCAGGTTTGATAAAATGTCTAGCCACATGATGGGTGGTTAGGTCTTAGGTTAGGTTTGATAAGGTTCTTTTTGCCATTTTGTACAAAAGCAGTGAAGGTTGAGACAATTTTATTAAGCTTTGTTAAAATAATTAAGAATTTGAATATGTCTCGCTAGACACATTACGTGGTTCTCTACAAGAACAAGCAAGGCAAGCCAGCTCAATCTTAGCGCATGGAAACCTGAGGTTTTTACAAGCTTGATCATACTTTCGAAATAGGGGTTACTAGCATGTCTATATCAGTTCGATACTAACCGAAAAGTGAAATATCAAGTGATTCTGTACCAACTGTAAACTACCCTTGAATATGGCCTGCACACCTCCCTACCTCGCTTAAAATAAGGTACAGGCCCAGACCAAATGTCAGTTTTCTTAGAATCCTACAAATATTATAAACGCGAAAGTTTGTATGGACGGATGGATGTTTGTTCCTCTTTCACGCAAAAACTACTAAACAGGCTTGGATGAAATTTGGCACACAAATAGTTTATAACCAGGATTAACACATAGAATACTTTTTATCCCGATATTCCCACGGGACACTTATGCGGCTAAAACCGCGTGGCGCAGCTAGTACTACTTAAAATAAACATACCTGGGTAAATCGCCTGAACCCGGTCCTTAAACGAGTCCACGACAGAGTTAGCCACGTTAGCCACACTGGTGACTCCGGAGGCGAGGCTGGACACGAACCCCCGGTCGTTGTCCAGTGAGCCAATGTCGCGGGCGCCGGCCATCAGCTGGCTGAACGGCTTGCTGATGCCGGAGGAGATGGATTTCAGGAGGCCGCGTCCGAAATTACCTGGGAAAGAAAATCATTAGGTGGGCATTTAGGTATTTTTATACTGTTTAGTTGTACCTACCCCAGAAAAATCGATCTTTGACGGAGTTAACATAAAAAAAGATTTATAAAATTCCGAATTGAGAACCTCCTCCTTTTTTAGAAGTCGGTTAAAAAGAATTTGAGAGTGAAAATCTTTTATTTTATCGACAACAATGAAAAAGTAATCCAATGATGAACCACGCATAAGAAACACCATTGTGTCTATGTTATTGTTGTCTCAACAAAAGTTGCCAACGGTGTAAAAAAAAGGGTTGCCAAAAATGTAGCCCACATTTAACAATGGCTTTATTTATGCTACTAATATTATAAACGCGAAAGTTTGTATGGATGAAATTTGGCTCACAGTTTATAAGGATTAACACAGGATACTTTTCATTCCGACATTCCCACGGGATCGAAACTTATGCGGGTGAAACCGCGGGGCGCAGCTAGTACCTAAATAAAACAATGTGGTCCAGCTCCTTGAAGCAGATGTCTACACTAACAATAATAACATTCCGCATAGAAGTTATTCTACTACAGTAAAACGGGGTGAATAAGGATGCAGGGGTGAATCGGGACGAAACTTTAAAATGGATTTATACTTTAAAATAATATAGTTTGTTGCTAACAAGGACACTTAATCTTTAATTAAAAAGCTGTAAACCCATTAGAGTATTTTCTGGCAACGAACTATATTATTTCAACGTTAAAACTCATTTTGAAGTTTCATCCCGATTCACCCCTGCATCCCTATTCACTCCGTTTTACGGTAGCTTCTGACCGCGCGTGCATGTTTTAACATAAAATAATTATATCCTATGACCTTTAAATTTAATCCAGCGAACGCCCCGGTTTTGCCCTTGATCTTAGTTAAGCTGTTGCAACTAGCATAAATATGAATGTTAAATAGTTATTATCGGAACCAAAACGCATAAAACACGAATAATATTACAATAATTTTCTCCGTCTCCTTCAAAATGTTACGAAATAATATCTATAACAGTCTGTTCTTTTTAAGGGAGCGTGATTTTCGACATTTTGCTCCAAAACATTAACAAAACACGATGCTGACGCAATAGCTGTGTCACGCTCAATCTACTTGATAACAATCTTGAATTTACTCATTGACAGACAAAGCACAATCTAAAGGCATAAAATTTTGTTAAAGAGTTTCTTACCACAAACTTAAATAAAATCATCTTCTTCAATTATTTCATCACCACTGTTTTCAAAACGGTGAAGGAAAACATCGTGAGGAAACCGGCATGTCTTAGAACCATACATTGCCCGCGTGGTAAATTACAGCCCACTCCCTCTCGAAGGGTGGAGGCCTGTGTCCCAGCAGTGGGAACATTATAGGCTGATTATGATAATGAGTAAACATTTTCCCTTAAATTAAATAAGTGACCTGTTGGCCGGCCATGTTGCTATGCGGTACTGAGTGTTGTTTGCATCTAGTACAGTAGGTACTACAATGCACAATTTATTGTAGATAGAGATAGGTACATTATGGGAGAGAGCTGCGATTACTGGTATTATGTAGGTAGGTCAGGTCAGGTTGTGGTTTTGAAACGTCGATTATTTATGAATATTGCCATGTTTATTTATGTTCCGTTTAGGTTTTCTATAAGTACTAATAACATAATAAAGAGGTAAAATTTGTGAGGTTTTATGTAGGATGTAATCTTCGGAGCTACTGACCCGATTCTGAAGATTTTTCCGCTAATGGTAAGCTGCAGTATTGCCGAGTATCATAGGATATATTTTATGTTGAAATAATACATTTCATGCGGACAAAGTCCCGAGCAGAAGCTAGTGTTGTATATTTAGGTTTGTATTACTAGGTACAATCTTATCTTGATCGTCATTTTGATTGTCTTACTAAAAGTGTAGTGCTTGAAAACGTACTTACGGAACCTAATTTGCATTCGCGACATATTCGCCAAAAAAGTAAAAAAATATGAGTTTGTGGAAAAGTAACTTTAATTTTTACACAATAAAGTTCAGTTTACGCTACAACTTCAACCATTTTTATAACCTTTTCAATAGTGCTACTCTGAAATCCACTTAATAGTCATTGAAATAAAGTTGATATTTGTTTAATTTGAAATAATATCAATTTGAAACATAAATAAAATTTGATAATACGTCGATTGTCTTAATTTCGATTTTCAGTTGTTATAATAACTAATTTACTATTCACCAGATTTTAATTGCACCGAATTACGGTTGATAATCTTTATTACTCATAAGAAGTCCTTACACAAAGTTAATCTTATTATGATACTTAATTAAACTAATAATAAACGCTAATAGCAACCTTTTACAAAAGATTCAATTCTAATAATACCACGCACGCGGTTTAACCTCATGGGGGTTATCTGTCTCATGGCCACGGTGACTTTACTTCTAAACTTGCTACTAGATGGCGCTGTGCCGATGACGCGTTATTCTACATCGCGGTGTCAAGATTCTCCGTGGCTGAATGACTCTCCTCGATTTTGCCAATACGAATTAAGACCTTACTTCATAGGATCATTTCTATAGTAAGCTCTTCTCGAGACTTTCACACTATGTGAGTCCTCACAAGTCACGTTGATGAGACGTGGCGCGGTGCCCTGAGCGTGAGGCGGGCGGTGGTAGACCTACCACCAGCCCTCGATGATCGTTCACTCCCCTTCACGGGGGAGCGTGGGGTACTGTCGCTGTCTGAGTGGCTATTTTTTAAACCTTATTATACTGAAAAAGAATACTACATGTCACGTTGAATTCAATTATGTTATGTGACAGTATCTATAATAATATACTGGGGAGTTTGTTGCGCCACTTCTTCCCAGCGATAGCACTAGGAAGTGGTGAAGGGCGGGCATTTTTGGGGGACTGTCTTATGTAATTTTGACGTTCGAATAGTGCTGATTCTCAGCCTAACTTGAATAAATGACTTAATTTTCATTTTATGAGGTATCATATACTCGCTCATTTTACAAGCTATAATAAATACTTACCTAACCATTTCAAATCCTATTTTAGTCGGTTTTTACTTTAAATTTATTTTAAAATTAGATTGGACATTTTGGGAGTTGGACATTTTGACCATTAGACATTTTGACTATTGGGCATTTTGAGAATTCGGAAATGAAATGTCCAACGGTGTCAAAATGTCCAAATTTTGGACACCGTTGGACATTTTGAGAATTGGACATTTTGCCCCTGAACGTTTAAGAATAGAATAGAATAGAATAGAATACTCTTTATTGTACACCATACAAATTACAGAACATAAATATAACACATTTTATAAAGGGTGACACAATGGGCGGTCTTATCGCTAAGAGCGATCTTTTAAAGACAACCTTTCAAGAATCTCGAGCAGATGATACTATACTATTATTATTCCTTTAAAACATCTCGTGTTTGTGTGTTTGTATGACTATTATTTCCTTTCTTTTGTTTTTAGGAACATTTTGCTCATATAACGATTTGCTAATAGGACATATTGCTAGTGTCATTTTGCTATTACGAGCATTTGATTGTAGGACTTTTTGATACGTCTCCATGTAATACTTTAACTGTATTATTTTCTGTATTAACTTTCTTTTATGGATCGTGTGGTCTGCAATCAAGATTTTCATTTAATTATTACAAGATTTTATTTAGTTTCACCTGTCCAGATGTTTTTTATTTAATACTGCCCTGGGTTTGAACACTTCGAACCATGGATAACTTTAGTGTTGATATTCAGAGAATAGTCTGCGTAAAAGTACTAATGGTTAAGACCAAATAGGTAACGAAAACAAGTATTTTACAAATTACGCGAGACGGACGTTAAGACACATCTAATTTGTATAGTCTGCTTTCCGTGTGATGCTATTACGTTTTCGTGTGACGGTGATGAAACTGTCTGTTATATCTCGCTCCGTGATCAAATGACCCCGTATGGGAAAATATATAAGTCTTGTAATTTGCAACACGTTACGAGCGTACCATAAACGCTTTAAGTGAAATGTTTCTTGCAAGAGCTTAATGGAAATGACATTGCTGCTGTCCGAAAAACCATAAACTATTTACGAAATGGCACACACAATCACGAGTTTCCTTCCAGTATTATACTAGTTGGTAGTTAACATTACATATTCTTCTACTTCTTGACAATTCAAAAGTGCCTGTAAATGGTTTAATTGAAATAAATGCTTTGAGTTTGAGTTTATTAGTGTTTGCAACCGTACACAAAATATGCGCTTATTTGGAGTAGTGCAGAAGTAGCAGGTAAGTGTTAATGAGTACTTGATTTAGACTGCCTCGTTGGTCTAGTAGTCGCAAGCGCTAATGCTCAGCTGGAGCCCTTGGCTTCGATTCCCGGATCGGGTAAAGTGATATTGGGTTTTTCCAACTCAAATTTCTCAGTGGCACTTAGGAGTCCCGATTTGTGCCGGCTGGTGGCAATAGGCTCGCCGGCTGTTACATGAACTTAATATAATTGGCAAAATGTGGGTGTACTATAGATACACCCCTGCATACATAATACAGGCGTAATGCTATGTGGTTCTAGATTGTAAAAAAACTCGTCACAGTCAAACAAGCCTTTGGTTGCACATTCATTGTCTTACTAATATCTTGTAAAGTCAGATTATTATGAAAAACGACTGTGTAACCAATGTAACCATATTTTCTTATGTAAATCATGTCATAAGTATATTGATGTTAATAGCTCATGTTTAAATACTTTTATTAAAGTAATTCAGCTTACCGATCCCGCCATTCTCCTCTCGACTCCGAAGCCTCTCAGCCTCTAACATCTCGCTCTGTCTCTGCATCCTTTTGAACAAGTCCACTATCCCCTTGGGAACTACTTTTTCAGCCACAGTTTCCACCACGCTCCCCACCACACTGCCTGCCAATCCGAAGATCACTGACAAAGCATCTGTCTTCGGAGCAGTGGTTGGCACTACATCTTTAGAATCGTAGTAATCTTCTGGTACCTCTTCGTGATCTTCTGTGTCTAGCTCTGTGAAGATTGGCACGTCAGAATCTGAGTCTCCTCCATCTGCACTTAGGTCTACTCTACTGATATTCTCCCGACTTGTGGTATTTGATGGTACTATGGTAGATTTCTCAAAGCTTACTTCAGTTGCGTTTGTTAAAGGCAATAAAGTGCTTTGGTTCTCGAATGAAATCTCAGTTGTAGTATCATATGTTATAGATGTGTCTGTTTCGGTGGTTTCAGTATGTTTACTGGTATATTTCTCTGTAATTGGCACTTCTGTGGTGCTTTCATCGTCACTGTAATACGTCGTAGTATCAATCTCTTGTGTAGAAGTCGGTAAGGTTACCGTTTGTTTGATTTCTACTTTAGGTGTTCTTCTTGTAGTTGACAGTGGGATAACTGTCAAGTCAGGTTCCTCAGTACTTTCTAGTATACTTATACGAGTATTTTCAGTTGTACTTATCAGTTCTAAAGGTATGACACTATAGTCTATGGTTGATGTTGCTTCTAATTTGGCTTCGGTTTTATGTCTATCGCTATCTAGTTTCTTATCATGATCCTTAACTATGGTATATCTATTTGTTTCTTTGTTGAAGTATTCATTTGAGTTCCATGGGATCGTCCCGTACTTCTTGTTGTATTTGAGGGTGTACTCCTCATCGAAGTCAATGATACTATTATCGAGGTTGTCTTCTCCATATTTGTCGGGTTTCTGGGTGGAGACAATGGACTTCGAGTGGGAGTATGCTGGACAACTCAGCAGGAGCACAGCACTTATTATAAAGTGCCTCATTTTCTTCCTCCCATGGTGATGCATTCTTGTTTAGCCATCTGTAACAAAGGAAGAAAATAATTTAAATAATAACGTCTGTCATATTCTCAATTTCTACAGCATCGTTCGTTGGTGGTGGTTTCCTAAATACCTTCTACCCGCAGCTTCGTCCGCGTAAAATGTATTGTGCCCCCGATCTAACGCATCGCATCGCATCGCCCGCCAGCGCTTTTACTTTGATTTCGCTTCGCGTCCCTTCTGATTTTTTATCTTTTTGCTCGGCTCATAAGGGTTCTAGCGTGATATTAGAAAGACAATAACATTCCTCAAGAATTGGACTATCAAATGAAAAAATAATTTTTCAAATCCGAATGGTGATTCCAGAGATTAGAGCGTTCAATCAAACAAACTATTCAGCTTTATCATTAGTACAGTATACATATGTATAGTACAAGATATTATTGAATGTCCTTGTCACACAAGGGATAACAAACACCAACATTACAAAAACATTAATCCCCTACACCTCGTTATAATGTTGTAATTAACCGCACAATAAGTATATTGTAAGAATGCATAACATAACGACGTCTATTGTGTGACGTTACATAACGTTCACAGCAGATGCGCACGCGCACGCGTCTGACGTACAACATGCACTTAGAGGTTTTGGAAATATATGGAAACAAATATAAATTAATTTCTTATTAGAATTAACTTCTTTTTGTTTTATCGTGTTTAGATATCGATACCCTCTCGTCTGAGGAGTTTCGCTAGCTAATTTAATTTAACCCTGTATTTTGTAGGATTGTCTATTTCGGAGTGCTCTTAATGCTCTAAGCGGATTTTATGACAAATTATTAATAAACACTTGGAATAAAATAAACGTCTGGGGAAAGTACCATCCTGTGGGGTAGTTGCGTAACACACTATCAGTAGGAATGGCTTTCATTTTGACAGTTCAACAAAATTTATTGCGTTATTAACGTTGTTGAGCAGACACATTTTTCGAACATATGAAGCAATGGATTAGCAATATCATTCAAAATGATTCATATGGAGATTAATAGTGTGTTACGCAATTAGGATGCGACCTTCAGCTCGTTCCCAACGAGAATGTCTAGACTGAGTTAAACCGGGAATTTTGAAGCAATTCGGAAGTGGATTACTGCATGCACAAGATCATTGATACATAAGATGTCCCTGCCTGAACCTTAACATTGTAGGAAGTGATAATTATTACGTTAATAGTCAATGTATACGGAAAAACCAGGTCGTTATTAAAGAATTTTATTTTGTTCCGCATGTCGCTATTCGATGAATGAATTCAATTAAAAATGAAAGTTATTTTTGCGAAATAAGTTTATATCATTGAATTCCTGAATGTCCTTACCACTTCATTTTTTTAAAACACGTATGTACGTTTAAATAGCTTATCTAACTGAAGGATAAAAATATGATACTTTAAGATATTAAGATAATGGAAAAGTAACTGTTACTGATTGAAGTTAATCACAGCGTCTGCCTAGCCTTTTTCCAACTACGGTGGGGTCGGCTTCCAGTCTAACCGAATACAGCTGAAATATAGCTGTACTTTACATGGAGCGACTGCCTATCTGACCTCCACAGCCCAGTTATTGGGTAACACGAAACCCCTTGGTAAGACTGGTTGACAGAATTTCGGGCTTCTGACGACCCGTAACGACTTTCAAAGATCTACGAGTGGCAGCCGGGACCAACGGCTTATCGTACTTTCAGAGACATGCAGGGATCCATGGTATGTCATGGATAGATCACGTATCGACCGGCAAGCGTAGCTTATCCAGCACCCTAACTGCGTAACGCACGATCAATCTGAATCATTTTGAAGGATTTTGCTAATCAATAGCATCATATGTTCGAAAAATTCGTCTGCTCAACAACGTAAATGTTGTTAAACTGTCAAAATGAAAGCCATTCCTACTGTTAGTGTGTTATTACTTAACCATGAGCCCCCTGAATGGATATTCTAAGTATGCTATGAAAAATACCAGACGCGACTCGTTATTTGCATAAAAGTTATTTTCTTATTGCCTAACGTTAGTTTTAACCCACAACGGCCTGTCAGTCACGGGAGATTAGCATTAACCTAATAGTTTCCAAATGTTGTATCATAATGACTTTTATTGTAATGTTCGGGATTGGTGTCAGTTGGTCAAATTATTTCCAAAATGTGCGAATTTTAGAATAATAGTGTTCTTATGAATAATTTATCTTGAAATCTAGGTAAGTAAATTATTTGTGAGCAGTTCGATGTATCCGAGGAAAGCCTTTTTTTGCTAGCCTATAACACATCGCACGATTTTTAACACCGTATCCTCTCAAAAAGGCTATTTTGGAGAGATTGCGTTTCAAAGATTAGAAAAGTACACTATTTACTCTCCATTCTTATATACGAGTACAGGGTAGCATTGACGCGCAAACTGTAACCATTAATTAAGCACATGATTCTAGACCCAGCCTAGAATTTTTTTGTCGGATATTAAAAATGTGTCCATATACGAGTACTTAGTACACTCACATTTCGCCAGTTATGTTGAAGTCCCAGCCACGTAATAACCCAACAACACTTTGTCCGACCTGGGAATCAAACCCAGGGCCTCATGCTCAGTAGAAGCGCTTGCGGCCAACGAGGTAGAGGGTTGTGTTATATTACACTAGCTTCTGCCCGCGGCTTCGCCCGCGTGGATGTCGGAAATTATCCCACAGGAACATGCTACCACGATAAAAAGTATGTCCTTCCCCAGGATGCCATCTATCTCTTTGCCAAATCATAAGTTCAGTGGTTTAGGTGTGAAAATGTAACATACCTACAGTTACAAGTTGAAATCCTCTCCTTAAAAATCGAATTACCCCTTTTTGCCCCGTCAGGGGTCAATTTTTGACAACTTTACATAAGTACTTAATATTATTAATTATTTTCTGTCAAAAGTATTAATACTGAGTTTCGAGTTAATTGGACCGCGCATTCAATTATTTCCACACAAACTTCAACACCCCTATATCCCCCTTTGAGGCATAGTTTTGAAAAACTTATAATGATAAACTTTATTGCTTACTTAGGCGAGTATACTTGAAAAGTTTCAAGTTTATTAATCTTATGAAGAAGATTTTTCATATTAACTGTATTCCCGCTTTTCACCCCCACAGGAGTGGAATTTAAAAAAATCGTTTGGGGTGTATTTATAACTTGACTCGATTATTTATACTCATTTTCGAGTTAATCAAGACATGCCGTAATATCCTCCCCTGAAAAATTGACTACTTACCCCATTTCAGCCCGTCCGGGGTTAGATTTTCAAAAAACCCTTATACAGATTATTCTTTTTCAATATTAGGTAAAAATACTGGGTTTCGAGTAAATCGGACTGCGCACGAAAATTCTTCCATATAAACTTTGAAACCCCCCAATCCCTTATTAGGGGGTAGTTTAGAAGAAAAGAAAACTGACAATCTTCATAATTTAGTTAGATAAGTATTCGTGCCAAGTTTCAAGTTTATTAACTCAAGGAATAAGATTTTTCATACAAACAAATTCTCCCCTTTTCACCCTCTTAGGGATGAAATTTCGAAAAATCCTGTCTTAGTGGATGCCTACGCTTCACGAAGAACATACCCTCCAAATTTCATGTCTCTAGGACCAGCGGTTTAGGCTGTGCGTTGATCTATCAGTCAGTCAGGACTTTGAATTTTATATTTATAGATTCATAAAAGTGTAGATTATATAAACCAGACATTAGGTAAAACAGTGCTTGAATGGCACTATATGACTAGACCGACCATTCACACGGTATATATCACACAAACCAATCACCTATAACAAACCTAATCACCTATAACCTATTACAATAATAATATTATAGTTACTCGAACACCCATGATATCAATACCAACACCCTTCACTTTCCGTCCGCAGGTGCAGTCAAGGAGCAACAAACGGAATGGATCTACAATAATATTACAAAGAATGGAATTATTTTGTTATTAATTTTGTAACCTTGAGGAATAGGTCGAATTCGCGATAGTGTGAAGACCTCGAGCTCATACGCGAACTGGTGTATGTATATCTTCAAGATATTTGAGCTTTGAGTTGTGAAACTTTTAATGTACCTAACTCTTTAAATATTTATTATTTTAATACTACCAGCCATCCCGCGGTTTCACCCGCATAAGTATCGATCCCGTAGGAATAAAGGGATAAAAATTATTCTATGTGTTAATCCTGGTTATAAACTATCTGTGTGCCAAATTTCATTCTAATCCGTACAGTATTTTTTACGTGAAAGAGTAACAAACATCCTTCCATCCTCACAAACTTTCGCGTTTATAATATTAGTAGAAAAGTAGGATATTGTGCTTTAAATACTCGTATACTAACTCCTAAAATAAATATAAAAAATAGTAGTTTGTGGGTTACATAGCCTCGATACACTCTGTGTATAAAATAGTAAAGCCGTTACCACCTTACTGATTTCACCACCGCAAGAGCAGCAGCGCTTTTCTCGTGGTAAATAGTTCGACTCGTGCCGATACGAGAAAATATATTAAGTATTTAATATTTAACGGGTGTAACTTTTCTGGAATAACTTCACAAAATATGTAACTTATCCGGGAAATAATAAGTACCAATTTTGTAATGGTGAAATAACTTGGTAATATTCTTTGTACCGATTACATTTTCACGCAGTGTCTTGTAAACAACACGATCTCCCAACTTCCATTTCTAGATATATAATATATACCTACCTATATAAAGTAAATAATTGAAACGAACCAGTTTCTCACGATCTGTAAGGACATCGGTTGCGAAACATCCATTCTTCGACCACCGCTCACTTGGAAGGAGCCCCGCTCTATATTGTACAGTAACGAATTGTTGCATATATTTGCAGTAATCGAAATATTTGCATATTTATAATTACGTACATGAATTGCAGGGACGCTAACATTCATATCTAGATTCTTGTGAAAAGGGCAAAGCAATCAAGGCTAAAAGCACAATTTGCTACCATCTTGGGCTGTTAATGCTCCACACTGAATGCGCAAGAGCGTCTTATTAGAAGGGCTTATTCGTTATTCCTCTCACATTTGAATTATGAATCAAATCAATATACGATTAGAATTAGTGATGTGAGTACGAATTAGTGTCATTTACAAGACTGATGTGGGTGGAAACGCCGGGGGGACGCCCTAGAAGGACTTATAGTGACTCTATTGGTGATGTTCTTCAGAACGGTCAGGTGCGTAGTACTCACAACCGGCGTGCGTGTATGACGATGTAATGAACGTTAACGAAGCAGAAGGAGTATGTAAGGATCGTAACAGATGGCGGTCTGTAGTTTCTGCCACTGTTAGTGATACCTACAGAGATTTAGGTAAGTACAGATAATCTGTGACAGAAGGCTACCAAGGACAAGGATATCATATACACATACTACAAACTCACGACTCTTTCCCACGCTAGGCAGAAACTTCAGAGCGGCACCTGCTAGGATCCTTACATACGTATTTCACAATAGCTATGTAATTTAAAATATTAGCAATGCTATAATGCGTGAACTGGACTGGAAACATTTTTGGATGTGCAACATACAAAATGTTATAATATTATCTAGACTACCTGATTTATATAATGTATGTAAAGAACGCTAAATTGGGCAATTTATAATACTATTATAATTTCTACGCCACCTAAGCAACTCTTAATGTTAAATGATTTTATTTCTGTATGTAGGTTTCTACAAACATTTTTACATGTCAATCATATTTCAAAAACTAGATGAGGTCGGTTATTCCTGTTTGACTACTCTGAGAAGAAAGGCCGAAACAAATCACAAGAGGTCACAGTCTCTTTTAAGGTCCAGACATAATCTTGGATTGGGTGACCTGTCCAGTGTGCACGCATCTTAACTTTTGACCCAATTTTTATTTACACTCTCAGGAAGTCACTGGCGATGGATATTCTTCAAAATGATTCAGATTGTGATTGATAGTGTGCTTACGCAATTAGAGTGCAGATTAAATGTAATAAGCGTTAACTTATCCAAAATCATTTCAGAAAATATATTTTTTTTATGTGGTTTAGTGAAAAAATCCGAACATTCGAACCTTCTTAAGTATTATAGATTACGCATATCTATACCATACATTTTATGACAATAATAACATGTGTAGTAACGAATCATTAAGAGACGTCTTCAGAACGGAGGGTTTCCTGACATTGACTGGTATTTATATACTCAAATTATGTTTATTTGCCAAAAAACAATATGATTTTTTTTTTATTTCAAATCAAATTCTAAAAGAAACATTCGGAATTCGCTTTGGAATGGGCAACTAGCTTCATTTTGCTGACTGACCGACCCCTTGACAATTCAAAAGTGCCTGTAATGGTTTAATTGAAATAAATATTTTGAGTTTTGAGTTTTTGTGTTTTGAAACAATATAAATATGACATCAATTTACCGGTTATTAACAATATGATGTACTTATTATAAAAATACCTGTTACAGCTATTCGTGTGTACAATAAGTTGCCGCCAGCAATTAAGCAATTAAATGGAAATAAGTTTAAAAATAGATTTAAAAAAATGTTGATTGATAATGTATTTTATAATTTGAATGAGTTTTTTGATAAAAAATAATATTTGTACGTACCTAATGTCTTAAAATACTATTGCATGTCCGACTTGGGTAGACTGTTGGAACTAAAATGTAATGTTTATCCATAAGAACTTAATGTACTTACACAGTTATGCAATTAATATATCTTTATCCTTACGCCTCATATTATTTTTATCAAGAACCAGCATGAATTTAATCCAACCTAAAAATATTAATGAACAATCTGTTGTGTATGTTGTGTTGTGATCGGACCGACACATGGCCGAACCGAATATTATTGAAAAATGCGAAAAAAGTTCGGGACCATAGTCAATATTCGAAAGAGCGTAGGAGTGTAGGATCGGGACCCACCGAACCAAATAGTAACTTCGTAGCAGGAAACGGCCGAACATTCGGCTGATACGATACATTTATCACTTCGGACTAGACCCTGATCTCTGATCAACTTCGATGTAGGCAAGCAGCCCGTCCCGCGGATGGCCACAGTTCTAACCAAAACCGTTTGGTCGGGGTACACTAGCTTAGTTACTGCGACCAGCTGTGAGAAAAGGTCAGACAATTATAAAGTCTCATTTATTTAAAAAGTGCACTTTATTTTTTATAAAAAAACGTTGCCCCACACTAGGAATTTCTCCTGTATCGTGGGTGCGTTTACAATCATTTAAACTCACATACACAAACAGCCCAAAAAGCCTAAAAAGTTTTTACTGGTTCATTAATTTAAAAAACCGGTCAAGTGCGAGTCAGACTACTTTGTAGGTATGTAAATAGTTTATTAAGGGATTTTTTTTTAATGTAACTACAAATTTATGGTTTTCGGATTTTTTCCTTTACTTGTGCCACATGACATTTCTTCTTGCCAAGGTTCTAGGTCAACGGGAAGTACCCTATAGGTTTTGATTAAGGAACATAAGTCAACGCAATCACAAGATACGGGCGTCTTTTGATTGCGTTGACTTAAAAGTTTGATTTTGTCAATGCTTCAAGGGATTGCAGCCTTGAGTATTTGATATTATTTTCAACTTAATACCTCCTGCTCCTCCTACGCGTTCCTGAGAAAAAGGTCTTGATAGAGGGACAACGAAGTGATCTTATAAGGGTTCCGTTTTTCCTTTTGAGCTACGGAACCCTAAAAAGCGTACGTACATCATTAGAAAGTCAATAAGTTTTTATAGGATTAGTTAAATATTTCCCTCTATCAAGCTAGCACACCTACTTTTATATTTCCATAAGTCTGTCATTCCTAGGCAGTATCCACACAAAAATAAATAATAATCTAATGATATTTCTTCATTCGTTTCGAATTCATGGTCAGTGTGGTTTAATATCACAAATAATTGCTATCAAAATACAGAGAGATGCATGTTTGCATATTTGAATGTCAATATTAAAGAAACGCCTTGAATTTGTTCGTTGATTGACGAGCAGATTGTTTAAAAGTGGTTGTTATTGTCGAAACCAGTTTGTAGCTCTTGACCTGAAAGAAATCTTTGGTTCAATAATCACCAGGTAAGTGTTTTTGTTTAGTTTTTACTTTCAAAATGCCTTGCGAAATTTTTGAAATGAAACAAATTGGAAGCATTAGAAAGGGAAGGCCGAATTTCTAATGCTGGTCGCTCCCTTATATTTTCAGATGCAAGGTATTTAAGTACAGGGTGAAATTAAATTAGCTAGCGAAACTCTGCAGACGAGATAGGTGTCGTTATCTAAACACGATTTCCTACTAATAATATTATAAACGTGAAAGTTTTAAGGATGGATGTTTGTTACTCTTTCAAGCAAAAACTACTGAACGGATTTGGATGAAATTTGGCACACAGATGTTTTATAACCAAGATTAACATATAGGATACTTTTTATCCCGATTTTCCCACGGGATTGGAACTTATGCGGGTGAAACCGCGGACCGCAGCCAGTAATAAAATAAAAAGAGGATTTGATGATATTTTTTTGTGGTCAGTAACTGTTAGTGTAGTCACTCCAAGTATGAATTGAGGAAATCGTTTACTGTTGTTACATCATGTTTGGATACCCATTATGTCTATGAAGTTAACAAGAATAAAAACTGATTTTTAACCCGAGTAACAACACCGTCTGTTTTTTGTTTTATCATGTTTAGATTTCGACCTACCTATAGGTGTATACCGTCTGCGGAGTTTTGCTGGCTAAATTAATTTGACCTTATATAGCGAAAAGATGAACAAATCGGCAAGTTTGCTAGCGAGCCTTGCAGCACAGAATACAAGTAAGTAGGTATGGTCTGTTCTAATGTAAATAAATGGTTAAGAAAACGTTCCCGTGAATACCAATTCGTAGCGCCACTTACAAATTAAGTGCTATGTTTTGATTATTTGAATACTTAAACCCGAAATTCTAATTTAAAATCACCTTAAAGATAGACCTTATAGATAATTACTTTATAGACCTTAGACATTTCTCATTTGACAACCGAGGTCAATTATTTAATATTTTATATAATATATAAATTGACACTCAACAATCAATTTAACACGCACCAACCTTTCCATCCACCTACGCACACACTCACACACCAACTCACTTCTCATGAACACTCCTTCCTATAAGTCAAAAGCAAATTACTGTCTAGTTTTAGTTTACGGGAGACTACAATTATGTACTCGTACTTGAGACGAAGACCTTTTGGCCTGACATACAGGCTCGACTTAGGTTAGGCACCAGTCTCCCACAATCTTTTGGACCATATTGTTCTTTGTTTTTTCATATTTTATCAAGATAATGTGGTGAGAAAATAAATAAATTATTATTATTTAGCCTGAACAGGGTTTTTTTTTTGATACATTTGGAACAGATAGTAGGTGGGTGACTGGTAGCTCTTTGCATTGCAACGCAGACTCTAAATTGGTTCGAAAAATATGAATTTTCATCTAAAATCTCATCCCAATATGTAGAGACTGATTTATGTATCCATAAATTAAAATAATTAGTAAGCAAATAACACCTAATTCCTAATTAAAACATAAATAAAAATAACGTTATAAGTATGTAGATGTTTTATACATTGAAAAATAATAGTCAATAAAAAAATAACAATTGCATAAAAGTCAATAACATTATTACCAAGAGCTGTTAACGGTTGCCTCATCTGAACTCGCAAAAAATTGCATATAAATATTAAATCATGCTCAGTAAAATGCCTACTGAAGATTAGTAATCATGATCACCGGCTCCTCGCCCACTATTGTTTCAACAAGACAAACATTTCGACAGCCTGCCTTGACCTTTCCTATCGACTCTCGAATCGCGACCACATGGTCACGAGACCACAATATTACTGTGGTAAAACTGACCACAATACTACTTGATTTAACTGATGATTGATTGGATCTATTGTGGTAGCCTGACGGTCGGGCTGGTCTACGAATTCAAGGTCGCTCAGCGCGCTATGGAGCGCGCTATGCTCGGAGTTTCTTTTAAGGATAAAATCAGAAATGAATCTGGAAAAGAACCGGAGTTACCGACATAGCTTGCAGAGTAAGTAAGCTGAAGTGGCAGTGGGCTGGCCGTGTTTGTCGAAGGACAGAACAGACGAGTCCTTAAGTGGAAACCGCCTATCGGCAAGCGTAGTGTCCCCAGCTAGACGAACCGACGACCTTACAAAGGTGGCTGGGACAAACTGGATGCGGAAGGCGGAGGACAGGGTGTTGTGGCGCAGCCTGGGAGAGGCCTCTGTCCAGCAGGGGACTGGGATATATACCTTCGAATTTTTGGTTGTAGGACATGCCGGTTTTCTGTTTTCCGTTTAGTACTTTTTTTTAGAGCATTGGTGATGACTCCTACAACTCGCAGCCGTTACCAGTGGACCTTACCTTCGGGCTAAGTTGATAAGTAAGTACCTTGTTTTTCCTGCGGATCTCTTCATTTCTGATTCGATCACCTTTCCACCTTATTACCTACTAAAGGATTTAAAATGTTCAACTGCTAACTTTGTTTATTGTACATCAATACTACAACTCCCGACGACCCCTTTCAAATAAAGTTCTACTACGATTAAACATATATTCAATTCAAGGACTTACCACGTTTAAATAATGCATTCAACTCGGTGGGTGCAGTAGCTTGTCTATTAACCTCTGCTCCACAACCATAGCTCATGTATTTGTATGGCGTTCAGTATCTGGACGGCCATGATCCCAATATAAGTCAATCATGACGGTTTGGTGAACGGAGGTAATCGCATTATGTATGTAGGTATTAATTCTAGCGGATGTCAATTGAACGAAAATAATGATGATAATAATGATTAATGTAATGTTTATTGTGATCCTAAATGTTTGTGTGAGGACAAGTACATCAACTCACGCCATTTTCCTATGGGGGTAGGTAGGAACTACGCCACTAGCTACGATCCTTACATACTCCTTTTGCTTCGTTAACGTTCATACATCTGGTCATACACGCACGCCGGTTGCGAGTACCACGCACCTGAACTTTCTGAGGAACATCACCAATAAGGTTTCCACTCACATTTCCCTTGTAAACGAAAGGTATTTCCTAGGACACGATTATCGAGTGATTTGTTTTGGTTGCAAAGTCGTGCGACATCACAGGACTTTAGCAGATCCAAGAAAACGCTTGTATCTCAAAAATGTTATAAAATGTCTGAAGAAATGTTTGTGACCACCCACGACAATCTTCAGAAATACTATTTAAAAGCTATATGCCAGTGTTTTCTCTTAGGGTTTTATTCTTAAAGCATTCTTTTGTTTTCTATTCTCGACATTTTAGTAGGAAGAGACCAAAGAAGGAATGTTCTGTGCCTGTTTACACAAAAAGAATTTGGTGAAGTTGGATAGAACATGCATTCGCTCGTTAGGGCCAAATCGACCTTTAGATGCGGCGTGAGTTTATGTACCTACGTTGTGACTGTTTAAAAATGAGCTTCAAATTAACAGTAATTTATCAAACACGAAAAGCTACATTGACTTACAATTGTAAAAATAAAGGTTATCGCTATTATTTAGAAATTATTGCATCGGTTTTTTTACAAGATTGCAGTGTTTTTGTAATTATTTTCAGCACAATATTCAAAACGCCGATAAATATTTTGTTTCAGATAATATTTAAAAGATGCCTCTTTAGTATGGTGTAAAATTAATTACTCAAATCAAAAGTCATTTATTCAAATTAGGCTGAGAGTCAGCACTTTTCGAACGTCAAAATTACAAAAGACAGTCCCCCAAAAACGCTCGCCCTTCACCACTTCCTAGTGCTATCGCTGGGAAGAAGAATTGGCACAACAAACTCCCCAGCAGCACAGCTGTCTGTTCAGTTAAAAAATGCTTGATTGTATACAATACTAGGTACCTATGTTAAGTAATTAACATTACAAGACACAGAACATAAAATTCAATTAAGTATATCATACTTAATACGTAAGCAAGTGTATGAACCGTATAATAGTAATAGCAGTAGCATAACATAACATCATGCCTGTATTCCCCGAAGTGTAAGACAGAGGTACACCCACATTTCGCCAGTTATGTTTAGGTTCCATGTCATAGGGGCGAGCCTATTGCCATCAACCGGGCACAAATCCAGGCTCTGGGCTGATATTGAGAAATTCCAGATGGAAAAACCCAAAAACACTTTGCCCGACTTGGGAATCGAACCCATGACTTCATGCTCCGCAGTAGCGCTCGCGGCCACTAGACCTACGAGGCAGTCAGTGTAGTAGCACTTAGCTAATAATTAAAGCGGGGTTTACATTATGAAACTAGTGTCGTCGTACAGTAGCTTAACTGTTCTGTAGCTAAATAACGCCCGGTTTTTGAAAAACTGATATATTTAACTAACACGCTGTCATAGAGAAATTATTATAATTATTTCAGCAAGCTTATCTGAGCAATTAACATGAGATAAGACGAGTTAGTTGAATTTATCAGCTTTTTAAAAACCGGGGTTTCTTAGCTATATGTATAGTCCTCCAGACGTACTTGTCTCGGCCATGGCCACCAATCTCAACAGAGACTAGCCTTCAGCGCGGGAGAAATTATAGTGCTACTAGCAGCGCCCTACGGTTTCACCCGCATAAGGTTCGATCCCGAGGGAATATCGGGATAAAAGTATCCTATATGTTAATTCTGGTTATAAACTATATGTGTGCTAAATTTTACCCAAATCCGTTTTTGCGTGACAGAGTAACAAACATCCATCCTCACAAACTTTCGCCTTTATAATAACAGTAGGATAGCCTGAAACAGAACAGTCACGCCGCTGTTTCACGACACTAGTTCCACTGTGTAAGCCCCCCTTTATGAAACAATAATTTATGATTGAATTGTTCATTAGCTCATTCTCTACGACATGACAAACTGCCACAAAACAGCAGCAGTACAAACATTTAGAAACAGTCGTATACCGTGCGAAACGGCAGTAAAATGCAAATATTTCAACTGTACCTACAGACAGGCACAAGAAACGCCACAATGAGATAGAAATCGCTGGAACTGCAGCTTGCGACATAGAAATCTTTGGTGAATTGATTGTAGAAGTCGTAATGGAAGTTAAACACGTTCGATATTTTGTTAGAAATAGCGGTCAAGTGCGTATATATAAGTCATGAAAAGGTAAAAGAAATCGGATTTTCGCCCTACGTGAGGTATGGAAACATATTTAACTCTTTGTTGAGGGTCTTTGACTGAAATAACATGAAAAAAAAGCGGTTTCTTTCATGTTGGTCACACTCAACCGCAAATTAGTGGTCACACTTGTAGTGTTTGTGGTGCTTATAATAACAAAGTTTCAGGTATGTAAATGTACTACTGGGCCCGCGCGGTGGGTCACGGTCCACTTCCCCCGTGGCATCACAGCGGGTCCTATCAGAATCTCAGCGCTGCGATATTTATTATTCAAATGTCGCAGCATCATGCTGAGATGGGAGCCTTTTGGCCTCGTATAGGACTTTCTATTTAATTTTTAATTTTCTCACTTTTTTTTATAACTTAATTATTTATTTTTTATTGTGTTTAGTTTATTTGGTTGTGATCTTCCTGTACGAGGTAATGCTAATGGTATTCTTAACGCATTGTCCCAGAGGTGGGACTCACCAATGTTGATGAGGTGGATGCGACTGCACGCTAGCGGCCCCTCATACTTATATAGGTACTATAATATTTTATGTGTTTTGACTATCTATTTGTTTCTGTTTAAATTATATTTGATTATTATTATTATTTTACTTAATTATTCATTTATACATGTTTTGACATTCATGATTAATTTTTTGAATTTTTGTATTTTTAAATTTATATTCATCTTTATGTTTTATATTGTTTTTATGTAATATTACGGATTTTTATTATCTGCAATAAATAAATAGAATTGAATTGCACGAGTCGCAATAAATACTTTTTCTTTCTTTCTTTCCCTCGCTGAGAGGAGGCCGGTGTCCCAGCAGAGGGAACGTTATAGGCTGCTTAAGGTAACTCTAATCAACTGTAACTAGTCTGTATTGTGACAAAGGCCTCCATCTCCCTGTTCCACACAATTCACAATCTCTCTCTGTGAACCAATTTTTCTTTCGTTCTCGTGTTATCAAAAATCTATATCAAAGGCATACTATTCCATCAACGACTACTTACACGATAAGAATAGTTGGTCGAATATTCATTTTCTTTCTCCAGAACAGACAGCTGTGCTGCTGGGGAGTTTGTTGCGCCACTTCTTCTTCCCAGCGATAGCACTAGGAAGTGGTGAAGGGCGGGCGTTTTTGGGGGACTGTCTTTTGTAATTTTGACGTTCGAAAAGTGCTGATTCTCAGCCTAATATGAATAAATGACTTTTGGTTTTGATTGATTTTGATTCATACACAAGTATTATTTTATTGCAGTTATTATGAAGAGTTCATGGCTAAATAATAGCAGCGGCACGGGTTAATCGAAGTTTAAGATAGGCGGGCAGATCGATTACAGTGATTATGACTGGCTTCAGAGATGGTGGCGCAGCGGGACCACTCTTAAATTTTCAAAGGTCGGTCAGTCAGAAATATGAAGCTAGTAAAAACATATAATGTTCAAAATAAACATTCATAAAGTCCCCAAAACCCTTCACTTTGTAACATATCGTGATGTTATACGTTGTATAAATATTGTCACCATGGTATCAACAACAGATCCTCTTGGGAAACTGAACAAGTTATTCTTGTGAAACAACTTTTATTTGTGACAGCAATGATTCGCCATGGGAGGCAATTGACCCAGAATCAGTGGAGTTAACGTAATCTTGATCAACACAAACGCTAAGTGGTGCTTGTCACCACCTCTCCTGCCCTTATTTATCCCAATTTATTCGTGGTCGGCGCAACATGTCTTTTTCTTCCATACTTCTCTATTAGTCGTGAGGGGCTTGTGGCTAAATAATAACAGCCGCACGGTTCGATCGATCAGGTTAAGCTACACTTGCCGCGGTTGGTCTGTGGATGGGTGACCATCTTTACATACCAAGACACCTCCATGCCTCAGAAAGCAAGTTAAGCCGTTGGTCCCGGCTGTCATTCGTGGATCTTTGACAGTCCTTACGGGTCGCTAGAAGCCCGAAAGTCTGACAACCAGTATTACCAAGGGGTTTCGTGTTACCCAGTTACTGGGTTGTGGAGGTCTGATAGCCAGTCGCTCCATGTAAAATACTGGTAATCAGCTGCATCCGGTAAGACTGGAAGCCGACCCCAAAGTAGTTAAGAAAAGGCTAGGCAGTAAAGTGGATTGCTTGTATAATGTAAATAATATGTTTGTCACACAGATTAAACTGCCTTCTTAATTTCAAGCTATGGGCCATGTTTCTGATTGTACGAGTATTACGAATACTTCGCTAATTTATATCTATCTATCTGTATGTACTATACTACTTATAATAAAGCAGAGTTCGTTTGTTCGTTTGATCGCGCTTATCTCTGGAACTACCAGTCGGATTTGAAAAAATCGTTTTCTTTTGATAAGCCTAATTCTTGAGAAGGCTAAGGCTATTTAATATCACGCCGGGACTTTTAGGAGTCGAGCAAAAAGCAAAAAAGTTAGAAAGAGCGCTATGTGAACACGAAGTGATAGCGCGGGCAGCCGATGCGATGCGACGGGGTGGGGGTGGGGGGGGAACAAGACATTCGAGCGGACGAAGTCGCGGGCTGAAGCTATTTCTTCCATATTCAGTGAACTTAGAAATGCCTGTTCTTTGTATCCGATGGTTTATCAAAAGCTTCTTACAGTTTGAGTAGACGACTCAGGTTGCAATGGTTGCTACGTTCAAAACAAAGGAATATCGCTCACCAATTAGATAAATTGATGAGCTGAAGGAGAAAATTGTGGTTAAAACAGACGGACAGATTTTCAGAATTAAATCCAGCATTAAGATGGTTGATTGATCGGCTCATACTTAGTTTAAACCAGAAAATGGACTTCAGGTGCTCGACCCTCTAAACGTACAGGTAATATCTTCGAAGATAATGCAATTGGTCAAACTGTAGTAGTAACTTAAACAATTTGAACGACCACTTGTTAATACTGTCGCAACTAAAGGCAATACGGCATTGCTACATGTACTTGTGCTTTTAAACATTACACAGCCAGTTAGAATGTACGAGATACTTGAGTACTTGGGCCTGAGAGTTGTTGACAAAGAACTTTAATATAAGTGTTGTCTTAGGTTAAACCTTAGTGGAAGACGAGGTGATATGGTGTATGAGGCCAACCCCCAACCAATGTACAGCAGTGGCTGGTAGAGACTGACCCTGAAGGATTGGAAGGGTAAGCAGTGGCATTATCAGACTAAAACATTCCCACTGCTGGGACACAGGCCTCCTCTCTTCGAGAGGGAGTGGACCGTAATTTACCACGCGGACCCAGTGCGGGTTGGTAGATGTCACATGCCTTCCAATTGTTGATTCTAGGATATATTATATATTTCTGGTTTACTCACGATGTTTTCCTTCACCGTTTCGAGAGCAGTAGTAATGAAATTAATTAAACAACGTAGAGCGCCTGTCTGGGTTCAAACCCACGACCTACAACTCGTAAGTCGGGGCCGTTACGACTGAGCCACCACTGCTCACCACTTTTTTGTTATATACACTTTCAGAGCTGCATTATAAGTAATTAAAACGATTATTATTTACCGCAGACATAAAATATATATTATCTAGGTATAGATCTTTATCATTACATTTGTAAAAGGGATATCAGGGTTTAAAAAACATATTACAGAATTTAATTTGGTATCAGTTTTTAATAACGATGACTTAACTCAGGAATTAACAAGAATTTGCATAACGTGAGCGTATTACGTTAACCGTATTAAGGTTAAAAACATAACGTTACGTAAAACATATCAAAACATGCCTTCTGGAAATATCAGAGAAACTTAAAAATCATAAGGTCAGCTACTCGCAACCAAATAAAAAAACTTTCAATTGAACCCACCTGAGTGCAACCGGCGAAAATACTTTAAAAAAATCACGACACTTTGTTCAAAAACTCTCACTTTAGTTTATCGTAACTCATTCGATACAATCACAAAATTAAAAAAAAAAATAAACAAATATTTTTGAATAAAGAAATCACAATCGATTCACAGTCATCATCAATAAATAAAAATAAAGTTTTAAAAAAACTAGGCTGTACGTAGAGCCGCGCGCGGTTGGCGCCAAAACGCGGTGAAATGTCAGTTGCAGCGCGCGAAAGGTCGCCCGCAATATGGCGGGGAGCGAAATATTGTTCATGTAATTTGTTAAACCGGAAAATATTATGAGACTACGTCATGTTATATGACGTAGCATAATTTATGTAATTTTAGAGACTGGTAGGTAAAATGATAATGATGTAACAACTTCTTTATAAGTACCTACATAAGCGCGGTATTTGAATTGACTTGAACAAAATTAACTTTACCTACAACGTTTTCTTAACCTACCTTTGCTTGTGCTTAGGTACTTTTATACAGACATCGACGCGCAAGCTGTTACCATGGATTCAGTACGTATGATTCTGAACGAGCCTATGCGTTGAAATTTTTCGTCTGTTGAAAAAAATTGCTTTTCCATACATTTTGACCGCGTAGGTAGGTACGTACACTTTTCTATGAAACAGTTTTTTTTTGTGATAACATAACCGACTAAAATTTTCTTCGCTAGGGGTCTAGAATCATGTGCTGAATACATGGTTTCAGTTTGTGCGTCGATTTCCCTGCTACCCTATACGCCCGTAGAAACTAATCCTTGTGAATAAGTTTGGAGAAAAAATACATTTAAACTCTGTACGAAACCCATGTATTTAAAAGACTGATGAATATGTATGCTCTCATGGATGGAGAAGAAGAGGACGACCAAAGAAAAGACGGATGGATTGTGTGGGGGATGATATGAAAGAGAAGTGAGTGAATGATAGAATGACGACTGACAGGGGAACAGAATGGAAGGGGATGCTGACTGAATAGAAGAAAAAAAACGTGTTGCGTCTACCCCAAGTAATATGGGACATGAGCAGGAAGGTGAGAAAGGCTGGAGTTTCTTGCCCATTCTTCTCCATACAAAACTTTTTGACACAATTCAATTTTTTTTTTTTTTTTTTGTAAGTTTTGACGTTCAAATGTGCCTTTTATGTACATATTTGAAATAAACGATTTGACTTTGATGATGACGGCTTTTCTTAAACATTACGCTCTGCACTTCTCGATGACTCCACATCAGGTGACACAAGCTCAATATGTTCGCACATTACTCGCCATACTTAGTTTGCTGTCGAAGGCTGGTCACTGGACTGTGCCGCCTATTGTGCACAGGAAGAACATTTCGTTGATGTAACGTATTTAGAACCGAGATTTTTGATGCAAACTTCGATGACATGAGAAAAAAGTTTTGTTTTTTTTTGTCTAAGCCAGCTTTTATTCCATTTCAAAATCAAAAGTAATTTATTCAAACTTTTTTGAACGTCCGAATTACATTAGACAGTCTCCCTTCCTAGTGCTTTAGCTGGGAAAAATTGGTGCGGCATACTCCGCAGCAGCACAGTTGTCATTCAGCCTCTTTGGTGGGCCACCTTATTTCTTAATGATGGAAAATCAGATGCTAGTGGGAAACGAGGAGTTTCATACCCAGCATTTGATAAATTCCCAAGTAAGTTATACATATTCCAGCAGTTATATAAGGGTGCTGCTACCTCTTATTGTAATCCCTTCAATCTCTTCAATTCTTCAGGAAGGTTAGGACCCAGAGGAGCCGAGCAAAAAGAAAAAAAGTTTGAAAGAACGGTAAGCGAAAACAAAGTAATAGCGCTTGCAATGCGATACGACGCGATGGGTCGGTTACCAAAAAAAACAATGCGGACGAAGTCGCGAGCAGAAGCTATCGCAGGATATAAGTAGAATTAGGTTATAAAAAGCTACACAGCTGAAGCAAGCCTCAACACAAGACAGATTTGACAAAGAGTCTCCTCCTAGTCACGATGTGGCAACATTGTATTAAAGACAAGGCAGGGATGTGCGCAATTAGATTTATAATCGAGTGTGAAGGGAAATGTGTGGCAATGTGTAGTGGATCCTTCGCAGTGATGATAGTATCGTTACCTGGTAGGTGCGTTGCGAATTCACCGGCGGGCAAAGATAATCCTCTGCCGGCAGCACCATATTGTTAACGAGGAATTTCGACTATTAAGAATTGCGACATTAATATAAAGGGTCCTATCACTTTGAAATTTGTTTTTGAATAGATACCTATATCTTGACTTTCCAGAGATTATATGACAAATATTGGCGATGGAAACAGCATTCCACATAACATAATGAAGGTCGTGAGAATCCGTTGGATGCAAGAAGAACAGGACCGGTCGATGTGGTGACGCTGTGGCCACATCCCCACAAGCCTATGTCTAGCAGTGGACTTCTTTCGACTAAAATGATGATGGTGATAAACGACCTCTTCAGTGAGCATTTTCGTCCATAACAGCACTTAAATGCACATGTAGACTCTGAAATAAATCAAGGGCCACTCATTATCTTATAACAATAATAAAACCAATACTCTCCTCATCATCACTTCAGCCGAAAAACGTCCACTAGGCATAGGCCTCCCCAGCGTCACCACCAGTCCTAATTTGCTCGCATCCAGCGAATTCACGCGACCTGCAACGTTATTCCAAACGCTGGTTCCATTGCCAATCTCTGGAAAGTCAAGCCAATATTCATACTTTTTGGAAATTATTCTTGGGATAGCACATCTGACCACGAGGTTGAGTATTTACTATTTTATAAGCTTTACATACCTCGCATTATCTCAATGTCTCGACAAAATCACGGAACATGTTCGGCCAGTAGAAGATCTCTTTTATCATATTTAAACCAATATTTAAATATAAAACTAAGCCTTCGCACCATATGTCACGAGCACCAGCAGAGTGAAGCCGTCATTACTTATTACATAAACTTGCGACAAGGCCGCCTCAGATGCACGGACTGATAACAAGTTGCGCTAAACAACATTAATGCTACTTTTTGTGCGTTCCAGTAAATGGTCTGTGACCTACATGCTCTGACCATGTCAAGAGATACTTAGAGGACTAATTCTATAAATCTGGTTTAGTTTAATGTAATATTTACTTGGTTCTGTATTACTCGTTGGTAATGAAAAGTCATCTTTTACTCCATCTCGTTATTGAAATAAAAACGATTCGTCATGTATTTTTTTTTTTCTACTTTACAAATATCGTGCCTGTCTGTGCTGAATAAGCGTATTCTATACAGCTCCAACGTCGGCATACGAGCGATTATAACTTTCCAAGTGAGTATCACAAACCTTGATTCCCTCCCGTCAACTCCCGTGAGAAATATTTAAACAACCAGCAAACAGATTTGCAATAAGAATAATACATATCTCCAGCTGACGCCGAAGCCTTTTAGACTGCATAAGATTCATTTATAATGTAACCACATAACAATTAGCACAAATAAATAATTGTCGTACACACAGATAATGTACAAAATACACAGTTTCTCCCAAAATATGAGCATCATCTCACGTTCCGCGGTAACCGAATATTAGACCGCATTGTAGATATTTATAATGACGACCACAAACCGCAATGAGACCATTATTTGTGTAATGCACATTATACCTTTTGACCTAGCACGTTGGAATACGTGGTTTATGATATATCTTTAACGCATCTTGTTTCACAATTGTTAGTTGAGGTCCAATATGTTACCTTGTAGAACCCTTATGAAAGAAGGATTCAATTAATATTTCATAACATTTGTAAGGCTGTTTTATTTGTTTTTGCCTGCGGCTTCACCCGCGTGGAGTTTGGAAATTATCACACAATGTTTGGAATGTACTACCGGGATAAAAAGTACCTATCTTATGCCCTAACCCAGGTCAGCGGTCTATCTGTGTTCCTTTCTTTCAAATCCGTTCAGCTATTAAAGCGTGAAAAGGTACAGATAGACAGAGAGAGTAATTTTAAATTTAAGTTACTGGTATGGATAGATTTAGGTTCTGCAAAAAAATGCACAGTATCTTTATTGTTTTGAAAGATCGACTGATATTGTAGCTACTCGATTAGAAATCTTAACAGAGTGTTGAAACGTCAAAATAATCTCGATTGATTCGTTCTAGTTTATTATAATGAAGTCCAAGCCAAAAACTAAATCAATTTTTGTGAAGAAAACAAAACAAAAAACAGGTTGTACCCGCAGACTGACAGACTAGTCATTGACGTAGGACATAGTCCCATTACCTCACCTAACCGTTTGCAGGGCAGGTCAACTTGACACTTACTTCTGGTTGTTTTGTAATTGTTGCAAATGATTCAAAATCGCTTGACGATTCATATGACATCTGCGGGGTAATTCTCGTAATTTTAAGAACGTTCACAGTCTGATCTCAGTCTCAATCTGTCAAAAATAGTCTAATTTCCCTACATTTTGACAAGTTTTTGACATTTGTTTGTCGCCGAGATGAGACTGCGACTAGATTTTGAACGTTTTAAATTACGGGAATACGGGCCCTGACTTTTTTTACACATTTTTGAACAATTTACTATTTATTACCCCAACTATGAAAAGAGCAAGCGGGCTAAGAAACTCCAATTCAATTTCAATGTTAATCTTCAATCTTGCTCTAATTTGTCTTGTACCTTTACGAAACACGGTAAAAACAGTATCACTATCAGTACTAACGGATGTTTCAGAACTAGAGATAAGCCGTCTGACAATTAGACGCGGCGAAAACGGAAGGTCGGGCCGTCGGGCGCCGGCAGCAGACCGGAACGGTTGCGACACGAGGAGCCGGCCCTAGGTGGGTAATTGAATTAACACTCTTCTTAACAAAAGCGAAGGTTCAAACTCAAACTAAGCATTTATTTCAATTAAACCATTTACAAGCAGTTTTGAATTGTCAACGAGTCGGTTGGTTAGCCAGAAAGTTGAAGAAAGAACGGACAAGAAACTCCTGAAGTTCTTAATTTGAAGTGTCAGAGACGTTACTTCAAAATAATAATCAATCCATATACATCACTAGTTTCTGTCGGCGACTTCGTCGGCAATTTCTTGTTTTACATAAAATTATCCTATGACACTTAACAATACTGTAGCTTCCCTAAAAGAATATTCAGAATCCGATCAGTACTTCCGAAGATTACCCCCTACATACAAACTGCCATATCTTGTGACATACAATAAAATTGACTTGACAATTAGACGCAACAAGACGCAGAGTGGTTGTTTGCATCTGCGTCTTGTCGCTGCGCCTAGACGCAGTGCTGTGTGTTTCCTAACCTGTCGTTGCGTCTAGTCATTGCGTGCATCGCCATGTCTAAGGGTTAAATAAAATGATTCCAAAACATTGTTAATAATTTATTGAACTAGAGTAAATTCGAATAATCGAGTGTATGTACAATTAAATCAAATTGCTATTTATATTGCGTAAATATAAGTAATTATCACTTAAATCTGACCGCTGTTTAACCGTAGAACGTGAATAATTAATGAAATAAATAATTACCTATATTACAAAACATAGTCTGAAACAAATCAAATCGTTATTTTTCTTAACTACTAAAGGCCAAAAGTAGTAATTTGATGCATTATAATCGTGTTCCTTAAACTAAAGGCAGGAATATTGGGATCGCCGAAGTTGAGCAAGACTTAAGATAATATTTGAAAATACATATAACATCACGCCTGTGTTCCCCGAAGGGTTAGGCAGAGGTGCTCGTAACCCTTCAGGGAATACAAAGTACACCCACATTTTTAGGGGGCGAGCCTATTGCCATCAACCGGGCACAAGTCGACACTCCAGACTGCTACTGTGAAATTCCTAATGGAAAACCCAATATTACTTTACCCGACCTGGGAATCAAACCCAGGATCTCATGCTCACCAGTAGTGCTTGCGACTAACGAGGCAGAGATATTTGAATATATAACCTGAAAACCTGATAAAATTCACCAACACACGACTTCACTTGGAGTATAAAGTAAATCATAACAGCCCATCCTGGGTAACGCAGTTAAATGCTTGAAAGATGGAGTCTTGAAAGCATTAGTAAAAGAGTTCTATAGTTCCTACATCTTCCACCATCATCATTTAGCTGAAAGACGTCCACTGCTAGACAGAGCCCTCCCCCAAGCATCGCCACTTCGACCGGTGCTATGCTTCTCACATCCAGCTGATTCCTGCGGCCTTCACCAGGTTATAGGTCCATCTTGTGGGAGGCCATCATAATTATGCTTCGTTTACCGGTACGCAGTCGCCACTCCAGAACCAAACTTTCTCCATACTTTTTTTGATTTAGGTATGTACAAAGATGAAAATCTCATAAAAAATGACACAAGCTCTACGATAGAACACAGTCGTTACAAGTTTGCCATGCATTCACACATCACAGCAGCACAGACCAAGACTTGACAAAAATTTTGATAAGAAGATGATTCAATACATCTATGAGGTGATGAACCTAACTTCTAAATTATTTATATATCTAATATTGTCAAACAACGATTTCAAAGTAAACAGACAGAAAATAGAAGCAAGTCATGTTCGTTACTGTGCACAAACTGACATGCATCCTTAAAATTATGAAAATATTGCCGATATTAATATATTTTGTACCCTGGACAAAATATATCAATCAGCTCAGTAATAACTTCAAACAAGTAATATTAGTCTTAGATCGAAATTACAAAACTTATAGCTCATGAATTGGAAAGTGTAGGTGAGTACATATGTGTGTTGCGCCGACCCCAAGTAAATTAGGATAAGGGCAGGAGAATGATGAGATGGGTACATAGATACCCCTTAAAATAATTAAGGTAACATATCAGTCAAAATAACGTACCTAACCATTTTCTACAGTTAAACAACAAATCGAAACAGCTTCAGTTCATAATGATGAACTAAACGAAATACGACGGAAAGCTTTCCCCTATGTATCGTTCCTCAATATTACTATCCTTCGAATCTGACTCATATACTTCAGCTCGCTCAGTACCATAATCGAGCGAATTTAAAAGTTCCATTTGCTTCCGAAACATTACTTCTTCAGCACTCAACTTGGCCGCAGTTTTCTTTTCTGTTTCATCTTTTTCTTTCTCATCAGCTCTTTCACTAACTTCACCTTTTACTCTAGTTAAACCAATAACATCTATTTTATCTATAACATCTATTTTATCTATAACATCTATTTTATCTAAAGTTTTCGCTGTTATAGCTTTTGCTGTTACAGGTGTAAGCATAGATTTATTTTCTTCAAAGTTGGTGAACCCTTTTTCAGTTTCTTTCCCGAAGTTTTCTTCTATCCATTTTAGTTTAGATCTCTTGTCACCGCTGTCATTGTCGAACGATTCATGGTTTTGATGTCTTATTTTTGCTTTGGAGATCTGGGTTTGATCAGCCTGAGTTAGAAATTCTGTGCTCATAGTAGTAGGTATATCTGGTTCTATTGTGACTGTACTTTGTATAATAGTTTCTTCATCCATGTCTCCAGTGAATACTTCAATCTTTTTGCCGCCACCTTCACTATAGTCTATTGGCTTATCTAAATTATTACTTTCTATAGTAAGTGTCTTTTCCAGATTAAGATCATCGCGACTATCTAATTTATCACTTGTTTCCATTTCTAAAGGCATTATAGTATTTCTAACAGTCGTAGTTTCAAATACACTTTCCGTGTCCAGCATTATGTTGTCCTCTGCTCCTCCAAGTTTACTAAAGAAAGCCAATTCAGTGATTTCATCCATCTTGTCAGGTTCTGCTCTCCGATCGAATTGCAATTTATCTTCGAATTCATTCTCATCATCCGCGACTGTTACTACAAAATCTTTATTTTCCTTTAATTTACTTTCATTATCTTCTAGCTTGGTTTTGCTACTATCTTCGTTGGAAGACGTCTTTTCACTTTCAGAAGGACTATCGTCTTCACTTTTTGTATCTTCAGAAGTAGCAGTGCTAGAAATACTACGAGAAGTGGTGGTCGTATCCGAATAAAGGACCGGTGTGTATTCTAGTACTTTTTTCTTGATCGGTTTAATATCTGGTGCATTTTTGATAGCTTCTATTAATAAATCTATACCATCGTTAACTGAAAAATAAAAGAAAATTCTTTACTTTTTTCATCAAAAATGTAAGACATGAAAAACATTTAAGTGTGTTATAACGAATAATCGAGGTTAGTAGTGAGAAAAAAATGTATCGTTACAATAATGAGTTAAACTACTGACTGCTCAAACCTGTGCTCGCAATATTGTTATCTCAATATGGTGTGATATACATATTTAATTTAAAGTTAATTTCTCACCAAATTGCTGTTTTAGTAAAGCATATTACAGCTTATAAAATCAAAGATATTACCTGGTTCAGCGTCCAGAGGATGATTCTGTTTTATTAAATACTCCATCAACAACAGCAGATACTCTATGGCATCGTCATCTCTGCCGGTATCCCTCTTGGTCCTCACCCTCTCCCTCCCACTATAGCTCCCCGTTTGAGCCAGGTGCTTCAGCTTCCTGAGGTTGTGAATGATATTCCTTGAGATATTCTCTATTGTTACACTATTATTCAAATCCTTACTTTCACTCACCTTCGGTTTCTCATTAATCTTATACTCAAAATTGTGTAATTGCTCATACATTTGTTTCATAAATGTATTTTGAACTAAATTGTATCTTAAAAGTAGATTTTTCAAGCTTCGAAAAGGATCATCTTTAGATAGAGTTTTGTTCATGAAATGGTGTTTTGCCTTGTTGCTAAAGCGGTTTGTATCTTGTTTTGTAAGTATAGCAATTATTTGATTGAGCAGCGATGCGAACTTACTAACTGATTGTATGAAATCTTGTGTGCTACTCTTTATATATTCTATTTGAGTGAGCTGTGTCGCTGTCAATTTCACCTGACCATTTTGAGAATAAACACCTTTCAGAATGTTGTTCAATTTCTGTATATCATTTCGGAAATGTTCCTGTTTCAAGAAGCTACTATTAACATTTTCGGGTAATACCAGTAATTTCAATAAACCCTTGATAATTTTTACAGTTTTCAGAATTCTTGTAGTTTCTCTGTTTAAATCAGAAAGTTTCGAGTTCAAAAGATTTCTGTCTTTTCTATTTACTTTCACACATGGACCGAAGTTTTCACATAAAGTCTTTATTAGTTGGTGTTTGCTCATTTTGTCGGGCATTCTCCTGCCTTTAAATATTTTGTTAAAAATCCTCTTCAAATATTTTAAAACCCCGGGTTTCCTTTTTCTCGGAGGGTAAGTGGTGCTATTTTTGTTGCGATTGATTAGTATCTTTGGTATATAACCATGCATATCACGATAGTTTTTATTTGGCATGTGAATATTAATACTATTGTTCATCTTACAGTTATCGAACCTACATTTCGAATGATTAAGTAGCTTCACCGTGTTTTTTTTTCGATAATTGATTTTTCTTTCAAGCTTCTTCCCATGGCTCCTATTTTTATCATCAAGATGAATAGTTTTGTTTATATGTGGCATTAATTTCATGAGCCTTTTATCTTTAATCGGCTCGGAGGTAATTCTTTTCTCCTTTAAAATTTTAAGATTCATCCATTTTGAATATTTCAATCCATTTTCTTCGGGAGTAATTTCTTTAGAGTAATTACTTTTAATTAGTTCTTTGTTTTCAACGTGCCTTTTTTCTGTCGCTATAATGGAACTGACCTGTGTTCCAAGAAGGTTAAAGATGGTTTCTGTTTTATTAAATTGTTTTGTTACCGTATCCTCGATTGATACATTCAGCTTAGTTCTAGGTTCTTCACTGCCGACACTATATTTGTAATATTTATTGTCAGGAAGTGTGCTGATTCCGATAAGAGCGTCTGAGAAGTTGCTACCATCGGGTACAATTGGGTTGCTGGTTGCTGGTATACTGGTCTCTGGTATGCCGATCACTGATACGCTGGTCACTGGCATGCTGGTCACCGGTTTGCTGGTCACCGGTTTGCTGGTCACTGGTATAACGGTCAATGCCACTGTCGTATTTGTTGACTCTGCAGAACTTCCTGAAAATAGACAGACTACATCTAACATTTATGTACAATAATAACAATGTACAATGCTATTATCAGGAAAGTGTCTAAAATTTACATGGGTGCACAGATGCATGGCAAATAATAAAAGATGGGATGTTACTTGTTATCGCTAAGTCGTTTGATCCTCTACTCTTACAAGATAAAAGTTTTAATAAAGGCCTCAAGTACCTTACCGCTGTAAGAACCTACTTTACTTGTGAGTTTAACGTACCATGGGTGACACTGACAGGTATTTCAGTATTTCCAGGCATTGTGACATCTCGTTTGTGCCTGATATATGTCTTTACGCCAATTTTCTTTGATGGCTTCCCTTTAGCCCTGTATATAGGCTTTTTCTTGTAAGGTGGCTTCATATTAGGTTTTTTAATCTGTCTCTTACTCACGTTTTTCGGTTTGTTTTTCGATTGGCTGAGTTTTGCTTTGGCTTTCATATTTCTTACATTATTAGCATTTTGCTTGGCTATTTCAGACATGTTTTTAACACTAGCTGCGACTGTCTTTTTCAGGGATTGCATAACTTTCTTCATCAATTTATGTGCCAACTCCATTTCCAAATTTTTTCTATTAGATTTATTAATTTTAATTGGCTTACGCGTTGCTATGTCTTTTTTGATGATAATTTCTTTCGTTGAGTTCTTTTTTTTGGGCTCTATCTTTCTATATTTGATCGGAGTTTTCATCTTTCCAGGGTCGGGTTTCATACCCGGCTTAAGTGCTACTCTTTTCTGGACGATGCGCATCGGTGGTGGCGCCTTCTTCTTGCCTTCACGTTGTATTTCAGGTTTTGCTTTTGTATCAGCCTTTTTAGGTATTTTATATTTTTTAATTGAATTGGGTCGTGACCCAGGCGCGCTGATAGACGAGGAATTGATTAATTTTTCTTGTTTTTTATCCATAAATGGTTTCCAGGATTCTGGGAGTTTTCCATTGTGTTTTCTTGATTTCTTTTTGTCTGAAAATGTTTTTGTTTTGTTATGTACGTGTTATTGATGATCATGACATATTAACTGTTAAGCGAAATGTAAAAAAGCGTCTTATTAACTACCTACCTAATTGCAACATTTTAGTGCTTTTCTTGACCATTGTGCACTTTCATAATTTCTAACGTGACGATATTATCGTAGACGTCCACGTCCTCAGAATGTAAGGAAATATGTACAAGTTATAACGTTATATATCGTGGACGGAAATTTAAAAACGTCTTCATTTATTTCCATACATTTTACCTTGTGATATCGTGATGCCGTGATGTGGGCGTGGACGTCCACGATAATGTCGTCACGGTGCAAATGATAAAAGCGCACGTCACAAACTCAAGTTATTTAGATATAATTAAAAAGTCGCATTATTAACAAAATACGTTTATATCGCAATGGCATATGATACGGAAGAACGAGGAAAATTTCATAAGGAAAGTTTTCAGTCGGAATGTCTATAGCTATAAGAACTGGAGAAATCCAAAGAAGCGATGGATGGACTGGGTGAATGATGGTTATAGTTAGAAAAGGGAGTGACTACCGAAATGACAACTAATAGAGAAGTATGGAAGAAAAAGACATGTTGCGCCGATCACAAATAAATTGGGATAAGGGCAGGAGAATGATGATCGCACCAAAGGTCATCTTACCTTCAGGACAGAAGCTCAGGAGGTGACAGTCCCAGCGCCCATTGGCGTCGCAGTCACACACCGTACAGCCGGTGCACCAGTCCACTGGAAAACAACAATGTATGTCCAGCCACGAGCAGAAATACCTCACAATAATAATACCATGTCTATTATAGTTCGACTGCAGGGAAAAGGCCTCCTCTTATACCGAAAAGACACGAGAGCGCGGAAAAATTGAGGCGGGGTTGTGTTTACGCTAACAATCTTTGTTTCAAGTTGTTGTGGGCGTATTTATTAGAACAACTAGCTTCTGCCGCTTTCGTCCGTGTAAAGTTTCTTAAAGTTTCACCCCGTCGTCGACTTTTTCCCTTTTGCTCGGCTCTTAAGGGTCGTAGCATGATATTACATAGCCTGTAACCTTCCTCAAGAATTGGGCTATCAAATGCAAAAAGATTTTATCAAATCGGACTGGCAGTTCCGGAGATTACCCCCTACATACAAACAAACAAATTTTACCTCTTTATAATATTAATAATAATATAGATACACTGTTTTTGTTCCATAAACCTGTCGTATTTACACTGAATCTAACCCACGCCATTAGAAATATAATTTTGAATACAGAATATATTTTAAACTGTTGGAAAAATTCAAAAAAATCTTACACGTTTTAGTTTATTTATTACAGTCCTTCACGTAGGTAATAACACTATCTATTCTTTTTCATTTACAAAAAAGAAATTTGGGAGTCACCAAGCAAGCTTGAATCTATCTACGCACCGAGCTACGGCGTAACAATGAGCTACGAACACGTAGCATTACGTCCAAGAAACAACTCCGTGCGACTGTGACCCATCCATTTACCTGGGACAGACTGTGTATTTTTATCAGGATATACAAAATAGTTAGAGAACACACCTGGGGGACAGTCATCACTGAAGCTCGACTCGTATGGCTTGCACTGTGTCTTCGTGTTTCTGTTGAAAACTGCAAGTAAATTAACAATTATGTATTACGAAATTATGTATTTTCTAACTGAACAGACAGCTGTGCTGCTCGGGAGTTTGTTGAGCCACTTCTTCTTCCAGCGATAGCAAGAAGTGGTGAAGGGCGGGCGTTTTTGGGAGACTGTCTTTTGTAATTTTGGCGTTCGAAAAGTGCTGATTCTCAGCCTAATTTGAATAAATGACTTTTGATTTTGATTTTGAAAAAGTCTTTGGATTATGGATATTGATATTAGGAATCCATGCAATACATCGGTATACGTACTGTCTCTTGATGCATCACGGAAGAAGATGTCTGTGAACCCGGGACTGCGCTTGTCCCTGTTGGAGAAATTACAGTAAATACTTAATGGTTATAATTATAATGCTCAGTTATCAGTTTATCTAGATAACTCATAGAATCTCCTTGTGAATAGATCAAAAAATTGAATTTTCAAGTACCAGGATGTGTGCCTAATTAACAATAAGTTCGCCCCCTATGTACAAAAAAATGGCAAAATCTAGGTTTAATACTAACAAAGTTATCGGTAATGTGCCTGAATTAAAGATAAAAAAATATTTCATTTGACATAACTTTCATATGATATAATTTTCATATGCTATAAAAACATTTAACCTAATTTCATATGATCTAATGTTATATTTGATATAATTTTCATTTTCCCTTATTTCATTTAGTATAACGTTCATTTCATATAATTTTCAAATTGTATAATGGTCTTTTTATATAATGTTCATTTGACCTAACTTTCATATTAACTATATTTACTAAGGTAACGCATCGTTCTTGAGAAAAGCAAATTATATTGTAACCTAACCTCAAAACATTAAAGTTGCTTCTGCATCGTCTCCGGCGCTGCGGGAAGTGCAACCCCTTCGCCCTTACGTAACAAAGGATAGGCAGGCGGGTGCCTATACTTTGTTACAGCGGGCGGGGGTTGCTCTTCCTCCGCGCCTCCGGTTTTTATTTTATATACACTCTAGGGTAGGAGCCAAAAGCCTACGTAAAGTCGGGGTGCCCCGATACGGTTTTGGAACAGATTCAACCTATTAACTACAAAGCCGATGTATAATTATGATCGTAGATTAAAAAAAAAAAAAATTCTTACTAACCTTGACCATATCATGAAAAGGCCAATTCTACGATGTAGAAACAACATAATAAGCACCACTTGTTTTTGCTAGCACGAAAGTGGCAGGCGTTTAAAATCTAATCAGTTTTTGCAAAAATAAAAGTACTTAGACATTTCCAAATTATATTAAACGTTATAGATTTTGAATATTATAGCAACTGAATATTATTTCAAATGTGCATTATATAAACTGTTCATTATACCATATGAAATTAGGTAAAGTGAAATTATATTAATAATTCATTATTTATCATTTGATCGTTATATTAAAAAAATTATATTAAATGAAATTAGGTCTTATGACCATTAGAACTTTTGTTATTATATCAAACGTGCCAAACCCTTCGGGGAATAAAGGTGTGATGTTATGTTCTAACCCTTCAGGAAATAAAAGCATCATCATCTGCCTGCCTTTTCCCAACTATGCTTGGGTCGGGTTCCAGTCTAACCAGATACAGCTGCAGCAGATACCAGTATTGTACATGGAGCACTGCCCATCTGACTCCACAACCCAGGAAATAAAAGCATAATACTATGTAAACACGAACCTCTTCCCAATCCCGTGGTAATGGAAGCTCTCCGTATTACATCGTCTGTTGTCCCTCTTCCAGCACACAGCTGTGTGATCTCCCTGGCAGAAGCAGAGGAAGCAGGCACCAGGTGTCAAGGAGTTCGCAGTCGCCTCCCTCTGGAAGAAGAAGCCGACATCGGGGCACGTGTCTATGTGCGTGACCCTGTACTCAGTGTCCTTGCTGTTCTTGGTCTTGTTCTCTGTGTTCTTGCCGTCGCGGGGAGGGGCATCTGTAACAGTTTTATCTGGTTTGGATTAATAGGCAATAGATGGACTGGTTCTACCAGTTGGGCAGTTGTAAAGGCATTGATTTATTTTTTTGGTAAGAACGCATTATGAATACATTAAGTCTATCTTTTTCTGGGCAGTCGAGTAAAAATACAGTTGCTGCTAAATGGTAGCAGAATGTCTCGAATTAAAACTAGGCCTAGACCGAATACGCGGAGCAAATGTGTGGCGGCATCTACATCTCCTTATGCGAACTACGTATCACACTGATGTCACGCAAAATTCTGCATCGCGCAAGCAGTTTTTACCGCGCAACTAGCAAATTCACAAAGATAAGACTAGTCCGGACACAATGATTTTCTCGATATTCCTTTACGGCTCAGATTCGTGGACAATTCGGGCTATAGAACGGAAAAAGATAGAATCTTTTGGGATGTGATGTTGGCGAAACATGCTCCGCATACCTTGTACCGCCAAAAGAACGAACTAATATATTCTCGAACAACTACGCATAAGAGATAGACTATCCACGATCTGTTACTAAAGGATTCTCGGTTACTTTGGTCACATTGCCCGTTGGGTGTCAGATAATCTAGGAAATTGGTGTTCATGGGCAAGGTAGATGGGAAAAGACCTCGCGGCCGGTCACCTAACCGCTGTTCGGACTAATTTACCGCCCTGAGGTGAGGAACAAGTCTTCTACCGGGCGTGGGGTCATTACTGCCCAACAGCTCGCCACATGTTGCCCTGCGGGTTCCTGTATCTCTCTTGGTTTAGCTCCTCACCCACAGACCTGATCCGGCAAGGTAAACTCTTCCATCAGACCTAGAGCTTAGAGCGCACAAGCCCCACCACGACGTCAACGTAAAGATACGACAGTGGGGATTATTATTATTAGTAGCCGCCGCTACTAATAATAATGTTGTAAATAAATAATAATAATGTTAATGTTATTGATATACATTTCATTGTTATTATAATACTCTTCTTCTTTAGATAAGCACATAATAATTAACCCCTTTATTTATAAAATAATTATTTTTTAATATAACGATCAAATGATATAATGAATTATTGATATAATTTCATTTTACCTAATTTCATATGCTATAATGAACAGATAAGGTACATTTGAAATAATATTCAACTAATATATTATTCAGTAGCTATAATATTCAAAATATATAAGTAACGTTTAATATACTGGTAATTTGGAAATATCTACTTTTATTTTTGCAAAAACTGATTAGATTTTAAACGCCTGCCACTTTCGTGCTAGCAAAAACAAGTGGTGCCTGTTTTTGCTAGCACGTAAATGGCTGGCGTTGTTATCGTTGTTATTAGTTTGCTTTTATGAGGGTGGACGGTTATTTTTATTTTTGTTTCTGTCATACAGGCAAAATATTTATTGTATGTCTTACTATTGTGATCACGCTATTAGTTCTGCCAAATAAAATGACAATAAATAATTGCAGTACATTTAAAAGTTCCAAAGGTGGACAAAAACTTTGTGTTAATGGTTACATTTACACCAAAAATAGACAAGTTAAAGAAAAAAAAAATCTACGATATGGCGACAACATAATTATACTCCGGCTTGTAGTTAATAGGTTGAATCTGTTCCAAAACCGAATCGGGGCACCCCGACTTTACGTAGGCTTTTGGCTCCTACCCTAGAGTGTATATAAAACCCGGAGGCGCGGAGGGAGAGCAACCCCCGCCCGCTGCAACAAAGTATAGGCACCCATGCTCACCTCCGCAGCTTCGGCTTGCTGATCACTTCCGGCGACCTGCCTCAGCCGTTACGGCTCGCACGGGTGCCTATCCTTTGTTACGTAAGAGCGAAGGGGTCGCACTTCCCGCAGCGCCGGAGACGATGCAGAAGCAACTTTAATGTTTTGAGGTTAGGTTACAATATAATTCGCTTTTCTCAAGAACGATGCGTTACCTTAGAAAATTAGTTAATATGAAAGTTAGGTCAAATGAACATTATATAAAAAGACCATTATACAATTTAAAAAATATATGAAATGATCGATAAACTAAATGAAATTAGAGAAAAATATCAAATATAACATTAGATCATATGAAATTAGGTTAAATGTTTTCATAGCATATGAAAATTATATCATTTATGAATGTTATGTCAAATGAAATTAGACTATCTGTTATTATACCAAACATTACACACCCTGTTTAACCATACATTTTTGACATTTAAACATCGTTTATAAGTAAACCACATAATGTCGGCTACTAACGCATCATGTCTAGATTTATTCTGTGTAAAATTATTTACAGAACAAACTAGATTTTTAATGATTCTAAAATATAATAATAAACTGATTCATTTAGATTCATTTATTTATTATTATTTATTAAAATCTCCCTTACAACTATCATTACAGGTACCCAGGGTACCCAATACGACAGTGCGGTCATTAACTAATTCTACTTTCAAACAAAAAAAAAACAAAATCAAAATCGGTTCATCCGTTCGGGAGCTACGATGCCACAGACAGACACACACACAGAGACACGTCAAACTTATAACACCCTGTCGTTTTTGCGTCGGGGGTTAAAACAATAAAAAATTCTAGATTCGCTAAACATTCGTTATGTTTAATGAATCTAGATTTGTTTATTTTAAGACCGTGGCGAAGGTGGTGTGTCTCTCTGATCATGTTTACGGGGCCAACATGGCCAGAGATCGCACAAAACAGGGAGATTTCGAAGGAAAAATGGCAGGCCTTTGGCCAACAGTGGGATACAATGGTAGGCTACTTAAAAAAAATAAAATATGTTCATCACAGAACGACAAAATCGATTAATCTTATTTTATGATAAGATAAGATAATTTATTTGCGTAAAACATGGTATACATATGTAGGTGTTATTAAAGCATGAGATCATACATGTTTTGCTTAAAAATTAAAGCACGCAAACAACGAATAAAAAATTTTAATTTACAAACATTTAAAGAAATTCTTAATATCATAGAAATTATTTTCATTCAGCCATTTATATAATACATTAGGTAATTTATTATAAACACGTACACACATAGCCAGACAGCTTTTATTATATTTTGCCGACCTAGGGAGCTCATCTAGTACAAGTCTGTATTGATCACGGCGACTTCGAGAACTTATTTCCTCTGCTGTTTTGAACAATTCTTTATAAATATTTCCTAACAATCATGCATGCTTCATACAAATATAATGAAGGTAACGGTAGCAAACCAAGCCTTTTAAATATTGGTTGACATGATTTATCAGATGGAATCCCGTATATGGCTCGTAAACATTTTTTTTTTTTTGGGCGACAAATGCTCTTTTGTGGTCAGTACTATTTCCCCACATAATTAATCCATATCGTAACGAGGACGCAACATATGCACGGTATGACATCACAGCCGTATTTATATTTGTTGTCATTTTTATCTGAGAGCGTATACAAACCTATTTGTTTTAATGCATACATTATCGACCTGAGCTTTCCAGTCTAGATGTTCGTCAATTACTACTCCTAAAAACTTAGTTTGTGTCACTTGTGTAATTTGTGGTATGTCCATTCTAAAATTAAATTGATTTTGATAAGATTGATTAAATAGTATGTATACAGATTTTTTGAGATTAATAGATAAATTATTATTATTTAACCAAGTAATTAGATCGTTTCATCATTGTATTATTTATGTCCACTTCATGAATGTATATAAGTAGTTTATCAGCCATCTTGTTACCATAACACAAGCATTAGGTTGCTTAGCTTGGGACTAGATGGCGCTGTGTGAAATGTCCAGGGATATTATTATTATGATCAAGAACCGATTCAAATTTTTTATCGGTAGTAACAATTATGGAAATGTCATCAGCAAAAAGAAAGCATTTATGATTCGTCACATTTACTATGTCGTTTATGTAGAGTAGAAATAAGATAAGGCCCAATATGCTACCCTGGGGGACACCGCGTTTTAATTTTTATATTCAGACGAAAATTATGTCACTTTCATCAAGTTTAGTGACAGTGACACTCTGTTGTCTCTCAGTTAGATATGACGATATACACTGAAGTGGTAGTCCTCTAATTCCGACAGCCTCTAATTTTTGTAATAATATGGCATGTGAAACTAAATCAAATGCTTTTGATAGATCAAAGAATAAACCTGTCGTCAGCTGACTGTTGTTGATGTCAGTATTGCTTTCAATAGTGAAAAGACGGCTAAGGACGTGGACTTATGTTTTTGAAAGCCGAATTGCTCTTTTGTGATGATATTAAATTTCTCACAATAATTAATTATTCTTTGATACATGCATTTTTCAAATATTTTTGACGAGATGGGTATTAGTGTTATGGGGCGATAATTATTTATCAGCTTTATCACCCTTTTTAAATATCGGCTTAACAATAGATATTTTTGATGCTTTAGGTAACATTCCTTGTGAAAAAGACAAGTTAATTAGATAAGTCAACATCACTTATTTCATCGACACATGACTTAATTATTCTGGTGTTGAGTTCATCGTAGCCTTCAGAGTTGGTATTATTCAACGATAGTATCTGTTGTCTCACCTTATTTTCGGACATGGGTGTGAGGAACATCGAGTTAGCTGTTAGGATTTCACTGCAGGAATTATTTGTACAATTTTGTGTAGGTATGGATATTTTATAGTGATTGTTAAAGGCGGAGGCTATTTGGCGGAGGTTTTGTAAGTATTGTGTTGTCAATTTTAATGTGTTCAATGGTGTCTTTGGGGTTCGCATTGTGTATTTCGTCTTTGATAATTGTCCATGTGGCTTTACATTTGTTGTCATTATTATTCATAAACTTTATGTTAGCACGTAACTTTACGTTTAGCATTGTAGATACATTTTTGTAGTAGATTAGAGTATGTAGTGTTTCTAGTGCTGTATGTTAAATTTTTATTCTTATAGTATTGGTATCGTAGGAAGCGCTTTGTTTTAGAACTCTGTTTAAGACTCTTACTTATCCACTTTCTTTTTATTGATAGCTCACTCTAAGCTCACTTCACCTAACTTTTCACGGTGAGATTTTTACAGAATTGATCGGCTGTATTCTGTGTCTACCACGTGGGTCCAGTGCGGGTTGGTAGACGTCACATGTTGACTGAAAGTTTTTGGTTATAGGACATGCCGGTTTCCTCAAGATGTTTTCAGTGGTGATGAAATTATTTACACAAAGTAAAGCGCCTGCCTGGGTTCGAACCCTTGACCTACCACTCGTAAGTCGGGGCCGACACCACGGCCACCGCTACTGTGTTTATTTTATTTAATCAGGATTAACTTTTAATACTTCAGTATTAAATACCTCTTCATGATTGGTAGTTATTTTTTTTTTTCTCTCATCTTGATTATATTGCAAACTATAGTTTTGTATAATTTAGAAGCATTTTTGAAAATTTTGTAAATGTAAGAACCATGGATCCGTTTTTTATGATATTTTGATGTTGACTTGAAAGAGCATGGCAGTTGAGAATATGTCATGCTCACTTAAATGTCTCACTGGTGGTGGCGCGTGTGTTGGATCATTCGGTTCCCTACGAAATGGTTGAGCTGGGTGGTGCTGATCCACGCGTCATGTTCGTGAACGGGCGCCATCAGTTGAGACTGGTCATCTCTTAACTGCCAAGGCTTATTTTAAATTTTATATTTTAATTTGTTTTTTTACATTGTTCTCACATATAGAAGCAATAAGAATAATGTAACCAGGATTTTGTAAAAATGTCTTGATTTAAAAGAGTGTCCATGGAGTTTCTTGCCCGTTCTTCTCCATAGAGATCTACGCTTTGGAATGGGCAACTAGCTTCAACTTTCTGACTAACTGACCGACTATTTAATTTTGACAATTCAAAAGTGCCTGTAAATGGTTTAATTGAAATAAATGATTTGAGTTTGAGTTTGAGTTTGTCCGTGACTGCTGTCAACTCTTGACATGAAATGGTTCTAAATACGGGCACAACCAACATAAAGCTCCTTGTGAGCTGAACTTAAAACCACACAAATGTTATCAAAAACGTTTGTAGGAGCGGATATGTTCACACTAATATTTATTTGACGGCTGAAAACACTTAGAATATTTAGGTGGTTTCACTTTTTTCAACATCAAGGATGAATTATTACAAAATTACCTAAAAACATTTACAATGCGATGTAAACATAACGGTTCAAAAACACACTGTGAAAGGAAAACCATTTAGTCTAAATAACATAAACACCATTATCACTTTTTAGTATCCTTAAAAGGGGACTACAATTGGGTCCTCAAAAAATTTCCACTTTTTAGTTCCCAAAAAACGAGCCCGTGGATCCCGAATAATTGGATGTCCAAAAATTGGATCTGGAAAAATTGGTTCCCAAAAATGTAGCACCGGTAACTAGGATTATTTTTATTGAATACGTAGCTGGTTCAAATGCTCACCACTGGCAGTCAGCAGGTGGAAGATAAGGAGGTGCAACAGAACCGCCAGCAGCATCGTCGCCGCCGCGAGCACGAATATGCGCAGGAGTCGACACTGCGACAGCGTTCGTGCAAGCACCGTGTTTGTAAACACTGGAGAGCATTTCACTTTTTTCATTCAGTGACGGATTTAGGTAAGCCAAAATATTTTTTTAAGTATATTAATTAGGTATTTATAGAGCAGTGGTAACGGCCCCGACTTACGAGTTGTAGGTCGCAGGTTCGAATACAGACAGGCACTTTACTTTGTGTAAATTATTTCATTACCACTATTCTCAAAACGATGAAGGAAAACATCGTGAGGAAACCGGCATGTTTTAGAACCAAAAAAATCGAAGACATTGTCATGTACCAACCCGTACTGGGTCCGCGTGGTGGATTACGGCACACACCTTCCCACCGAGAGGAGGCCTATAATGTTCCCACTGCTGGGACACACCCAAAACAGTGGGAAGATAACATTATAGGCTGATTATACTATTTATATTCCAGATTTTCAATGAGTTTTTTTTTTTTAGTTACTGCCGTTTATTTCATCGTAAGATATTTATGTTTTGGTATCGTTCAAAATAATATAAGTAAACTATTGCACCACACTTTAATAGACGTTCTTCGGTTTTCTCTGTGATTCTGTTTCTCCCAAAAACAGTCGTTATCACTCTACATTCGGTAAAAGTCAATTCGAACTTCTTCGAAAGATCACTCATTAGTTTTTTATTAATTTTTCATCACTAAATCACTCCTTGACACTGAACATAGTGATGTTTACGGAAACAGAAAAATTTCGACAATAACAACAGTTGACAGACGCTTAATTTGATTTGACTTGCATAACTAACAGGTGTATATTAAGGAAAATAAATAGGCGTCAAAAAATTGGCGTCAAAAAATTCGTAATGCACCCAAAAGACTTGCGGCATTCCTATGTGGTATGGCAATGCTTAGCCTCTGGCCAAAGTAAAAGCCAGCCCTTGGATCACGGGAAGTGTCAACCAGCCGTTAGGAGATTTCGTTGAACAAACCATGAGCTCTCGGACCTCACGGCAGAGGGTTTCAAGACCAAAAAAATAATTACCGATAAGGTAATTATACTTTGGCTGGTTGAGGTTTTCCGCTGCCACAGCAGCAGCACCAGCACAGCTCGCTGAGCCAGGAGGATAGGATGGTGCAAGAGTATCGACGCACATTGTAACGACGCACACTAAAGGCCCACCCACCTTCCATGGAAATAAAGACATGCCGTCCGCGGTCTCTTGCATCGTTGCGGGCCAAGCCGTTGCTCGTTAAAATTCTATCGTACTCATAATCATAATCATTGACGAGCAGCAGTGAAAGCTTATGAAAATCTCTCTCCGCCCCAAGTCCGTCCCCCAAGCGGAGAACAATAGGTGCAGTAAACAGCGGTAACGTTACGACATTGGCCAGCAATCATTGTTGACGGCGATGCTGTGCTGGGCGTGCGCGATCCTCATCCTCGGCCTGTCCGGTAAGACTTCCCTTTGTATACGTCACTTGTTTGTTTACTTCATTATGTCATACGTCACGTTGTTCTGTAGGTTAAGTCCTGTCTAGCTATGATCTAACACAAAGACACATCTGGGCAGGTCACGCCGCGTGGCAACACATTGCTAGAGTCCTCCTGCCAGCATTCTATATTACTTTCGCTTTATGAATCCGCTATAGCTTCTGCCCGCGACTTCGTCCGCGTGATATTTCGGCCCCCGACCCACCGCGCCCCGCGCTCGCATCGCATCGCCAGCGGGCGCGCTATTACTATGAATTCGTTCTTACTTAGTGTTCTTTCTAACTTTTTTTTCTTTGTGCTCGGCTTCTAGGGTCGTAGTGTTAACCTTTCTCGAGAATTGGGCTATCAATAGCAAAACGATTTTTTCAAATCCGATTGGTAGTTCCAGAGATACAAACAAACAAAAAAAAAACGGGTTGCACTCCGGGAGTGCCGGCAGAAGTGAAAACTTGAATATTAACGTTGTGCATTTTTGATATTTTGGAATGCGGTCTACTCTCCCTCCGTCTTACGAATTTTCGATCAGGTCACGTGTCCTGACGCGAGCTCCGTCTTACGAATTTTCGATCAGGTCACGTGTCCTGACGCGAGTTTAACATTTTTTACCCATCACAACAAAAGTACACAACGCCGCTAAAGAAGTTTTCACTTCAAAAACTCTTCTATCTAAGCTTTATTATCCTACTAATATTATAAACGCGAAAGTTTGTATGGATGGATGGATGGATGTTTGTTACTCTTTTACGCAAAAACTACTGAATGGACTTAGTAGATGAAAGATAGTTTATAACCAGGATTAACACATAGGATACTTTTTATCCCGATATTCCCACGGGATCGAAACTTATGCCGGTGAAACCGCGGGGCGCAGCTAGTTATAAATAGACTTAATTTAGTCGGGCCGCGCCATTGCATTTTAATGTTTCGATGCGATGTAATGCGTCCCGATGCGGGTGTAATATGCGCTAACGCAGTCGGAGCAACTCACAACTACCTGTTGATGACCGTTTTCATATAATTTCAAAAAACTGCGCTGAAGCTGACGTTGCTGCAAATGTCAATCGTTAGTGGAAATCTTTTAAAAAGTTGACGGTTGCGTCAACAAATAAATGTATAGGTTATACAGTGCTGTACTAGGATCTTTTGGCACGTGGACATAATCGGCGGCCATATTGTTTTTTCTATACAAAACAATATTGCACCATTGTTTACCAACAGTGCCGCCCTGTTAGCGTCATTCGAGCGCCACAAGATCTTTGTAGCATGTAACAATGTTCGTTCTTATTGATGAATCAATGCAGCCTGAATTATCTTTGTTTGTTTTGTACAAATGATATGGCTTTCATAACTGTGAATATTACATAATCACTAACTATCACAATACAAAATATCCTCCTTTTTTTTTGCTTTTTGCCAATTGAGCCGATGGGGACTATTCTGCCAGTGTCATGTCGTGAGTATATAATTTGCTAGACCAAAATGACTGCTAATATGTACTAAATAATGTCATGTTGACAAAAAAAGGTCGATCGCAGCTTTATTTATTTTATTATAAAACACTAGGTTTTTGTTTTTATACTTAGTAACAGTGTAAAAACTATTCTTGTTTATTATATTTACCATTTATGTGTAACCCTCGAAAAGGCCCAACGTTTTCGAGCAAGTGTTATTTGATCTCACGTCATTCGATGTCAAGTAGGGAACCCCTAACACGCACAGGGCCCGCGTGGTGGATTACAGCCCACTCCCACTCACAGAGAGGAGACCTGTTTCCCAGCAGTGGGAACATTATAGGTTGATTATGCTATTAAGTATATGTATTAACCAAAACATTGAACATGTATAAAGAGTGCTAAATTAACACTTTTATCGCACAAATCAATGTTGATTATTTTTTTTCTTTTTGCACCGCCTCGCCATTGAATTGTATCCGTGTACGGCCTAATGCTTCTCATTTCGCTGGGTAATTTGCAAACACCTCACCGTTTAGCAGTGAAACCTTTCATAACTGGATTTTTGTGTTATTGTTGATTCTATTGCCATGGCAACTTGGCACTTTTTATCGTTGCACTGCTTGCGTAACTGCAACCACAATTTTTAACACAAATCAAGTAGGTAGGTAATCAACTAGTACTTACATGATTTTAGATAAACTTTATCACAACTAGAAAAACATTCCCAGGTCGGACAAAGTCTTATTGGATTTTTCGTCTGGGTTTCCTCAGTAGCAGCCCGGAGTGTGGGGTTCGCCCCCTAACTGGCCAAATATGGGTCTTCTGCCTAACCCTTCGGGGAAACAAGCCTTGATGTTACATATGTTTATCATTACTTTTTCTCTGTGCTTGCTGCCATGTTTATCATAATGGCCCTATAATGTTCCCACTGCTGGGACTCGGGCATTCTCTCTGAGAAGGAGCGGGCCCAGTTAGTTTAGTATAATCTTGTTGCCCGTATTAATATCATTGCCGCCAACAGTATCATTAACTTCAACCTCGTTCTCTTCCAGCACAAATATCATGCAACTCAGAATTCTTCTACTCCCAAAATATCTTCCGAAGATCTGACGGATGTAACCTCTGCTTTGAGAAGGACTGCTTGACCCTCGACCAGGCAAGGTGTGACTACTATGCAGAAGCTGATTCTATACTCCCCAAGGATGAAAAGGATCCGGGCGGAATTGAGGATGCTGCCAAGAAGAAAGAAGTTGATGATTTGATATTCGAGTTGGTGGGCAAAGGTAAGATATGGAAGTTTTATTTTTATGACTCAGGAGGGCGGACGGTATTATCAAAGAAAGTCCAGCACTGGTTCATCATCATCAGCTTACAGCAAGCCACTACTGAACATAATAGGCGCTTCAATTGCGCGCCATTCTACTCGATTCTCGGCAACTTTCATCCAGCTGCTACCAGCCACACTGCGAAGATTGTCGCTCTACCTAGCCTGAGTGCGTCCTACCTTACGTTTGCCACTTCGCGGTTTCCACTCAAGAAAACGTCTACCCCAAATTCTGACCAAGTTGAATAAGTTTTTTACCTACGAGTGGAATTGGACATTAACGCACAAACTATAACCATAAAATGTTTCGTAAGTTATCAAAACAAAAACCTACGCGGTCAAAATGTATGGAACAGCATATTTAGGGTTCCGTACCCAAAGGGTAAAAACGGGACCCTATTACTAAGACTTCGCTGTCTGTCCGTCCGTCTGTCTGTCACCAGGCTGTATCTCAAGTACCGCGATACATAATTACATACATAATATAATGTTGCTTCATTGCTTACGCCTTCATTGTTTATTTATTTGTATACTTCATTTGTGAAGATTTGTTGATGATATGGTTAGAAAGGGGTGACTGCCGAGATGATGACTAATAGAGAAGTATGTAAGAAAAAGACATGTTGCGCCGACCACGAATAAATAGAGTGATGATTAGTGAAGATTTGTAACTGACACAGGACTATGTATATATTAAGCTACTGATTTTATTTATCTGTTAATCGCCCATGCAATTATAACTTTTAAATATTTTCAATAAGTAAAATCAAACATTGATATTATAACAAGAGCTCATTTAAACATTAATATTATTACTACAACGTACTATACACAACAAGGCACACATAACAAGGGCTCCTATCATTAGCTCGTGTTTAAAGGGGCTCGTGATTAAATTAATAACAACAGACACACGAGTCAATCCAACGGGTCGATTGCAGAGTTATTTTCAAAACAAATAGCGTAGAGTCATCTCAACAACTCTCTCCCTTGAATTTGTAAATAGTATATATATATACAGGGTTATTTTTCAAAGACCAGCCAAATTTAAGTATGTGGCACAGACCATTAAACTGAACAACTTTCTCCATGGGACAAATAGCGTAATCGCGATTTATCAACTGTCCCATAGAAAACTTCAATACCTACTCGACCTACATGTATGGGACGGCCGACCTAAGCACCTGCCATCTAATCTCTTCACCACCCTTGGTTGACTGGTAGAGAATGCCTAAGGCATTAAGACCGTCTTTGTACCTTTTTGTGCGAAAAGTTTAAATAAATAAATAAATCAAAGGTTAAACTAAGCTTGCGTTGGTCCCGAATGTCATTCGTAGATCTGCGACTGTTGTTACGGGTAGCCTGAAGCTCAAAAGCCTGTCAACCAGTCTTACTAAGGTATATTGTGTTAACGTGTAAAGTACTGCATCCGGTTAGACTAGGAGCCGCCCCCAACGTAGTTGTGAATAGCTAGGTAGACGTATGACTCATAGAGTTAGTAATGCTACTTTCATTCGTTTCTGTTACAGGGTTATCGAAAAACATGGAGTGCATACCTTACGTCTCCCGGTATACGAACTGCAATAAAGGTAAGCTTTTAAACTTTTTAGTATTTTTTAATGTTCTTTTACAAGAAATTCTTGAAATCCCGAATATTTTGTATTGCCATACTATCACAAATGACCTAAACGAATAGCAGACGGAGGAAAACCTTCGCCAGAAATTACAACGGTCAGGTCCCAAAACATTAGTTTTACTTCTGCAAAACTTGTCAAAATAAGGTTTCGAAGTATAGAAAGATAAAAGAAAGAAAATACGTTTATTTGCGCTAAACATGACGCAGAGAAAGAACACAAACACAAAAAAAAATAACAAGTTGGGGGAAAATATGCGTCACATCCGCGCAAAACGGCCATCGCTCAGAAATGCTAAGACCCTATGAGAGACAGAGCCCAGTAGTAGAGCTAGATATAATGAATTCCTTGAGGTATTACCTATACATCGACGCATGTTTATGTTCAGTGCGCTATTACCTGTGGATGTTATGTTTTACTTCGCCTAGCCACAATTTGTACACATTTTGTTTTTTTTCAACAAGCGTCGAGTGCGCACGGATGTTTCCAGTGCAGGCTGAGAACACACATGTGCTGGTTTCACATACCACGCGATTGACAACAAGTTGTGGAATATGCAACAAAACATTGGTGACACAACAAGGATGTCAATACACAACTATTTAGAACTGTTGCATTTCATAATAATCAATATGTTTACAAATATTTGATTACTAGTTGTTCTCAAGCAGATGCATCACATTTGTAATGTCTGACTAATTACATAACATAACATCACGTCCGGGTGGCAGGACACCGACGCGCAACCTGTTACCATGGATTCAGTACATGATTCTGATCCCCTAATATTGTTAGACGACCACTAGATCAACGAGGCAGGCTGACTAATTAAACCATTTTAAAAACAATTCAATCAATTCTATATTATGCAATCTGAAATGCCAATTTGTACTCTGTAACTGGTTCTTGTGTGCCTTCACAGACAACGTGTGCCTCGACTGCAAGACCTGTACCTGCAGCCCTGAAGGCAAGTGGAACTGTACCACCATGCAACCGTGCTACAGCCAGAATCCTCCTCTCCACGTTGATCACCGGGTCCTCGTTATGATCATGGAGGCTTTAACAGACAGTAAGTGTCATTATCATCATTATTCAGCTGAGAGAAGTCTACTGCTGGAAATATGTCTCCCCCAAGACGAAGCCACGACATAGATCGGTGCTGAGGGCCTAGCTAAAATGATATACCATCATATAGATCAGTGATAACGATAATAGAATAGTCAAAAAGGTACTGGATTGACATAAGCAACCGAAACTTTTATTAAATGTCAATCCTGTTGAAGTCGTTGTAGAAATACGATACGCATTGAAAGCGACTGCCACTAATAAATAAATAAAATATCTTTATTTTAGATCTATAACATTCCATACATTGTTAGTGGTCAGTAACAGATTGTGCTTATATGCTATGTTAGTGTTATTAGTGTTACATAATTCAATTTCATTTAACATAAACCTATACTTATTTTGACCCTGTGTCTTTGGATGGGGCAGTCCACTCTGCCAACAATAATTTTCAGGATGAAAATCCCTCAAAGTATCTAGGCCTTCTGTGCTTCCCACATCCAGTAGATTCCCGCAACCTTCACCAGGAGTTCGGTCCACAGACTAAACACTATGACATCTCAATATGAAATCTCAGCTGCTATTTTCGATAACCGACATTCTGTATATCATCATATTCCCAGCTTTTTCCCAACTGTGTTAGCGACGGCTTTCAGTCTAACGATAAATATTTGAATTATATTCTTCTTTACCTATAATTGCAGATACGCATCTAAGGAAATCAAAGCGTTCAGTAACCGATAATCCTAAAGATGCTGGCAGCACTATAAGCTTAGGGCAGCTGTCTGAATGGTTATATGGAGTCAAACCCTTGAACATTAAGAAGATAAATCCAAGGAACATTACATCAACGACTGATTTCACCGTAATTGTGGACGACGATGAACCAGCTTCCGAGATTGCTACTACAGTAACTGGTAATGATCACACGGTTCTTTTAATAACTATAATAAGCCTGTCGTTTCGCTGTTTCGTTAGTCTAGCTGTCGTAGTTGGTTGCTGAGCTTCTTGGGTTCGAAGCCCGGGGCTGGCAAAGTGTTATGGAATTTTTCCATCAATTTTTCAGTTGCGGACCAATTAATTGAAATACATAGTCTCGCCCCCTATTATATGGGAATAAATGATCAATGATTTATTTTCTGTAAGTAGGTTTGCGTTTCCTATCTGAGTACTCTGAGAAGAAAGGCCAAACAATCTCAGAGGTTACAGTCTCTTTTAAAGTCCAGACATAATCTTGGTCAGATCATGTGAAGACCATGTAGATTGTCTGAAATGGTCTTTTGAGGAAAGAACCCACACAGATTGAGTGGACCTATCCAGTCAGTGCACGTATTTGTCAAAAATCGTGCAGCTCAACTCTGAAACTGCGGAACTCAACAATTGGACGAACAATACCAAAGAAAGGACATTTGGGTAGGCCGCGTAAATTACTTAAACTGCCAGATCATGATTGAACTAAATAACTAAAAAGGAAAGAAGGAAAAAAGAAATGACCCACATAGTCCTCACATTCACAAAAACATTCGATTTAAACATAACTGGTGAAAACCCACATTTCACCAGTTATGTTTAATTTTTGTTTTTTTTAATTGTATATATTTATGTTCTATATGTACAATAAAGAGTATTCTATTCTATTCTATTCTAATTTTCGTTGGCTTGATGTTGTGTGCTAAAGAGCTCTTCGATGAAAATAGGGTGATGTTATATTACAGTTCAATTGATATACTCTAATACTGGTCTAGTTGAATCAAATCAATCAAATCAAAAGTCATTTATTCAAATTAGGCTGTGAATCAGCACTTTTCGAACGTCAAAATTACAAAAGACAGTCCCCCAAAAACGCCCGCCCTTCACCACTTCCTAGTGCTATCGCTGGGAAGAAGAAGTGGCGCAACAAACTCCCCAGCAGCACAGCTGTCTGTTTAGTTAGAATATAGTTGCGTGTATACAATACTAGGAACCTATGTTCAGTAATTAACATTACAAGAAACTTAAATTATTTGTCATATGTCAGCTAGCCACGCCAATATACCAACAAATATAATAAAAACTATTACGTACTCAAGCTAAAAAATAATTAATTAAAATAAAAATAAAAACTTACTACCTAAATAAAAGCCTCCAGGCATAAAGGGCGTGACAGCTTACATATTTATGCATTGGTGGGTTCGTCACATAGCTGTCACTTGCAGTCACAGATGATGAACTAGGACCATCGATGTGAAATAAATAAATGAGTTAATAGTAATAACAGTAACCTGTCAGTACCTAAGCTAATTCTGGAGAAAGAACATGAACATTGTCTTGAGTTAATTAGGGCGACCAACTATTCTTATCGTGTAAGTAGTCGTTGATGGAGTAAGCCTTTGAACAAAGGTTGGATTTTACTTGAGCTTTAAACGCATTAAAATGCAAGTCTAGCAAAGAATAGGGTATCTTGTTATAAAAGGTTATACCAAGCCCAACAAATGAGTTATGAACCTTATGAAGCCGGTGAAAGGGGGCACGTAGTTTGTCCTTATTTCTAGTGTTAACACTGTGAATATCACAGTTTTTAGTGTACAAGTGCAAATTTTGCCTAATATATAGGATGTTGGCGAAGATGAATTGTGATGCAACCGTGAGAATACCAATATCTTTAAAAAAATCTCTTAGAGAAACTTTGGCACCTAGCTGGTAAATTGCTCGAACAGCTCGTTTTTGAAGGACAAATATATTTTGTATATCAACAGCTTTGCCCCACAGCAGAATACCGTAGGACATAACACTGTGAAAATAACTGAAATAAACTAAACGAGCTGTATCAACGTCAGTGTATATATTTACTTTCCTGACGGCGTAGGCAGCCGAACTGAGCCTTCCTGCTAGACTTGATATATGAGGTCCCCACTGAAGTTTGGCATCTACTGTTAGTCCTAGAAAAATTGCCGAGCCTACTGTTTCAAGCACCTCTTTATTTAAGACGATGTTGGGTCCTAGATTTCTGACATTCGGTAAGGCGAAATTCACACATTTCGTTTTGTTGGCATTGAGAACTAGGTTATTTGACGTAAATTTGACGTTGGTGATTGGTATTGGTATTGGTGGTATTTAAAATATGTGTAAGTCAACCTCCATTTAATCATGCTCATTCTTCAGTTCCAGCTATATCAGGACTTGCAACCACCGAACATACAGAGACCACCACTACTGAAGACACCGATTATGTAGCATTCGACGAAGTACTGCGCAACATTGCCGTGGATCCTACAACTTATATCCGAAAGATGCCATTAGACAATGAACAATTGGACAATATAATTAATAACCAAACTTTCAGCGTTGATTACATGATTATGGAAGAAGAAAATTCAACTAACGGTAGCTCTAACGATCATTTAGGGGAAGTGATTAACTTCATGCTAGATTACGATGATGTCGTGACGGTAACTGAATCTACAGTCGCAGGCGCTACTGAAGTAGTGATTGATCTACTTGACACAGCTGGAAAATTTGCCAATGTGAATGTTAGTGAAGGTATGAATTCAAAGAATATTAATTCAATGTATTGGTAATCTGTCTGTCTTCTGACAGGTCTTATGTAAATCCACTCTCATCATCATTCTCTTGCCCTTATCTCAATTTATTTGGGGTCGGCGCGACATGTCTTTTTCTTCCATACTTCTCTATCGTCGTCATATCGGTAGTCACCCTTTATCCATCGTTTCTTTGGTTTTCCCCTACTCTAATAGCCATCCACATTCATACTCAAAACTTATGTAAATCAACTCTAACTTTGTGAATATATGTAGGTCTTAAATATAATCGTCTACCTATACATATAAACAGTTCACTAACAGATAACGCACATAGTTAATCCCTATTAGAGAATCACCAAAAAGTAGTAAAACACAAGGAGAAAAGAGAAGCATGTGTAAATTATAATTTAATTTTATGTCACATTGCCATGCAACGTGGTAATGCCGCCAGTCTATTGGGTACATTACCATTCGACAGTGATGCGTAGGATTATTTCGACGCCATATTTTAATTTGTTTTAGGTATCATAGGATATTTTTATTTTATTCATTAATTAGGTAGAAGTTGCTATTTTTGTACATTTCATTTTAACTCTAATTATAGAGATAATTACGACACTAGTAAAGACGTTCGCAAATTAATTAACGACATCATTGCATTAACTCTAGCATAATCTAGGTATGTATTTTTCAGATTATACAAATTACAACAAAGATGAAGATCCTAGCATCTTCGAAAATTCAAACGACATAATACAATACAATGCTCTGCACATCATGAAAAGAGACGTTACAGGCCAGGAGCAAAACACAACACCCAACGTGGTGCCAACTGTGACAATCATAGTTAACACCACGAATACTACCAGTACGAACCAAACTGAAGAACCTACAGATTTACAGGAAAATGTTCTCATACCTTTAAATAAAATCATTACTGACAAGGTAACAGAATTAGAAAGTTTGCAGAAAATCAAAACGGACCTGCTAAAATATGTCAAAAGTAAGAGTCGTCCTGACGATATACCAATAGAAGATAATGCTACCAGTAATACATACTTTTCTATCTACAACGTTGCAATGGCGACTGGTTTAGATGTAGATCTCAGGAGAGCTAACCCAAGCAGGTATGAAAGATATATGTTAAAACTAAAAAGTGATATTTTCGAAGTCATTAGAGACATAACTGGAATTCAAAAATATAAAAACTCGGAGCTACCTGAAGATTTAAAACGACTCATGCATGCGATGAAGCGATATGTTTACAGAAATCAACTTATCGAAAAACCAAAACGAAACAAGGTCAGAAGACAACAATTTTACAGACGAAACATGGAGCAGCGAACGAGTCGTTGTGATCGTCTGTCATACAAGGATTGTTTGTTTCAAGTCATCGAAGTAATTGACAAAGACATGCCAAAGTCTAACGCTTTATCCCCGTTATCGTCAGCCTCAAGAAACATAATGAAACATGTCATTAAGTCTTACTACGTAGATCAGCTTATAATGCCAGGGTTAAGAGCACACGACCCATATTATAATTTGACTGTTTATTTAAATAGTATCGGTAGTAAGTGGCACGAAGTGACGGCTAATCTCATAAGCAGCACTCCTTTTGCAAGCCTTCACAGAATGAAGTTATTGCATTGTACTTTAACTTTGGATATAAGTAAACTTAAAGATGCTATCGGTCTAGTTGAGTTCGCTCACAGCAGAAGAATGGATTATACAATAGATAAAGTAAACGATGACACCTTAGATAGAATAGACGCTGGACTGACTGGGATTCATAACAAAATACTAATGTTAATCAAATACTACAAGCAAATACCAAGGCCAGCAGTAACTAAACCACCCCGAGCAGACATAAAGAAAACTACGACCAGACCTCGACCATCTACGGCCACAAAAGATCCAGCAGAGGTACGCAAAACGAAAAAACGCTCATTTATCAAACACATACGCAGCTTACTAAAGACTTCTAAGAAAGATATCACAGAACTTCTGCACAGAAAGGTACCTAAATCAGAAATAGTGAGACAACTTGCTAAAAAAAGGTTGGATGAAATATCAGAAAAAAGATACGGCGAATATGAGGAGACCATGAGGAGATGGCAAAAGAACTTGGAACTTGGAGCTAGAATGAAAAGGTCCGTTTTAGATCAGTTCCAGGCTCGTATCAAGAATATAATACCGCGATATCTAAGACATAAGGTGAACCCGAGAATCAAAGAGAATCAAAAGAACGCTACAGCCAACGCAACACGTAAAGCTGACGAAAAGAAAAGGAAAAGGAAAGCTTCTAGGCGAGGTTAGATATTGTTATGTACGAAACTTCTTTAAAATAATTATAACAGCACAGTTGGTGAAATATTTAAGAGACCAGTTTATGCGCAACAATTCCAGTTTCAATTCCTGCACGAACAAATATTAGTATGGTCTACAAGTAGACACTTTTTTGCAATTAGTTTGCTGAGTACATTACACCACTTTGAGACACAATTAGCGCCCAATGACTGTCGATTGTAGTACCGAACTTTCATGACAATCGAAAAGCAACGAAATAAATTATTCTTTAAAAACTTTTAATTATTCTCAGATCGTAAAGCCAGGTCAAGGAAACCAGCGACATCGAGGACCAGAAGAGTCACTACACACCCCACTGCACACACTACGACCACCAGGACCAGGAAACCAACCACTTCAACAATATTATAATTACTAAAACACATTTATTGAAATTAGAAAGTAATCAACATCTCTTTGCTAAAGTACAAATAATAAAGTACACATTTTAAAGAGTAACTTTTTTTTATTAGCTAAAGACAATTAGACTGTATATGTGTGACTAAAATTCTGGTGAAGATTTCTGACCTTAACTTTGTTAATTTTGCTACACATATTTCGTTCAATATTTATTTTACGTCAAATAATTAAGTATAGATTTAACCGTATACTTCGGAAGCGCCCCCGATTGAACCGGTACAAACGTACCTCCGCCGGCTCGTTACCGGGTCTCATCGGACCCAAGAATTACGACATACGACACCCTAAATGGATGATGTAAATATTTATTATGCTACCCGTCAAATCTTACGAATGTGAGTTAATTAAAGCGGTAGCTTTTCTTTGAACTTACTTCTAACTAGCTTCTGTCCGTGACTTCGCCCACGTGAAATTTCTTGTTCTCCAACCCGCCCCGTCGCCTCGCATCTCCTGCCTGCGCTATTACTTCCGCTTAGCGTTCTTTCTGACTTTTTGTTCAATTTGTTCGGTTCCTATGTGTCCTAGCGATGATGATGATAAATAGCCTATTATTTGGCCTAGAATTTTTTCAAATCTGACTGGTAGGTCCAGAAATTAGCGCGTTCAAACAAAAAGTAAATAAACTCTTCAGCTTTACAATTAGTGTATAGATGTAGCACAAGAAAATAAGACTGTCTGCGAATATATTCTAGTAAAGATCCCTACTGGCTTATCTGTAATTATTTTTTTGCAGAAATTTCGCAAAGTATTAGTTTTACGTTATTACTAATAATATGCGTTAACAAATTCTGCACAGAATAGTACCACACAGAATTTATTCCACTAAGTAAACATAGGTGTTAACTTATAAGACTTGAGATCAATATGAACCCAGATGGGTTTAGCAATAGTAGAGATGGCAAAGGCAATAAATCCAACATTATTTAATAAAAAACATTTATTGAAAATTACAAAAGTATCTAAAAATGTATGTTCTACAATCCCATATTTTTTATGTTCAGCAGCTGTTTAATCAAGTGGTCTTGAGTGACCCAGTTCATGTGCTTTGTTTTCAATTTGGTTGGGTCCTCGAGCAGCACTGGAGCTTCCTTTTGGTACATTGCCATCCGACGCATTGGTTTTTCAATAAGTTTAGGTGTAGACGATACTGGAAAACAAACAAAATACATTATTAGTACTTTAATTTTTCCTATTCGTGCGCCTATTCGTTATAAGAGAGTCTTATAACGAATAGGCGATATGTTAATCCAAGATCAGTTCTGCATCCTAATTGCGTAACACACTTTCAATCACAATCCGAGGGCTTCGAAGGACATTCCTAATACATTGCTTCATAGGTTTAAAAAAATCATGTTTTGCCAGACGTTAGTATGGGCACAATACCTAATTATGAAAATCCAAAAAGTAATAAAAATCAATTAGGCTTACCAACATATTTATCATTTTGTTTTTGCAATACAAAAATCCTGAATAATTCATTAGCAAGTTTATAATTGCCAGTATCCAAATAATATAGAATTCGTTGAGCTATATTATAAGTCATATCGTGCTTGAAATCAGTTTCACTATCCTCTTTCAGCTTTAGGAACATCACCATTCGATTTCTGATCAGCTGGTTCACGACCTGTATCCTCGTTATTTTTATCTCATCGGTTTCTTCACTAGGTTCACTGGCTCTCAGAAAAGGTTTCTTCATTTTCAACATTTTGTCGCCTGAATTCATTTCAGGAACAAATAATTTTCTAAGGTCCGGCTTAACTTTTTCATTTACTTTTTCATTCAACTTTAGTCCTACCTCCATATTTCCGACAAATTCTTCCAGTTCCGAAAATTTTTCTGTAGGTAGTTTAGTTAGATTGTCGAAGGAGAGTTTTATTTCGCCTATTATGTTCATTTTGGCCAGAACATCTTGCTCTAGTGCTTTAAGCAATATGAGTTTTCCTGCGGCTGCAACATTCATTAGTAACGCTTGGTTCTTATACGTAGAACTGCTATTTTCAATTCTTTCCATCATTTTCCTTATTGCGTTATATGATTTAGGAATTTTACTTTTTGACGATCTACGAGTCTTTGAATGCAATTTATCATTTAAGTTTTTAACTAGGCGCTCCCATACAACAGCGGATTTGGGCCTCTCTGTCATTATGTCGCCAGTATTTCTTCGTGACATGGCCACTTTCATTTCCCTTTTTAATCCTTGAAATATGTTTGCAATTTTTTTGACTGGGTCAATATTTTCTTCTTTTTTAACAATTTCAGTTCGATCAGCTTTTAAAAGGTTATAGATACAAGGTAACGCATCTGCTACTTTAACGTTACCTTTAACGCTTACTCCTCTGGCACTCTGTATCTCTATTATATCTTCCATTATTGTTTTCAAATGCGCTTTAAGTTTCTCCTTTGTCGAATCAAGCTTATAAGAATCAACGCCTTTGATACTAGATGAGATTTTGTTTCCTTCTATTTTATCCGTAGTGGTTTCAACTATTTGTTTTTCTGCTTCATTTGGAGATACCCGAAAATTGGCCTTCTCAGGTTCTAGTAGTTTTATCAAATCACTAAACGACTTTAATTTGAAAAATTCTGACAAATTGAGTAAAATATTCCCTTCGACACTTGCCATCGCTTCAACTTCGTGGTTTTTATTGTTCAGTAAGCAATCTGGGTTCCTATTGACATGAGTTAAGTAGTCCAGAATCATTTTATCTTTAGCTGACACAGTCATATTAGTTATATCAACGTTATACATTTTCTTAAACTTTTTCTTTAGGTTATCATTACCTTTTAGGAAGTTTTGGTTTTTGATTCCGTTTGCTATTTTCTTATTATTTCGTTTTGGCAAAATTAGATTTGTTATTTTTTCTAAAAGACTTCCGAACAAATTGAAGGAGTTTTTCTCGTCTTTGGTTAATTCAGTATAACTATCATGCTTTTTACTATTTGAAGGTGTGTGATTAAAAACTAATATGGGTCCATGTTGCAATTCAGTAAGATTTCCTTGTATATTTTCAAACTTTTTTATTAAATCTAGCACATTGTGAATTTTATCTATTGCTTTCATAGTAACCTCTTTTTGGCTAATTTCCATCTCTAGTTTAGTCTTTTTTTGTTTAATATTCATCTCTTCATTACGCTTTTGTAGTTTATCGTTCTCATCCTTAGCATTCTTTCTACAAGGTAGTTTAGCTGGAGTTTCCTCATCGCTAGTACTATTAGCATTGTTTAGCAACTTCTCTGATTCAGTAATAGTCTCACAAATTGAAATATTTTTAGCATCTTTATTCTTATCTATTGCACTTGATAGCTGTTCCAAAGCATTTTTCAGGAACGTTTCTTGCCTCATATTTAGTGGCTCTTTGAAAAGTTCTAGTAAGTCAGCAATCTTTTCATGTTTTAATCCATCTGTTTCTGTTGAGGACCCAGCTGCATCTTTTTCCATGTTCCATAATTTATTTAATAGGTTGCCAGCAATAAAGGCCATTGCAGTCAAAGTGTCATTTTCTGGAGTGAAAGTGATGTTTGACACTGGAGAAGCACTGGCATCTCCAATAGTCTCACTGCCTTGTTTCAATTCATTGACTACGAGGTTTGAAAGATCGTTGTTCTTCGTATTTTGCGTGTAATTACCGAGCACTATTTTTAAATTTTCATGGCTTGAATCAAATTTGGTTTCTTGCTCTATTTTATTGTCAGTTATTTGGTTGTATGCCTTGGGTTGGTTGTATTCAATCTGAAGTGCGTTGTTGGTAGTATCTGTGAAGCCCGATCGTCTCGAACCAGTGAGTTGCGGCCTCATGTCGATTTTCTTAGCAACCAATGTCCCGGTTAGGTTAGAGTCTTTTAAAGTCTCTGCAGGCAAAATTAAAATGTAAACAACAACGCAAAAAAAGTTAATAATTCATTTTTATAAACTGGGCGTTAGTGAGCGTAGTTTTTCTTTTTATTGGTCTAAATAATATTTATTATCTATAGAAAAAATAATATTTGTCAACATACCTTCGTTTATTTCATCAATGGCATCATAGTGTTTAACTGTATTATTGTGATTAGAATTTTTGCTCGTATTACTTAGCTTGCCAACCGATCTTTTACTATGTTTATTATTTTTGCTACTAATAGATCTTCTTGGCCGTGATGATAAGGTTAAATTTGCCAGAAATTCATTCAGCTTCATATCCACAGGGAACGAAGCTGTAATAATTAGACAGAGATTAAAATATGTTACTGTTTTGCAATATACTGAATATATCACTTACCTCGATGACCGTGTCATGGTTTGAAATAAAAATACAACTAAGTAATAGATTGTGCAATAGTGCTGTATTAAAAAAACGTGCGAATCAGTGCTCTTGTCGAGGTATTGCTACCAAATAACCTGGAAACAGATTTCAGAAGTTAACACTTTAGTCCGAATAGGTGTGCAAAACAAAATGCATTTTTACACCAAAGATTAATAGTACATTACGATACGTATGATTTAGTGCGGCTTTAGGTCACAGAGTGCTATAAATGACATTTATATTGCTAATGAAAATCTGCAGGGTAATTCCGTTACACCCATTAATATGGCAATTGATTGCAATGCCTTTCATTTTGACAATTTATTCACGTTAATTGCGTTATTCGATGTTGAGCAGACGAATTTTTCATATCTTTTAAACCTATGAAGTACTGGCTGTCAAAATGAAAGGAATTGCGATGGATTGCCATTTTATGTGTGGTATGCAATTACCCCGCAGAAAAGCATTGCAAATAGAACGAATAAAGTAAATGAAGCATGCATGTAAAGCGTGAAGAATACAAGAGTTTATGTAAAGGAGAAAATAAACAAGCCGTACCTAGTAGTTCCTCATGCTCTGATCTTCCACGAGGAGCTGGCACGTACGGGCTCTGCGACACCTTGACGTGTTTCGTATTCATATCTATTGACAAAAATTAAGACTTTCAATTAAATCATAAAAAAGGATTCACAGCTAGAAGGCGTCGCGGCAGACCCCGTAGAAGATGGCGGGACAAGCTGGACCAAACAAACGACCAGTGGTCTACTTTAACCCTGGATCGAAAGAGCTGGAAGTCATGGGAAGAGGCCTTTGCCCAGCAGTGGGATGATGCAGGCTAACAGTAACATTAAAAGGACTCAATAGCATTGTAGTAAGAAATAAATATTACAGAAAAAAACCGTCTGAATCTCTTTGATAAACTTTTATTATGAGAAATCAGAGACTATAATATCAGACTAGTTTAACCTAAGATCATGTTATGGCCTTCAGATCATAAAGAGTCAAATTCGTTAGCCAAGGGTCACACACAGCTTACTGTCTTCCTCGGTACTTATATATGTAAATGTATGTAGGGCATACATTAGCAAAGCAGCCACAGTACCACCTTGCCGAATGGCTGATATTTTAGTAATTCCGATACGAGGGAAGAAGAAGGGACTGACTTCTTCTCTAGAATTGCGTAACGGATTTCTTTCGTGTCTAATCTTAAGCTGAGATTAATAGACCTTACAGCACATGAAATGGTTAAGCAGTATTCTTGTCATTGTCACACAACTGTCAATCTATAAGTGCAGAATAGAGGCGGGAGATGTGTAAGCCAAAACGCATGCCATATAATGTTCACCTCGGTCCCCACTCACGGCCTCAGGTGGTCCAACTTGCGAAGCGAGTCCTATTTGACGCCCGTCGCTTCGAAAATCGCGTCGCGGTGACTCGTGGCAATCTCTAAGCCCTCGTAGCCACGAGTGATTTGTTATCGGTCACTGGATTTTCAACGCACTCCTTAACGCCTACTAGTGTAGTCCGAATATCCAATAGTGTATTTTTTAACGCGCTGTGATGCACGCTGTTGAATTCTCAACTTTGGTTCAATTCCGAAAATTCAAAATCCAGTACAAGATAAAAAATCGTTGCGTTAAAAACCACCCGTGCTTACTTGGGGGCTTACCACCAGCTCTTATAGCAGGGCAGAAGTTTGTTTAACTTTACTTTAACTGCCCTGTTTTTTTGTTTTATGACTCATCATCATCTGCCTAGCCCTTCCCCAACTATGTTGGGGAAATGCCAAAGTTAACTCTAAAGTAAAACTCACCCAATTCCAACATTTCAAGAGCATTGTCAAAGATATCACCACCCTCTTGGATATTGTTATCCAGAGAATTCTCATTATCATCACCCAGACATTCCTTTACATCCTGGCACTCCCACTGCCCGTTACTGTCGCATTTGCACTGGCTACAGCCCGTACATATGTTTTCTAGAATAATACAAGAAAATCTTTGTCAAAAAAGTCGCATTTCGTGTCTGCTTGCCTGCTTAGTTCTTTTAAATCACACAGTTTACTAAAGATACGGTTTTCACTATCATTTAGATCTATTCCGGAAGGTTTATAATATATTTAATTTTTTTTTTTAACATCTGCGATGGTTTCAGTATGTGGCACCTGTAACTGCAGTAGTGATCACAAAGTTTTTTAATTGCTTCGTTCGGAATCAAAAATCATTCCAATGTACTAAAAATTCACAAAATGGGTTAAAAATTAAAAAATTAGGTTTTATTTCTTACCGTCATTGCAGTTAGTGTACGTCGAGATGAATGGCACACATTTCTTCTTAGTTCGTACATTACCAACGTAATTTACTGAAAATTCAATTTCATTTTATACTTGAACGAAATCTACCTTTAGACCTACAAGATATATTAACTTTTTCTTTCTGTCTTCCTTTAACTCTTGATTAAGTCATGTATACTAGTAACAACCCCAGTAACAACAACACTCCAATTCTTGTTTATGTTGTTATATTTTTCTACACTAGCTACTTTTTGTATATCTTTGGTATAGTTATATACAGCATCCTGTATTGGTCCACTGTTGGAAATAGGACTCCCTAGGACTGCCAAAATGATGCTGCCTTTTATAGGCAACTGCTATATTTACCTAGCTTTGCAGTCGAGTTCTTGATTCTGGCTTGTTTTTGAGCTAGAAGATTGTAGTAGGTACTACTACTAGTATACCGACTTGAGAATTAGAACCACACATATAGGAATCGAACCTACAGAACTTCTATCTATCCCTCCCCGTTTCTATCACGATGAAAACTAATATTATCTCGAGTAATATAGCATATGTTCAGAAGATATGGATTCGTTTGCATTAAACACTTTAGTATTATCTTGAAGTGCTTTTTATATTGTAAAGTTTTACAATCTGTTCAGTACTTTGTGATTCTCAACCATTATAATGTGATGGTACTTACTAGTTTTCTTAGTAAATCGTCTCCATTCGAACACAATTTAATAAACCTATATGAGCATAACCTATCTCGTCTTATAATTTATAGATTAGATCAAGCCGATAAGTGGCATTTTCTAGCAATTTCTGTCTATCAATGAATTATCTTAGAGGTAAAAAACAAAGAAATATAAATTAAATCAAACAAAAAAATTGCTTTTGGTGCAGGTGCAAATAAAACATCTTAAAATGTGCGTCGTAAAAGATTGTGAAAAAGAGCTTGTGACTTTGAAATAGTTAAGATAATTATACACTAATTGATAAAGGCTTGAATAATGTGCAGTTTGAAAACGATATTAAAATGTGCAAAAACAGGGTAAAATTAAATTATTTAAATCCCTAACACTTCTTATAAGACATTTAATAAAATGATACACAAAATTATAAAAATTAAAATGTACACTATCACTCAGCACACAACACAAATCACACAGACACTAAACATGTAATCTTCTGTTTCTTCTTGTTTGAACATTCGTTTAAAAACAAAAAAAGTCTGTTTTAGGTAATTAAATGTTTGACACATCTAAAGACAAGTCCATATTCTCTTTTTTTCTGAAAAATCTTCCGTCGCGATTTACAGTTTCTTTCACATTCTGTGTTTCAGGTTCATTGCTATCTTTCATTATATCAGAAGATTTCTTTAAATCTCTGCGTTGACCATATTCGACATTTTCATTCGAAAGTTTGTCACTTCATTGTTTTGGATTAAGTATTTATTTTTGGGGACCCACAATCATAACTTTAAATTATCATTCATTTCCCACGTTTGTACATTTACAGCAGCAGACGATACGTTAATGTTCATTAATGTGTCTCTCTAATCGTTGTTCACGATAAAATCCTCGTAATCTCCTTTCATCGACATCTTCTGTCCCAACAGATTCTCCTTCGGGATCCTCCTCATCATGGTTCTCAGCTTATTTCGCACTTTGTAGTGGATCTGCCGCCGGTGACCATCAGGATGGTTGCAGCACAATGTGTCGCCTCCTGCAAGCACCAATCTTTATTTCATTATTCGGAATTAAACAGACAAATCGTTATTTGTGAACATTTTGTAATGTCAGGAGAAAGGGGTAACATGAGAATAAATTCAGCGAAGTTGGCTTGCAAAAGGCGACGCTTAGACTCATCACATAAAGGTGACCAATGGAATATGCAGAAAAAAATCCATCCAACCAGTCTTCCTCCATTTTCGAAGAGGTTCAAATCGATTGTTACATCAATACCATGCACCGTACCGTATCGTTGTATATTTCACTGTTTTTCAAATTAATCTCAAATCAGTGCCAGTAATCATAAATCACTTAACACGAGTCACTTATAACAAAACTCACAGAACAACACAATAAAGATATACACTTATTCGAGTATACCACAATAATAAGAAGAACCTAGAAACAATAAGAACCAAATTCCCAATGAAGTGCCAATAATATCGATGAAGCATACCAGCTTCCAACATGTCATAGATGCCATTATCCATGGTCCTCCTCAAGCGATAGGACAGCTGTCTGAAGTAGGCAGGTCTGTCTTGTTCCATAAGCGACGTATATCTGTCTCTGACATGCTTCTCTGATCTGATGACTCGGAAGAAGTTGCAGAAAGAAACGTCCCTGTTGATGCATCCGACGGATTCGCCAGACACAGAACAGACACAATAGTAGCAAGTGAACTCGTTGTTGTAGTCGAGGAGAGAGTCCACGTCAGTCCCGACGTCGACGTCGGTGTCGTTGGCAGTGGCACTGTTGGTGTAGTAGGAATGGCCGCGGAAGCACTTCGCTTTCGCGCTGTACGGGATCTCGTCGTTGTGCCAAATGTAATCTGTGGTGAAGGTGTGTTTCGTTTTATTTTTGCTTGACGTCATGTAACATGATTATATAGTTACATAATAATAACGATAAATGTCTAGACGATACATTTGCCCTTTTAATATGTTTTTGATGACCTTCTATGTACATGAAAATGAAAGTATACTATTTTTATCTCACGAAGCGATGCACATTTTACTTGTGATTACCTGGTTATCTAGTGTACAAACAGGGATCCCTTCTTTTCGCATAATATTCTTTTCCCTAATATACTTTGGCATAACGATTTTGGCATAATTCGTTTTGCCATAATAATACTTTGCCATATTTTTTTTTGGCATACAGTTTATGTTGGCATAATTATCTTGAAGGCTAATTTGTTTTGGCATAAATTTAATTCGCATAACGTTACTAGGCCTAATGATTATTAGCATAATAATATTTAGGCATGCAATTAATAGAAATAATGGAAACAAAGAGTTATTTTTACGTATTTATTTTCACTCGATTCTGAATCACTTTTTCCAAGAGTCAGGGTGCCCCAAGGTCTAACACATCTCGATTTAGTAAAAAGGCAATGAGAACTCACGATGCAAGAGCGAGCGAAGCGAGCTCGGGAATTGGGGCACCCCGACTCGGACAGGTTAGGTTCGAAGGGGATGACGGGGGCTCAAGTGAGCGAGCGGAGCGAGCGAACGAGCCCCCGTCATCCCCTTCGTGTTAGGTTCCTTTAAACCCTGCAGACAGAAATAGGGGCCCCGCGAAGCGGGGCTCCGTCGACTACGCCTTATTATTATTATGCTTTAGAACTTTATGCTTAATAAATTTATGCTTTAGAATATTATGCTTAATCATTATTATGGTTAGAGAAATTATGCTTAAAAAAATTATGCGTAAGCAGTTATGCGTAATTATATTATGCGAAAATATAATTATGCCAAACAAAATTATGCTAAGTTATATTAGGTCTTAAAATTTTATGCAAATGGATAGGGAACCGTACAAACACGCTGTGAATGTGTGTGGCGCAGGAACTCTCGGTACCGTCCGAGGTAATAGCGAAGTCGGAAGTGTGTGTGTGTGCGTGTGTGCATGTGTGTGTTATATGCTGACGCTAGTCATTTTCACGCACACAATACGTTACGTACACGTACGTTATTCTACACTTTTTTATTACAAGTAAAGCGCGCGACGCTTCGTGGGATAAAATTACTTAAACGATTCATGAAACTATTTCTACAACGTTTCCTATTACATATATCCAAATTCTACCTACAACTACTTCTCAAGTACTTATTTAACAAATCTGCGAAAGATTTCACGGTACACTGTTTTAATTGACATAAATTCAATCAAAACTATACTTTTTATTGCCACCTGCACCGTCGCCACAAACCTCGCCGGATCCTATTGGCCAGATTACTGGTATGTTCGTAAGGAAGACCCAAGTTCATTTTTTCTGAAATATCTCTCAACATCATACATTCATTGATATTTTTCGCGGGTCTATTGCTACAATACTCGTCTTTTCCGTCGGCTGAGCACACGCATATCCTGCAGTATTCATCCTCCGATGGCACCGTCATATGTTTCTTTCTAGTTGGTCCTTTTCTTAGTCGATATTCCTCGGAGTCGGACTCCTCATGGTCCACCAATTCGACGCGCTTCTGGGTGACCTTTATGATGGTGCGTCCAGGGACACATTTGTATCGAATGCCATCAATGTTTTCGGCCTTCGGTGACGGGTGGTTGAAAAAGAAGTCTAAAAGTTGCTAGTATGTTAGATTTGTATTTGTTATGATTAACATCCTAGCTTTTTTCCAAACTTTGATCAAATCCCTGGATTCCTATACAGGGTGGCAGGGACATCGATACGCAACCGGTTACCATGGATTCAGTACATAATTCTGAACCCACCTGTGTTGAAAGTTTTCATGGGTTATTAAAAAAAAATTATTCCATGCATTTTAACCGCATCGGTATTGCATTACATTTTTTTTAAACCGACGAAAAAATTCTATGCCATCAGAATCATGTGCTGAATTAATGTTGTAGTTTCGTCGATGTCTCCACACCCTGTAGTTTTTTTCATCTACGATCATTAATTACTTCAGCGTTGAATTTTTCCGCTGAACTTGACTCATTCAGCACTTACTCAATTCAAATCTCGATATATATTTAAACGCCTCATATATTCACATATACCTACATATTCTAGGACACTCTCAATTTTCACTTATTACAAAGTAAAAACAATTATATAAGTTGAGTTGTTTATGTTAGTTGCATAAGTTTCTGTTTCGGTAGACACAACACTTTTTTTTTGTTAACATGTCTTGTCCCACTGCTGGGCAAAGGTCTCCCCCATAATTTTCCAATTTTCCTTATATTGTGCCTTCTCCGGCCGATCGGTCAGGAACGAAACCAAACCGTCATGCCAGCGTTTCTTAGGCCTGCTTCGGTGATGATTATTATAAAATGAGACACCGCGCTCCGCATTCTTTTAGATCCGCTGTTTTGGTTCGTGACCATCACAAATCTCCCTATGACGTCATGACCATCAGTCATCAAGCTACCTATTGCTAATCATCTAAGGCATCTTAACCATATTATGCGATAATCACCATCACCACTTTCGTCAAATTATTTAGTGGTATCACCACCTGTCTCCCGTCCGTGTGTCTGTGTCTCCTCTGTACTGTCTCTGTGTCTGTCTTCTTAAACTAGGGTAACTCACCAGCGACGACCACATTGACCATCAGGGTCATAGCGATGAGCACAACTATCAGCTTAACTTCCATGGTGCACAAACTGAAGGTTCAACAATCAATGGGGTTTTATACGACGTTACACATCAATGGAGGCTTTGATTCTTTGTTTAGGAGCACAGAGACGGATTCAGTTGTCAATTTTGTAGATTCGACAAAGGATAACAAAAAACTGCGTTCCCCGAAGAGGAAATCGATTTTAATTAGGAATAAAGGTCCAAGGTGGCCTGAAAGCGATAAGGCCGCCCATTGTGTGTTTTGTATTGTTGGTGTACATTAAAGTATATTTATATTATATTTTGCTAGTTATGTAGTCAGAAGCCCGAAAGTCTGACAACCAGTCTCACCAAGGGGTATCGTATTACCCAGTAACTGGGTTGTGGAGGTCAGATAGGCAGTCGCTCCATGTAAAATACTGGTATTCAGCTGCATCCGGTTAGACTGGAAGCCGACCCCAACATAGTTGGGAAAAGGCTAGGCAGATGATGATGATGATGATTTTGCTAGTTATGTTAATATGCCAGAGAAAAGATGTCAAGCTTATTGCCAGAAACCAGGTGCAAATGCAGATTGTAGAATTCCTAATGACTGAAAACTCTTAAAAAGCCAAGATCGAACCCTGGATCCCATTCTTAGCAGTGGCCCTTGTGACGACTAGATACACCAACAAGGCATTAAAAGGAGAAAGTTTGAATTTTTAAATAAGAGTGTCTTGAAATAGCTTGCTCTTCAGGAAAAACTTTTTATCTGGTAGAAATCACGGTATGGTAGAAGACTTCAAGTTTTTTGTTGACTTTATTTAATTTTCCTTTTCTTTGGCGCAATAAGAAATAGGTATTCTTTCTACATACTAAGATCATCATCATTTCAGCCGAAGGCCGTCCACTGGACATAGGCCTCCAAACACCTCCACTTCGACCGGTGTTTCCCGCTTCCTGCAGGATTCCTGCAGTGTCTCAAGACTTAATATATTAGACAGAATTTAAATCAATTTTCCACACACAAATCCGTCTCTGTACGCATGAATGCCGTAAAAAACGACTCCGCTAACAAACGGCCAGCACAATCAATCCTTATCAGACACCTTACCACACCTGCATCGGTGACAAGGACTCATGTTCATCTGGCCGCCGCTGATAACCACCGTCTTTTAGCATTGCAGTGGGGCACAGGATTGCAAACCTGTAGAAGGTTGGGGGTTCTTAACCTGGTGTAATAAAATAAAATAAAGATGTGGTGTAAATTTTATAAAGCAGCTGTTCCATATATATGACCGTCATGGTATTGCACTTTTGTATGGAATGGTTGTATTTTTAATAATCGATGATAAAATGTCAAGTCTGGGTTGGTCTGGAACCCTGATGGCCTAGACAAAGGATGACATTCTATCAGTGATGACGATGATGGAAAAGTAAAAAAATAGCTTAGGCTATATGCTGCCGAATAGCTTAAATGTCAATCCAGTTTGAAACCGATGTATAAATTCAAAACGCTATGAAAGAACGAAAGCGAGTGCCACATGTCTAGCGTGCTGTGCATGCCACGATGCTCCTTCGCCATGTATAACAATAGTGTATATCTCCGTATAGAATCCGGACGTTAATATGACACATCGAGTATTAGAAAGAGACTATTTAATTTTGACAATTCAAAAGTGCCTGTAAATGGTTTAATTGAAATAAACGATTTGAGTTTGAGTTTGAGTTTGACTGCACAGCTTTTTCCCAACTGGGATCGGTTTCCAGTCTAACCGGATGCAACTGAATACCAGTATTTTACACGGAGCGACTGTCTGTCTGTCCTCCACACCCCAGTTGTCCCAGACCGCCCCTCAGGTACGAAAGACAATAACAACGATCTACAAAACTGCAACGTTTCGGTCCTCTCTAGCTCCCAGTCCCCTGTTACACTTTACATCTTTTCATGCTTCTTCTAACCTGACAGACACAGACAGCTGTGTTACTGGCGAGTTTGTTGCGCCGCTGCTTATTGGCGCGGTGCGGCGCGGGGCGGTTTGGGGGACTGTCTTATGTAATTTTGACGTTCAGAAATTACTGATTCTCAGTCTTGTCTGATAAATTTATTTTTGGATCTGATTTTGAGAATTCCTTTGGATGAACATAAACATAGACTTAGGTTGAAAATATTGATTATACAACTTATTATTATACAACTTATTATTACACAACTTATTATTACACAACTTATTATTACACAACTTATTATTACACAACTTATTATTACACAACTTATTATTACACCACTTATTATTACACAACTTATTCTAGGTAAAAAACTCTTCACAATATAATTCGGATCGTAACTATATTATTGTCGCTTATTTCATTATATTTACAAATTATCAGGTACACGAACCAGTAAAATACTAAAATCCTCAAGGCCACTCTTGAAGACACGCGATACTACATAAAAATATTGTTTATCTTCGTAACACACGTCTTCAGTAAATTCACATTTGACCAAGTACTTGAGCATTAATTACATTGATGGAATCTCACTTAGCTAATTATATTATATTATTTGTCCTTTTGTTTTTGTATATATTATACAGGTTGGGATTTTTTTTTTATAACAGACAAAAAATGCTTTGAAATTTTTCAGAAACATGTACTGTATCCATGGTAACAGGTTGCGCATCAATGTCTCTGCCACCCTGTATATAGATAGGCGCCTGACCTTCCGCCGACGAAAAAGCGACTAAGTCGCTTTTACTAACATAAAAGCGACTTACGTAAGTCGCTTTTATGTAAGTCGCTTTTATGGACCTACAATCTTTTGTACGTTTCTTGAGCGAGAAAATCAAATAACTAGGTCCCGAGTTGTACTTTTCTAGATTCATCATTATCTGCTTACTGCAAGCTACATAGGACTCTTAAATTATACCTACGCCCTTGAGCAAAATTAAAATACACACTCCTTACAAATATCCTAAATGCCAGAGTAACCCTGTCTGTCTGTCTGTCTGTTACCTTTTCACGCCTTAACGTAGGATTTTTATCCCGGTAGTACGTTCCGGTAAAAGCTAGCGTAAACATAAATGTACAACAGAAGACCAAAATTCATTGCGAAAGTGACTTCATGACTATTTGCGCAATGATTCAATAAAATACCCGCTACATTACTCAGTCGCACCTAACACCAATCTTGAATTTCTTATCACTCATGTCGGTAACATTACCTATTTACACAGAGGCCCTGGGTCCGTGTTAGGAAGTATTAATGCCATCATGATTCTAGTGCGAAAAAAGGATGGTGCTATCGATCATGTATAGCCCCATTTCTCTCTTACACTCGAATCATGATGGCACTAAACCGTCATAACACGACACCAGTATCTGGCAAATACAGAGGCCAGCACATCCAGCTACTAAAATCTGTCAAATTTCTTTAATAGATTTTCAACTTTATCGCTAAAGTATTACGTTCAAGGTTGATTGAGTTTCGAGTAGCTTGATGTGCTGGCGTTTGTACAACATTGAGTGAGTGAGATGAGTAAAACACTGTATCAAACCGCCAAGACAAGACAAAAAACAAAAAGCAGGGGCACTACCTAGCTGAAGGCTATCCTCGAAGCGTTTCATCGTATTCAAATTCAAACCCTCATAGCTTCAGCCTGGATAATGCTAGAGAGCTCAAATTCTCAGGATAGGTAGATAGTAAGCAGATTTTTAAAACACACTTAGTTTGCCCCTGCATTTAGTTTTTGGCTCGACTAGCTAGTGCAGACATACAATGTACAAACCTTCTTACAGAAACAGATCATTTGTCATTTAATGTACAACACAAGACCAACATTCATAGCGAAAATGACTTCATGATTCACAATGATTAATTTTAATACCCGGGATACCACCCTAAATCTCTGCTATAATCTATCTCAAATTATTTGGGCAATGATTTAACATAATACCCGTTAGCACCCACAGTCTCACCTAACACCTATCTTTAAATTCCTATCTCTTATTTAGGTGAGATCACGTATTCACCAGGTGAATTCATTCTAAGATTCGGAACCCATCAAGGATTCCTTTCATCATCAAAATAAGGCCAATTCACTATACTCCTTCAAATACGAGTCGAAAAACCAACAGCTATCGTTACTCCTTCCTAAACCCTCTATCATGGACCATGCTGTCAGCATTTCGTCTGGAGAAAAGCTGTGGATGGATGCCAGGTCCCGGTAGAGACAGGATAGCTTCAGCCAAGGCTTGTAGGGGCTCAGGCGTCTGTCGTGGGTGAGGGTCAGCCCTAACTCCTTGTGGGCCACTAGGTACGTGAAGTACACGTCCTCTAGGTTCACCATGGGCACTCGTTCTGCTGCCTTGAAGATTTTTCCTAGGTAGTCTCCTGGAATCAGAGAATTGTAATTAATATTTGAGTTCAAAATAGCTGCAAACTAATAATCTCATTACGCATAAGTTTTTAATGGTGGTTTCGATTCTGTGTATAATCACTTATTATCAAAGGTGAAGTGAAAAGGATCTACAGCAAGACGAAAAACTAACTCCTCAGAGTTTGTTTCGGCCTTTCTTCGCAGAGTAGTAAGATAGGAAACGCCGACATCGTCTAGTTTTTAAAATATGATTGACTAGCTGTGTTTAGATAGTTTTTAAAATATGATTGAAGGGCGGGCGTTTTTGGGGGACTGTCTTTTGTAATTTTGACGTTCGAAAAGTGCTGATTCTCAGCCTAATTTGACTAAATGAATTTTGATTTTGTGCCCCGCGGTTTCACCCGCATAAATTTCGAACCCGTGGGAATATCGTGATAAAAAGTATCAAGTAAGTATGTCATCCAAATCCGTTCAGGAGTTTTGGCGTGAAAGAGTAACAAACATCCATCCATCCATCCATACAAAATTTCGCGTTTATAATATTAGTAGGACGTGTAAAAGTGTTTGTGCAAACCTCACAGAAAATAAATTATTTATCATTTATCACAGCGCTATAAGGCTATTGTTGCACGTGGCCTAAATCGGAACTAACGTCGCCATCTTGTTTTTGCAATACAATTTATGTGACACCATAATTACCAATAACGATCCCATGTCAATGTCATTCACGTGCCAACATATCCTTGTAGCACTTTATCCACTAATAAGGTACCATAACCAAGTACTATAACCAAATTCCTTATTACAAATCATGATACTATCTTTAGAACTACTGATTATAAACAACTTACCACTAATAAGGTACCCAGTACCGCTGAGATACATGGAGACCAAGTCTTGTGAAAGCAGCCACCGCGGTATGAACCATTTCGTGTACTCATCTCTGTGTAGATGTGTGTCGTTCTTACTGTACCCTGGAATTAAGTACAAGTCAAGTTACCATTATTTTCTGGCCAATGGGAGAAATGCGAGTAGGATAGAACAGAAAACTATTGTGTCAGACAAAGTCAACAGGGTTAGTAACATTTTTACTTAAAATGTAGTGTAAAACTCAGCGTGGAGCTGCATCCGACTCCGCAACATCGGGGAATCCCACTGATAAAAAAATTGTTGCACGTGTTAAAATAATAAACGTAATATTGTGTCAGACTCAGGCAAGTTCGAGATAATAAGTTTAACGTATAAAGCATCGTTAATACGATGAGAGATGATTATCAGAACAACACATCACGACCGTGTTCCTCGAAGGGTTACGCAGAGGTGCTGCTAATTATTCATCATCTGCCTTATCATCTGCCTAGCCTTTTCCCAGCTATGTTAAGGTCGGCTTCCAGTCTAACCGGATGCAGCTGAATACCAGTATTTTACATGGATCGATAGCCTATCTGACCTCCATGACCCAGTTACTGGGTAATACGACACCCCTTGGTAAGACTGGTTGTAAGACTTTCGGGCTACTGACGACCCGTGACGACTGTCAAAGATCTATGAATGACAGCCGGGAACAACGGCTTATCGTGCTTTATTTCAGTTTCATCAGCCTCGAAATAAAAATCCTTCACTTGCCAAGTAATTGAGCATCTTCATTCTCCTTGAGAACCTTCTGCAGCGTCCAGGGGTTTACCAGCACGTCATCATCAGTTTTGAAAAGGAACTGCGCCTGTGGACACTGGTGCAGGCTGTACTTCATCATCAGCGCCGTCTTCAGGGTCAGATTCTGGTAGTGATCGTGAAAGTCGAAGACTATCAGGTCGCTGTACTGCTTTGCTTCTATATAGGTGTCTACCTGGAGTTAAATAGATATTCCATTAGTGTAAAAGTAATTTCGACTATAGTAGACCCAAGAATTTGAGATCATTTTCAAGTTATGGAATAACAAACTGAATTTTACAAAGATCAAATTCCATTCCAACCAATATGTTACAAATGGTCACTCAAAAATCAACTTAGAATACATTTCACTAAAGTAGATACACAACATTTATATTCAAATAACTTTATCAAACGAATGCCTAAAAAATCGTTACGCACATTGGCAAGACGCCACGATAGTAAAGCTGGGCTGTACGTATCCCATACTGTGTCTAAATATAACTTCTCGTTTGCGCGCTTGGGAGCAGCAAACACTGCTACCACGCTTCGGATGACAGATCTCGGTGATGAGCGTGCTGAGGTGTAATTCTCATAATTTTAAGAACGTTCGCAGTCTGATCTCAGACTCAATCTGTCAAAAATCCCTCTAATTTCCCTACATTTTAACAAGTTTTTGTCGCCGAGATGAGACTGCGACTAGATTTTGAACGTTTTAAATCATGAGAATTGGCCTTCAGGTGTCTGCACACAGGAGCTGTTGGACGCGACTAAAGCTGCCAAGCTCGTAGCCAAATTCTAGGCTGACTGTACAGACGCCAGCACATCAAGCTACCCGAAACTGTCAAATTTTCCCAATCAACCTTGAACCTTGCTTTAGCGATAAAGTTGGAAATCTATTAAAGAAATTTGACAGATTGTAGTAGCTTGATGTGCTGGCGTCTGTACATAGATTGCCATCGACACGCTACAACGAGGAATTAAGAAAGAAAGAAAGAAAATGCATTTATTTGCGGCAAACATGACGCATAAAAAAGAACAAACAAACAAAAAAAAAACAATTCAATCAATCTATAATATTCTTCTTATATTTGACTGCGTCGAAAAGAATATCAGTTTTGACAACCCTCGATGTCAAACAGAAGACAGGATAGAGCGAGAGTCTAGAGACATGCGCTCTGAATGAGGTCCTGAGTTCGATTCCCGGGCCGGGAAAAAGTTTTTGGACCTTTCCATCTGGAATTTCTCAGTAGCAGCCTGGGGTCTGGATTTGTACCCGGTTGATGGGGATAGGCTTGCCCCCTGTTACATGGGACTTAAACATAACTGGTGAAATGTGGGTGTACTATAGGTACACCCCTGCCTAACCCTTCGCGGAACACAGTGGTGATGATGTCATGGTACCTATGTAATTAAACATGGCCTCACCAATTCCTCATCCACATTATCTCCGTACAGCCCCAGCACGAAGTAGGTGGGCTGGTGCTTCGCCCAGGTCTGACGCACCGCCTGCCGGTGCTCGAACCTGGGCGGCGCGCTGGACACCAGGATGATGACCGGCACCTCATCCAGGCTCCCACATGGTGCTGATGATGGCTCTATTAGCACCTGGCTGGAATTGAAAACATCATGTTTTTCATGCGTATCTACGTATGTGGGATTATTTACCTCGAAGCATCCTAACGCTGGCATGAATCTGAACACAAGTAGTGTCACACGCTAGGTTTGGTTTTTTATCAAACCGAAAACGTACTCGGAGAAATAAAAAACCCCACTGAAACTAATAAGTTCAGTTACAAGTTCACTTTTCAAGCAGTCTAATGCAGTCGGTGGCATCAAATCAAATAATGCAGTCGGTGGCCTCAAATCTGAAATTGAATTGATTTGTAAGTAGCAGTCGGGCATTTTTTTAATTTTTAGGAACAATTTATTAAGCGACTGCTGACTTGGATAGAGTCCTGGGTTCCATTCTTAGGTCGGGAAAAGTGGTATTAGGTATCTCCACTTGAGAAATTCTTAGTAACAGCCTGGAGTCAGTGCAATAGGCACGCCTACAATTACACCAGACGAAACTGGACAAATGCAGGTGTATTGTTCACCTCTGTTTAACCTTTCTTGAAAACAAACGTGCACACAACAAACAAACGTTAGTATGCGGACACAACATATCAACTTTAGATAATGAATGACAGTCTGACTTACATGTGTGTCAAGTAGTGATGCAGACTCCTGTTTCTCCTGAAGTGATCCAGCAGCTGGTCTGGTGGGGGTGGGGGCAGCAGGGCCCGGCTGGTCTCCGCCGCGAACCACCAGACTGTGGGCCACAGCATCAACACCGCCAGTACCATGGGTAGCAACAACCATAGGTACTTTTGACGAGCTGGAATTTTTTTAAGGCAATTTTATAGGAGTTTTTTCATTGTCGTGGTGGTCACATAGAAACTGCAGTTTTTTGGGATGAAAAGTAACCTATTATGTCACTCTCCCGTCCATCTTTTTAATAACGTCGTCATTTAGTTGCTCCGTTTGTGTGTAGGTGTAGCTCGACAAATGATCTTTTGGTTATAAGACTTGCCGCTAACCTGACAATTTTTTCTTCGCCATTTTATGAGCTATGGTGATGAATTAAGTTGCACAAAGTAAAGTGTTTGCCTGCGTGAGTTTAAACCCACAACCTTCAATTCGTACTTCGGAGGGTAACTAGCGGACCATCTCTGCCGAGTCGTTTATTGCCATTCAAAACATTGTCCGACTGCCTCGTCGGCCTAGTGGTCGCAAGTACTACTGCTGAGCATGAGGTCCTGGGTTCCATTCTCAGGCCAAGCAAACTGACAATGGGTTTTTCCATCAGGAACTTCTCAGTAGCAGTCCAGAGTCTGGATTTGTGCCCGGTTGATGGCAATAAGCTCGCCTTCCTTTAAATGGGGTTTAAAATTATCTGGCAAAATATGACGATACCTCTGCCGAACCCTTTTGGGGATTACAAGCGTGATGTTATATTATATTATCTATCAAAACATCGTTGAACTATGTGTAAGAAAGCTAGTACACACGGCGACACATCAAGAATTTCCAGTTTTAGCTGACTTCGCATTATATGTATAGGTTTTTCGTACAATCAAAAGTCAGCTTATACTGGTTATGTATAGCTTGATGTGTAGCCATGCATATAATTACGAGTGTGTCACAAAATTCGGTGACTTCTCATAATAATAAACAAAGACGTACCTATGTTGCATCACTTCGCAGTAACAGATATTAACAACAACGTTATTGTAGTAAGCAACAATTATGTCAGATAGTGGCGTCATGATAGCAACGGTTATAATATAGTGCTACCATATATTTTGCGTTCAAAAAGTGCTGATTCCCTTATTAGTTTTAGGGCTGATTTTTCCAACGCGGAGGAATAATTTTGAATTTATGACTGTTCTTCCATACAAAAACTGTCAGACGTCAATTTTATTTCACGAATAAAAATTATTTGTCGATTGAAAAATCAGCCCTGAATGAAAGTATTTCTTTATACTTTCCCTATAAGCTTTTCTTTAAGACTGTGATGCAAATCATTTGTATTTTTGGGGCTCCGTTCCCAAAGGGTGCCAATTAGATACGTGTTTTTTAGGTGAGTTCAAACCATGAACCACAGGGCGCACGGAATAAAGGGAACGAGTCTAAGCATCAATAACAATGAAAGTGGCCAGTGAGTACAGACGCCAGCAGGTCAAGCTACCCGAAACTGTCAAATTTTCCCAATCAACCTTGAACCTTATGCTTTAGCGATAAAGTTGAAAATCTATTAAAGAAATTTGACAGATTGTAGTAGCTTAATGTGCTGGCGTCTGTACATGGAACTTTAACATATCTGGCGCAGTGTGGGTGTAAGTACTATGATGACATGTTATCTCTTACGCCATGTTGGTTTAGCAAATGAGACAAGTAGAAAACAAACTTATAACACCCCGTCGTTTTTGCGTCGGGGGTTAAAAATACACTTTACAAAAGTTATTTAAATAGTATAACCACATCAAAATCCATTGCGTAGTTTAGAAACACAACGTCACACAGCAGACACGAAAAGTGACTCTAATTTACATACATTGACATTAGCTTGTCTGTTGTCTGTGCTCTCTCTCTCTACCCAACTTCTGGTGATATGGTGCGTGTTTAAAAAGTTTAATAATAAGATATTCTTCTCCTGTGTTGTTTGGGTTGAAATAAAACGTTTTAAGACAATAGTTAAAAAAAGTTCGTCAAAGCGTCAAATTCTTTCGGCTCTTATTACCATCCCAGGAAATAGCATTATGGTTCCCAGTATCCACACAATATATTTCCTCTACTCCGTGTATTTTAGATTAACTTAAATAAACACTGACAATGCCATTTATATTTCATGACTAATGCTAGATGCTCATTGTGCTGTGGCACAGCATACCTACGCTAATAATAAAGCTAAAAAGTCTGTTTATTTGAACGCGCTAATCTCTGGAACTACGAATTGGATTTGAAAAGTTCTTTTTGCATTTGATAGCCTAATTCTTGAGGAAGGATATAAGCTATTTAACATTACGCTAGGACCCTTAGGAGACGAGCAAAAAGAAAAATGTCAGAAAGAACGTTGAGAGGAAACGAAGTAATGTCGCAGGCAGGCGATGCGATGCGACGGAGTGGGGCGGGGAAACAAGAAATTTCACGCGGACGAAGTCGCGGGCATAAGCTAGTTTGAATACTTGCCTTTTCAGTCATTTACCCGACTGCGCGACAGCAAAGACAGGGTTATGTTTTCCATGTGTATGTGGGAGTCTTTCTACTCTCGAAGCATCCTAACGGCTGCATGGATTTTAATACATACTCAATACTCAAATCTTTATTGCATTCCATATGTATTACATAGATGATATTTACAAGGTAAAAGATCAATATGGACCCTGTCGGGCACAGCAAAAATTAGGAGAGCGGAAGTGAGCTAATTGGCAATTCAAACAATTAAATATTAAGCGCAATTAAATATTAGATGTGCTTAATTGGGTGTATAATTATGTATATACGAGTATATATTTAGTTTTGTGTATATAGGTATGGTATATTAGTTATTTTATGTATTGCGTAAGAATATGCAGGTAATTATTATATAATTCCTAAAAGTATTTTCATTATTATTAAATTAAGTTATTATTTATGTATTCATTATTTCATATCTATATTAGGTCAGGTATTACACAGACAGGAAAACACCTGTCTATGCGTGTTTCCTAGACCTGTCCAAGGCTTTTGATCTTGTCTCTTTTGACGTTCTCTGGCAGAAATTATCTGATACTGCGGTGCCGCCGGAGCTTGTCTCACTTCTGTGGTACTGGTACATGAGGCAGGAGAGTCGGGTGTGATGGACAGGAGAGCTCTCAGAGCCAAGTAGGCCAGAGTGTGGCGTGAGGCAGGGTGGCCTGACCTCGCCTTTGTTGTTTAGTCTGTACGTGAATGCACTGATCGAGCGGCTCAGCGGCACACGTGTCGGGTGCTTTATTGACGGAGTATGTTTCGATAATTTAAGCTATGCAGACGACATGGTGCTGCTGGCCCCCTCGGTCGGTGCGCTCTGTAAGCTTCTCGATATATGCGAGTCGTACGCTGCTTCTCATGGCCTTGTATGTATACAACGAAGGCAAGTCGAAATATATGGTATTCAAGTCCGATACCAAGTGTCCCTCCTCCACCGTCCCTCCTGTGTTACTGAACGGTATGGAGTTGCGCAGGGTGTACTCCTTTAAACACCTGGGCCACTTGGTGACGGACGATTTGAAAGACGACGCGGATATGGATATCCCAGCGCAGAACATTGTCGGTTCGGGCTAATATGCTGGCCCGCCGGTTCTTCCGATGTACGGCGGCGGTCAAAATAACGCTGTTTAAAGCATTTAATCCATACTAACTTTCTTTACAAACACTAATATGGCTTTCGTCCACACTCGAATACACTTTCGGCGTCTATTGATTTAAATACTAAAATAAAAGATAATATAGACAAAAAACAACTAGCTCTAGGTAATTTCATTGACCTAAAAAAAGCATTCGATACTATTAGCCAGTCCATCCTTCTGAAAAAGCTAAAAATCATTGGAATTTCTTCCACAGCCTACAAAATGTTTGAGTCTTAACTTACTAATCGGCAACAGATCGTCAAACCTGATAAATTTACATGTGTCCCGGCCAATATACAGTGCGGAGTATCTCAGGGATTGGTCCTGGGTCCATTACTTTTCCTCATATACCGATATAATACCGCTGAACTGACTGGACATGTGTCACTGTATGCAGACGACACTTGCCTTTTTTTTTTAACAATCCCATCTCTGAAATTATCTCAGAAGCACACAAAGATCTTAATGTTTTGAATATATGGCTTAGTCAAAACCTTCTGACTATGAATGTTAATAAAACTGCTTACACAATTTTCGCCGCAAAGAATAAAAAAATACCATCATTTCCAAATCTTACAATAAATAACCAACCGTTACGAAAATCCACGCATGAAAACTATCTGGGCCTAATTGTAGACAGCAAGTTGACATTGTAGACAGTAAGATCTCGAATAATTCCACTAACCGGAGCCATACGTAACATTACAAAATGCATACCCTACAAGCTAAGACATACTATTTACAACACGCTAGTCAAGCCACATCTGGAATATCTGATCCAAGTATGGGGACAAGCTGCAAAAACTAATCAACAACACCTACAATGAACACAAAATAAAATCATCAAGTCCTTATCAATTACAACTACTATACTCCTACAGAATTACTCTACAAAAAAATAAAATTATTTAACCTACAATAATTGTATACATACCCCAATGCATGACCATCCGAAAGATCCTTAAGACCAACATACACACAAATATTTCATTCACACAAAAGACTCATATATATAATACCCGTAATCAAGACGACCTGGAAGTACCAAGAGTAAGAACCCTGCACGGCAGGAAAACTATACAGTATGAGGGGGTTCGGCTGTATAATAAATTACCTAAAAAAGTCAGAGAGTGTACAAGCATACCAACATTTAAAAAAATTCCTAAGGCACTATAAGATTAGTTCTTATTTTTTTTTTTATTAGGCATAAGTTTAGAGTGAACTGCTTTGTATTTAGTTATACCTAACAACATACTTGCTTTTTTTTTGATAAAAGATTAATATGGTGCTCAGTTTATTGGTTGGCTCGACGTCGATGTAACCTACAACATACATATTGTAAATTTAGTTAAGTTTCTCTATAAGTGAACTGTATGTTCTTTGAGAAAATAAATGTCTTTAAACCGAAATTAGAATCTAGCTCCTGCGTGTGGAATCCGTACGAAAGTACCTACGTGCTTTTACTGGAAAGGTACAATTTATTTATTTGGAAACTCAACAGCTTATAATTAACTTACATGAGTTATGAATGTTCACCCCACTATCAATGAACAGCTCAATGCAGTTGTGTCAAAGTTACAGCATCTTACAGTCTGCATACACTGCTCAGTGATAGCGAGATGATGACAATTATCACTTAAGCCAATAAAAGAGTTCCACGGCATTGATAAATTCTAGGTTAACTAGAAAGTAGCGAAAGAAAACAAAAGAAAAAACTTAAAAACAGGTAAAATGCGATTGATGACACATTACTCACATTAAATTAAAGTTAGAAGAAGTATGTACCTATGTAAATACTATGACTATATTAATTAACAAAAGCAAAAACTAAATATTTTGCTTAACATTGTGAATATATTTCCACTCAGTAATTGGAACGTGCTTTGTAGAAATATATAAATATATATATTTATTATTAATAGGTTGTTTATATATATATATATATGTATAAAAATGAGTTATGGCACAATTTGATTACTAAACAATATCTGCTTGACTTGTTTCCGGTCATAGAGTTTAGTACATATATATCGATGTTTCCGGTTTGATTGTTTGGATGAATGAAATATATCGACAGTTTCAAAACTTTCAGAATAGATGCGATGCGTTCTTTCTCAAGAGTTTGTGAACCATGTTTGTTTATTTATTACCTACTTTGTAAGGTTATTAAGTGGAAATTAAGTGTTTAAAGGGAAATTTGCCAAATTACTTATGCTGTTACTTATTATGTCCTAACACAAGCATTTATTTTGCTTAAAGGGTCATTCCTAAAAGTAAAAATGTAACTATTGTAAGTTATTGAAATAAACATTTTTTTTGTTCTTTCTCAAGAGTGTGTAAACCATGTCTGTTTATTTATTACCTACTTTATAAGGTTATTAAGTGGGAATTAAGTGTCCGCACTTGTAAATCTGGTTTTCTTTTTTGTACTGTTTGTTCCGTTCCCACAGACAAACCGTGAAAACGGTTTTGGGGAGCATAGTTTATAAGCAAGATCTTTTGTAAAGTTACCATTAATAAAGAAATAATAATAATAGGCAGTCGGTCAGAACAGCATTACTTCCGTATTTTGTACGGCAGCCAGGGATACTGAGTAAAGTTTCCGGGATTTATAGTTACAGGTTTAGATGTCTTTAGGCGTTGGTCATCACTTACCATCATGTAGTGTAGGCTGTCGGTTCACAATCCAAAACACAAAAAAAATGGAGCGTTATCTTAATGACTCTCCCGCAACTGGTGGACCTTAGAACAACTTTTCACAACACTTCACAAAAAACAACTTTAATTCAAAAAACTCCTCACCAAAGTATTTGATGGTGGCGAACACCTTCCGAATGATAATCTTGAGCATCAGCATGAGCATAATAGTTGGTTATAGCTAGCACATGAGTATGTAGTACACTAGGAGTATAGCGACTGTCGTGGCGCGGTATCTAATACACACTGGGGCGAGCCGTTAAAATGCTGCAAAGGCTCAAAGGGACGAGTTAGAGATAACGCCGATAAGTTTTTATCTATTGATAGCTAATATTGAAGTTTTGAGTGTTATGAATACTCATCCGATGGAGTCATAGTACGGGGAATGGATTATCGTGTAATCGTGAGAAAAAAAAAATCCTACTAAAATAATCGCGTTTATATTTTTGAATGCTTGGTTACTCAATCACGCAAAAACGGCTAAACGGATTTGGATGGAGATAGTTTTTTTTGTTCGGCGATTAGGCCCACCAACATTGTGGCGTCTACTAATGAAAAGCATGTTGATTTGTTCCTTATGATTTCTAGATTACAGTGGTAGTAATAATTATACTTCATCTAACGGAAAAACTGAGAAAAACGATCATAACCTAAAAATTAGGTACTAAAAATGTTTAGTAAGTATGTTGGCTTCATCGATATTACAATGTAGTAAAATAGTCACTGGTCATTAATAAATAGTAGGAATAAATATTGAACGGTTCATGAAATCAAAAAGCACATAAATGTGACAAAGCATTTTTATTACAATAAGTATACCTATCAATTTCAACACAACGACTTACAAGTAGGTACATTTAAAATAATAGTACTTATTTCATCTAAAACAGCTGCAGATCGACCTTGACACCGTTCCAAGATAAAAATACTGAAATACTGCAAGCTAAATATTAGGTATTTTCGCCAAAATCTATATCTGACCACCGACTAGAAAACTTTAGAAAATAGCGAATTAGAAATAATATTGTTATTCTTCTATATATTATATGTTCTGTTCCGCAAAGTCAACAGGCAAGTATGCGTTTGTTTTGCAGATCAACATGGAATGTAAATATTTCTGTATCCAAATCTCTATATTTAATAAACAGTTTCAATACTTTCTTGCATCATCAATATGCACTTTCTCAAACTGCATCTATATGGTTTGACTAAAAGAAGCGAAAAATCCATGCGTACATAAGTAACCGCACATCTGCAGCAGTCTCGGACAATGTCTTTGCACATTGCGTTGAAATCTAACTGAACAAATAATCAACATCCTTCTGAAGTAAATACTGTATTATTCTTTGTCAACCAGTCGTTTTGAAATTTCCTTAAAAAGACCATGAGCACTCGGACCCCACGGCCCGAGGTTTTCAACCCCAAACGGCTCGAAAATATAATTACCAATAAGGTTATTATTACGCCTCTTGCGGTTTCCGCAGCCGCAGCAGCAGCACCAGCGCAGCACGCCGAGCCTGGAAGATGGGATGGCGCAAAAGTATCGACACAAGTTGCATCCCACACTAAAGGCCTACCCACCTTCCGAAGGTAGGTAATAAACCAGGGAATAGATCGACAGAGTCGCAAAGTTTGAATAAGATTAAAAATAGATATATATTCTTAGGTTAGTGCGTCATCGTATCGTCATTGTTTATCAGATTGACAGTGGAATGTGAGAAGGAGAAGTCGCTCTTTACAAGTTCGTACAAGGCCGATCTATATTTAATGGTTGCTGTATTTTCGATTTTGCTATGATTATTTTCTTTAAGTTCTTTGTGTATATTTCAAACGTACGAAGCTGCTGGGAACTTAGTTTTTGAATTACATAATTGAGACAATCGAGCGAGAACATACACAGAGGACACATGTATTATTAAACTACCAACGCGAGAGTAATCAAACTAAAAAATGGGATTAAACACAGGAGGACCTGCTGCAGCGTCTTGTCCTGTTTACTAAATGTAACCGATTTGATTACCACTTCGAACTGTAATTAGGTACATATTTTGTTTTTTTTTTTTTTTTCTTAAAATCGTTAAAACATTTCAATACGTGCATTTATGCCATTGACGACCATATCTGGAATTGAATCAATTGAGTAAATTATCAAAACATTTTCTTTTTATTACGATTTCGTGATTCCGGTTACACTTTATTAAAAAAAATCAACCATTTTAAATGATAAATCGTTTACGTTTTTTTTAATATAAGTAATAAGATTAATAGGCCATACAATACAGTAGGTGGAAAAAAAATTATCTCCTTTGGCACAAAGATAGTTTATAACCTGCAGTGCGATTCTGTAACCATCTCACCGTGAAAGGTTTGGTGAAGTGAGCTGTCATTCCAACTAATGCTAGGGATTGACACTATTGACGGCTCACTCTAAGCTCACTTTACCTAAAGTTTCACGGTGAGATTTTTACAGAATCGATCAACTGGATTACCACATATCGGTAAGCGCAGACGACGCCGCGGGAATAGGCTAGTATTCAATACTTTATATTTGCTTTTAACCAGATCAAAGTAGGTAAACATCGCCATACATAATGCGATTAACGTCAGGTGCTGCATATGATATGGTCCCAGTGATCGCTATCAAATAACTATAAAATACAAATGAAATGCAAACAATGTTTATTGAAACAAGATGTACAAAAAATTATAGAATTCTCTGACTCTTGTGCTAGTTATAACTGTGTTTCAAGAGCCAGTATCTGTCCGTAATAAAATTACATTTTGTTGTTTTATGACAACACAAAAATATATAATAAGAATACAAAAGACACTTTATACCTAAAAAAAATTTTAGGTAACTACATGTAAATCAGAAGTAAACATTTGCGAATAGGTTGTAGCTATTGACTAGTAAGATGACTTAGTAGTACCCTTGTGATACCCGTTGGGTGCAAACCCCTTAAAAAATGAAAGATTATTCATCTACCTCTTTGGTTAATGATCGCAGGCGCTACTGCTGAACATGAATTTGTCAGTAGAAGCCTGGAGTATGGGTTTGTGTCCGATCTGATACATGGGACTTAAACTAGCAAAAGGTGGGTTTACTACAGGTGCACCTCTGCCTAACCTTTCAGGGAATACAAGCGTGATGTTATTTAATCATTCATCTACTACACACGCGAACGGGGTCGTAGAAACAGTTATGAAAGTAAATAACGTTTCTTAATAATATTTTGACTAACATCGTGAGACGACCGCTTATCGAAATATAATCAGTAGAGTACATCAAATAATGTTGATTAAAAACCAATAAACGAATGTTTTTTATCAATAAGAGTCAACTGTTTATACGATTTTGATAAGGAATTAAAAAATAAGACATACACAAACAGATACCAGCCTATAATGTTCCCACTGCTGGGACACAGGCCTCCTCTCTGTGCGAGGGAAATAAATACATATTGTAAGTTAAAATGCAGTAAGTAAGCGTAGTCTTGTCACAGTCATGACGCAACGGCCAGCTGCTGACTATGTATGTGCTGTGCTCGAGATTATATATCTATGCTTATAGTTTTTGTAACGAAGTTCTAGAGCCCAAATCTAGAGGAAAGCTAAAGGCTATTTAAAATCACGCTATGACATTTAGGAGTTGAGCAAAAAGAATGGAAGTCAGAAAGAACGCTAAGCAAAAATGAAGTGAAAGCGCCATCAGGTGATGTGATGCGACGGAGTGGGGGGGGGGCATAAATATCACGCGGACGAAGTCGTGGGCGCAAACTAGTATATAATATAGTGACGGTAGGCATTACTGCCTAACATCAGATGAGCTTAGTGCATTAAAAGGGACAAAAAAAATGGTTAAATGGTGAGAAGTAATAAAATATCCGGAATAGGACTTCCATCATCAAAAAGTGGTTAGTTCCGTGCACAAATGCGAACGGAGTATTGTTGCATCCCATAATCAAAAAAGGTAAAAGATTCGGTTCGACTCTTCACGTGACCAGCGGGCTGGCCTATTTTTTTTCCATCCAATCAGCATTGCCAATATGCAACGTTTCAATGCTGCCAGCCTTTTGGGCACTTATCCTATTGACAGCAATGCGGACGAATTTTGTGATGACCTATGATTAATTTATATGCTTGTACATATTATTATTATTTTTAAACTGTTAGCTTTTTAAATTATTTTCCTAAGTGGTTTTTTTTTGTTTTCGCTGGACATAAGCCTTTCCAAACGCACGTCATTAACTCGATCCTTAGCTACTCTCAGTCAACTCACTCGTACGTAACTGACCGAGGTGGTTGAAAGCGCCATCTTACCGCTCATCTTTTGTTTTCGATGTTCCTTCATGTTATGAAAACATACGCTTAGCCGAATTAATAACGTTTGGGAAGAACACACTAGATTTTGTAACACTACCTGTCATGTAACATGTGGCTGTTTCATAGCCTGCTCGCGATTGTATACTATTTTTTGTTAATCGTACGCAGACTCCTACCTACGTAGCCTTTTCTTGACTATGTTGGAGTCGGCTTCCAGTCTAACCGAATGAAGCAGAATACCAGTATTTTACATGGAGCGACTGCCTATCTGACCTTTAGAATCAGTAACTGGGTTGTGGAGGTCAGATAAGCCGTCGCTAACACAATACCCCTTGATAGACTGGTAAAGGAACGTCAGGCTAATGGCTACAAACCTTTACCCACTAGGACACTTTCGGAATAAAAACTAAAATTGTTTCGAGTTTTTTTAACTGAATAGACAGCTGTGCTGTTGGGGAGTTTGTTGCGCCACTTCTTCTTCCCAGCGATAGCACTAGGAAGTGGTGAAGGGCGGGCGTTTTTAGGGGACTGTCTTTTGTAATTTTGACGTTCGAAAAGTGCTGATTCTCAGCCTAATTTGAATAAATGACTTTTGATTTTGATTGAACTCTCTTTGGAAAAAGCCTCTTTTGTGTAAGAGAAGGAAAAGAATATAGAGCAGATTATTAGTATCTATGGAGTAAATGCAGATGTCACTGATGACGTCAAGTTTTTTATATATTGTATATTTAATAATGCGTGATTTTCTTGTGTAGAGTTATTCTTGTATTAAAATTACATATTTTATCATATTACGGTATTGACAAAATAGATGACTAGAGGAACTAAAACTTGTAATTAATAGGGTCAAACCAAAGAGATTTAAGAAGTCAATAATTTAATGTCTTTGGGTCAAACTATCCTAATAATATTATAAATACGAAAGTTTGTATGGAAGGATGGATGTTTGTTACTCTTTTACGCAAAAACTACTGAACGGACTTGGATGAAAGATAGTTTATAACCAGGATTAACACATAGGATACTTTTGATCTCGATATTCTCACGAGATCAAAACTTATGCTGGTGAAACCGCGGGCCGCTGCTAGTTCGTATTCGGTTCGGTTCGTATTCGTTCGTCGCTGTGCCATTCAATCAACGCGTTTTAAATTGTGCTTTATTGCCTTTTTTGTGCTTTGTGTTTTAACTGTTTTTTGGCCGCTCTTCATATTTCGTAAAATAACAAGGTATATGCAATAGGAGTGCTGAAAATCGAGTTGAATGGCGTCCAACAGGGGAGGCCTATGTGTGGACTGTAAGGCTGATCATGAAAAAATAGGAACAAGCGATTTATTTAAGATTAACTGTACCCGCGAGTTCATTCGCGTCATGTCGCAAAACAGATTGGATTTCATGGGTTTTATTTTTTAAATCTTTTTCTAAAATAAAATTAGCCTAAGTTAGGTACTCCTTATAACATGAGCTATCTGCCGGTGAAACCGTTTCGGAGATTAGCCGGAACAAACAGACATCCAGACTATTTTTTTTTTTCTAAATTACCGATTATATAATATGCATTTAGTAAAAAGCTGTTATTTTTATTACAAACAGACACATCAATTTTATTTATTCGTATGTATAGATTGGGTAGCAGTCTCCTCCTGACACTACTGCAGAAAGTAGCCAGTACCTACTTATAAGAAAATAAAAATTACATCACCATAGTTTAACATGCAATGCAACATACAGAAGCCCCCTAATATTATACATACGCATACATATATACTATAAATATTATTATATCATTATTGTACACATTATTATGTACAGGTATATAAAAGTAATCAAAAATATTTAAGTACATTTAGCAGATAAAACAATACATAAATTATAGATAAGCGAAATGTTAGTACGAGTATCTTATTCGCAATCTCCTGACTTTGATTATAATATGTGAACTAAAACTTTTTCCCACAAAAGCAACTTAATTATCTCCTAAAACAGGGCTTCCTCTCTCCTACCCTTTTGCTGTGCCCTACAGGGTCCATAATGATCTATAGTTACCACCTAAGTACACATTATGGTAAAGCAATAAAGATATTGAGTATATACATACGTAGATAGTCGGTTTAACAATTTACATAAAGGTTTTTAATAAGCAGACTTTGTTGCATTACGTGTTACAACGTTACAGAGACGACACCGCACACTGTGCAACGCGCAATGCAACCAGCGCGTTGCACAGGGTGCGGTGTAGGTACAGGCATCAGTTTGCATTTGAAATCAGACAACAACAGACGTGCAATCGAACCTTGATGTTACTAGCGAGGTTGAGTTCTGCGAAAAGCAAATTGCATATAATTACTAAAACTATGATCATAATTATTTTAACAAAATGGCTGTCCTATATCAAGTCTTTTGGTAAGTCTTTATTGTTATCGCTCTATGTCGTCCTTTCACAGTTATTTTTCCTCTGATTTTTCATCACTATCAAAATCACAGCGATCTTTATTCTCATTATTATAAGGTTGCTATTTGGGCTGCTGCTGACAGACGTGAAATAACGGTGAAAGGAATGTAGGTTTAACTAACCTTTTGTAATATTAATATTTTGTAACAATATTTTGATTTAAAACTTTTTTGCAAACAAAAATCAACCGGCTTCCAAAAACGACACTACAAAGAAAAAAATAATTTTAATTTCGGAAGTCGGTGTCGTTGGGTTCACATTTTCGTTGTTTGCCACCGACTTCCGAAATTAAAGTTATTTTTTTCTTTGTAGTGTCGTTTTTGGAAGTCGGTTGATTTTTTTTTGCAAGGAAGTCGGTTGATTTTTTTTTGCAAAAAAGTTTTTATTTTTCACTTTTAAGTTGTAATTTTTACCAGTAATTTTGGTTTAAAAACCAAACTACTGAACCGTTTTTGATGATCTATGAGACCATTTGGGAAGTATACCCTTTCCAACAAAAAAAGAATTTTTCAAATCGGTTAGCAAGCGACGGAGTTATGCGCGAACAAACATAAAAAAAAAAAATACAAACATCCGAATTGAGAACCTCCTCCTTTTTTAGAAGTCGGTTAAAAAGAGTGTCCGTTGAGTCAATACTTAAACTCAAACCATTTATTACAATCAAACCATTATACGAGGGGCAACTAACTTCATCTTTCTGACTGACCGACCCCTTTACAATTCAAAAGTGCCAGTAATTGGTTTATTTGAAATAATTGGACACACTTACACTGGTGAACTTCTTCAAAAAAAAGTTTGCAGGTCGTCGCAGATGCACGCTACTGCTGCCACCTCTGGTATTGTTTTTGGTGGTGATGTGGCCGACAATATGGTGGTCCTTGACAATAAGCGACGGGACCCAAGAGCCGCCAAGCATAGAGCAGTCTCCGGAGTACGAGATGAACAGGAACCTGGAGCATTACTTGCAGAAAATGTAAGTGATGATCACTCTTAGGGCAGTGGTTGCCCAGTGACGATGTTTACTTTGTTTCTCAAAGTAAAGTGCCTGCCTGGGTACGAACTCACCTACAACTCGTAAGTCGGGGGGCCGTTACCACTGGGCCACCACAGACACTCTTGTGACACCTTATACAACTCTTATTAATTCTTGTAATTGGCTTAATGTAAAATAAAGAGATCTACCTATCTGTATTAAGGATCTGCTATCATCTGCTCCATTTCCAGCCAAGTACTGATAGAACCAAAAATGGCACTCTGTGGCAACCTGAAGGATGTGCTGGTGCTGGTCATGGTGGCCTCCACCTCATCCCGCACAGAACTCCGCGCGGCTGTGCGCGCGACCTGGGGGGTGCTCCAGCCCACGTACTTCGTCATGGGAATGAATGGGAATAGGACAAAACAGATGGTTAGTTAGTAGTATGAAACATTTATTTATTTATTATTCCCAACACAACTATCATTACAGGTTGCCCCAAATCGGTAGCGTGGTATTAAACAATATTTTTCCATTAAGTACAACTTATCACATGTAAAGTAATTTTTGTGAACTCGTTCAGAGAACAGGTAAATAAATCCACCCTTTCTGTAGGAAAGGGTGGATTTATTTATTGGCCGAAGGGCACACAATGCCATAAGGTTTTCAATTCTGGAACTGAGTTCCGGATCTGAAGGCTTAATTAAAATAATTTCATCATTGCTCTCAAAAACGATGAAGGAAAACGTCGTTAGGACAGCGGAATGTACAGACGCCAGCACATCAAGCTACTACAATCTGTCAAATTTCTTTAATAGATTTTCAACTTTATCGCTAAAGCATTAAGGTTCAAGGTTGATTAGGAAAATTTGACAGTTTCGGGTAGCTTGACCTGCTGGCGTCTGTAAACCAAAAATTTTAATATATGTGACATCTAAAAACCCGCGCTGGTCCCACGTGGTGGATTACGGCGCACTGCTTTTCACAGGGTGGAGGCCTGCGTCTCAGCAGCGGGAGCGCTATAGGCTGATTGTACTAGGCTTATTCTTACGGTTTTGCAATTTGCAGACCAGTATCACTTTGTATGGTAATCAAAAAGTTAGGTACTTGTGGCTAATTCCAGAAAGCATGGCCCTTTGACCCATTTCTAGTACGAAACGCATACATACACAGACTCACGTCTTTCCCCGAGGGTTAGGCAACGCAGGGGAGAATAGAATAAACAAACAGGAAGAAGACTCACAACACGACCGTCTGTTTAGTTTTCATTGCATCGAACTCCTTTCCCGCCAACATTATTTTATTATACTTATAGGTGCACACACTAATATACTTTGCATTTCTTTCTTACAATCAATTATTATCAATAACAATCCCAGGTCCTCAACCGCTTAGAAGCCGTAACATTCGATGACTTATTAGTCTTCGATTTTCTCGACCACCGCCTCAACCAGACCCTGAAGACAGCGCTTATGCTGAAGTGGACCATGGAACAATGTCCCGAGGCGCAGTTCATGTTCAAGACTGAGGAAGACGTGATGGTGAACCCCTGGACACTCGAAAAGGTCCTGAAGCAGTATGGCAATGCTCAACTTATTGGTGACTACTTTTCGGTCTTCCTTTTAGTTGACTGGAACTAGTCGAGTATACTGACATCTATCCTGTTTACGGTTTCTCTGTTCTGAGGTTTCTTCAGTCAAAAAGTAGCATTATTGTTTATTACTAGTTTTTGGTCCACTTCGTCTGCGATTCAGAATGAAAAATCCAAATCCATTCAGCCGTTTTAGCGTGTAAGTGTAACAAAACAAACACACAAAATATCTCATTTTTTCTCTTTTATTAGAAAATTAGAAAAACCTGTGTTGTTCACCTACAGGGCACAGGCCTCTCTTCCCTCTTTTCACTTCTCCTGGTCTACTGCGATTGTGGGCCAATTCTTTAAGAAAAAGACCAACTCATCCCGCCATCTCTTTCTGGGCCTGCTGCTCAGTAGTTTTCTGTTATTTAGAATAAGCAGCATTCATCTCTTTCTTATAGATCTACGTATTACGCACGTGCATGCGTGCATATGCACTGGGGCTCTGTCTCGCATAGGGTCTTAGCATTATGCTGAGGGATGGCCGTTTTGCGTAAATGTGACACATATTTTACCCCAACTTGTTTTTTTTTGTGTTTGTTTTCTTTCTCTGCGTCATGTTTGCCGCAAATAAAAGATTTTTCTTTCTATTTCAGGGTACAGCCTCAATGACTCACCTTCTCTGGGGAGTACGCACAAAAAGCAGTACATGCAGAAGTTACTTCGTGAAGACGGATCACTGAAGTACCTTAGCGGTACCGGGTACCTCATTGAGAGTAAGATCGCTTACACGACACGTTGATATCGCATCAGTGAGACATCATCATCACCTCCTTGTCACATGTTACTCGGGGTCGGCGCACACGTTTTTTTTTCTTCCACTCTCCCCTGTCAGTCGTCACTCTATCATTCACTACTTTTTTTTATGTCATCCCTCACACAATCCATTTGACTTCCTTTCCATCTATCAACATTTATACTCATCACTCTTTTAGTTACATGCGATTTATCCCTCCTAATCACATGCCCATACCAAGACAAACTATTCCCTTTTAACTTTTCTGTAATTGGCGTCACTTTTAAACGTCCTCTACTTTACTAATTCCTTACTTCATTCAGTCTTGTTCTCCATTCTCATCTCCGCTACGTGCAATCTTTCACATAATCAGCAAAGATTTAAATCGTTAGATTCACAGTTAGCGTCAAAAGATAGTCCCGTTTCTGTTTCATTTTGACACCTCTGACACACACAATGACGCAGTAGCTTCACTTGATTGTCATTACAATCAAGCAAACAAATCAATTAAGTGAGCAATTGGGCAATTGTAGCAATTGAGTGAGCTCATTTCAGTATGGACACTTTTTCGCGTGATTAAGTACGGTGAGCGCAAATCTAGCTATTTAAATCTTTGATCATCAGTAAAAGTATATCATACATAATCCAAAAAAAAAACTCTTTTCAGCGGGCTACATCCCGATGATACTAAAGAAAGCTTACCAAGTGCCTATGATAAACCTAGAAGACGTGTACTTCACGTACCTCGTGTCCCACAAGGAGTTGGGGCTGACCCTCACCCACGACAGGCGACTGAGCCCCTACAAGCCCTGGCTTCAGTTGGGATGCGTCTACTGGAATCAAGCGTCCATACACAGTCTGGGTCCCAACGAAGTCCTCAATGCCTGGGATATTCTAAAAGATTTGATCATTGCCAACAATAATGTTGGAGGTATTTGTAAGTCTTTTAACAAGTGGTTTTACGCGTTCAGTGACATGGTTTTGTATTAAGGATAGCTGTGGTATCACCTGCATAGCTACTCACAACCACTCGATACGCTTCCGTACCGGGTCAAACATCAATGAATGTTATCGTAGGAGTCCTTTAAAGTCGCTGTTCAAGTCCACAACCCGAAAATGTTGTCAGTTTAAATCAAATAGACGACCGGTTTTCTTCTGATAGATGGTTGTTGTCGAGGGCAAGGCAAATAAGGTTATCAAAATGTGTCATTTTCGGTGGAAAAATGGCCGGTACAGTCTACGACGTAATCAGTAATTGACCGCCTTCAGCTTCAGTGCCATGTTGATTGCTGTCAGCATCTAGTCGCGTTTAGAAGGATCCGCTCTCTTCATGAAAAGCGAGTTTGAGAAGTATACATATATGATTAGGATGTAGAATGATCATGTAGACTGCAGCAGGGTAAGAACTTATCGTGACATGGCTAGACTTCATGACATGAAATTGATATTTGCTAACCTATGTATGTCGTTGAACTGCCCCGTTGGTCTCGTGGTCGCAAACGCGACTGCTGAGCGTCCTTGGTTCTATTCCCGGGTCAAAGTGTTATTGGGTTTTTCCATTGGGAATTTCTTAGTAACAGTTAGGAAGTTGGCGGTGTGATACCCCTGTGCCTCGGAGAGCACGTTAAGCCTTTGGCCCTACGCCTAATCTCTCTGCGATCGTGTCGGAGGCGACTCAGGCCCGTAGATAAATACCTTAACCTAAACCTACATATTTTTAGGGTTCCGTATTTCGTACCAAAAACGGAACCCTTATAGGATCACTTCGTTGTCCGTCTATCTGTCCGTCCGTCCGTCAGGTACCGCGTAGAGGTATCAGATATCAGCGATTACAAACTTATTTGCAGTTGGTAACCTAACCGCGCCCTATGTCAATGTATGGGCCCCATACATTGACATAGGGCGCGGTTAGTTTTTTTCCATACTACTTACTTTGACGGCACGGTTGGCGCAGTGGTTAAGCGATTGACTGCTGCGCTGCGTGTCGCGGGTTCGATTCCCGCACGGAACAAATATTTGTATGACCTACATGTATTTGTTCCGAGTCTGGGTGTTTTTCTATCTATAATATGTATGTATTTACAAAAAAAAAATGTATGTCAGTAGTTTATCAGCCATCTTGTTACCATAACACAAGCATTAGGTTGCTTAGCTTGGAACTAGATGGCGCTGTGTGAAATGTCCAGGGATATTATTATATTATTATTATTATATTACTATGGGGATAACAGTTTTCCAACGGCAAAGTTAAGTTTGTACGTTTTGGGGACTGATTTATTGGGAAAATCTTCGAAACTCGATTCGATGAACGAACTATTTACTTAAATAAAAGTTGTACGGAACCCTCGGTGCACGAGTCCGACTCGCACTTGGCCAGTTTTTTATTTTTATTATTTTATATTAGTTTTTAGATGGGAATTTACTTAAGCCATTTAATTTACTTTATAAATGGTTTAGATACAGTAATTGAATTAATTTTGTTGTTTCATTTCTTAGTGGACAATAGGAAGAAAAAAATAAATAAAATACCTTTATTTGCGGTAACCGTGGAGGATAATTGTGATGATGGTGATGATGTGACGCATATACAACCCCCCCCCCCCCCTGGGTTGCATATGCGTCACATCCACACAAAACGGCCATCGCTCAGCATAATGCTGTGACGCGCTGGTTTTAGCGATAATTACCCATCCATCATCATCTGCTGTCGACAATTTCTCGTAACTGGATGGCGCTGGCATATATATATATAAAATTCATCTGTTATAAAATAGATAGGTAATTACCTATAATCCGATTTCATAAAAAAATATAGGTAGGTAAGGTACACAAGATGTGTACAGACGCCAGCAAGTCAAGCTACCCGAAACTGTCAAATTTTCCCAATCAACCTTGAACATAATGCTTTAGCGATAAAGTTGTAAATCTATTAAATTTGACAGATTGTAGTAGCTTGGTGTGCTGGCGTTTGTACCTCATCGTTCTCCTGTCCGTATCCCAATTTATTTGTGGTCGGCGCAACATGTCTTTTTCTTCCACACTTCTCTATTAGTCGTCAGCTCGGCTGTCACTCCCATTCTAGCCATATCATCTCTCACTCAATCTATCCATCGTTGTTTTGATCTTCACCTACTAGGTACTTGAAAACGTGATTTGGCGATACGTTTTCAATTCAGAGAAAAAGTTGCTTAAATGCTGTTTGACAGAAAAAAAATGAGTAGGTACTGTAGAGACTTCAGCCTACATGGCGTTTCCATGTAACATCCGCGAGTATGTTTGTAAGTTGATGGCCATAGCCATGGATACCATAAACTCTATATACCAATAGTTGGGAAAAGACTATGCAGATGGTGATGATCTTAAAGTCTCTCAGTTCTTAAAATGGCATGGAATATTTCGATGAGTGATCCAAATTGAATTCAATTGATTGTTAACGCATGGTCAATTCAGTTGACCCCAAGTCTCCAGTTTTGTAATGCTGTGACCAAACGATCTATTTATTACGGTAGTCGACTATAATTCTGATAAAGCTTAATTGAAGTCCATGGACAGAACAACTCACTTCACCTAAGTTGTCACGGAGAGATTTTTACGGAATAGACCAATTACAGGTGAACGTACCCAATGCGACAGTGCCAGTGACATAAGATGCTTTAGCAGTATACAGACGCCAGCATATCGAGCTACTACAATCTGTCAAATTTCTTTACTAGATTTTCAACTTTATCACTAAAGTATTAAGGTTCAAGGTTGATTGGGAAAATTTGACAGTTTCGGGTTGCTTGACCTGCTGGTATCTATCTGTACCTACCTTTACCTAAAAGGCCAAAAGGCTCGCATTGGAAAGATAAGATAATTTCTGAAGGCCAATTCCATAATTAAAAACGTTCAAAATTTAATCGCAATCTCATCTCAGCGACAATAGATGTCAAAAACTTGTCAAAAATGCAGAGAAATTAGAGGTATTTTTGACAGATTGACACTAAGATCACTGTGAACGTTCTTAAAATTACGAGGATTGCTCCTCGTGGTGCAAGAGCGTTTGGACGTTTTGTATGTTGTTGTTATGTAAAATATCCTTTCCAAATCATTTTAAGCAATTACAAGCACTTATAATTCATAGTCATTTTGGTAATGGTTTTCTGTTATCTACTTAAAATGCATCTCATCGCTCATTGACATAATATATAATAATAATATTCTTTATTTCGGACTACACATACAAGTACACATAATCCATATAATGTTAGTGACAATGACTTAAAAAACTATGTTGGTAAACTTTTATAAACTATACAATAGAAATATTGGATCAGGACCGCACTACTCGTACATGGAGTTTTGTCCAATGCTCCATGAATGAGCAATCCACATCCATTCTCCCTGCAATAAGCTGCAGGAAGCTGTTGGAGTTGCCCCGTATGCGGCGCATCAGAGACGCAATTCTTTTGCGATGTATCGCTTGAGAGCCATAATATGGAAAGCAATTAATTGTCTACGCAGGGTCAAAGCAGGTCATCGTCGTTGTTCATAAGGAGCCTTCTGGCCTTATTAAATATAGCAGGTGGTTCATGGGTCGTTAAGAATCATGGTTAAGAAATAGATAGTGTGGAATTGATGGTAACGATCGTCTCGATGGGATTTTAAAAGGATATAAGACGCACAGTATAGTGGGGTAAGTTTGGCGCTGAGATCAGACCGTATGAATCAAATTCATGGTTAATTTGGCAACATTGTGTTCTGTATTGACAGTAAAATGGCTTCGTAGGCTTATTCCAGCCGAATTTACCCCAACATACCTCCTTTATGTTTACAGCTATATATGTCAGCTTTAGCCATTATTAGCCTCTATCGTTAATGTAATGCAGCAGCCTAAAAGCCTGAGTAAAAGCCGCTTGGATTTAAAACATGACGACATTTTCTGTTTTTCTTGATGTACGTAGTGTGAGTTGTATGATTGGATATTTTGGTTATGGCATTAACTTAATACCGAAGAGACACAGTAGAGAGACAGACAGTCAGAGTCTCTTCGATCTTCATCAAATCTAGTTAGTTGAAAAGTATGGTCTGAGTAATTAGGTATTTTAGAAAGATAATTTACAGCCCCTAAAAACCTTTCTAAGCTTTTGCGATCCGTCAGTTCCGGTACATTATATATCGCTCTTACTTTCTCAGACTCCACTTTCATTCCATCTTTGTTAAAAATATGCCCCGAATAAGTTACTTCCTCAACACATATACGACATTTATCATTTTTGAATTTTAAATTAATTTCGCATGCCCTGTTTAACAACTCTTTCAAACGCAGATCGTGTTCGTCTTTAGTCCTTCCCCAGCAAATTATACCGTCGATAAACGAATCTACCCCCTCTAGGCCTTCAAGTAATTGCTTGATTTTCGCATGAAATACTTCAGGTGCACAATTAAGACCAAATGGCAATCGCAAATATTGATACCGCCCAAACGGTGTTCTAAATGTACATAAGTCTGCACTTGCATTATCCAGTTTTACTGACCAAAACCCTGAAAATGCGTCTCAAACAGAGAAATATTTAGCACCGTGTAACTTAGTAGCCAATTCATTTACTATTGGCAATTGAAAATGTGCACGCTGTATTGCCTCACTAAGCGGCCTCGGGTCTAAACATATACGCAACTGCCCATTTTTCTCAGCATCAATTACTAATGAATTCACCCATGGAGTTGGATGACTAACTTTCCTAATAACAGAGTTAATTCCTAATGGTACCTTACGGTTTGCACTAATCCCCGGCATCACAGTTTTGTGTACAGGAATGTGATATTCACCTGGCAATCAGCTTAACCCATTCGAATCCGACCCCATCATTAAACTAAGAGTTAGCGCGCCCCAGCGTTAACAATACGTAGATATAGTAGATATTCTGATATTCCCACGGGATCGAGACTTATGCGGGTAAAACCGCGGGGCATATCTAGTAAATAATAAATGTTTAACTTTTAGGACCTACATACAAATAGATAAGCCTACTATTTCTTATCATACAAGGAAAACAATACATATATTGCATTATTTAAGAGTTGACACGCGTTGTTAGCTTGGAGTTATTATTCACTAGCACTTCCCCCGCGACTTCGTTCGCGTGAATTTCGTATTTTCTCCTACAAATCAAACTCCTTTTCCACCCCTATAAAATGAAAATGTATGATCAAAATCTTAATAAAATTATGATTCGGCGCATCGCTCGCCCGCGCTTTGATTTCGCTTACCGTTTTTTCTGACTTTTTGTCATTTTGCTCGGCTCCTAAGGGCCGTAGCGTGATGTTACATAGCCTATAACCTTCCTCAAGAATTGGGCTATGAAATGCAAAAAGATTTTTGAAATGTGATTGGTAACCCCAGTCCTATTAGAAAGCGATCGCCACGTTCATATGTCACTTTTTGTTTGGCCGTAGTTCTGGAACTACGGCCCAACAAAAAAGAAAACAAGAAAAGAAACTAGCGTGGTCAAACAAAACAACAAACTCTTCAAATTTATTATATTACCCTTTACACTAACAAGTTGGTTTGTGGTTTTAAAGGAAAATACATAAGGATAAAGATAATTTACTAATCATCGAGTACCTAACACATTATTAATCTAAATCTGAATAATTTTTAAGGATATTGCTAATCCATTGCTTCATAATGTTCGAAAAATTTGTCTTCTCAACAATGTAAATAACGCAATGAGTGTTGTTGAACTGTCAAAATAAAAGGCATTGTGTTACCCAATTACCCTGCTGGTTTGCTATTTAAATATTATTAGAAGGCTTGCAAGCCGATGGGACTGGTTAGAAATTACCGCCTATGGACATTAGCTAATATATTCTGTTAAAATCTCACCGTGATAACTTAGGTGAAGTGAGCTGACAATGGTGTGTGGAATGACAGCTCACTTCACCTAAGTTTTCACGGTGACGTTTTTATAGAATATACCGGCTGCTGCGCAATACTTACGGCATTTCATTTTAATACTAAAGGCAACGAAAATACGCTGAAATTCCTGAAATAAATTGAAACCGAAATGCTTAATTTGCGCACTCTGTCGGTCGTAAAAGAAGATGGAAGGATTTTCCAGTTTTGGAAGCATAGGTATTATTATCTGCATTTTCCTTTTAATATTTTTCGTTTGTTCTAATAATAACAACCGGACGGATCGATCGAATATTAAGATTCGCTTACCACGACCGGTTCGTGGATGGGTGACCATACATTACATAATTATCTTGATAAGTAATGGATGGCACAGATCACGAAAGCACGGTAAGCCGTTGGTCCCAGTTGCCATTCGTACATTTTTGACAGTCGTTACGGGTAGTTAGATTCCCAAAAGTCTGACAACCAGTCTTACCAAGGGGTATCGTGTTACCCAGTAACTGGGTTATGCAGGTTAGATAAGCTGTCGCTCCATGTAACATACTGGTATTCAGCTGCATCCGGTTAGACTGGAAACCGACCCCAACATAGTTGGGAAAAGGCTAGGCATCAGATGATGTAACAACAAAACTGAAGCGAGAGGGGTGCGAGGCGAAACGATCTTGTATTGTGGTGTTCAAACTGGCGCGAATAGTCGCGTCCAGACTTCCTACTTGTAATGTAGGGTATTTTTTTATTGCTCTGAGCCTAGGTAACTACGTACTGTTTACGACCAGGACATGGGTTAACAACAAAAACGTTTATTTTCCGTAAAGTCTATTTACCGATACCACAATAAAGTTACTTACCTACTTAATTACAAATTCTTTAGCTACCAATCAAGGAAAACCGTTGTTACAGGCAGCTATGGAAATAATAACAAATTAATTCATAATCTTTGGTTTTACAAATGAAAACAGTAGCGCCATCTATGTAATAAGTAATTAAACTGTTTAAATATAAACTTAAAAAAGTTCTTAATAAAAAAATTGTCTATTATTATTTCACCCGCTATGTCAAATAATTATAATATTTTAGTATAAAACTGCGAATTATTCTTCGTCCGACGGCTGTTTGACCCAGAATCCCCAAGGGGCGTATCCATCATGTTTCGTGGGCCCCCTGTACACCTTTATTTGTACACGAGCCGGGTCCTCTGTGAAACAAATAAAAAACAAAGAATTAAAAAAAGTTTAAGTTCGGGGTAATTGTGTGACACATTTTCAGTAGCATTGGCTTCCAGTATGACAGTTCAACAACATTCATTGCGTTATTTACGTTGTTGAGCAGATCAATTTTTTCGAAAATATTGTGAAGCAATGGATTTGCAATATCCTTTAAAATTATTCAGATTGAGATTGATAGTGCGTTACGCAGCATCACTGTCCAAATCAGTGACCTTTATTTTCTTTCAAATAAGGTTACTGTTGGGTTGCTGCCTCTGACAAGTCTGTCAAAATCATTGTGATCTTTATTTTCGTTACAATAAGGTTGCTGTTAAGTTGCTAATGTCAGAGGCAAAATAATGTGATCTTGCGACAAAAGATATTGGTGTTTTTCTGTGTTTGTTGTAATGCTTATGCATTATAAATGTTAGGCTGGGTTTCCACTAGGCTGTGCGAGGAAGCGGAGCGGTGAGCGAAGAGATAAAATTATTCAAAATTTCTTTCTCTAGTAGGACGTCAGCCTAAAGGTTCATACAGCCTGCTGTGTGCACCCCAGGGCGGGTTGGTAGATGTCACATGTCTTCTCACACTCATGTCTTCACACTCATCACACATATAAAGAGCTTTCATAGCGCAAAAAAAAATGCTTGCGAGCAATAACTGGGGCGCCTCGATACGAGAGCTGTAGACCAATTTTTAAAAAGTTAAAGGTTCTTACTCTATCTTCTACTTACATCTTAGAAATAGCCATATTTGTCAGGAAAAACTCTCACTTCTTCTCCACAGTAGCCGAAAACAATAGATTTACAAAAAGGGACCCCACCAAGTTAAAAAACCAATTTTGTAATAGTAGGTACTCTCCACTACAGAAACAGCTTATGTCCATTAAAATATATGACCATATTCCAAAACTAATACGAGGCTACCATTTAATTTTTACAAAAAAAGTCTAAAAAATGGGCTTTTCCAAAATAATTTTTACACATTAAAAGAATTTTTTGATTATAAGTGTTAATAACTAAATAATATTTTTTTTTTTAAATAATAAAGTAGATTTATTTAACTGTAAAATAGGAATGTTGTTATTGTTGTGTTTTTATGTTATTTTATATTGTATACAAATTAGAGTACAATGTCATAAGTGTATAAATGCATAGTATATAAGTGTTTTGTATTGTTTACTAGATTAAAAGTAGTATAAAATTATAAGTTAGGTTTTATACCCACGTGTACACTAGGTTCACATTGAAAATATTCGTATGCTGCTAGTAGCGGCGGATGTGTCAAACTTATCCGTATGTACCAACCACCTTTGTACCTACCATATCCGACGAATAAATGTCTTTGTCTTCGAATTTTTGGTTCAAGGACATGTCGATTTCCTCACGATGTTTTCCTTTACCGTTTTGAAAACAATGCAGTGGTGATGAAATTATTTGCACAAAGTTAAGCGGCTAAAGGCCCCGTCTGGGTTCGAACCTACGACCGCAACTCGTAATTCGTAGCCGTTTCCACTGGGCCACCACTGCTCTAATGCAGGTAGGTAGGTATAAATTAAAATACAAAGGAAGCATATTTCTACGTCATAATTACCTTTCTTATTGTCGGCTCCATCGTCACCATCCTCATCGTCATCGAACTCCTGAGGTCTTGCAACCGCCAGCGCCAGCAGAGACAGCAGCAGTACCACGGTCCACACGTTTCTCTATAAGTTTTAAATATCTATCTAATAATAATTTTAGCGAATGACAGCTGTCCTGGTAGCTTCTTACTGGTAGGACAAAGTTTTTCGTAGTAGTCAATCAACACGAAAAGAAGATAAATTAATAGAACCAACAAATTGTAGATGAACAAGGAGCATATGTACCACATTATCAATACACGGAAGACCTGCAGGTAAAGTACCAAAAGCACCTTCTTCATGATAGCGAATTTTACTCTGAAGAAATACCAAATCCTTTTTTTTTCCATTCTTATTTTGTAAGGTTTCCTTCATTTGCACCGTTGCACTTACTAGCAGCGCCATCTATGAGTATGAACCAGCAAGCTAATAGCGACATCTACTGAGCTCTAATGGCGTTACAGAAAACTGTGCTGGGTAGCTTGCATTTCTTATTAAAAAGGATAAAAAAACAAAATTTAAGTAAGCTAAAATATATTTAATAACTACAAATTATAGAATACCTTAATTTAACACAAATTATTCATTAAATACCTAAGTTAAATACATAGATCAACAAATCCGAAACAAAATTTAAAAAATCACATTATTCACATACTAAGTAATTTTTCTTCAAGTTTTAACCAAATATTGATAATAGTTCAAAATATAGGGAATGCTGCTGTGTGTAATTATATTTATGTTTATGGTAAAGCTATCTATTTTTTTTTTTCTGAGCCTAGAAATGCAAAATATGTTACAAATTAGTTTACAATATTCAAGTTGCAAATCCTTAATGCAAAATATGTTACAAATTAGTTTACAATATTCAAGTTGCAAATCCTTACAATGAATCATATTATTCAACATGAGTATGTACTTTAAAAATATATCAGATTGAAATAAATTCAACCTGCTGGAATATTACACTAAAATATTATATTTTATGAATACAATAGAAAAACCCACAAATTTATAAGTCTATAGATGAACACAGTCATTAGTCTTATTTACTGCTAGCGGAAGTCCTGTCCGACTCATTTCCACTGTCAGTGGACAATAGGGGTCCAGGACTTGTCGTCTTTACTTCCTCCTCTTCATCCTCGCTCAACGATGAGCAATCAGATAGCTCCGCATCAATCCAAAGCTTGGCTCTCTTTGGTTTGGCTTTTTCATTGTCCGACTTCCGTTTCAAAGTGCTTGATGAGCCAGCAGCCTGCCAGCCGGCCTCTACAGCCGAGTTCACACGTTCAGGTAGGTCCTTACGCTCCTTCTCATAAGCAGGAGTCATGTTCACTTGGATCTTGGGTTCTGCTACAAGCCTCTCAAGTTTCTTCTGTTTTCTCTCCACTGCCTCTTTCTCCCTGTCTTCTTGCCCTTCCAACCACTTCCTAAGCCTTTTCTCTTCATTGATGTCACGTAATCGACGCCCAGAGAGGTCTCTGCAGGCTTCACGGTTGGTCGTTTTCTCTATTTGTGCTCCAATAGCACGTAACATAGAACCGAATCCGCCTTTCCCTCCGACAAGTTTAGTAGCCAATCTAACGACATTGTTAGAAGCTGTGATGTCGTAACTATCAGACACGGGCCTCCCATTAAGCGTAGCAAATAGGTCTTCTATCGGAACACCATGTTTTTGTGAAATATCACGTTTCAAAGATGACACATCTGTGCACTCCAGCTCCGTTAAGTAGTTGTTTTCAAAGATTACTAAACAAGGCATTTTTAATTGTCAAGTTTAATGTTTTCAGGACCAAAAAGATTAACAATTGCACTCTTTTTAGAAGAAAAACACCACAAATGCAAATATTTATGTTGTACGACTACGAATTACGACGACAACAATGTGACAGTGAGTGACAATATTTGAATGAATGGAATGGTACCACTATTTCGAACGAATGAAATATGTAAGGTGTGCCGTTTTGTTTGTGGTTTGCGCACTAAAGTAGATTCTTACTTAGTCAAAATTAAAAAAAAAAGTTAGCTAGCGACACGTAATACGCTTATATAAAAAAAAAAAAATGTAGTATGTACTGATTAATGAAAACGCGCAATAAAGATATTACACTGCTATATAAAAACAAAGAAATGATTATATGGATTTACTTACTTTAACAGCCATTTTCGTCAGTAAACAACGTTGTACTATTATTTCCTCACAAAAGTTTAATCTAAACTAAGCATAATTATTGATATCAACATCTTAAATAGACTACTAAACTTTTTCTTTTCTATTAAATAATCCCGTCACTGATTTTCAATTTCACGCTCAAATGAATAAAGAAAGTGAAAGTAAATCTAACAAAGCAAGCAATCTTATTAGGTATTTGGAGCATCTGACTTGAAAGCTTGAATTCATTTTAAGATAAATTATTATTTTTTGTAATGCACATGATTATTTTGGTTTGTTGGGAACTCAATTCGTAATAAAAGTCTGGGCTAGGAGGCTCTTATTCTTGGAATTTATTATGCAGCATAGTTTGGCTTAATTATGAGCTATGAACAAAAGCCGAAAATACAAAGAGGATCTCGTTGGTCAACGGGATCTACCTTATGATCTACAGAGTAAGTAAACAGGGTCAATTGATAAAGAGCTAGTCTAAATTGCAGGCAGAAAATAATGGTAGGTGTATACTCCTGGTTGCGAAGTTTGTTAGGAGCTCAGACTAAGGATGAGGTTAAGAGATTCTTGTGGACGAAAACTGACTTTTAATTCAGTGTTATAATATTTTTTTTAATATTTTTTTTAAAATAAAATATTTATTTTGGATTGAGAGACTTTGTATTCAGCTGCATCCGGTTATACTGGTAGCCGACCCCAACATAGTTGGGAAAAGGCTAGGCAGATGGTGATGATGATGATGATGAGAGACTTTTTGAGAAATTTAGACCATAGATATCCGACTGAGAGAGGTCGGATAAGTCGATAACTAATATTGTAGATGGCGCTGATTACAACGTTTATTCGGTTGATTGCCGCCATTACGTATAGCTGTCAAATGTGTGTAAAATATCCAATAAAAATTGAGCTTTTTCAAATTAAACAGGAAGTTGTCTTCGTTTAACAGAAATTTAGTAGAATTGGAGGCATCTGATTTTGCTCGCTCCTCTTATTATGGCTCAAAATATTAATCCACATTACGCGTCGTCGTCAAATCCAGCTAAACAAAATGAAGACACGATTAAACTAAAAGATAATCATGCTGTGAGCAAACGGTAAGTAAAACGACATTGTAATTGCTTTGTTAAATCTTGCACCTCCTATTTCATATTTGGTTCAGAGTGTATGCAGGTTATTTAAATGAATAAATACGTTTAAAACACGTAGAGTTAGAAATCAAGTCGCTATTACACATTGGGCGGCCTAACGGTTTCGCTTGGGCACGAAATTGACGTTGAGTTTGCAATATTGTCTGCTGTGGTCAGTGACGTGTATCTTCACTAAAAAGAACCTTTTGACTTCGTTTTGACCTCCAGATCATCCATAAGCTTACAGAACCTGACTTTGTCCCACCTTTGTACATAGCATCTATGACGACACGCAAAACCGTTGAAAATCAAACTGGTTCACAACAAAAAGACAATGTTTGTGTTTCACAGCTCTCTACCTATCTTTATTAACAAGTAATTCATGTTTCTCTTTGTTGGCAGGCTGCAAAAAGAACTAATGGAGTTGATGCGTTGCGCTGACAAAGGCATATCTGCATTCCCTGAGAGTGAGAACCTCTTCAAATGGATTGGCACCATTAATGGCCCCCAGGAAACTGTGTATGCAGGCCACAAGTACAAACTGTCATTAGAGTTCCCAAACTCGTACCCATATGCCCCGCCTATGGTGAAGTTCATCACTCCGTGCTTTCACCCCAATGTAGATACCTGTGGTTTAATATGTTTAGATATTCTGAAGGATAAGTGGACGGCACTGTACGATGTTCGCACTGTGCTACTGTCCATCCAGAGCCTATTAGCCGAGCCAAACACGCACAGTCCTCTAAATCAACAAGCGTCATACCTGTGGCCGAATCAACCGGCCTATAAGAAATATGTAGATGAATTTTACAGTAAGCACAGAGACTCATAGTGGACTTGTGTTGGTTGTCATTAAAAGAAAAACATATTTTTGATTTTGCGTTGTATTTTGTGTTGTGAATTGAATGTTTGAATGCATGATTGTAATGAGGTTTGTGCTGACGAGTTTTTCTTCTCTCTCTAAAGTGGATTCTACTTTGTTCTAGCTTTTTATAATTCCAATTTTTGTCTAAACTCGACTATGTGTAGATAGTAAATTTTAGATATATTATGACTGTGATAGATTACCTGAGAGCATAATATCAAAATTTATATTGTAAACTCTATAATTATATAGTTCTTAAGATACAATCTCCTGATTCAACTTAATTTATCAAGTAGAATTTGCTTCTCTTACTTCCCAACCTTGTTTTGTACAGAATCACTAAACTTGTTAAATACTATTTTTATTATTGTGAATGTCAGCCAGTTTGTTTCTGAAGGTGTGACTTGGTTCATTCCAGTGGGTTGAGCTCGTCAGCTCAATATCTCAACAACTTACTGATGGAGTTATGTCTGTAAAATGAGATCACTGACAATTATAATTCTTTAGTGCAATTGAGTATTGTGTTTACTTTCTTCCTTTAGCCTAATATTACCATACAAGTTTTAATATTGGCGTGTGGTAACTTATAACAGCCGAACGGGTCGATCGATTAGGTTAAGCTACGCTTGCCAAGGTTGGTCCGTGGATGGGTGCCCATCTTTACATGACGACCCCTGCCTCGGAAAGCACGTTAAGCTGGCTGTCATTTTATAAATCTGACAGTCGTTACAGGTCACGTCAGAAGCCTGACAACCAGTCTTAACAAGGGGTATCATAATACCCAGTAACTGGGTTGTGGAGGTTAGATAGGTCGTCGCTCCATGTAAAATACTGGTTTTCAGCTGTATCCGGTTAGACTGTAAGTGGACCCCAAATAAATTGGGATAAAGGCAGGAGAATGATGACAAGTTTTAATAATGTAAAAGATAGGTAATTTGAATGTACAGACGCCAGCACATCAAGCTACTACAATCTGTCAAATTTCTTTAATAGATTTTCAACTTTATCGCTATAGCATTAAGGTTCAAGGTTGATTGGGAAAATTTGACAGTTTCGGGTAGCTTGACCTGCTGGCGTCTGTATCTCTCACTGGTTATCTTTAAATAAATAAATATTTAAAAACACAACTGACTCAGTTATGCAAAGACAAATTTGCTTAGTCCATAGAAGTTGGTAGCATAGTGGTTAGCACAGAACATAATTATATACCCTTTTTTTTTTTTTTTTTTTTTTTTTTGAGGATGGGAAATCATCAAATGACTCCTCCCGCTCTGGGTGGAGCAGGAGGGAGTGTCAGACTCTTACTGACTAAAACCCACCCGTGTTCCTTCCTTAGCCCTTTATGTTCCAGGGCAGCGGTAACCCTTTCGGACAATCCCGCTACCCTGGATAATTATATACCCTAACGGGTGGTTAGCGCCATATATGCTTGATCCTGGGTTCAACTCCCGGGTCAAAGGTCAATGAACTGATTGTGTTTAATCTCGCAAGCCTTTACTAGAGGGTGAGGGTGATACTATTGTGACATGTGGTAGCACCTAAATATCAGTGCGTAATATAAAACAAAGTCCCACGCTGCGTCTGTCTGTCTGAACGCGATAAACTCAAAAAAACTACCGAATGGATTTTCATACGGTTTTCACCAGTAGATCATGGATGGAGTGATTCATGAGGCAGGTTTAGGTGTATAATTAATTAGAGTTATGGGTAAATTGGCTGAAATATGACGTTGAATGGTGAAGATGTCTTAAAAAAATCATGCCGACTTCAGCTTTACTGGCGGGGGCCGCATAAAAATTACATGAAATTTGGCACACAGATAGTTTATAATCTGGACTAACACATAGGGTAGGTACTTAAAATACCGGTAGTAGGTACCTACGTTCCCGTTTGATATTTTCCGACGTCCACGCGGGCGTAGGTCTGTTACCTTTTCACGCCTAAACCACTGAACCGCTCGTCATGAAATTTGAAATATGTTGGGATATTGAGAAAGGCAGGCTTCTTTTAATCCTGGATTTTGTAAGTATTAAAACATTATGGAAATACAAAATACAGTTAAACTTAAACGAAATCGCGGCTAACAGCTAGTGTTTTATAAAACTGCTGGGGTCAACTAAGTACCTACTTGCAAAGTAAATACTACTCATATTTGTTTGCGGTTCAATTCCAAGACACAAATCGTCCTAACGGACTAACTGCGAGTAAGTAGGTCAGATGAATATGGGTTAGTATGCCAAGCGGTGCCCAAAGGAAGCCGCCCACACGTTGTTGTATAACGCGTATCCTTGCTATAACTGAAACTGTCCGATGAATTGGCAAAGCTGTGAACTGAGATACACAGCAATGCATTAATCCAGCGGGCAATAATGCATTGCTGTGTGTTATTATTTTTATCATAAATTATTATTAATATTTATACTGTTTGTGAAAAATTAAAAATTAATTTTTCTTATATCTAGGCACAATTACAGTCGACACCGTTTTTCTGGAGACACGTTTCATGGGACATTAATGTGTACCAGTGAATACATGGCCTAATTAAGGCAGTTCATTAGAGTGGGGCTAATCACGTTACACCTATGACTTTCGTCAAACCCTCACAAAAAACAAGCCTCCAAAGTTCCCAAAAAAATAACCTGTAGGTACTCTGACGAACGTACTGTACGTTGAGCTCCTTGAGTTCTGAGTTGAGCTGCATGAACTGACCAATGCGTGCACTGACTGGATAGGTCCACTTACTCTGTGGTGCGGTTCTTTCCTCAAAATACCATTTCTGGCTTCACATCATGATCTGTCCAAGATTTTGTCTGGACTATAAAAGAGACTAATATCTGAGTTTGTTTCAGCCTTTCTTCTCAGAGTAGTCAGATAGGAAACACCGAACTCATTTAGTTTGAAAACATAATTTAAATATAAATCAAATCGCCGACCTCATCTAGTTAATTTTAAAATATGATTGACGTGTAAAAGTGTTTGTATGTACAAAGTTACTTATAGAAATAATTCATTTATCATAGAACATTACACACTTGCAGGTATACCTATAAAGGGTTCCTAGTTTGATGCCAAGAACCACCAGTACCTACCTACTCGCAGACACTTGAACATAAACAAAATTGGCTACTCTCCATCAGCATGTGACGACAATAGGCCATTGACTGCAACCGGGCATGGAACCCGCGCTCATGAGTAGATAATACTGATAACCACTGAGACATTGGGATATAGCATATATATAGGTATTAGCACAACAAATTAGATTTTTAAAACTATTAGTCAGTAAGAAAATCAGGAACAAATGTAAAGATGATTATAATAAGTTATTTAAAATTTGTAAAATTCTTCCTATCAGCTTAAAACATAAATAAGTACCTACTTCTGGTTAACAGTCATGGCGGCTGGGAGCGTTACTCGCTAGTTACCCATAACCATGCAACTAGGACAGTATCAGCAGGTAAATTTTATGTACCGAGAATAAGGAATTATTTTGGCGACCGAACGCTTGATAAAAGAATACCTTACCTTCTCAACCAATTGCCTGCCTGCTGATATAAGAATTCAGAAAATAAAAGGGAAATTTTCCAAATTACAAGAGTTTGTGAACCATGTTTGTTTATTTATTACTTACTTTGTAAGGTTATTAAGTGGAAATTAAGTGTTTAAAGGGAAATTTGCCAAATTACTTATGCTGTTATTTCTCAAGAGTGTGTAGGTAAACCATGTCTGTTTATTTATTACCTACTTTATAAGGTTATTAAGTGGGAATTAAGTGTCCGCACTTGTAAATCTGGTTTTCTTTTTTATACTGTTTGTTCCGTTCCCACAGACAAACTGTGAAAACGGTTTGTGGGGCACAGTTTATAAGCAAGATTCTTTGTTAACTTACCATTAATAAAGAAATAATAATAATAGTAATCAGGGTATTTTTTTAGACTAATTGCCATGCACAAGGACTCTGTCGCTTTCCCTAAATTCTTCCAGATTTCCAGCAGCTGATTGAACTAGACTGCAGTACGCGTCCAAAGGGATCATTCCCGTAATTTTAAGAACGTTCACAGTCTAATCTCAGTTTCAATCTGTCAAAAATACTTCTAGTTTCCCTACATTATTGACAAGTTTTTGACATTGATTGTGGCTGAGATGAGATTGGGATTAGATTTTGAACATTTTTAATTACGAGAATTGGTCTTCTGGCCATTTCGCCTCTTCTTTCTGGGCCGGCCTCGGCGACGCCGTCCATCTTCAGGCGCCCATTGCGGGGAGACTCGGAAGTCGAATTAATAAAACAAAAACATGGTTTGAATAATTTGTTATATTATCACTTTGATGTCATTTATAAGTAAACAACATTTACACAACGTCGTAAATAAATATATTAGGTACATACAAAAGTTTACATCTTAAGAAATTATATGCGTTTTTTCAAAAGCGATGGAGCTTAGCAGCTTCCATTTTGAAGAATTTTACAGCATTTTTTATTTCGCTTCACAATTTATTAATTTCAATATGTATTTAATTTTTCACCATAATTTTCATTAATTTAAACAATACTTACTAAATAAATTACTTACTCATAAATTAGAACAAGTTGATAATGTTTTACAAAAAACTTTAATAAATTAAAATTCTCATGTACTCTATAATGGAAACACTTCGCTCTTTACTTGGCAACATTGGCACACACACTCACTATCATGCAATAACAATTATACCTATAACAATATTGCCTGAGCAGAAAAAAATATAAGTAAAGACTTTTAACATAAATTTATTTATTAATTAGTTTCCATAAAAATTTCATTGTTTAATTTATCCTATTAAAAGGATTTCAAATAGTAGCCCACGGATATCAGTAACAGGATTCAAGCTACCGGCTGTTAGGGCTCCAGAGAGGCTTAAAAAAAGAATAAGCGACATTTTATGTGAGAGACAGAGAGAGTTATATCTATCTTCTCTATCATGTAACGAAATGTGCCTAAACATGCCGCATCTTTGAAATTTCACTCTCAATTCTCGTCCAATTATCCAAAAGCCGCCGAAGACATTTCACATAAAAGTTGCCGTTTCTATATCAAGCCCTTGCACCAACTGATTAACAAGAGCCTCCTCAGGTGTTGGCCAAAGCTCTTGGCTATAACGACTACGGGCATAAATTAAGGAAAAGATAGTCTAAACTTTTTATTTTTCTGCTCAAGGATAATCTACCACTCAGTCACACATTTAACTTGTAATTGCAATAAATACGCCTTACTGAAAACTTACAAATCTTACAATAAAGACATAGAGACTAGAATATGTGCATTAGTTTATACAACAAATATTTGCATGAGGAAGTAATCCCTTGGGCCCAGAAAATACTGTCATTTTGTTATTTTTTAAGCAAACTGTTGGAAAATGGATAGCACTAGCAACACCAGGCAGTCTGCCTAACCATTTCCCAACTATGTTGGGGTCGGCTGCCAGTCTAAAAGGATGCAGCTGAATACCAAAATTTTACATGGTGCGACTGAGCATCTGACCTCCACAACCCAGTTACTGGGTAACACGACACCCCTTGGTAAGACTGGTTGTTGTCAGACTTTCGGTCTTCTGACTACCCGTAACGACTGTCAAAGATCCACGAATGACAGCCGGTACCAACAGCTTAACGTGCTTTACGAGGCACGAAGTGGTTTCGATACGTAATAAATGGTCATCCATCCACGAACCGACTGGGACACAAGCCTTCTCTTTCTGTGAGAGGGACTGGGTCATAATCCACCACGTAGGCCCAGTACGTGCTGGTACGCGGGTCCAGCCCTTCCCGCGGCTGTTATTACGCCATGTTTTAATTTTAGGTAAGCTGCTACTTATGAGAACAGGCCCACCTTTGTTTCTAGATTTCCGGACCCAAAAAGATTACTACACCAAATTCTTATCGTACATAATATGGTCGCTTGCCGTATATACAGATAATTTACCTAATTAAGATATTAAATCAATGGGATTCATTCTGTTTTAACAATTTTAGGGAGATTATTGTATTTGTAGGGAATTGTTTTATGGGTATTTGAATTTAAAATTGGTATTGTATCTTACTGTGATGCACGGACCCAGTGTCTGAAAGCCTTTTCAATTAAATTAAATCTCACATCAAGTTATATGTCTGGCTGACAGTATTTGGCTAACATACATATTTGACAGCAAATTCACTGATCAGAGCGTAGATAGTAGCTCAGTATGGTATAAATACCAGTCACGTGTGAACTGGTACTACCGAATGTAGTCCGGTAATATTGTCCAAAGAGACCATGCCAACGGTTTTGTCTGGCCCCAGCAGTTTGGCTAACAGCTGGGGCCATACAAAAACCATACCGACGCATGGCATACCTACGCGAAAGAGATAGAATATTTTTGTCTCGTTTACTCTACTGAATCTAATAAGTATGGTGTCCTTATTATTATTGTTTAGTGATTTGTCTGTTGCTATACTGTCTACAGATCAGAGACTTGACCAGCCTTTCCGAAACTGGGGGATTGGTCGGGCACTGCTTGTCAACAGACTATATTTACTTTCTAAACCTTAATTCTGACATAGGAAGCCCGGTGATATTCTTGTTACTTATTCATTAAATTTGATAGCAACAGAACTATGGTAGCAACGAAAATCAATAGGTAATTACATGCCGAAGATGCTTTACTGCGATACCCTTTTCTTTTTTTTTTGGGTGAGAAATCAATTCAAAAGAGATATCGTGATATCTCTTTCGAACAACCCGCGGCCCTGGCAGGCATCGGCCCTAGCGGACCCCGTCAGTTAGTGCTGACATCTTTTTAAGGCGCGCGTGGAACACAACACTTCTTCGCAGAAGGTGATGGCTTCCCACGCACTCTCGCTCCGTACCATGGCCTGGACCAGGGCCGGACGCGAGACATCGCCGCCACGAGGACACGACGGTGCTCCGCCCAAGCCGGGCAGACCTCCACCGTATGCTCCATGTATCGCTGTGTATCCTTCGGCATGTGCATGCGAGTCTATTAGCATGCATTTGTTTTACATGGAAGTGACAACGCGGTAGCGAGTTAAACTACGACCGCGAGGTATCGCAGCGAGGCATCTTCGGTATGTAATTACCCTTACAGTAACGTTTACGCCATTATTATGTGCTGTAGAAAATACATTAAGTAAACGACCTCCCTTCATGTCAATGAAGTTCCCATAAACTCCATTAAAAACTATTTCTAGAATCTGGAAATTTGAACTTCAAACTAACTCTCAAAGGTATCTGTAACATTCCCGGACCAGCCGTCCGGCCACTCGACTACGAAAAATAAGGCAGTTTCTGCTTATTTTACCTGAACTAACTCTTTATAATAATGAGTAGGATTACTAACACTATGATTGTCACACCTAGTACGAGGATACAGTGCATTTTTCTGTTCGATCGTTGATATCTTTCCGCTTTCTGGAGCTGCTTGTACCCTTCGTGGACCTGTACTTGTGTTTGTTCAATGTTGTAATCTATTCTATCTAGCACTGTTCCTTGTTCATTCACCATGTGAGCTAAATCTTTGAATATATCGTTCATGTCGACTATTGACTGAACTATTTTGTTCACTTCCTCTTCCCTTTCGGCCACATCTCTTGTGTTTTCTTCTTGTATCAACATTAGTTGTTTCTGACTTAAGGCTGGTCTTGTAAAATCATCATTTTCATCAAATTTCTGTGTTCCTGACGTACTTGGTAGGGAGAATAGTAAGTCTGTTTGGTTGCTAGACAAACCTGGTAGGAGTTCATTGTCATCTAGGCTGAGTTCTTCGAAGTTAGGCAGTTCAAAGTACGCGTTGGATCGTTCTTCGCGGGATGTCAGAGATTTCAAGTAGTTGGATTGTGCGGTACGGAATGTGACGCTCAAGTCTTGGAGGATGGTGACTAAGGCGAGGACTACGTTTAACGCTAGTTTCTGTTCGGTCGGGTTACCTGGAAATTGATAAAATTCAATTAGTTTTTAGGAGAATACATCGCTTTAGCGAAGTTGATAACGTTGAGATTTCCTAGCCTGCCATCTCAGTGGTTGTTGAGTTTAGTCAGGATTTATAGACAGAATAGCTGCGACCCGCGGTTTCACCCGCATAAGTTTTGATCCCGTGGGAATATCGGGATAAAAAGTATTATCTTATGTGTTAATCCTGTTTATAAACTATCTGTGTGCCAAATGTCATTTAAATCCGTTCAGTAGTTTTGGCGTGAAAGAGTAACAAACATCCACCCATCCATACAAACTTTCGTGTTTATAATATTAGTAAGATAGATAGATACTACACGGTCACACACTACTATTTATTTCCATATACTGACAAAAAAATGAGATTTTTTTTCAACATTAAAGTTCCAATTAAAGTCTCAACATTCAGCGGACCGCACTTAGTGAAATAATAATAACAAAGACATCGTTGTCCCAGTTAACAAATAATCCTAAAACATACTGATAAACGATCCAACATGATATAGTGGCTCAATTCCTATGTGTTTGTTATCATGCTTAATTCCGGGGAGAGCAAGCATGGTTAAATGAAAACAAAATGCGAATGCAAAAAAATAATTGATTGTAAAGTGAAATGTATTGTCTTTTTCTATGGTATGTTCTTCTTCGATTGCTGCGGCCCAGTGAAAGTTATGTGGTCATGTTAATCGCAGCATCAGTAGCGTGTAGTGATCCTCAAAAGTGCAAGACTAATGGACACTTGGGACACAACAAATGAAAGAAAGAAGAAAAGTGAATTTTCAAAAAATCCCTCTTTTGGGCTCAAACTCAAAAGCATTTATTTCAATTAAACCATTTACAGGCACTTTTAAACTGTCAAAGAATCGGGCAGTCAGAAAGTTGAAGCTAGTTGCCTATTCCAAAACGTAGATCTCTATGGAGAAGAACGGTCAAGAAACTCCAAGGACACCATCACCTGAGTTATAATAGGAACTCTTGTTGTAAACTTACATGCACATAAACCTAGTGGTTTTGGTTGTGCGTTGTCAGTCAGTGAACGCATTTAGTATTCCATTAAGTAGATCATACCATGTCTTATCTGCGCTTTGATGGTCGTGAGATGCGAGTGCGCCTGCGTGAAGTATCGGCCGATCTCCGCAGTCAGCCGCTGTATGTGCTGCTGTTCGGATGTGTCGTCCAGCGCCGGGCGGCGGATCTGCTTCTCGTGGCGAGATTGTAGCTCTGATAGTTTTGTTCTTAGCCTGTGAAGGAAAAGTTCAGGTACAAATTAGCAAAGTAGAAAGAAGACTTCATGGAGGCTCAAGCAAGGATATAACCTACAAAGCAAGGGTGAACAGTAGTGCTATTCTGTAAAAATCTCACCATAAAAACATTAGTGAGCTGTCATTTCCTAAATTCCCTAGCGTGATGTATGATGAGTATAATAATAATATAATAATATACCTGGACATTTCACACAGCGCCATCTAGTCCCAAGCTAAGCAACCTAATGCTTGTGTTATGGTAACAAGATGGCTGATAAACTACTTATATACATTTTTTTTTTTTTTTTGTAAATACATACATATTATAGATAGAAAAACACCCAGACTCGGAACAAATACAAGTAGGTCATACAAATATTTGTTCCGTACGGGAATCGAACCCGCGACACGCAGCGCAGCAATCAATCGCTTAACCACTGCGCCAACCGTGTCGTCATCATAATGACAGTATCTTTACCCACATTTTCAAGGTCAGATTTTTACAGAATAGACCATCTTTTAGGTACCCAGCGGGCGAGCTCACGTTCGTTGTATCGTGGCTCCATGAAATAAAATCATGATGATATAAATACAATCGGTATTTATGAGAAGAATCATTTGTAACATAACATAATATCACGCCTGTAATCCCCGAAAGATCGTGCAGAGGTGTACCTATAGTGCAGTGTACACCCACATTTCGCAAGTTACTTATATTTTAAGTAGGAAAGTCCCATGTAACAGGGGCGAGCCTATCGCCATCAGCCGGCACAAATCCAGACTTCGGGCTGCTACTGAGAAATTCCAAATGGAAACACCCAATAACACTTTGCCCGACCTGGGAATTGAAACCAAGATCTAATGCTCAGCAGTAGCGCTTGCGACCACTTAAGACTTTTGTAAGTTGGACTTTGGGCCAGATTTGGGGTTTTCTGAAAAGTGCATCATCCTGAATCGGTGAAGTGGGTGATCGCAGCTTAAAGTCTTCACCAACAAAAGTTGAATAGTTGATTGATTTATGATTTACAATGTTGAGAGTCGTAATAAAGTACGACTGTCAACATTGTAAATCCACAAGACCGCAACCAACACCAAGGGCGCATGTATAATAGTGGCATCGTTACACAGAAAGCGCGGCGCAGATAGTAGGACCATGAGGCTCCCACGAGTGGCGGCGACGAGAGCTCGCTCACGATCTAGCTTTTTTCAGGAGCAATAAATGCAATATTATAACCACGATACTTATCGCCACGTTCACACGGTATAACTTCGGGATCTCATGGCATTTTCCTACTGCATTTGTTTTTAAACGTGATTAACAGTGGGAAGTTGACGTGTGATCAACTTTTACCTTTTTACCGTAAAATATTGTGTACGAGCACCTATAACACCTTTTGAACGGGCTCTATAAGTGCGACTTTCGCGTACATACACATGCAAAACCTTTTTAGCGCGACACAGTGTCATCGCTATCGTCTAGCGTTCTGTGTAGTGGAGGTTTTAGATATTAGCTATTTGCATCACGATATACTTGTCATATTGATTAATGATCGTAGATAATTATCTAACCTATTAACGTAAAACAATAGATTATTATCAACAGTATTGCTAAAGTAACGTTAAAGAATTTGATAAGAACTTAATGGTGAAATATTTACTAAGTTATTTTTTTAAAATTCATGTATGCTTGTATGCCCCAACATTGGGCAAAGATTTTGAGATAATAAGAAACAGGAAAATAAATTGTGTGTGTGAAAATACCTCACAGTCACCACACTTAGGTATTTCAGCAGGCTGTGCTATGCTGTTTTGCTGTTGCTGTTTTTTTTTTTCAGTTTAACAGACATATTATTATATTATAGCTGCCAATGAAAATACAGCACACCAAACACTTGGAAAATTCATGCCTCAATATGGAAAAATTCTGATGCATACTTAGGGAGGTATTGCAGGGGTCTACATGCAACAGTAACTACTCTCCATCAAACAGAATGGTTGCTCTTTTTAATAACACTGTTAGTTAAAAAGTTGAAGCAACTGATATTAATTAATACTTTCACTTATATACAAACCTAGTGATAACATAGTGAGCTTCCTCGAGCGCATCGGTCCAGGGCGGAGGCGCGTGAGAGTCATTCCTCATCTCTAATCCTGACTCCATATCATGGGAGTTACTCCGCATGAGGCGGACTCGCTCAGAGTCATTGCGCTGGTGGATAAAGGAAAAGTTATATTTTAATAGCTGTTATAAAAACGGTCAGATTATACATAAAAACACATACATCATACATGCTCACCAAATATGGACATTTAAATAGTCTTTTTTTTTAATAATTCAAATAAGTAAGTACATATTTTTTTATTTATAGCCTTTTTTCAATGAATATCATGTTTTGTCCAATATCAGTTCGGAGTGTCTGTGTGCCGTTTGGCAAAGGCCTCTTCCAAACCCTTTCAATTCTCCCTGTAGTAAGTATTTATAGTTAAGGCAGAAATAAGCAGAACTAATATTATCGTACAAATATATATTCTTAGAAACACAAACAATATTTTAATTTTATTAGTAACAGAATTCTTTTTCTAAGTCAAAAGGTATATCAACATGACACAACACTTTTTTTCTTTTTACAAGGTGTCACATTGATCTAGGAAGAGTTTTTACTCTAACACCTTCTCTCAATGTGAAGACCTTGTAATTTTGCAAGCTTCACCAATCTTGGCCTAGCCATCGGTTTAGTTAGTAGATCTGCCAGCTGAAGCTCACTGCAGATTCTATTTATCTGTAGCTCTCCATTCGTAACAAGTTCTCTCACAAAGAAGTGCCTGGTCCTAATGTGTTTAGTTCTGCGATGGAACTCGGGGTTTTCTGCCAGTCTTACAGCTGCTTCGTTGTCTACGTTTAGCACAGGCAAATCGCTCAAATTTGTTATATCCCGTAGAAGACGAGCAAGCCAAATACTCTCTCTCGCTGCCTCGCTGGCTGCAACAATTTCAGCTTCTGTTGTTGAAATAGCTACGCTTTGCTGTCTCTTGCTTAGCCATGATACAGCACCTCCAGCATACAGACATAAAACTCCCGTCGTTGACCTTCCTGTTGCTACATCCCCACCATGGTCCGCATCACTGTAGCACTCCAAAATTCCTTTTTTGTAGCTTCTTTTATATATGATGCTCATATCTGGTGTATATTGTAAGTACCTAAGTATGCGCTTCAATCGCACGCAATCAGTTAGAGTTGGATTCTCTAAGCTTCTTGATACTACACTCACTGCGTACGCGATATCAGGTCGGGTACCGACCATCAGATATGCAAGTGCTCCGACTACTTGTCGGTAGTTACTCAGGAAGTAATCGTCGTTGTTTTCAGCTTTCTCAGATCCAAAACTTTCCTTCACAACCGGCGTACTTACAGGTCTGCAATCCTGCATTCCAAATCTCCTTAAGATTTTCTGCACATATGAGGTCTGATGTACTCTTATGTCGCCTTCTCTGACATTAATCTCCAAACCCAAATAATAGGAGATTGGCTTGGTTGTTATTTCAAACCTTCCTTTTAATTCATTGATAAACTCATCAATAAGCTCCTGATTTGTCCCAGCCAAGAGCCCATCATCCACATACAAGGCTATTACAAGTTTTCCCGTTGACTTCTCTCTAGTGAACAGACATGGGTCTGCATCACTAACCTTAAAGCCTATATTCTTGAAAAAATCCAAAATGCATTTGTTCCAACAGCGAGGAGCTTGTTTTAAGCCGTATAGACTTTTCTTTAAAAGACATACTCGATCTGTTCCGTCATCATAGCCCTCTGGCTGTCTCAAATAAATTTCTTCATCAGATAAAGACCCATACAAGAAAGCTGTTGATACATCAAACTGACTCAACTTCATGCCTTCACTAGCTGCTACACTGAGTACAGCTCGAACCGTTGTCATTCTGGCTACAGGACTAAAGGTCTGATCATAGTCCTGACCCTTCTTCTGGCGAAAGCCCTTTGCCACTAGACGAGCCTTAAACTTGTCTACTGTCCCGTCAGGGTTTAACTTCACCTTATAGACCCATTTACACGGAATGGCTTTGCGATGTTTGGGCAATTTCTCAAGAACCCACGTTCCATTTTCTTCCAGAGATTTTATCTCCTTATTCATAGCTTTGCGCCACAAATCCTTATCAGAGCAAGAAACTGCGTCCTTATAAGTCACTGGTTCTGTGTGACAGTCAACGCTTGTATCGACATGAGTTACATAATCGTTGAATTTTACCGGGCGTTTGAGGAGTGATCGATCTCTGAGTTGCATGGCACTTCTTGCCAACTCTTCTACGACCTCACTCTCATTTTCCTCATTCTCCCCCCCTAATTCAACAGATTCTTGGTCAGACAGGTCTAGCCGCGCATCTTCAAACTCGGCATCATCACTACTATTTACAAAAGGAGTATTTATAACATCTTGACTTCTGTCTAAAAGTGACTCCTCGTGTGTTTCAGTGACAGGCGTAGTATGTGTCTCCTTAAATGTCTTTCTCACATACAAAGGTACTTCTAGTTCTTGTACCTCTTTGATTGTGCCTTCATCTTCTAAACTAGAGTCCAGTGGTCTTTCATCAAAAGTGATATCTCTGGACCTCATTAGAGAATTTGATTCTTTATGCCAAAACCTATACCCATCATCGTTGTCATAGCCTATCAATATGCACTTATTTGCCTTCTTCTGCATCTTTTTCCTTCTCTGTTTAGGAACATGCACGTAGCAAGTTGAGCCTATTATCCTTAAATGCTTAATTTGTGGTTTCTTCCCAAACCACAACTCAAACGGCGATTTGAGGTCAACAGTAGTTGGTCCCGTTCTATTTAAAATATAAGTAGCTGTATTTACCAACTCTGCCCACAGCACTTGAGGAAGCTCCTGATGAGCATGCATCATTGCTCTGGCCATCTCAACGATTGTCCGGTTATCCCTTTCACTACACCCATTCTGTTCAGGCGTGTAAGGCATAATTAATCGCTGTTGAGTACCATATTTCTTCAACTCTTTTCTGACTTTCTCGTTATCAAACTTGCCTCCGTTATCACTTAAAATCTCTTTGATGGTATGTCCAGCTGACTTCGCTTCAGCTAACATTTGACTCATCTTCTCAGGGACTTCTGATTTCTGTTTCATGCAATAGACGTAACGATACCGAGTGAATTCATCCTTAAAGAGTACGAAATATCGATATCCTGAGATACTTGAAGGGAAGGGACCACAGACGTCAGAGTGTATGCGCTCACCAGGTTTCGTAGCTTTTTCGCGAACACCAAATGGTTGTCTGTGCGCTTTCCCAAAGATACAACCTTCGCATAGTTCTCCACTATTTGGCGTCTCTATTCCTAGCTCCTTCTTTATCAATCGTTTGACATGTTTCTTATCTTGATGTCCCATACGTTCATGATATAGTTGCAGCATATCTCCATGCTCAATTAAGTTTACTGAAACAGCAGGGCGTACGACTTTGCAATCTATCTTGTACAGACCGCCACATCTTTGCCTTGTTCCTGTTACAACAATCCTACCATTGATCTTCATGGAACAATTTGTAACCCGAGACTCAAATACGCTCGTTGGGTTTTTGTCCTGTGAACTAAGCACAGAGAAAAGATTCTTGCTAATCTGGGGAACATACCAAACATCTCGCAAATAGAGGTTCTCAATTCGTCCTTTAACATTGGCTTCTAGATGGACTGTGCCATTTCCAACAGCCTGAATAACATTCCCATCCGCCGTCGTTACCGTGTGAGCTTCACCAAAACGTTCAAAATTTTGAAACAGATCTCCTCGCATAGTGACATGGTGAGTGGCCCCGTTATCCACATACCAATCATCACGATCATTGTTAGAATCTGTTGAATTCACCGTCAGCAACATCATGTTAGAACCTTGAGCTTTGTTTTCCTTCTCCTTTATCCCAACTCTTGGGCAATCCTTTTTGAGATGACCCCGTTCCTTGCAAATAAAGCATTTGTACTTTTTCAGTGTTCCTTGGTCTCTATAGTCATATCCCTTAGCAACCTTTTTATTTACCTTCACATAAAGCGCTGTCTCACTTGATTCAGCATCAGCCATCTTAGCATTAAGCGCTTTTTCATGTGAACACAATTGGCTTGTAATGTTTTCTACAGTCCTTTCCTTCTTTGACATTAACAGCCAACTCGACTTGAACGAGAAATAGACTTCCGGTAGCGTATCAAGGATCTTACAAATCAAGAGAACTTCAGGTAACTCTACCTTCTCTTTTTTTAATAACTCTTCCTTCAAACTGTGCCACAGGTTTTTCAATTTCGATACATGAGTCGACATGTCATCTGACGGATCCCTCCTAAGCTTGAAGAAATCCAAACATATATCATAGAGTCGGCCCTCATATAATCTATGGAGTTCGTCCCAAACTTCTTTCGGTGTGGACAATCTAATTACTTTGCCAAGTGTCTCATCTGTCACATTATTAGTTATCAAGAGCAAGGCTGTACTCTCTAACTTCACAAAATTACGTAAATTTTTATTGTACGATTCTATTACAGCATCACCGCTTCCATCTACGGGTCTAGCTGGCCTTTGTGTTTTACCGTCCACGATATCCATGAGTCCATCCATACCTCTCAGTAAGGCTACCATCCGGTACTTCCATGATATCCAATTGTGGCCGTCAAGTTTCACAATTTGAATTTTCGAAAGCTCCATTTCACAAACTTCTGGGTCTGGGCCCATAACCAGTTAAGGCAGAAATAAGCAGAACTAATATTATCGTACAAATATATATTCTTAGAAACACAAACAATATTTTAATTTTATTAGTAACAGAATTCTTTTTCTAAGTCAAAAGGTATATCAACATGACACAACACTTTTTTTCTTTTTACAAGGTGTCACATTGATCTAGGAAGAGTTTTTACTCTAACATTTATACCCTTATAAATAATACAGTGTTAAGTATCATGGACCAAGTTTGTATTTGCAAATGCAAAGAAATGTATATGGCAAAATGCAAAATAACCCCTTTATTCTTGCTATGTTTGTTAAAGTTAAGTTGTGATTAGCGACTGTTTAACTATACATTTTTGACATTTAAACATCACTTTAATCATCGTTTATAAATAAACCCCTTAAGAAACAATTTCATATGTACTATTAATGTTAATGGCCTACAAATAACGAGTTAATAGGCTTTTATAAATGATGAATGTTTTTTATTTCTGTAAGTAGGTTCATACAAGCACATGTCTATAACATTTTAAAAACTATATGAGGTTTGGTATTTCCTATCCGACTACTTTGAGAAGAAAGGCCAAAACAAACTCATTCAAGAGGTCTTGATCTCCTTTTAAAGTCCAGACATTATATTGGTCAGATCTTATGAGGACCATGCAGATTTCAATAGGATATAATGCTCAGTTGAGAACATAACCAAGCACAAGCCTTTTTAGTAATTATAAAATTTATGATGAGGAACTCAAAATATTAAAGAATCCACTTCTTTCTCCTAGAAAGATCTAGTGTGACAACAGTTAGCGGTAAAATAATATCATACATGTGTGTGACACCAAGGTTTACATGCTTTCATACCTGTCCAGTGTGTGAATGCTAAAAAATATGAAGCCATTCTTAGTTAAGTTACGTAGTTTGGTTTCAGACTGATCTGATTTATTGAAAATAAATGCATGTTCATAATTTTATGAATCATTATAAAGTTTAAAACATTCAGATTGTTTCACTTATGAAGTTCTTTTTATGTTTTCTATTATAGAAGCCACTTGAACACCTTGGAAGGGCCAATTCATTTTATAGCTTTGGTTTTGTCAACATAGTTCAGACGAAGCTACGTAAAACGTTATTATTTAATAATGATTCTATAAACAGAAACCGCACGCTAATATTTCGGCTGAGTTAATTGCTAAACGCTCGTAATTGCATCATTTAAAATTCAAGTGAAATGGACAAAACATGATCAATAACAAGAAAGTACTTGCCTGGTCAGCGAATATGTGCCGGCTGTGTATAGCATTGTTGCGCATCAATACAAACACTTCAGTTAAACTCCGAGACACCATTTTCGCGGTCGAGTTTTATTGTTTTCCAATTAAAAATTCGGGAAAAGTGTTTATTTTCTCCGATTTCGTGACACGACGATAGCTAACGGATGACATTTGTGCCAATTTTGACTTTAAATTTAATGTAATACTTGACAGTTGTCACTGTTGACACCACCGACTGGACACAGAGGAATAGCAGTCACTTTTTTCATTCATTCTTTTGTATCGGATACATTTTCCAGGATGGATGCAATAAATATTTTAATTTAATCATTGGAAAATGTAATACTAAAATGTAGTACTATACCCATTTTATCTATCTGGTATTACAATTAACCTCTTCAAGAAAGACCTAAAAAACTTTATTGTACGCTTCTGAACAAATCACACAAATTCGTTCCAAAACCGCTTTCGGTTTTATTATTGGTGAGTGTCAAAATCACAAAAACGAAAGAGGTTATGTTTACAGTTATAGTTTTCTTCGAAAAATAACGAAATACCCGAAAAATTTTAAATACCTCCGTACGCTTTAAACTGCAGTAGTCCAATGTAATATTTAACTGCATAAGATAACTAAAACTCTACAAATGAGTATGCCATCATTCGAACCGGGTCCGGAGCATTTCCAGCAGTTCCCGTCCAATAGGATTATTGTTATTCACCCTGGATCGCTCTACGTGCGAATAGGACGAGCTTCAGATCTCGTACCAGTGAAGCAACTCCACTGTATAGCAAGAAAGCGACGTCCCGGAGGTAAAATATACCGCGATTCCTTTATTCCACCGAGTGTGCCAAAAACTAAGGAATTGATTGAAGAATTGGAAGAATGTCGCCTGCAGATATCTCACACGTTACAGTCATGCGTGCAGTCAAACGGGGCACGGAGGTACGCGACGCCACCGCAACAAATCGCAGCTTTCAATCGTCGCTCATTGCCAGAAATCGAAAGTGATGGCGATCCATGGCCCCAAGTACAATGTGACATCGTGATCGGCGACCTAGTACTCGATATAGACCCAGAACTACCATACAACATACACTTCCCATACCGCAGAGGTGATTTTAACATCCATACTGAAGTTGGTGGGTCTATTTCATCAGTTCTAAATGACTTGTACACTATATGGAGTTCTATCATAGAGTATAAGCTAGGAATACCGTTAATAGAGCTGGTTAAATACCGGTGTGTGTTACTAATACCTGATCTGTACTCCAGAAGTCATTTGAAGTACTTAATGTCATTATTGTTGAAGGACTTGGGTTTCGGTCACTGTTTCTTTGTTCAGGAGAGTGTGGGAGCCACATTTGGAGCTGGTATCGGTTCAGCATGTGTAGTGGATATTGGTGACCAGAAAACTGCAATATCTTGTGTTGAAGATGGTATATCCCACAAAACTACAAGGTTACGAATGGATTACGGAGCAGGGGATGTATGCCAAGCTTTGTCTTGGATGTTCCACAAGAGTGCATTTCCTTACAAGAATTGGAATGAAAATATTCCTAGGGATGTAATATTAATGAGGAATTTATATGAGAATTTCTGTCACGTAAACTTAGATGTCTGTGGTCCTCAAGAAAAGTCATTTCTTGTTGATCATCCTGGAGATGTTGTCAACAAATACACACTGCAAGTTGGTGATGAATGCATAATATCACCTTTATCAATGTTCTACACAGATTTACTTAAAATCACTGGTTCAAAATCTACCAAGATACAGAACAGACAACCAAGTGACCCTGAAGATCCTTTTGACGCCGAGTTTTTGAGGGAAACTGGTAGAAAACGTGAGACAGCAGATCCCACAGCCAATGAGAGCCAGCAGTTTGAGGCAGCGAATGAAGCTCAGCCTGTAACAAATCCTGATGAAGACATTGTTGTTGATACATTAGAAGGTGGTCCTGGAGACGTTGTTGCGTTTGCACCTGGACAAGTCCTAGCCTTGGATGCTGCAATACTGCAAAGCATAGACCGCTGTCCAACCGAAGAGTTGAAACGAAAAATGTACAGCAACATTTTAATAGTTGGTGGAGGAGTCAAAGTCCATGGCTTAAACTTATGGTTGCAGAACCGTTTAGCTTTACAAATCCCTTATACTTATAAGACTGAGCAGCTGGAAATAGTTACGTCACCAAAAGACATTGATCCTGCCAGTACGGTGTGGAAGGGAGCTGCGGTGATGTCCTGCCTGGAGTCCGCTATAGAGTTATGGATTAACCAGAGTGAATGGAATAGATTTGGATTAAGGATACTGAGGGAACGCGCGCCATTCATTTGGTGATTGTAATAAATAAGTTTATTGTATATTGAAGTTTTAATGAGTTTTCCCAGTGCTTTTTTAGGGTTTCATACCCAAAGTAAAAATCGATAGCCGACGTCACTGCAAAGTTGATCACGTGTCATCCATGCTCTTGCTTACTTCTTGTTGCATAGATGTTGGAAATGGAAAAAATGGAAACTCTGAATGTTTAAAACGATCAACTTTGAACGTTAACATCTCATTATGTTTTCTGTTGACATCAATGTCAACTAGGTATGGATTTAGGAAGGTATCATCGGTGGCAGCCATTTTGAAAAAAAAAAAACAAAATGGCAGACAGGTAAGTAAGCCACGGACCTTCAAAGCCCCTTTCACAGTGTGTATTTCTACTGCCGCCATAACAACAAATAATAAAATAACGTTAAAAATTATAAAGATTCAAGACCATACAAGAAATGTTTTTTCGGCGTTTTTTGCCTTGCCTTGCGGTACGAACGGAAATCTTCGTGTGCGAGACTTACTCGTATGTTATGTATAATTTTTCAGACTTGTTAAAGAAAACACTTCAAATTCATGTAAAATTATTTATTAAAAAATATGGTTTTTATGTAAAACTGTAAACATTAATTTGGCAAGTATTATTGGGAACTACTAATAGTTTTCATAAGAATTAAGTAGGTACAGACGCCAGCACATCAAGCTACTACAATCTGTCGATTTCTTTAATAGATTTTCAACTTTATCGGCAAAGTATTAAGGTTCAAGGTTGATTGGGAAAATTTGACAGTTTCGGGTAGCTTGACCTGCTGGCATCTGTACATTGGGGCAATTACGATAATGGGTACTTATATTCTGATTGATGGTAATTTCTACCAAATGTAGCGGCTTGAATATAAGCCATTTCGTCCCTTTCGCTTTTGCTATTAAATTTATAAATGCCACTGCGTTTCACGTTTGGTAGAAATTATCATCCAACGGAATATACCCACTATCGTAATTGCACCAGTAAACTAGGTATACTTAACAAACTAAAATATTTTATTTTTATTAGAAAGATATTGTTATTATTATATAACTCAGTTTTAAACATTCATAAGAAAAATTATTTTGTTCGTAAGAAAATATTGTAAAATACTTATTGCTATACAGTCTTTTGCATTTTATAAAAGCACCTACTGAGATATTAATTATTTTTCTAGTTTTTGAGCATTAGTACCTACTTGGCAGTTAAACATAGCAGCATCTTCTGCAATGCAAGATCACTGGAGATTCAACCCCGTAGTTTTTGGAAGCCGATCAGCGGGGCAATGGCGTAACACACTGTCAATCTGAATCATTTTGAAGGATATTGCTATAGCTAATCCATTGCTCCATATATTCGAAAAATGTCTGCTCAACAACGTAAATAATGCAATGAATGTTGTTGAACTGTCAAAATGCAGCCCATTGCTACTGATAGTGTGTTACGCATCCACCCCGTAGGTGTAGCTACACCTGCAATGGTCGCGAGTAGTACTCGCAACCATTCGATAAGCTTCCGTGGCGAATCAGAAATCCAAAACCCTAAAATGTTGTTAGTTTAAACCAAAGAGACGACCGCCATTCTTCCGACAGTTATTTTCTGTCGAGGCAAAGGCAAATCAGTACCTACCTTACTGAAAATGTGTCATGTGAAGTCATGTCCGACACGACAACCTGTCGAATGGTTGTAAGTAAGTCGTTTATTTTGCTGTAAATCACTGTGCTGACTTTCTGGTCATCCGAACAAAAAGCAATGATCTATCGAATTACTGGGATGGATCGAATGATCGATTTTTCCATCCGTACGCAAAATAAGCGCTTGGACGTAGAGTTGTGGTCAGCAGCCAATCTTACTAATAAAAAATTATAGTCGTCCAGACCGAATTTCGGCCATGGCGACCAATCTCAGCGGAGACTTTCTTCGGCGCAGGAGATATTATAGTGCACAAATGTGTACTCTATCAAATTTATGATCCGATATTTAATAAGGCTTTGTCATGTTTTGTACATGGAGTAGTAACAAAATGGAGTGCTAATTTTGTGAGGTGGGCACGGTTACAAAAATGTTACATGTTACAGCAGCGAATGGTGCTGTACGTAACAACAATGTTACGTACAGCAGCATTCACTATTACAGCGTTATTTTAAACTCGCACTTTGTCAGCGACTTCATCCGCCCTGTATTTCCTATCCTGTGGAAATTTCGAAAAATCCAGCCTTATGCAAAGGAACCTCTGTGTAAAATTTCAGTTGTTCCAAGGTCTAGGCTAGGTCGAAGGGCTACGCGTTAATGGTTCAGTTAGTGTTTCAGGACTGCCTTTTATTATGTTTGGTGATAGTCGCTTATTTGATTTGCTCACCATTTGTCTATTATCACATAAAAATAATCTCGAAAACTACATTATTTATAACAGATAGACAGTCCAATAATGTGGCAATGGATGACCACTCATCGCGCGTCATTCCAATATTTAAAATAAGTTGTTTTAGTGTATTTTTTGTGTAGGTATGTGTTTTCATGTATGTATGTATGTATGTTTTGTGTATAAAATTGTAATGTGTGTTGTTTATGGACTTGGTCTGAAATAAATTTATTATTATAACATCAAATCACCTAAAACCAGCAAGATCGTTAAAGCAATCAGTAAGTTATTCATATTCAGCATAAGACATCTACAGGCTGATATGTAATATGGTAACATTAAAAATAATAGCAAGGCGTTTTTCATGTATTTCCCGCAAACTTAAACACTAACTAACGTCCGGCACCCTAACGCTAACGAACGTGACACTAAACCCACGTTTACTAACCTTTGGATGGAAGAACCTGTAATATATAACCATTATAACTATACCCACCACATAGGGAACTACAGTAAATGCTAGAACCGGGAAGAAATAAAACGAACTTCTCATATCATCACTCACATACACATACCATATGGCGCCACAAGTAATATTCTGTATAAAACATATGCTATAATATATAGCATATCTATACCTAGTTTTTCCTTCAACAGGAAGGATGTAAGTGAAGAGGTAAACGGCCCCAAGTGCGAAAGAGAAGGCGACATCAGCAACGCGGCTTTGAGAGCAGAACGGCGAGCGGTCGAAGATTTGTAAGAGTGTGGCTGTTATTAGGACATGTATGAGGCAAGCTAGGACCGTCCAATGAGGGAAAAGGAATGCGATCACCGATATTGAGATTATGCGGCTCACTGGAAAGAGAAGAAATGAAAAGGTTACAATTTATTACACTTGGGTTTCTTAAAAACATATATAATTTACACCCGTACCGGTCTATTTAGTAAATAACCTAAGATAACTAAGATAGTCTGCTTAGAACAAAATGAAGTGTTCAATACCTACTACTAACTTAAGTCCATTTTTAGCAGATATGAAAATTATATTCTTACATTGCCCTGTACCTCAGAGAAACTAGATTTTATTCCACACATGAAATCTTATTTAACCCAGATCAAGGCAAGCAGTGCCAAAGTTACTGATTAGAATAACTAGCTATTAAATCCGTTGTGCTGTTTATTACCACGCCCTATGACCTCTCGCGTCCAGAAGACCAATCCAAAAGGCTGAAGATACTCACGCGTAACAAGGAAATGCCAGATGACCTGCAGCGTAGTGCCTGGCCAGCTCATATTTTCTTTGTCCTGTTGGTAGAACCGCACTGCTCGCTGGTACGCGGCCAGGCACCATCCCATGCCAATGATGGATGACGCTATTGACAGGAGCTGGTGGACTGGGGAAGAAAGAGACATATTCATAACCAAAGCACACTATATACTCTGTTAAGCATGCCTACACTCTCACGCATCCTCATTTGTACAACACACACACTCGCTCCGCCATACATGTTGCACACCATAACTACACATTCAATTACATTAACCTAAAAGCTACCATGATGTGCCCAATTATTAAAAATAATACATAAACTTCTGCAACTAACTCTGTCTACTTATTCTACTCACAAAAACGTTAAATTAATGACGCACTATTAACTGTAATCGATATAGATGATATCAAAATTACCCGTACAGTCGAATGCGGGGCTTGGTAGACACACATTAACAAAAGCGACCTTACTATTATTTCCCAAAACATAAGAAGCATTTATCGTAATTTTGATGATTTTGTAATCAACTTGTCAACTTTTCCAGTAGCAGATATTATTATATTGACGGAATGTAGGGTAAGTGCTAACAAACCCATTCTGCAACTAAAAAAATTATGAGTTCTACTGTACTAAACGGCAGCTAAACCAAAATAATACGGTAGTTGTGAATGTAAAACAATCTTTGAAACTCTACAACATTTTTATGCCTGTCTAAATTCTTTTTTTTTGTGTTATTTATTTTCAGGACAAGGTTTGTATAGAAGAAAATTAAATAGAAATCGGGATCAAAACTTATGCAAGTGAAACCGCGGGGCGCAGCTAGTGTAATTATAAAGATAACCTGCAAAAGATACAGGAATTTCTGTAACTATTTGGTAAAAAAAAAAACTAAAACGTAAATATGAAAGGGAATTACTAGCCAAATCTGTTACAAATAATAAGCTATTCTGGAAAAATATCACTTATTCCAGTAAATCACAAGATCACAACTCTGAACTACTAAATATCAAGTGATCAACAGAAAGCTGTACTGCTGGGGAGTTTGTTGCGCCACTTCTTCTTCCCAGCGATAGCACTAGGAAGTGGTGAAGGGCGGGCGTTTTTGGGGGACTGTCTTTTTAACCGACTTCAAAAAAAGGAGGAGGTTCTCAATTCGGTTGTAATTTTTTTTTTTTTTATTTTTTTTTTTTATGTTTGTTACCTCAGAACTCCGTTGTTTATGGATCGATTTGCAAAATTTTTTTTTAACTTTAAAGGATATGCTTCCAGATTGGTCCCATTTTTTTCAAAATCCAGTTTTGATGATGGGATCCATGAGGAATCGAGGGAACTCCTCAAATATTATAGGCAACTATATAGTAATTTTAATATTTTCTTCGAGAAATCAAGCGTTTACAGTCAAAAAGTAACATTTGATGAAGTGGAACTGGTGAAGAAGATCAGATATGGCTAGCGGAACTTGTCACTCGCATAGATATCACAATCAAGATAGTTAAGCAACTATGACAATACAAATAAACATACAATCCTGAATAGTTATATTGAAAATGTTATCATTGAACTGATCTGATGATCATGATGGAGCCGGAAGACAGGTACCGGAACTCCGTAATTAATCAACGTATTCTAGCCGTGTTTGGGCTTATTAGACTTGTCATGAAATGCACTTTGGCTATAAGTTACTATCGAACTGATCTGATGATGGAGCTGGAAGGTGGAAGGTTAGCATGAGAACTTCAAAATAAAACAATGTATCCTAGCAGTATTTGGGCTTAGAACTGTCGTGAGATGCTCTCTGAAAACAAGGTGCCATTGAAAATCTAGTTTTGATGTTATCATCAATGTGTCCACAAAACAACTTCTGAAATATTAAAGGCATTTTGCTTACAATGTTTAAAAAAAATCGCATTTATTATTTACTAAAATAAAATTGTATTCTTGGTAGTATGCACACGTTTCCACGCCACCTATGAGGTAGTGTGCTTGGCGCGTTTTTAGGGTTCCGTAGCCAAATGGCAACGGAACCCTTATGGATTCGTCATGTCTGTCTGTCTGTCTGTCCGTCCGTATGTCACAGCCGCTTTTTTCCGAAACTATAAGAGCTATACTGTTGAAACTTGGTAAGTAGATGTATTCTGTGAACCGCATTAAGATTTTCACACAAAAATAGAAAAAAAAACAATAAATTTTGGGGGTCCCCATACTTAGAACTGAAACTCAAAATTTTTTTTTTCATCAAACCCATACGTGTGGGGTATCTATGGATAGGTCTTCAAAAATGATATTGAGGTTTCTAATATCATTTTTTTCTAAACTGAATAGTTTGCGCGAGAGACAAAGTGGTAAAATGTGTGTCCCCCCCCCTGTAACTTCTAAAATAAGAGAATGATAAAACTAAAAAAAATATATGATGTACATTACCATATAAACTTCCACCGAAAATTGGTTTGAACGAGATCTAGTGAGTAGTTTTTTTTTAATACGTCATAAATCGTAACGTAACGGAACCCTTCATGGGCGAGTCCGACTCGCACTTGGCCGGTTTTTTTTAATGTGGTTTCCCCGGTAGGCCTATTCCATGGCACGTTATGTGTTGTCTTGATTATCAGATGGCAGATTCCGCAACCTTGTTATCTCTGTCATCGCTCGATCATCGTGTGGTCGATTCAATAATTTATTGGCGTCTAAATCTGATAACACTATGCCTTCCAAACTTCTGACACGACTTAGCGCGACATATATTTGTCCTTTTGCAAAGTTTTTTTTACCAAGGTCGATCACAGCTCTCTCGAGGGTGGTCCCTTGTAGTTTATGGACTGTTACCGCCCAGCTCAATATAAAATTGTTTACTTCTTTTTGGAGTCGGTGCCAGCCAAGGCAAGGAAATACGTATGGGCAACAATACCTCGAAAAACGACCTCTAACATTTACTATAAAACTACCAAGATACCTATTGCATACCTAGAATAATTAAAACACAAATACAGACTAGACTGTACTCTAAAACAAATTGACACAATTTTCACAAAATTTCTTTTAAATAATAATAATTATACATACGTATAAAAATCCCCTGCCACTTTTTAAGTACTTTGAAATTTTTGGAGCATTAAGTTTGTAAGCATCTGTTTTAAAATGTTATAATCGTGAATTGAAAAAATAAATGGCACAGGATACAACTGCTGGCACCGACTCCAAAAAGAAGTTGAATATTTGCAAAATATTAATGTCAAATAAGTTTACCTTTAAATTAAGTTTCTTTACAGGAATTCAATTTTTTAATTTTTAGTGCAGGAACGTTTTTGTTTGTCTTTTTTTGAAGGCGGTTTTTTTTTTGTAAAAAGTTTTTTTGTAATTTTGACGTTCGAAAAGTGCTGATTCTCAGCCTAATTTGAATAAATGACTTTTGATTTGATTTGATTTGATCTCCTCTTGAATCAGTCAATTTTATTAACTATAATTTCGCCAACATTGGTACCTAAGCAATTGGCTCAGCGAATTAGGCCTGGTAATAATGACTCTATAAATCGACATGCCGAACTACCACTACAATGCAATACTTTTGTCCTCTTGGATACTGAGCCCAATGAAGTTGATCGAATCTTGATGGGCCTTAGATCTGATGTTGCCCCCGGCTGGGTTAATGTATCGACAAAATTTCTAAAACACGCACGCACGCACGTATTTTTCGCAGATATAAAATTTCAAGGAAACATTAGGAAAGAGATTGAAACATATCAAACCATGGTTTTTCATCCTTACCAGTAAAATCCGGGTTAGATCTCAACAACAGACTGGTCTGCAGCACTTGCTGCGGCGCAGCCTCTAGGAAGCACTCGAAGATCCTCAGCAGAGCAGCATCAGAGTCCTCTTTTAACATTAGCCTGTAATACTTCCGCTGGGATGCCTGGTCGTGTTTGCGTTCCGCGCGACGGGACTTAATTGCGTAGCTGGTAAATTCACAAAACTTATGATAGTGTTATTTGTGCATTGAATGGTCCGATTGCTAACATTTTGTTTGTTTCATGGCTTGTTTATTACAGAGCACGAACACGCTAAGTAAATGTAACGTAAATTGTAACGCTTTTTAATCGAAAATACAATATTCTATCCTATAGCATTTTGAATATCACTCGTAGTCTGAATAAAGTTCTAAAACTAAATAAATACCACCTCCCATCTAATCTCTTCACCATTTTTCTTTTTGGGTGGGAAATCATCATATGACTTCTCCCGCTCTGGGCGGAGCAGGAAGGCATGTCTGAATTTTACTGACTAAAATCCATCTTTGTTCCTTCAATTGCCTATGCCAGGGGCCAGAGTATCTCTTTTGAACAACCCGCGGCCCTGGCAATCTCTTCACCACCCTTGGTTGACTGGTAGAGAATGCCTAAGGCATTAAGTCTGCTTTTGTACAGACGCCAGCACATCAAGCTACTACAATCAGTCAAATTTCTTTAATAGATTTTCAACTTTATCTCTAAAGCATTAGGTTCAAAGTTGATTGGGAAAATTTGAGTTTCAGGTAGCTTGATGTGCTGGCGTCTGTACATCAGCTTTTGAAATAGACTCTCACACAGAGAAAAAATGCTCTACAAATCGAACTTTCTCTAAAATTCAATGTACCATATTTACTGCTGTGCTAGATATTCTACCTTACCACAGATTTTTTTCATTACTTCCCTTAACTGATAGATTAATAAAACTAGATCATAATTATGGTATAATAACACTCACGATTAAGCACTCCATTTACAACTTGGTCTGTGTTTTTGCAAAATTAGTATACCAAGAGGAAAACTATGAATTTATAATTTTAATTAGGATAATAATAATTGGCTACTCAGTGTTTTTGGCAAATATCGTATGCAATGAACTAAATAATTCATTGATAACAAACATCACATTATTATTTAAATAATAAAGAAGTTGTCCTTACATAAGAGCATCAGCAAACCGAAGAATTGGTGCCATCTGCAATACCAGGATGAAGATACGGAGCCACTTGCGTTTTGTGAACTCATTTGATAATGAATCCTGCTGCTTATCAAGAGAATACCTGGAGTTGAGAGAAGTACTTATTAGTTCTATGTTTTTTGTGATATTAAAAGTTGTACAAACTTAGTACTTATTATGAGTTAGTTAAAAGTTATGACTGTAGGAAACAATCAGACTACAAGATAACCAATCTTTAAGAATTTCAATCCTTAATCATGGATACTTGTGAGAAATAATTTAGTATAAAGGGCTTTAAAGGTCCGTAGGATACCTGTCATTTTGTTTTTTTTTTCAAAATGGCGGCCACGCATGGCACCTATATGTATTATAAATTGATATCTGACATCAATGAAAACAGAAAACATAATAAGATCAAACCCTTCAATGTGTTATATATTTCCGAGATATCAACGTTCAAAGTTGATCACGTGACATCCATATTTTCTTAACTTTCTTACATCTTGTTGCATAGATGTTTCATTACTTAAAACTTACAGAGTGATTATTTACGCAAGTTCAAGAAATATGGGTGTCACATGATCAATCTAGAATGTTAATATCTAGAAACCTATATAAATCGATAGTTTGCATTGATGTCACTATCGATTTATATAGGTTTCTAGTGTGGCCGCCATTTTGAAAAAGCAAAATGGCTCGACATTAGGTATGCCAGGCTCCATATAAAATTCTTCGATCCCCTTTAATATTACTTAAGATGTTTTTTTATTGCTGAATAGGCCTGCTCTTGACGACGATCATGCCTGATGGAAAGTGATGGATGAGGTCTATGCTGGAACGAGTATACCCAGAAGATGCCTGTTAATTCTTGCTTTAAAGGCAGATGGGTTAAATGTGGAAGGGAACTCAAACACCAGAAGTGAGTTCCACAGTTTGGCTGTGCACATAATAATCGCTGAGTACAACTGGTTGGGATATCAACCAAGTGCTGATGGTACCTTATAGTATGTCCGGTGGTAAAAGGGTAATGGTGGGAACAGGTTGTGGAACTCCTTGTCAAAAAACTGGACTTCTGAAAGTGTATGCAAAGTACAGGTTTTTGACAAATTTTATTTTGAAAAACTACCTGTAGCAATAATGATTTACATATATTGTTTTCTAAAATATTTTGTTATGAACAAGATTGTTAGATCTAGTACAGGTTCAGACTTTAGTTATTTAAACATGTTTAGGACTTGGGCCATGTTTGGGACAGGACTTGGGTAATCAACCAGCATAAACAATACTTTACCCTAACCACATTACTAATTGTACTGAGTTAATAATTTAATCATCCTCAAACGAAATATATGCTTAGACAAAATTAACACAAAGGGATTTTATCAAGGAAAATGGGTACAATGAACTGTCTATTAATAGCCATAATACCAGACAATAATCACAAAATTTTTGCAAGTTTATCTATTGAATCTCTGAGGAAGATTCAGGTCATAGATAGCAAAGCGTTGACTGAATTTATTAAATTCAAACTACAGTAAACAAAGATACTCACATTCTTATGGAGACTGCTGTGTTCACAAAAGCAGGTACAAGTATGAACGCCAGCGTCCACCCGAACTCGGTCATCTTCAGGGCTATGGAATACCTCACAGCTATGTTGATATCCAGACCCAAGTCCACAAAATGACCAATAATAGCAATCATGTACATGAAAATATCTAAGTTCTTTATGGTTATTTTGTCAGGCATTCGATCTGTTTCGTCGTATGAACGCCCATTTTGGAGCAAATCACGGACTGATTTAGTCATTTTGAGAGTTTTCAAGGGATTTTTGGGTCATCAATCACCGAAACATAACGAAACAACGAGTGACAACAACAAACGTAAATGTACTGTGACAACAAACAACATACGCGCGTTTTTTTGACAGATGATAACTATTTTATTTTTCTTGTTCTCTTGTCATCGACACAAACGCAATGTGTCATACAGCCTATCACCACGAAGAGTTCATTAGTAATGGTTCGTAAATATTATGCTATTCGTAATTTTTCCTTGTTATCAACCTTTTATGCGGTCAAGGGCACATAATCTATACTTATAATAAATCTGTAGATGTGAAAATTCTGTACATTGAAAATATCAAAAAAATACTTGGCAGGGGGTGTTACTAGACCGACACCGAACCCAAAAATGTGATTAAAAACATTTTTGTCTGTCTGTCTGTCTGTCTGTCTGTCTGTTTGTTCAGGCATCACGCAAAAACTACCGGTTCGATTACGTTGAAACTTGATATAATTATTCTTTAATATCATGGGCACCACACTGGGTACTTTTTATCCCGGAAAAGTATATACAATAAAAAACAAACTTAATTTTGCGGTTCGATCCCTAGACTCGATTACTGCACCAACCGCAAATAATAAGTTTGTCGTAGGTTAAGTCACCCGCAATGGAGTTCATTTTTATTCCTTTTATTTTTAGAGTTATTTAGGTTTATTTTTATTTAAGTCGTAGGTAGGTATAGATTTTAATTTTAAAGTATAGGTAGTATATTTGATAGTGTACGTAGTGACCGTAGGTTATTTTATAATACTGTTAGGTAGGATTAGTCATTCGTATAGATATTAGTTTTTAGGGATTTTTCTTATTTATTGAGTTTAGATTAGTTATCATCAGAAATAGGTTTGTTTAGGTAGGTAGGTATTTAATTTTCTGTTATTGAGTTTTTTTTTTAATTAGGTTGGTACTTAGGTAAAGGTATCATATAGGTACCCTCTTAATCACCACTAATGAGACACAATTGGTTTTCTATTGTAATTAGCCACAAAGGGCCCGCGAGATGGATGGCATTCTGGGGAAGCACATGGGTACATTTTATCCTGTTGGCACGTTCCCATGGGATAATTTCCGACATCCACGCGGGCGAAGCCGCGGGCAGAAGCTAGTAATTAAAATAAAAGTTACACGAGCAAAACGTGCTTTATTCCTTTGCGATAAGCATGTTCTGAATAAATCATAAATCCAACTCCATTTTGTGAATAACATTATAATAATATTTTATAATAATATAACATGTGTAAGCACTATTCTATTAGACAAGATTTATTTCTTATATAAAGTTCTAACAACGTCCTGCGATGATAGATTTGCCGCAAAAAGAGTTAAATGTAACGGCTCTTCTAGCGCACTGATTGGCTGTTTCGTTCTGTAAACATAAAAATGAAAATGGCAAAACCTTATTATAGCTATCAGTAGGAAAAGGAAGTTTATAAAGGAAGTTTATTTCTATTTCAGAGGCCTGCTGACCAAATAAGTTGAAATAATGATTTAAAAATCAGACGATAACTTACTTCTCCTGCAACAGTCGTACTAGGGGGCTCCATTTCTCTGGGAACACAGTTTCGTTTCCTATCCATTTATCTTTAACAAGATCTGCAATAGAGGCATTGACGACGCGCAGATATCCGCACTTTTCTGTATATGCGTCAAGCATTAGCTGCTCAAAGAACTTGGGAACGAAGTTATTGATGCAAACCTGCACATTGTATAGCGACGTATTCATGTCTTGGGCATGTTGCCTTGTCTTTATTTCGACTATTGTTACTAAACTTTCTTGCATCGTTTCGTTGAAACTGTAGAGAAAATAAAATGAAATCTTATATTTTGTCGCTGTCTAAATTGACGTGAAACTTGAACAGAAAATAATCAGATGACGCTAAAGTGCGTTCAGTAAGAAAAAATACAAGGAAAATAATCTAGTTATAAACCAATTTTACATTTATCCATAGATGTTTTTACGAAATGGCAGAAAACAATTCCAGGTAAAACCCAAAACAAAGTTTTGCCGTCTTTCCATTTCTTCTATAGAATTACCTATTAATTTTATTCTATTCAAACTCTCTTTTATCACTATACTTACAGAACTGCTTGGTGTAATAAGCAGTGTGCAGCAGCGACTTCATCAGGTAGTTCCTTATGACACTTGTTGACGGAATCAAAGTTCCTCACATCCTGGAAGTTCTTGATGACGCTGTGAAACTGCGAGCGGATCTGTTCCAGCTTCTCCATAGGGTCCATTAAGCAGTGCTCCACTATTTCTATCATCTGAAGACGTAGGGAGAAGTGTCAGGCAGGATATGAACGAGGATGAACGAATTATGATTATGCTGCAGGCACTTCAGAGATCCACGTTAATTACCACTATAATTCAATCACCCGAATGGCCCTTGCTTCAAGAATCCTTACCGATTTGATTCTCAACTCGACAAAGCAATTTGGACTGCATAGGCTGGGTAGAGCGACGATCTACGCAGCTTGGCTGGTTGCAGCTGAGTAACAGTTGCCGAGAATCCAGGTGAATAGCGTGCAATTGGAAAGACCTATGTCCAGCAGTGGACTGCTATAGGCTGATGATGAGGCCACCCCCTACGGTCTCGCGTTCGCAGATGATGATCGTACATAGCAGAACTGCTATATATGATCATCATGCGGTTCTGCTCTCTTCTGTCACCTAAAGTCCACCACACAAGAAAACCTAGAGCCTGGTACCTTTACTTCCTGCCTGGATCTTTAATTGAGACTTGTGAGACCTAAAACTCAATTCAAATAAATACATACCTCTTCCATACTAATAATATAATTCGTGAAATCATGCAAATATTTCACTTTGTAGAACTTCAGGACAGCGCTCCTCAACTCCTTGGACATCTCATCGTTCATAATGAAGACGAGGTCTAGGAACGTGTCTATGGTTCTTAAGGACTTGCTCTTCAAACTGATGTAATTGGTGCGACCCTGGTTGAAGAGGTTTTTCGCCATGTTGTATGCTTCGGATACCAGGTAGTATTTTTTGTCCATTTTTTGAAAGACATTGTTTGTGCACTGGGTGAAAAAAGATGTCATAAGAATAGTATTAATTGGGTCTACTTTGAAGATGTTAATACAGGTAGATTTATGCAGAGTTCACGTCATCATCTGCCTAGCCTTTCCTAACTACGTTGGAGTCGGCTTCTAACTGCATGCATGCATGGATGCAGCTGAGTACCAGTATTTTACATGGAGCGACTGCCTATCTGACCTCCACAACCCAGTTACTGGGATTACCCAGTAACTCTTCCAAGGGATTTCGTATTAACGAAATCCCTTGGTAAGACTGGTTGTCAGACTTTCGGGCTTCTGACGACCCGTAACGACTGTCAAAGATCCACGAATGACAACTGGGACCAACGGCTTAACTTGCTTTCCGAGGCACGGAGGGGTCTTAGTATGTAAGGATGATCACCCATCCACGGACCAACCCCGGCAAGCGTAGCTTAATCTGATCGATCGACCCTTGCGGCTGTTATTACTTAGGCACAAGCCCCTCAAACCGCCACATAGCGTCCGCAATATACCGGCGAATGACATCATTGAAACGTTATTTATGAAAGAAAGTTGATGTGTTTTCCTAGAGAGCGCTTTTTGACATCGTACAGACGCCAGCAGGTCAAGCTACCCGAAACTGTCAAATTTTCCCAATCAACCTTGAACCTTAATGCTTTAGTGATAAAGTTGAAAATCGATTAAAGAAATTTTACAGATTGTAGTAGCTTGATGTTCTGGCGACCGTCAGTACATTCGAACTCCGCTGCCATCATTTTCATGACAGCCGTCACTGCGGCCGTTATGTTGCGGCCTTCGCTCTTTTAGGAAAACTATCTTGACTGGATATGTTGTTATGGTGTTTGGGGTATATCTTACCTCTTGGTATTGTAATAGAGCAATGAGGCAGATGATACACAATCTGAATTTAAAACTCATCACAAAATCTAGAAGAATAAAAACCCAGAGTGGTGCAATATCTTTACTTCTGTACAAATTAAGTTTTTATTTAATTATTTAGATTTAATTATGTATAAAAAAACTTTTATTTAATCAATTATTCTAAAAATAAATTGGACTACGCTTGACCTTTATTAGTAACTTAAAACAGACGTAGAATAATCCTTTTTTGCTTAACAAAATTATCACAACAGAAAAAAGTTTTTATTATCTAGCAGATAACAGTAGTAACATTAAAATTAATTTGATTAGGTAAAGTTAAGTGTTTCTAGGTAGTTAATTTTTGTAGAATGCTTTCCGAGTTATCTTTGGCCAATTAATTTTTGATAAGTAAAAACAGATTTTACGTTTGTCATACGGCCTGCATTCGGTCCCAAATAATATTATTTTGCTCAAAACATAATATATGTAAATAATAACATCAAGCTATCTGCCTTTTCCTTACTATGTTGGGGCCGGCTTCCAGTCTAACCGGATGCAGCTGAATACCAGTATTTTATATATATGGAGCGACTGCATAACTGACCTAATTCTCGCCATTTTGGCGCTGATAGCAACGTGAGTGTCCGTGGAACTAATATTTACAAATTGCGCATACTCTCCTAATAAAAATGTTCTAATTATCTCGTAGTAACCACAAAATACACAAACCTGTCTTATTCCACGATTTAGACCTAAATCATCAGAGACGTACAGACGCCAGCACATCAAGCTACTACAATCTGTCAAAATTCTTTAATAGATTTTCAACTTTATCGCCAAAGCGAGGTTCAAGGTTGATTGGGAAAATTTGACAGTTTCGGGTAGCTTGACCTGCTGGCGTCTGTACCAAAACAACACAAAGGTTATTTGCACCAATGTGTCAATTTTAGTTCCTGAAACGCTCGAGCGAGGCGCTTTGAATCGGCACAAACAACAAAACAACTGTCATTTCGTATAGTATATCTAATCCAGCGTACTTGTATGATAGAGATCAGTGGGCTTTTAGGATTCTGACTATCCGTAACAACTGTCAAAGATTTTATGACAGCAAAAAAAATCAGTAGAATAATAAAATTAAATAATGTTTGCTTTATTTACTACAGAGATCTGTCATATTTATGGAAGACATACGCAGAAAAGAGATTTAAACTGTACAACAGCAAAAGTCCCATTAAAATCCGTTCAGCAGTTTTTAGAGAGACGGCACGGTGGGCGCAGTGGTTAAGCGATTGACTGCCGCGCTGCGTGTCGCGGGTTCGATTCCCGCAAGGAACAAATATTTGTATGGCCTACAAGTAGTTGTTCCGGGTCTGGCTGTTTGTGTGAGTTTAAATGTTTCTGAAAGCACCCACGATACAGGAGAAATTCCTAGTGTGGGGCAACGTTTAAAAAAAAAACCAACAAATGGTGTGGAATATAAAATTTATTTGTAATAAATTCGCTTAAATATAACGACATCAAATTGTCTATAACATAGTGAGTTTCAAACAAACATTTGATACAGAAGTTGCTCATCATAAAAACATTACATTTCTTAATATATCTGGGGGGTAATTGTGTAACACACTATCAGTAGCAATGGCTTTCATCTTGACAGTTCAACAACATTCATTGCGGTATTTACGTTGTTGAGCAGACACATTTTTCGAACATATGAAGCAATGGATTAGCAATATTCTTCAAAATGATTCATATTGCGAGTGATAGTGTTACGCAATTAGGGTACAGAAACAACTTAAGAGATCTTAAATGTGAAAATATTCGGGATTATATAGGATTTTTATCGACTAGTGTTTTTGAACAGGTTGATGGCGGACTGAACAAAAATTCTTTCATCCATAAATAGGATAAAATAATGTAGCTTTTAGTGTCTGTCTGTATGAACATTTAGTTTTTCAAAATTACACAATGGATTTTGATGCGGTTTTCACAATAATTTTGAGAATTTATTCAAGAAGGGAAGAGACCAGACGGAGTGACCATAATGCCCTGGAAGTTAGGCAGACCTTTGCTGTGGGATGTGTCGACACCCTTGCGCCATCCCATATTCCTAGCACGGTGGGCTGTGCTGGAGCGGCTGCTGCTGGTGGAGAATACCTCAGACGGCAAAAAATATTCCAACCTGATTGGGAGTTATATGTTCGAGCCGTTTGGGGTTGAAACACTAGGGCCATGGGGGTCTGAATCCCCACTTGGTTTTTCGAGATATCCCCAAGCGGTTAGTCGAGTCTTCACGTGACAGGCTGGCCTGTTTCTTGGCCAAAGAATTACCATCGCCATACAACGTGGCAATACTGCCAGCCTTTTGGGAACTGTTCCTGTTGACAGCGATGCGGACGAATTTTTTGATGCCCTATGATTGCTTATTTTTTCACATGTACATATTATTATTTTAAATTTTAGCTTATAGAAGGTTTGTGTATAATTTCATTCGTATTAATCTACATAATAATAAAGAAATGTTGATGTTTTGTAAAGTCGTAGAACCCTAATATAAAAACAACAATTTTTAATTAACATAATAAACGAGCTAACCGGCGGACGTCAACTCGTGCAATGACACTCGCTATACTCTATTCGTTTCATGTTTGACATGACACATTAAAAAAAACTTTTACAGCTGTACAGTCCTTTCAAAGATATTTTACCTATGATTTTGCATTACTGTACAGTGATCTTTATTCCCGTTACGATAAGGTTGCTGTTGGGTTGCTGCTGTCAGAGGTAAAATAACTGTGGAATCAAATCAATTTATTTGCGATAATTGTTGGTAAGTACAATATCGGTCGGAAGGACTGTACAAAGATCTTTTAGCGCGTGCGCAAAATGGGAACTAACTCCGCCATCTTGCTTTTTCAATACAATTTCACAGAATGCTTAGTTGCTTACCAACAACGCGTTGCGAAAGCAGACGCCATCTTTTTTAATGAATTACAAGTATATTTAGATAATTTCTATGAATTAGATATGCATGAATAAAGTAGGTATTAAAATAGTACATTTGAGACAACAGTTTACATAGAGGGTTTATTAGAAAAGTTTATATATAATCAAATAAACAAGCTACGGGTGAATATACACAACGCTTTTGAGCCGGGTCAGATCTGGAACGAGAAATATGGGAAATTAAAATTGACACAACAAACTCTAGTTTTTTATTTAATAAGTAAACGTACATTTGTGTCAAAACATAAGGAAAAAGTTTATTAAATACAAAAAAAGGAAAAACCGGCCAAGTGCAAGTCGGACTCGCACACGAAGGGTTCCGTACAACAAGGCAAAAAACGCGGAAAAAAACACGTTTCTTGTATGAAGACCCCTTAAATTTTTAACTTTATTTTAGTTTTATTTGTTGTTAGAGCGGCAATAGAAATACACACTGAAAATTCCAACTGCCCGCTGACAGTCAGACGACCAGTGGAGACTTTGTAATAGGGGTGCGTTGACACTTGGTAATTAAATGTTAAATAAGTATGTGAATAAAAAAAAACACTCGCCTATCACTTTTTGGCGGCGAAATGTGGGTATACTATAGGTAGGCGTGACCGCGTGATGTTATGTTGTTTTGACAGCAGAATGGTGGTTGAATATTTAGAGAAGAACCATAGAAAATACTGGTGGGAAATACAAGCACAAGCATGAGGAACCTCCAAGCAAAGGGTCCATATTTTAATAATGTAGCTTACCTCACAGCAATCCTCCTCAATCCTTGTGCAGGAACTTGTTGAATGCTCCGTAGGAGGTCTCCAGGTCGAACAGCAGCTGCCGCACCTGCCCCTCGGACAGCTCGTCTGAAGCTGACATCTCCGAGAGCTTGTCTACCCATTCTTGCACCTGGAATGAATAATATTAAAACACAAGTTAATAAAAGACCCAGACCATGTAGCAGTGGTCCACTTTAGCCCTGGATAGCTGGAAGTCATAGGAGGCCTTTGCCCACCAGTGGGATGTTGCAGGCTAACAGTAACCGTGATCAAGATTGTGTAGCTGTGTTTTAGGAGAACTAAAAAGTAGAACCTTCACAGCATAAATTATGATACTTGATGATGGTAAATGATATTTATTTCTGTAAGTAGGTTAAAAAAGTCCTTTTACATATTTAAAATAAATTATTTTCTAATACATATTATTTTATTACAGAGAATAAAAATACATAGATTGGATAAACTTCTTATACTCAATTAACTAAAAAACTATTAAAATTAAAATACAATAACCTAACCTAACTAAAACTATTCACAAACTAAAATATGACGTCAAAAAAGTACCCACGAGACTGGCGGCATTGCCACGTTGTATTGCAATACTTAGCCTCTGGTAAAGGGAAAAGCCAGCACTTGGGGCATGGGAAGTATCAACCAGCCGTTTTTTTTAAAACTAGATGAAATTGGTGACGGTTCTTCATTGTACTTAGTATAATATCTGACTAATTTTTCTATTCGGAGTTTTATTTTATTATGCTAGGACATAGAACGTCAATTAAGAAGCCACATCCTCTCGAGACCAGACTTCACTTTTGAAGAATGTTAACACCATATAAAAGAGTTTTTACCTTGATCTTGCCTTCAAAGTCTTCAGGTAGCATGATGAGGCGGTCCATAGTGTCACGCAGGTCTCGCAGCTCCGGTTGAATCATATCCATGGCACGGAACTCGAGGCGCAGCTTGTCCATCAGTGTTATGAATAGCTGTGTGGGAAAGAAAATATTGGTTAAAAAAAAGATGTTACAAAAATGTAAAAAGTATGCTCAGATGGTTTGGTCATGTTGAGAAGATGAATGAAAGGCGAGTAACAAAAGGTTTACAAGGCAGATGTGAGTAGAACCGCTTGGAGGGGTCGCCCTAGGACATCATCATCATCATCTGCCTAGCCTTTCCCCAACTGTGTTGGGATCGAAGTCAAAATCAAAAGTCATTTATTCAAATTAGGCTGAGAATCAGCACTTTTCGAACGTCAAAATTACAAAAGACAGTCCCCCAAAAACGCCCGCCCTTCACTGGTCGGCTTCCAGTCTAACCGGATGCAGCTGAATACCAGTATTTTTACGATACCAATTGGTAAGACTGGTTGTCAGACTTTCGGGCTTCTGACTACCCGTAACGACTGCCAAAGATCCACGAATGACAGCCGGGACCAACGGCTTAACGTGCTTTCCGAGGCACGGAGGGGCCTCGGTATGTAAAGATGTGGTCGCCCTAGGACATATAGTGTCCTTATTGATGATGTTCTACAGAGAGGTCAGGTGCGTAATACTCGCAACCGGCGTGCGTGTATGACCTGCACCCTAATTGCGTAACACACGAGTAATCGTAATCTGAATCATTTTGAAGCATATTGCTAATCCATTGCTTCATAAGTTCGAAAAATTTGTCTGCTCAACACGTAAATAACGCAATGAATGTTGTTGAACTGTCAAAATGAAACCGATTCCGATTGATTGTGTGTTACGCAATTAGGGTGCTGGTATATACGTAAATGAAAGAAAAGGAGTATTTAAGGTTCGTAGCAGGTGGTGTTCTTTACTTTCAGCCTACCCTCATGGGAAGAAGGTGTGAGTTTATTTATGTATGTATGCAATTAATGTAAGAAGACTTACCGATACAATTTCAGCAATATATTTGTTGGTGTTGCCCTTGTCATCCTTGATCAGGTTCGGCTTGTTCTCTCTTATCCTCTCCAGAGCTGCAGGGCAGTCCAGCTGGAAAAATGAAAATATCATTAAGGCGTAAAAAGGTAACAAACAGACAGGGTTACTTTCACATATTTTCTCATATTATTGGATGGAGAAGGCACAGCACAAGGAAAGGTAGAAGAATATGGGTAGGCCTTTGTCCAGCAGTGGGACAAAATAGGCTAACGGAAAAAAAAATATGGATGGTCTATGGGATTCATAGATCATTCTGAATCTGATTTCAACCAAATTTGAAGTAGTAAGCTGTATGCTATAGCATGCCAGGGACACAACATAACATTAACAATATCTATCTGATGACTCATCATTCATTCTCCTGCCTTTATCCCAATATTTATTTGGGGTTGGCGTAGCAGACTTTTTTCTTTCACATTTCTGTAGTCACTCCCATTCTAGCCATATCATCATCTGGTGACTCATACACTATGATTGTATGTTTATTTATAATGCTTACATTTAAAAAAATATCTCATCAAGGCTCCATAAAAACATTTTTATAGTGTATGTGTAAATGTAAATTTATTTGTTCCCAATAATTTACATTCACAGAGATTGATAACTATTTTCTGTCTGCACAATTCAACAGGGCCTTTATTTTATTAAGTTGTTAGATTATAAAGCAATCAATAGGTTTTGTATTATTTCTCAAATCAGCTAATTCCTTAGCACGCTTCCTCTCTCCTACTTTGCTGTGTCCGATACGGTCGATAATGATCATGTCTTTCTAAACTTACCACGTAACTTCACATTGTGGTGTGAAATTAATTGTTAAGTATTAAGTATTTATAATTGTTAAGTATTAAGTATTCATAATTGTTAAGTATTAAGTATTCATAGAGTTGAATAGCGTGCAATAGGAGAGGCCTATGTCCAGCAGTGCACTGCTATAGGCTGATGATGATGGTGTAGTACTTATTAACACATAACTTCTCAGCCAGGCTAGGCTGCATTAGCCACATAAGAGCACACGCTCGTAACCCATAGCTGGCAAAAACCAGAAATGGTCTCCTTAACCCCATGGGAATATAATCATATCATAAAATTAAAGTGTAGGTTTGTTTGTAATGTCAAAATAACAGCTTTTTACTAAATGCATATGATTTGAGATTGAGTATTTAAGAACACAACTCACCCTATACTTAGCAACAAAAGCCTCAATATTAGGGAACTCATCGGCCTGGACTTGTTTGAATGCCACTTTGTACTGCACCAGCAGCCGGCTGCATGCTGCAGTATACTCTTGTGCACGCACACAGTCCCTCATGTACGCCTTCTCTAGATGCTGCAGAGTGCTGACCACAGCGTATAACTCTGCCATATTGTCATGCCTGGAATAAAGAAAAAAGTTTGGATAAATAAATATCTAGAATGTTTATGGTCCCGTAGTATGGTGGTGGTGGTGGAATGCCTCGGGAGAATTATATGACCAACAGGACATCATCTGGCGGATATAGTGATTAAATCAGAAAATACTATCTTTAAGAATCATAGTGACTAATGTTATCTGAGAAATTTATCTTTAATATTTAGGAAAGAGAAACATATCAAGGAAAGATAGAGGAGGATAAGGTATGCATTACTTACTTTTCACGTTCCCTAGCATTTCTGTAAAGCTTTACTTCCTCATATAATTCGGGCCTTGTGTCTGTAAATGAGTAATATCTTTAGGAAAACGAAAACAAAGAGATCGATTGAAAAAATCAAAGGGTTATCACCATTACCTTGCATTTTGAAACAAAAACTTTGAAGTGATTAATGTACTCAAATTCAGGTACTTATAAATCTGAGCAAAATATTGGGTTATTGTCGATAAATCTTAATTTAACAATAATCAAATTTAATAAAACAACAAAACGATGACAAATACTCCACAATCTTATCAATTTTGACAGTTTTGACCACAGAATATATATACCCTAGAGGTTTTGACACTAACAAAACGAGTTGCCAGTATTCATACACTATTGTACCCTAATTTTGAAACGCACCCCGTCCAAATTATGATGAGTTTCTGTTTTTGTTGTTTTAAAGGTTTAGTGACAGTAATAAACCAATAAATAAGTTTAAAAGAAACATGATTTTCACTACAATTATAACGGTGATCTTAAATAGTGAAGTCCAACTAGAGAAAATTAATCAACGATTTTTTTAGAATCAAAAGAACTGCAGCGGTAATGAATCGCAAGACCAATTTTTTCACACAGTTAGTTAAAAAAAGAATTAGTAGGTACCTATAACTCACTGTACACAGTCGCTACAACAAGGAAAAAAACGAAAGTAGTTTCAAAATTTCCGTGTCCCTCACAAAAGGGACACTTTTCTTATATTGGCAGCACTAACAATGAATGAACTAAATGACCGAATGGTTTGTTCGGATACACTTGCAAGAGTTGCAAACAGTGTACAATAAGCCGTTACTTGGTAGAAAAACTAGTTTTCGAAGCTTACTCATGCTTATAAAAAAGTAACGACAAAATGACGTAATCCTCCAATATGGCGGATGACGCGCGCGCTCCCTGCCGCCCGCGCTCGTAGTTTCTTCACCAACTGCCACTCGTCTCGAATGATTTCACCTTGCGATGAATGAAAATTGTTGTAGACAGTCGGAGTGCGAATTATTCACATAATAAACTCATCACCGGACACAAAAGGTGTATTGTGATACAGTGCGTCTAAAGGTGGATTCGTGGTTGTGTTTTTACCAGTTCTCCCTTTTGTGAGACCGTTGTGTTTACGTGCTGAAAATCATCGAGTGCAAAATCTACAGGTCTCTGGAGTCGCCGGTGCAGTGTTTAATGGGATCTTGTTGATCAACAGGTAATTTTTATGCAGTTCTCATTGAAAACTAGTTTACCGTAATACCGTTTTCTATTGGCATGCGAAGTTACGAACATACGAAGGTACCAACGGCTTGTTTTTGCGTTTCCTGTCGCTTTGTCGATGTTGCGAAGTTGTTAAGTTGAGGGGAGTAAAAAAGGTGTTGAGTAAGTTATTGTTGTTTTTGTAAAATGTTTGTGTAGTAAAAAAGTTTTTTTTCTTATTGGAATGCGTTCGCGGTGAGCGGGCGGGGTCCTGGGCGCGGTGCCGGCTGTCCCACTTTTGGCCAGTAGGCAGGTCGTGAGACGCAAACTGTTTACAACTTTGGCACGTTTCTACGTCGCTGCACTTTTATGGACAGTTAAATGTCGTCTTAAACTGCTGGGAAATGTTTTGGGAGGCTACAAATATTTTAGAAGCACTTACTCACTCGTAAACTCCGTTAAAATACCATTATATAGTTTGAGTCCCGCATAAATAAGGTGATTAAATAATGATGCCAAGAATTTGAAATATTCAAAATTTCAATTTTTTACTTATGTATGTACTATGTAAACTTTTTTTTTACTCACTAATCATCTACTTACTAGAATCTAATATTGTTCTAGATAATTTTGTAATAAGTTCATTAGCAGAACATTTGCTAATTGGACTAATTACTAAGATATAACAACAATATTATAGCATTAAATCATAGTCATGCATGACAAAAAGTTTGATAAAAGTTTTAATTTAGATTCCGATAAGGTTTTAACATTAATATGCAAGATATTGTAAATAATTGTCCAACAATATTTATTATGATACCAATAGTTTCAAAAGTGAAGGTAAAATGAAGTAGGTAACCTTCTTTCTCATTTTCAGTGTTTTTTTTTTTCTGTCTGGAAGTCTGGAGTCCAACTTCACTCTATCCGCAAAGTATGAAGTTCATACTCGTAGTTGTATAAAGTTTGACCCAGTCACACAACATAGAACCATTCTAAAATCTTATCTATGTCTATTATGTGTGTGGATTCTTTACTTATGCATTTATTTTATTCAAAAGGAACAACAAAGAGCTACAATATAAAACAGAAATGTGAAATACATAAAACTTATATTGCAGCCCACAATGCTGTTCACAGATTAACTATAGGATACATAACAGCAAAATAATCCATTAATTTATGTACTGTTGCAATTTGGGACTCCACAATCATAGAGGAAAAAGATCAATAGATATTTCAACCGTTGTTACCCAATGCCTAATTATTGCCAATTTACCAAAATTAGAAGGAGATATAATATAGTTTTCAATGCCAATTGCGATCATAGTTATTCGGCAAATCCTTCCTTGTATTTGAGTATTATTATTATATACTGTTATATTTGCACACTACGAGGATAATAGCACTATTATTGGCTGTGTAAAAGTAATAATATTTTATTATTTATCACAAGTGCTTATTAAGAGGAAATTTGAGAAAAAAGCATGGTACATCAAAATTTACCCTTTCAGGGTTAAATTGTTGATTTCATGTGTAATTTGATTACTGGATTGCCTTGTTGCTTTAGTGGTTGCAATCACTACTATAACTGTCGGGTAAAGTGTTATTGGGTCTGGAATTTCCCAGCTCGGAGTGTGGATTTGTGTCTGAATGGTGTCAATGTGTCATGTCTGTATTCCTCGAAGGGTTAAGCAGAGGTACACCCACATTTCACCAGTTATGTTTAAGTCACAAATCCAGACTCAATGCTGCTACTGAAAAATTCCAGATGAAAAAACCCAATAACACTTTGGCCAACCTGGGAATCCAACCCAGGACTTTGTGCTCAGCCGTAGCACTTGCAACCACTAGACCAACGAGTGTTATTAATATTATTCCTTATAATTGGTTTTTAAGTCGCTATCTCACTAAAAATATCAAACATAATATGTTTGATATTTTTTTACTTATATTATAAGTTTATCATTACATTGTATCAAGCTACAAATTACCTAAAAGAACTTACTTCTGTATCAGTTTATATAATGGCTGTTATTAGTTACAAAGTAGGGAACTGTTCACAATGATGCTGTAATCAGTAATGCAGTATAATGTAGCGTTCATAGTGCTTATGTCACCATTCCATATAATACTTTTAACTGACATTGCTGGTAGAACCTTGAATATTTTGTTATGCTTGCTTTTGTGTTTTTTTAAAACTTATTTTTGATTTAATAAGACCTATAGTGCTGCTAGTCCAGATGCCTGAAGATGATAAACATTTTAAATGAATTAGTTTTAGCTTTCTTAAAAGGTTGTCCAAATACTAATCAAAGTTTTATAACAAAATTATCGACACAGTAACAAACTCTATTAATATTACATAATTAGTCAGATGTTTGGCTATTATGCTTACTTAGTAAAAACATATTTTTTTCTAGGTTGTAGGTACTTGTACCGTAGATTCTTGTAAGTACTCTTATCATCAAAAGCAACTTACAAAAAAACCTTATCAGCAAACTCCAGTCAATAACTGTAGAGTAACAGCCAGTGCCTTAAGAAATATATTTAAAAAATCAAGTTCATTCCAACCTCGACCTTTACGCGGTGACATCACCGTGATAAGCAGTGGCCCACAATGGCCGCGGTTTCCTGATGACATCACGTCAACACTTTTTGTGATTGCCCAATGTAGCCCAATATAAAATGCTCCATTTGTGCCAAAATGCATGATGGCTGACGCGAATCACGTCTGCGTTTTTTTTGTGTTTTACGATTATTAATATCGCTTTTGTCTGGCGAAGTCGTATGTTTTTAGTGCTTTGCTCTCGCTAGTATAAATTTTACGTCTCCAGTCTCCTAAAAACGATGTATTATTCTTTTGGTCCTGGTTAATAAGCAACATCATTTCTCCATAGAAAGATACAAGTGCGAGTCCGGACTCTTACACGAAAAGTACCGTACCACGCTACAATATTTAACACTACAGAACGAGCAAAAAACGCCGAAAAAAACACGTTTTTTTATGGGGACCCCTTTATTTTTTTTTTACTTTATTTAATTTTTATTATAAATTGTTATAGCGGCTAGAGTAGTACACACGACGCCACATCAAACTATACAATTCTAGTTTTAGCTGACCTCGCATTGTCTATACTTTTCATACTATGAGAAATCTGCTTATAAAGGAAATGTGTAGCTAGATAATTATTATGTCGTCGTGCGTATACACTCAGAGAAAATTTCGAGTGTCGACCTCTTACGGGTCAAAATATACAGCCCTGTCATTAACGGACGGACAGCGGAACCTTAGGTGCCATCTCCACGGGCGAGAGAATCGCGGTAATAGGGTCCCGTTGGCACCGTTTGGGTACGGTAGCCTAAAAATGATCTAAAATCACTTACTGTACTACCATTCCACGCTAAATGATTGATATAGAAAATAGAAACCGGTTAATCGGCAATCAAGAGTTTCATTGGGCATCAAGCTGGCTGGAAAATCTACAGATAAGGGACAATGTATAGAATAACATGTCATTTACATAAATAGAAATAATGTCATGATATCAACTCTATTACACATAGATTATGATTTGTGAGTAATGTTCAGCATGTAACATTTGACCTCCGCGGTCTTCCGAGTCTATTAGATCATTGGTTCCGGTGTAATCGCGTCATCTATGAGACCATGATTTAATTTAATAAATTAGACATCTGTTGATTACTATAAAAAGTCGTTAACAACGTTCTGATACCATGTGATGCCGCACACTGACTTACTCATTCAAAACGATAAAAAAAAAAACTGCGTAGCGTTGCGTAAAAGTTTTCCCAACTATGTTGGGGTCGGCGTCCAGTCTAACTGCCAACCGGATGCAGATGACTACCAGTATTCTACATGGAGCGACTGCCTCTCTGACTTCCACAACTCAGTCACTGGGTAACATGATACCTCTTGGTAAGACTGGTGGTTAGAATTTTGGGCTTCTGAAGTTCTGACTATCCGTAACACTCAAAGATCTACGAATGACAAAAAACTGCATAATACCTACCTTTCTTCGCAAAAAGTAATGACATTTTTAGGGTTCCGTAGCCCTTACGGATTCGTCATGTCTGTCTGTCTGTCTGTCCGTCCGTCCGTCCGTATGTCACAGCCGCTTTTTTTTCCGAAACTATAAGAACTATACTGTTGAAACTTGGTAAGTAGATGTATTCTGTGAACCGCATTAAGATTTTCACACAAAAAAAAAAAACAATACATTTTGGGGGTCCTCATACTTAGAAGTGAAACTCAAAAACTTTTTTCATCAAACCCATACGTGTGAGGTATCTATGGATAGGTCTTCAAAAATGATATTGAGGTTTCTAATATCATTTTTTTCTGAATCGTTTGCGCGAGAGACACTTCCAAAGTGGTAAAATGTGTCCGCCCCCTGTAACTTCTAAAATAAGAGAATGATAAAACTAAAAAAAATCTATGATGTACATTTCCATGGAAACTTTCACCGAAAATTGGTTTGAACGAGATTTAGTAAGTAGTTTTTTTTTAATACGTTATAAATCGTAAACCGCAATTTACCTTTCATTCAATCAACTCAACGGAACCCTTCATGGGCGAGTCCGACTCGCACTTGGCCGCTTTTTAACTTCTAAATAGAAAATAAATAATATCGCTAAGTCTAATTTCGTTCAAGTCCTGTCAGAAATAACGAAGAAAGATGTTCAAGAGTAATCTAATTTGCAGTCTGCAGTAAATATTATTATTATGAGTCATCTCAATATCTTATCCGGATGCAAATATTATGTCTCATAATCCTAAGTATAAACTTCCCTTGACAGTCCTCAAGACTCTTAGATACGTCGTTGCAAGATCTTGAGCTGCAATAAAATTGGATTTATAATTGACTGCCTCGATTCTGCCTTTTTCTTTCTATCTTTCCTCGTTGGTGTAGTGGTCGCAATCGCTACAGCTGAGCATGAGGTCCTGGGTTCGATTGGGTTTTTCCGCAGCCCGGAGTCTGGGTTCGTGCCCGGTTGATGGCAAAAGACTGGCCCCCTTTTACATAAGACCTAAACATAACTGGCGAAATGTGGATGTACTATAGGTGCTCCTCTGCCTAATCCCTCGGGGAATACAGTTGTGATGTTACGTTGTTAAAATTCACCGCATGACAAACACCTCGTCATCCCGAGCCTCATAAAAACCACTTGACTTGCAGGTTAAGCGAATGACGCAACCGTGTATTTACTAAGTTTCATTGAGATTGAGATAAAGCCTTTAGTACAAAATACTGTTCCTAGGTATTTCACGTAATTGTCTAAATTACTGCGTAGGTCAGTTCAATGACAATGACGAGCTATAATTCGGCCACTAGTGTTTTTTAGTGTGTTTGTTTAATTGGCCAAAATGTCACGGGTTGTAAATTCACAATGCCATGCCATGTTCCACGACCTGTGAAAAGTCTAGCCACACAACAGAAAAGTTCTTCAATGCTCATATTTTTCCCAAAGGTCTTAACTTGTCAAATTACTCTAAGATAATATGTGAATTAATGTCCTGTTGCAAAAATGAACCGCTGAAGAACAGAAATAATGCTGGCTGGATGTAGCCAAGCACACCTGCATCATAATTGTGTAACACTTTCACAATCGGAAATGCTTTGAGTGTGTATTTCTGAATATACGAGCTTTTGACCAAACGGTACTGCAAAACCGGTCTACTGAGATGTTGTATTATTGCTTACTTTGCGAATTCTGTACTCATGAAAGTTTCTGGCCAAAATTTAGTTCATAGTGAGAAAAATCTTGTGTTCACATAGCATTTCCGATTGAAGTTATTCTGGTTAAGATTGCAGGATCCATGCATATCTAGCTCAATTAGAAATGACGTTATTTTTTAACTGCACAACTCCCAATTTCCTATTTATCCTCCATTGTTTCGTAAGAATCCATCAGCGAATACCATTAGCTTCTAAAACAATACTATATTAATTAACAGGTTGTTTATACGGCGCCGCTTGTGCGTGCTTGCTGTTTATTTTGTTAATGGTGGCTAATGTGGTGTACGTAGTAGGAAGAGACAGAAATAGGTGGGAATGGGAAGTGATAGGATAGCTTAGATGTCTTTGTATTCCAATCAGATGTGTAATCTGTTTTCGTGTTATCATTCATAAACATTGCTTTAAGTTAAGAGACGTTTAAACGTCAGAAACGTATGGTTAAACAGTCGCTAATCGTTACTTAAATTTAAGCAACGTTTATAAATTAACGCTACAAGGTTTCGCCCGCGACTGTACTAAGTCCAGTCAGTCTTCAGTCTCCAGTTTTTGAATCTAATTTTCAAGACATTCCAGCATAAAAGAGTATGAAAACTGGTACCTCGCATATTCGGGGCCTTCCCTAGTCAATCATTTATTGTAATTTTTCTGTGAAATTTTTCCTCATGTCATCTTTTCTATGGAACATGCTCGTTTAGCCAAATGTGAACCCTTGTTAAATCCCTGCTTATTCCCAACGAAGGCTATAACCACAAAGGTACTCAAAAAGTGTCAACATATACTTCCTTACCATGGCGTTCCTTCGCAGTGATTATGGCAAGTAGTACTCGTTTAAACATGTCATTTAGATGCGCCGGCGGTCCTCCGATGGACGCGAGTCCCGCTTGAGGCCGCCTTGGACCTTAAGTAGGCAATTACGGGAAGTTATCGGTGGCTACTATGGGCTTTAGGTCCGGGTATGTGTGTTGAGATTTGATGTGTTAATAGACTATCAACTGCGGTTTATTGATTGCCAAGTTTGGGTTAGGTGCTAATGATTGATCGACGATCAACGAGTTTGAGGCTCTCGATCCTAACTAATTATCGTTAATCATAGTTTCCTTTCAATGATAGCTAGAAAAGGGCTACAAACATGGTTAAAGAAAGCAATTCATTGAAAATATGTATGACTGTTTTTTCGTTGGTTTATTTGGTTGGTCTTCTTGGTGGTCACAAGCGCTACTGCTGAGCCTAAGATCCTGGGTTCGATCTCGGGTCGGCGAAATTGTTATTGGGTTTTTCCATATGGATTTCTCAGTAACAGCGGTTTGGATTGGTGCTCGGTTGATAGCAATAGGCGCGCCCCCTATTACATGGGTATTACAGGTGAAATGTGGGTGTACTACAGGTGCACCTCTGCCTAACCCTTCGGGGCATACGGGCGCGATGATATGTTATTTTCTTACCGTAGTAGAGACCTTATTCTTTAAGAACATCTCATCATAAAGACATCATTTTTATAAACATAGTATGTCTCTAGAAGTAGAAAGTCTTGTTGTCATAACTTGGTCCACTAAACACCCAGCAATGAAACCCTCATAAATCTCTATTCTCAATGAAGTCCTTGAACCAAGTCAATTAGCTCCAATATTTCTTCGTGAATGCACAGCAATTTGTCCTCAAATAATTCACGTAACATCTAAAACATTGACATAATTAGTGGCTGCAACAATTGCTCCAATTAACTATGTAGCTCATATTTATTTCTGTGCCGATAAAAATCTTAGCAATTACTGAATTATACTCGAGTATGATTGTGTTGATTACAGTGACGTCATTGGGTGCATAACTACAGTTTGTACGCTTAATAACTGTGAATGAGATTGTTGTTGAACAAACAAACAAATGTCTCCTGTATTGTATTTTGAAAGGTGTTTTGCTTTTTGGGAAAAGACTGTAATTTTAACGAAAATTCGAAATATGCTGATCCTCAACCCTTTGAATACGTTTTGGGCAACCATTTTGAATCCGTCAGAATATTACCGCCTTACTATGTGCTAAGTTTAGTGATTTTATCAAGGATACTGTATAATTTGTCCATAATCAAAGCCCGTTTATCTTATTCCCTCTTTTCCTCGTTAATTTATAACACAAAGTCTTCCAAGTCGAAATATTTCACTCCAACTTCCTTCTCTCTTGCTTTCGCTTTTGTGTTAACCCACACTGACCGCAGAGATCTTTACAACGCCAAACGCTAACCGCAGGCTCTTAACTGAGATCATTGTACTAAACAATAGTCCTGTTACCAACGGAGCTACGAACGGAGTAGTTCTACATCTTGGTAGTAAAGAAATATACAATTAAAAACTGCATTCATCCTGAAAACAACTCGTATTTCAAAGATTTGAGCGAAAGAGTGACAGGATTTGATTTTGCACTTACTTTTCCTGTTATTTTGAGCTCGAAACAACACCTAAGTTTGGGTCGTGTTTAGCGCCAGCTGCCAAGAAAGGTGTCAGGCAAATGAACTCGCTAGAATCTGCGGAATCGGTCTTACTGAGACACTGCATGCTTCGCTAGTCTCCTCGCGTTTACCAACGAGAATACACGTGTCTTTTTTTACCTGGATAAACGCCAAGCACTTGGCGCTATGCAATGTCATATCATTACAATGTAAAGCGACATTTCACGCCTTGGTTAATCTTCTAAATTCTGGTTCCCATAAGAACAGCCATCTAATGCTTCTTTTGTGGTGACATTACATAAGGTCTGTAAATGTATTTTATGGCCTCAACGAGGACATATCGGAACAGGGTGCGTGTTAAACCGCTTGATGTGAACGGAATGCATCATGACGATATTGTCGGGTCAAATGTCCCCAAATTAGGTCGTAAAAATTCGCTGAGGAGTTGGACACACAATGTGCTCATTGTGCCCCAATAGACGTTATGTCTGGTTTAAGAAACGTACGTGATATCAAAACCGGTGTCGATACATTATCAGTTAATTTGTTTTTTGGCCTATTTCTTGGAAAGTAGGATTATTATTGTTACAGAATAATTGTAACATTGGCCCGTTTGGCTCGATTTCAATTCACATTTCTCTAAGCGTGTCGTCAAAGTATTTAGTAATCAGTCAAAAGGGTCTAAAAGAGAACTTCGGTTTCTGAGATCGTCAGCACTCAGAAATAAAACGTATTTCTAAGAGGACGGAAAACGTTCTACTAAACAATCACACTTCAAAAATTGAGGCCTATTGTGACGGTTTTAATGGTAAAAACATTATTTGTCAAGTCCATCCCGCACCCTAATTTCGTAACATACTATCAATCACAATTTGAATCATTTTGAAAGATATTGCTAATCCATTGTTCGAAAAATTTGTCTGCTCAACAACGTAAATTACGCAATGACTGTTGTTGAATTGTCAAAATGAATGCCATTGCTAGTGTGTTACGCAACTACCCCACAGGATGGTAATTTCCCCAGACGTTTTATTCTAAGTGTTTATTAATAATTTGTCTTACAATCCGCTTAGAGCATTAAGAGCACTCCGAAATAGACAACTACCCCGCCGCCGCCGCCGGTCACAGAAGCTACAAATTTTTACTAATAGTCTTCTCATATCTTCGCCGATGTGTGTGTTATCACTCACACACAACTCAAAGATATTTCATGCCGTGACTCATTTGACATTGTTTACAGTGTAGATATCATTATCGCCGCTAATTATGTTGGAGTTACTTTGTTTTTATAAATATTAACTCTACATACACAAGAAACTTTAATTATATAACATTCTGATATCAAATGTTGGTGTAAACTGTTTTAATTCGATCTATTTTTGGTAGCAGACGTTTGCAGATAAATAAAACTCTGTTTAGCTATAAAAATACAGTTGCCGTTTTGTTATTCGGAATTATGATGCGTTATAGACTGAGATTTCGAGATCTGAATGCAAAATACGGTTGAAATTCAAACAAACAGAATTTATAAGCTTTGTTATAACGACAAGATCATCATATTTGAATACTGTACACGTGTCTGCCAGAACAACGTTGCTATGTTTCTTGAGAGGTTGTCAGGTGTATCTTAAATGGACACTGGAGCCTGACCGTTAACTGCATCTTTATCAGCTTTTATTTTATCATTCTCAATATTATGATGTTACAAACTTCTCGTTTATGAAGAGTATTTTTTTTAGTATTCATTCAATGCGGAGCTTCTCTTGACATGTCAAGGGTACTCAGAATAAACTTAACGCAGATAATATTTCTCCTTCCCACAAATAATTCAGAACGCGCAGACGGTACCATTACTTCGTCTGGTTCATACGAATATTTCGTAACAGTGATGTGCTTTGTGCTATCTCAAATGGTCAATCTTATCGATGATAATAATCGTGTGTATGTAATACGACATTACTCGGCACTTCACATGTTCGTCTCTCCAGCTAACTGTTGATGGAGGACAAAAAAAAAACTGTTAAGTGGTTTAGTAGCTATTGAAATAGTGAATGAGGATGATGGAGTGTAGCATCCGGTTGTACATTAATGAAATTCTATTTCGATGGCGTGTTCTCTGAATATCTAGGGAGGTCAGTCTATGAGAGCTAATAATTTTCCACAAATCATTATTTTATTAAGAGGAGCATTTTATAAGAATAGGGTTGTGGATGGATGAAAACAGAGGCAAAGGCAGTGGCAAAGAAAAAGTTTAGAATGGACTGTGTGAAATAGCCATGAAGGAAACATCGTGAGGAAACCGGCTTGTTCTAGAACCAAAAATTCGGAGACATGTGACATCTACTGACCCGCACTGAGCCCGCGTGGTGAATTGTGGACTTGTACTCCATTCCCACTTCCCTGTGTCCCAGCTGTGGGAACACTAAGGTCTAATTATGTGTGAAATGTGGTATGGCCTATGGGCTATGGCAAGAAGAAAGCCAACACTGACGGAGACAGAACGAGATTAGATTTAAACAAAGTTAAATGTAGTAGAATAATTAATTATACAGAAACAGGATACGATACTTCATATTTCAAGTACGGGAGACCAAAAAATGTTTTTTTTTTTTGTCCCTAAGTTGTTTTAACTATTGTCCAATAAATTGTTTCCAGTAGCATCCCCGATAACTAAAAATGAGTTTTTGCCTTGTCTATTACTTTCTAAGAGATACGACAAATTGTTTACTAGGTCACGATATCCATTATCTAGGTGGAACAGTATCACATTGCCCCATCAGCTGTGTGTTATCTCCGGCCCAGTTTTTCTCATCTGTTTGCTTCCAGATAAGGTTACATGTGTACACAGATTGAGCTTAATTGATGCTGTAGATAACTTTTTTTGTTATTGTTTGTGTTGTTCGGATTGTGCTTTAACGTAATATGGCGCTTATGGAGTTTTTTTTTGTGGTCCAAAATGGAAAAGTAAGGTAAGTTAAGAGGTTTTAAATATGGTTTTGTTTTCCGCACTGTTAGTCACAATTTAGGGTGTCCTTTGGCTAGGACCATCGCGGGTAGAACCTGGATGAGGCTGGCACACGAGCGTGGGGATTGGCACGAGACAAGAGGCGTATGCTCAGCAGTGGGTGAACTCGGCTGTGGATGATGATACTTGCCTACACACACACATGACATTAATTTGGCATACATTTCAATCGGTCAAATAAATTATATAGTAGTAGTTGTGAAAATGTGTACTACATACTACAGTGATTATAAGCAAACACAAATTCTGAAACGATTTGTTGTGATAAACAACGCGAGACTGAAAATAGCGGATGTCAGGCGCCCGCTGCTTTCACAGTCACACATTCCGATACAGTCAATATTATTTTATTCTCGTTTTACATCGTTACTTATTCATGTCTGTAATATTTTATAGTTCCGCTGAACTGAATCTATACTAATATAATAAAACTGAAGCTTGTTTTTTTTTGTTTGAACGCGCTAATCTCTGGAACTACCAGTCGGATTTGATCAATTCTTTTTGCATTTGATAGCCCAGTTCTTGAGGAAGCTAAGACGTGATTTAACATCACGCTATGACCCCTAGGATGCGAGCAAAAAGAAAAAAATACTAAGCGAAAACGAGATAATACCGTGGGTGGGCGATGCGATGGGACGCGGTGGGTCTTGGACCAAAAGAATTCACGAAGTCGCGAACAGAATTAAGTAATAAAATAAAGTAATTGGAATAAAATTCAGAATAGTTGCGCTTTTTACGAGCACGTCGTTGTGTACCCCCGAGTCCCTGACACAATCCTATTAATATCATCCCACATTCACAACTCGGCTGCTCCACCAGTGATTACACCATAACATGACGTCAGTCTTGACTCATGGACAACAGTAGGTTTTTAAGTGGCTCCGAATTAATTGTGTTCGCCGAATGCATTTGGAATCCGCCCAGAAATGTGAATCCTGTGACAGCAAAAACTGAAAAACAGTTATTAATGCACGCAGCACAAAAAAAACTGTGGGAATAATAAATAAAGTCTCGTAAACCAGTTGAAGAGTATTTGCTTGACCCAAAATCGATGCGTCAGTTTTTCTGATGTTCGGAATTGCGAGACTGCTGTGCGATCTTTTATTTAATCAGGCAACTGAGTGAACATTGTCGTGCCAACCATCCTTATTTTATTTAGGGCTGTAATAAAATTATATGTGAAAGATGTCGCTTGATTTGATAAACCAGTTATTGGTTAAAATTTATTCTTATCTTTACCCTTCCATATGGAAGTAGCTATCACAGGTAAAATTAGCTTATCAATCTATATAATATATACCCCATTCGGCAATAAAAAATGTTACCATTATTAGTAAGCAAAATGATTCATTTTTATTATTAATAGGAACCGCTCATAAGACGCTAAAACACTTTCATACAGATGCAAAATGAACACAAATAATTCATGGCTATTCTCACTCTACTCCATTGAAATACGGGCAAAAAAGAATCATGCAATTTCGCAGCAAAAAATCCATGAGCTATTGAGCTTCCACCAATTATAATGAAATGACTTTTTCAAAGCAAAACCCTTTATCGACCACCGTTAGTCTGTCAGCCCCGCCATGACGCCGTACTCTACAAATTGAGCCCTCATAACAAATTCTCGATGCTCACCTATTAACTCTCCACATGGCTGTCATAACGGAGAGACGTTTCCTCCTTCGGCACTGTTAGTCTGTCGGATCCAGTTAATTGAATATGGTTAACCCTGCGAGTGCTGTTGTAAATGGAACTTGATTAACTGTCTACTGACGGGCTAAGGAAGGGTTGGGCTGTGTTTAGAGAGACTTTGCAAGTATAATGTGATCTTAGACAGGTTCAGTATTTATTGGATGGCTATATTTGGGAATGTGGCGTAATTGTGGGCTTAATTGAAACTTGCTTGCTTGTTTGGGTAGTGATACATGTTTCAGTGAAGATTTCTATCGTAATTTGCAAAGTTGGGACTCGTTATGCTACAGAAAAAGTTTTCTAGGCTTCTGAATGAAAGTTGCTTCAGGAAGCATCCTGCTTTCCTGCAAAACTTTCTGTACGCAATGCATTGTGTATCCTTTCCATTATAATCGTACGTAACATTTTAATGTAGTTTTGAGTAAATAATTATCTGCTTCGTTTATACGAATCATATCACGTAGACAATTCCGTGGTTGATTTGTTTCAGCTGTCAGGTTTGTTAACTTGGGCATCCTGAGCTGTCAGGGGAATTGAAACAAACTAAGGTGTTCCGTGCCCAAACTGTTACAATGAGATGAGTTATGTATGTAGTTAGTTCATGTACCTATACGTAGGGTTGACAGATACGGGAAATGTGGAATCTGTTTTGAGGACTTAGAATTTCGCCTGTTTAGGTTCTTATGGTATCTCAATTTCCTATTACCAGTTTCACTTTGTGAGTGACACTTACGTGAATATTATTTGATATGTTCTGGTTTGTAACATTATGCCGATGGCCTTGACTTTATAATTTTGAATATTTTACCATCTTCAATCGCCATAATTCATAGCGCTTTTGAAATTTCTCCGCCATCGACATAAATTATCCTCAATCATCAATCCAAGTTAAACAAACGGATATAACCAATTCATCTCTGACCTTCACAGTACGCAAATGTAGTGCCTGATCATGACTGACATCCATCCGATCGTCGAATCTATCATCCCTAACAATTACTCGCTCACGCTCTCGGCTCGTTTAGCTGCGTGGGCGCCGGTCTAGCCCGGCTAGATTACAGCTTACGTTGCCAACTCATCGTTGTGTAATCCATGGTACCGTTTCCATGGCAACGATTTTATCAGATAATGTTATAATAACAACTAGAAATGCCGTCATTAATTAAAGAAACGGATATATACTAATGAGTATTCGTGATTGAGCAGCACAAATACTTCGCATCCACAAATTCAGAATCCTTCCGTTGCAAACATTTCACACAGCGATTTTATCTTTTCCTCTGCCACATTTGAATCAAATCAATAATTTAGCACTAACTTCCTTTGTGCAATTTAGTAACAAACACACATGTTTAATTTCCTGTTGAAGAGCTTAATCAAAATACCTACCTGCACCAATGTTTTAGCATTTAACAGCCGGCGTTTTAATTAGTTAAAAATCACCTATAATTTCCTTTTTACAACTATGTTAGGGTCGGCTTCCTGTCTACCCGGGTGCAGTTGAGTATCAGTATTTTACATGGAGCTACTACCTATCTGACCTACACAACCCAGCTACTGGGTAACAAGATACCCCTTGGGTACTACTGCCAGCTTTTGAGATTCTTACTACCCGTAACGACTGTCAAAGATCTACGAATGACAGTCGGGCGGCTTAACATGCTTTCCGTGGCACGAAGGGATCTTGATACCCATCCACAAACCTACCGCGGCAAACGTAGCTTAACCTTCGAACACGTGGTGCTGATATTATTTAGCCACGAGCCCTATTTTTATATTAGCTAATGGTAGACAATAAATCTATGGTGTATTTGCTTGGGTGTGGTACCCGTACAGGACTAATCAAACGTGGTCCTTTCTTGAAACTTACATTTTTGTGTTAAGTGGTCTTTATTATAACTCCAGTAAGACAAGATATTGCCTATATTAAATCCAATTAAGCAGCTTTATAAACTTGTTGGCCATGTAACAAAATATAATCATTTTCTATATTTAAAACATTGCCACACTCGTCCAGCTCGAAACCTTTGCTGACGTCATCTTTCTATAATGTATTAATGCTAAAAATAAGGTTGTCTGTATCTGCCATATCTAGTGTTTTGACAGGTTCCTTTAAAATATTACTGCTAGAATAATAAGTAAGGTCATCGACGCCGTAGACTCACCAAGTAATAAATGAACTTGACCCTGGATCACTTAAAACTTAAATGAACTACAGGCGTACCACATTTACTCTAAATAGTAGGACTATGGGGACTAGGCGAAAACTGAAACATGTGAAGTGTTATACAATCTCGTACCATGTGCGCACCGCCTGTTTGGTAACAGTCACCTTGACCTACTCTGTACATCAACTGTCCTACAAATGATTATGATATAGCTCCCTGTTGTCTTCAACTTGAGAGAAAAGCTTCTGTAATCCGGTCCTTTCAAGTCCTTTGTTTCAGGAAAGTGGCAAAGTGTCGAGTGTTGTTCATAGTAGCGGTAACGACCTCACGTTTCGCAGCGGTTACCTCATCATGAGGTCACTGCAGTCTGCAACGGCCATCATTAGGTGCCAGTGCCACGTAATGCAGTTACAGACCTGGCTTATTAAGGATATTTGTCACGTTCTCCGTATTTCATAGCTGCATACTTATATCCTTCCGTTACGATGAGTTGTGTTAACTTATATTATAAATAAGTAAAATTTGTGAGTTTATAATGTAGCGGTAATCTTCGGAACTGCTGACCCGATTCCGAAACTTATAACACTAATGGGAAGCTACAGTATTGCGAGTGTCATAGGTTATATTTAAGTGAAAACAAGAAATTTCACGCGGATAATGTCGCGGGCAGAAGCGAGTATTCAGTATTAAAGACTTTATTGTGTAAGGGTGTTACTTTGAGAAGTAATGGTTTCGTTAACGACTTCATGTTTTGCTGTGGTTACCTCATGCAGTGAGGTCATTTCACAGTACTAGGTATAACGAAGTTTTTCAGTTAAAAAATAATTATGTTTGCTGTTGTATAGTTTCTATTTTCCTTAACAACCTTCTGGCAAATATTACACTAGCTGGCATGCTAATAAATTATGTTTACAGTCTTCACTAATAAGTTATTTAAAATGCAAGTCCACGTTCGTAAAAAGTTATTTACGACTACCAGGACTTCAGAGCATGTATGTAAGTGTACATATTCGGCAAGTATTACGGTCTCCTAACAGTTTCTGTCTGGTCACGACCAAGGCGTAGTGCACTTATTGCATGTCGATAAAAGTGCTCAGTGTCGCCTTGACATTGTTTAGCGTATAGTAAATTACTAAGCTGTCTGTTTGCTTGATAAAATATAAAGCAAGTATAGATGTTTGTTTTATATTAACCTCTTAGGCATATGCGGTCTATGCTTTACTCGTAGATGCCTCTCGTGCTTAGCTGGCTAGGATTCGTGTTAATTTTGCATGCTCAATGTTCTTGCTTTGTTAAACGACTTTGATCTGTCGCAGTTCTAAGAACAACCAAATTTAGGACGAAATTGGTTTGTTGCTGCTCTAGAAACTGAGCCTTCTCAAGAATTATGATCGTAAAATCTCAGCTTTCTAGTTTGATGAGTCAGAAACTATCTTATCCGATGGTAATGACCCATCAGCGTTATTAGGCATGTACTTCCTACGAACGCATGCTATATCGCCAAGTAAGGACTCTACCGGTTCTTGCCGGATGCGGGCGTGATATCGCCGCGCCAAGTTCGACGAACTGGCGATAGAAGTTAATTATATTATCATAATAATCTCGATGAGTTTGTTGTGATGAACAATCTTGCTCTATTTGTTATGTCGTGGGAGAAATTCTGGCATAGCAGTCTTGGTCGTAGTAATCAATAACAATTTAGCTCTCCTTTTATTTTTGCAATGATTTATGATCCTAATACTGTAGCCAAATATCTGAGCTTAAAAATCAGCACACGAATGCACACACATTCCGGACCTGTAATTTTATCTGGTAAACTGATCTGTCGGAGTCGCATACCGAATTAAGATCCTTTTCAAAGTATAAGAACTGAAACGAACTATCTCCTAAATCTCATCAGCCACTTTAATTAAACAAAAAGGTAGTAACACATCAGATATCGATATTATCGGTAAAATAATCTATGGAATAAATCGCAAATCAATTTTTTCATCAGTTCTAGACTTTCTAATATTGGTAATTTAGCGGCCGCGTTAAAAGCTGGCACCGTTAGAGGTTGGTTTCGCCGATATAACTAGATAGCTACGAGTTAGGGAGCTTTTAGACTTGGCTTGTTATTCTTGGCGTTTTGTGGGCTTGTAAGGGATTAAAAGAAAAAGGTTAAGTTTTGAACGATTAGAATTGCAAATAATTGCAGCAGTTGCTGTATTTCTGGTCGATAAGACATAATATTTGTTCATCTTGCGGTGATAATTGCCACAACAGAAGGTTGCTTATTCTTTTCATTTCCGACAAAACAGTTCTTGAGCGCTGTCTACTTTTGAGCTACGATTTTATTCTTCTAATGTTATTCTCAGTGTTCAAATCCCGTTCTTAGCGTCACCTCTCCAATATGTAGGTGATCTAGCCTCATCAGTACAACGGACCCGATCTGCAGAACCGGTCCTGCACTTATCCACGTTCTTGTTACGTGGAATCGTTCTGCAAATGATTCTACTTACGAATTTAATTATTTTTAACCATCGGTCTCATAATTTTGAAGTCTGCGTCGACGGTTTCTTATCTGGTTAAGATTTTCGCATTCTTAAGAACGATGAGGGAAAGTGTACTTCGTAACAAAGTCAATAATGGCTTTAGAAACACTTTACGTTGGATCCTTTTCCAATGCGAAACATGTAACATAAAACGAAGCTTATCAGCGCTAGTCATACAATAGAATGCATTATGAATTTTCTCGTTAACGAGCACAACATAGGTCAATTACTCCGACAGATAATAAATTGGTTCCAATCAGTGATTGAAAGAATCATATTTCTGATCTCCCATCATTATAATTGGATGACTCTTGACTTGGCACTTGATTGTAAGATCCTTAATTTATTTTAATGACCTTTTACTTGAATCAATTGATTTTATCACAATTTTCTGCGGTGTTTGCAATTTCTTTGCACGCAGAATTGCTATATTGCAAACCTTTTACAATAAAACTATCTGTTTATCTCTCAACATCAAAATCTTTGCCTTTCCGAACCATTGCCTGCAAACGCTCTTGGTACGTAACCATAAAAAACGAAACCGGTCTCAGCCCGTGCCCCGTATATTTAATGGCGTGATGTCACCGTTTTGGTCACAGTCCTATAACCCGACCAATTTTAAACATACTTTCGGTCTTAGTGTTTAAAATTACGTCACCAGATTGGGCTGTTAATATTCACTGACGAAAATGGTCCTTTGGTCCGAGAAAGACCCCTAAGAATTATTGTCAAAATATCATTACTAATCATCAAGCCAATCGATTCGTTATCGATGTTTTTCTTTTTTTGCTAGCAAAGCGTTACGCGATGCTTCTGCCCTTTATCTAGCTATAATTTTAAATTGGCTTGTATAAACTGACAGCAAGAGAAAAGATACCATATTCTTTAGGCGAAAGAACCCAGCACGAAACTCCTAAAGCCGCCAAACACGTTTTCAATTTGGTCGCATATTAACATTTTGAATGGCAACTTTTATAAGGAATTTCGCTTATTTTTTTGCGTGTGGACATGTTGACTGTATAATGTGGATGTGTGACCATTTAAGGAGGTTTCATATAACGTGGAAGACTGTAAGTTGACGGCACTTTAATGAGTGGCAGGTTCTAGATGCATTCTAGAATGGCAGCTATGTGTTGGAATTTTATCGATAATCTGTAGGCTGGTGTTGAAGATTGTAGATTTTTAAGGGAAAACTTCTTCAGAAGTTTGCGCTCTGTACGTCAAGCTCGGGTCGGTGATGCTGAATCGGGTATACTAGGCCCTAGTCGCAAGTTTTCGCTTTTATTGTGTGGTCATAAGAACACACCCTCTCTGTTTGGTAGGAGGAATGAAATACATGTGTTTTTACAAAGTCGTGTTTGCTGTTCCGTCCTCTGTGGCACATTATTAAAGTTAAATTCGCAGTTCACTGAGCTCTTTTTCGGCTAAAAATAAACTGCCCTTAGCCTATAATATTTTTGGGGGTGGTAAACAGAAGTAGGTTTGGCGAGGTCGGCGGTTCCCTCGAGAGTCTAGTTACAGTGAATATGCTCTGACTCTTTTTCAGCAGCCGAACAAAGTTTATAGTGACTCTTCAGTCGTAATATTTTAAATATTATTGTTCTTTTTTGTTTAGCGAATATAAGAGCGATCGTTTATCGAGGCGAATTATGAGCGTAAACGAAGCAAAAGGAATATGTGCGGATCGTAGCAGGTGACGTTCTGTAGCTTCTACCTACCACCCCCATGGGAAGAAGGCGCAAGTTTGTGTATGTAAGACCTCACACCATCTGAAATATTTGGCTGTTTGTATGCTGGACGGCACGGTTGGCGCAGTGGTTAAGCGATTGCCTGCTGCGCTGCGTGTCGCGGGTTCGATTCCCGCACGGAACAAATATTTTATGACCTACAAGCAGTTGTTCCGGGTCTGGCTGTTTGTATATGTGAGTTTAAATGTTTGTAAACGCACCCACAATACAAGAGAAATTCGTAGTGGGGCAACGTTATGGAAAAAAAAAATATGAGGAAACTATACATATTTGCGAACTTTTTTTAATAGGAAAGAAAGAGCGGGGGTATGGTCTTTAACGGTCATCAAACGCTCATATAAAACAGTAGCTGTTCACTCACGTTCATCCGGACAGTCATAATAAAATAAAATCACAGTTCATATTCCACGCTGCGTGCCCAGATAAGACATGTTTATGAATTACCCATTGTTGTGGTGATAATTTGTGATAATCAATTTGAATATCTGTGCTTGTCACTGTGGCGAGAGCTTTGTGACTGTCATGGGCGGTATGTTTGTCAGCCATGATATAAAAAAAAAGAAGTAAAATACATCCATACTTAAATATCGCCTTTTGCCCATAAGGTAGGCAGAAACTCCATTGCTTCATAGGTTTGAAAAATTCGTCTGGTCAACAACGTAAATAAGGCAATGAACTTGCGTGATCTGTCAAAATGAAATCCATTGCGATCAATAGAATAGAATAGAATAGAAAACTTTTATTTCAGACAGGAGTCCATAGGGTTAGCAACAATAAAAAAAAAATCAACAATCAATCGGTCAATTGTCATTTTATGCTTGTTACGCAAATACCCCGCTTGTTATACACGCACGCCTTGGTTGGTTGTTGGTTAAAAGTAATAAAAGTTTTATAAACTCGATTCGCTATCAAACCCTGGATGTGTTCATAGAAAACAAGACAGTACTGCAACCGTTAAAAAATGCATCGTGTTGACCTTTTAGAGGCCAAGGGAAAGTTATCCAAAATAAGCTTACAGGTCTTAACTGACTTACAACTTACCTAGTGAAATTAACTTGCGTACTTGCGTGTCATTGCAAGGTACTGGTACTTGTAGTTCCCAACTTAAGGCTTCGTGTACATGATGCCGGAGTTGCATCGGGCGCTGGACAGCAAGTTTGTGTATACGAATGAATAATTATGGTGTATGCGTCGGAACCGCGCGGGCACCGCATTGGTGCGATATTCATTCGTTTACACAAACTTGCGGTCCGGCGCCGTTGTGGCTCCGGCGTCGTGACAGGAAGCCTTATGATTAGTTATGATGCAGTTTCAAAAATCTTAGCCAAAAACGCCTCGTTCATAAAACATTAATTACACCTAAAGCGGCTTCCTTTGACCAATCTACTTCTTGAATGAATCAACGAGATCACTCAAGCCAGGGCATTACTACAGTTAATTGGGGACTAGGTTGATTGATCTCACGAGTTTTCTAGCTCCATTGTTCTGTCGTAGACCAGGCGACTAAGTAGCTATTGTATGTGCAGTTCTTATTTGTCCATCATATTCGTAAGTCCCCTTTAACAAAAAGTGAATAAGAAAGACGTTATTGGACGATTTTTAATTTTAGATATAAAAGATAGCCCTAAGTAGGCTAGATTCCGTGCCGGACGGCGTGTTGTGTTCCACGCGCGCCTCAAAGAGATGTCAGCATGAGTGACGGGGCCCCATAGGGCCGAAGCCTGCCAGGGTAGCGGGATTGTCCGAAAGGGTTACCGCTGCCCTGGAACATAAAGGGCTAAGGAAGGAACACGGGTGGGTTTTAGTCAGTAAGAGTCTGACACTCCCTCCTGCTCCACCCAGAGCGGGAGGAGTCATTTGATGATTTCCCATCCTCAAAAAAAAAAAAATTGGCTAGATTGTAATGTGAATAAAGTATCACCAATTGGGATTAAAAAAAAACATACGTGACTGTTATTATGATGAATGCATGTAACACAAAAAATAAAATTACGTTTAAAAATGCCAACGTCCAACATGTACCTATCGAAAGGACCAACAAACATTATGAAGTCCTTTGATACATGTTTGGAGTTCTTAATTGGAACACCTTTCTCAATATCGCATTTAAGTTTCGATGAATGTGTGGGACTTGATCGCAGCTCAATTTCAACTATTCCATTAAAGCCAGTCAAAACTAAGAATAATGAATAACACCGGCTTTTTGTTGCAATACCTCAATGGTAGGTAAGTACTAATTAAACATTTAGTAATTGTTAAACCAAACGAGCCGGCCTTCGTGGTTACCGCACCGAAATAACAATACCAATATAATGAGTGACTACGACCGCAAACTTTAAATATAACGCGTGATGCAACACGTCGGTTAATAATAACATATTATAGTTAAATCTATTTTAGAGTTATGGGCTGACCGTGAATATCGATGTGTAAGTTAATGAGGAAACAAAATGCAATGAAAAAAAAACTGTGGGTCATCTCGTTAGGGCGGTTTATCCGAATAGAAAAGGATAACTGCAGTTAAAACGCTACAAATGAATGCTAGCAAAAATAAGTGTGGGTCACTTAGCTAGGGGTTTATCCATATCTAAAGGGATACCTTTGGATAAAATAGCCTTTAAACCGCAAAAATCATGTAGGACCAATTCCTTAATTGTAATTTTGGTGTTGTCCATGGTCTTCGTTGATGCACATGGTTGTTCAAACGTATGTCTACTGCCGAACATGGGCCTCCTCCTTAAACAAAACAATGAATGGTCCTTGGTGATGCCAAAACAATGTCTGGCTGACGAATTCCTACATAATATTTTATCAATGCACAGGTTGATGAGGCTTGCCCAATAGAATGTGTGCTTGATGCAACTTCAGAGCAGTGGTGGCTCAGTGGTAACGGTAACACTTACGTGTTATAGGTCGTGGGTTCGAACCCAGGCAGGTGCTTTATTTTGTGTAATTTCATCACTACTACTCTCAAAAGGAAGGTGAAGGAAAACATCATGAGGAAACATGCAAGCATGTCCTAAAATCAAACATTCGATGACATGTGACATCTACCAACCCGCACTAGGTCCGCCCACTCCCTCTCGAAGAGAGGAGGTCTGTGTCCCAGCAGTGGGAACATTATAGGCTGATTATGCAACTTCAGTAGGTACCTATCCTTAAATGCATTCTCCGCTCCACTGACTTTGCGCAACCGTTAAAAATCATAACGACTTATAAAATATGAATGTAGGATTTCAAATTAATAAAATATTTAACAACTTGATATCGTGCAACACAAATTACGAAATATCCTCACGCCACGTCCTCACATCATAAGCATCGCGTCATTTCCTGTACACACGCGAATGTTGGCATTCCTGCATAGTAATCTTACGTGCAGTTGGCACTACGGAGGCAGATTAAGGATAAATTCTAAGTGTAATTTGGTGTTAGGTTCGGCTGTCACGAAATATTGAGAAAAGTCTAACGTAATTAAACAAGGATAGCCATGGTGCTTCATACACAGCGTTAACCTACAATTTAATTATAGATCTCGCATGTATCTAAATTATAGGAAAGTATAGCACTATTAATTTGTGTATTTGCAATGAATAGTGGTCTACACAGCTCAATAAACATTTTGCCCCGAGCTTTAAAGTAGTCCAAAGGTTTACTTGACTTTCTATTGAAACCTTTCCTCACCCCCACAATCACACTTCCAAAAAACGGTCCTTGGTTCCTATGGATCCCTAGTTGGTTCCCGTTGGTTTATAGTTACAAATGTTTTCTTCTCCCCCACAATCACACTTAGTTCCCATGGATCCCTAGTTGGTTCCCGTTGGTCTATAGTTACAAATGTTTTCTTCTCCCCCACAATCACACTTTGTTCCCATGGATCCCTAGTTGGTTCCCGTTGGTCTATAGTTACAAATGTTTTCTTCTCCCCCACAATCACACTTTGTTCCCATGGATCCCTAGTTGGTTCCCGTTGGTCTATCGTTACAAATGTTTTCTTCTCGTCTTTTTCTATCGCATCTATGATGTTTCCATCACTCCTGGATAGCAGATCGTTCTGGTTTATCACAGGAATTTAAGTAGTCCATAGTAGTGTAAGGTGCTCGATAATAGCCATGTTTACTTTACAACTCAGTGACCCAATAATATTGGGAGTGCTATTACGTATCTTATCGGTGACTTTCGTTTTAAAAGGGATTTGGTAGAATTTAACGATAAAGTCTGATAAGCTACATCTAATCTTGTAATTAATAATAATAATAATATCCCTGGACATTTCACACAGCGCCATCTAGTCCCAAGCTAAGCAACCTAATGCTTGTGTTACGGTAACAAGATGGCTGATAAACTACTTATATACTAATTACTATTATATATATACTAATTGTTGAGATAGGGACAAGTTATTATGTAATCGAAAGGATTTGAAAAGAAAGAGTCATAAATTGAAGTGAAACATAATACTATCGTACGTGCAAAAAGATCTAAAATCATTATTTCGGACCTAATGGTCATATGGCTGACAATTAGGTCCGAAATAATGATTTGCTAACCTAATTCGGCTAGCCATCTGAACTGCAGCCATATTCCCTATAGATTTTTTATGTTTTATGTCACTAGTTGAATGGTTACTTATGTGGTGGTCCTTAGAATTTTATCAGAAATCGTCCGCATGCATGTTAACCCTGACCCAAGCGAGACTTCGCATCTCCATATCTTAGATCCAGGTCATGCCAATCCTAATTTTCTTCAATTTCATGCTGTGCTAGGTAGGCACAACTCAAATACCACGTCCATTCAATGTAAAGTGGCTGGTTGCCCTACAAACAAAACACCAGATGGCACGCATTCCACTGTAATAGCCGCAGGGCAGATATAAATACAGTGACCAGCAGGGAAATGACGTCAGTTGATTATGAAACTCTTTTATAAGTGTTTACGTACCGAAATACCAGGAGATCAGTTGTTAGGGAGGGCACGGGAGAAGGGATCATGTTCAGTGGACTGTTTCGATCTACGGTTTCATAGATGATGCAAAAGTAGCACCTGACTTGGTCCGGTAAGTCACGTAAGAATGCGATATAACTAGAGATACGGATCCAACACTGATTACCAGGTTAAGGCTTGCTAAGGCTTACCAGGAGATTAGGAGCGATGTAAAGTTGCTAGGGAAGGCACGGGTGTAGGGATCATGTTCTGTGGAACGCACTTAACCCGCTTAAGTCACGTCAAGACGCGACAGAGGTAAGGATTCAATACTGATAAGTAGCTAAGGCTTGCTAAGGGCTGAGGCACTCACCGAAGTACCGTGTAGTGGTGAAAGAGACCCGAATTTGTGGTCTTTTTTTTTTTTTTTTTTTCAGGATGGGAAATCATCAAAGACTCCTCCCGCTCTGGGTGGAGCAGGAGGGAGTGTCAGACTCTTACTGACTAAAACCCACCCGTGTTCCTTCCTTAGCCCTTTATGTTCCAGGGCAGCGGTAACCCTTTCGGACGATCCCGCTACCCTGGCAGGCTTCGGCCCTATCGGGCCCCGTCACTTCTGCCGACATCTCTGAATTTGTGGTCTATGTATAATGTAGTTAATGTGGGCCTTGCAGTACCTACTACGAGCTGTTAAACAATACAGACTGCGTGGCTCTCGTCTGATATAATTGTATCACATAATAAACGTTTGTCTGCCCATCCACTCGAGTTAAATCAATGAAGCTGATGAATGAAAGTACCGATAATTCATTCATGAAGACAACAATAAGGCCACAACAGCTATAGTGTGTGCAGACAGTTCATACAGTAAAACAAAAGTATGTTGGAATTCAGTACATTATAAATACGTTGGTCTAGTGGTCGCAAGCACTACTGCTGAGCATGAGGTCTTGGGTGAAGGGCGGACGTTTTGGAGGACTGTCTTATGTAATTTTGTCGTTCGAAAAGTGCTGACTCTAAGCCTAATTTCAATAAATTACTTTTGATTTTGATTGGTTATTGGGCTTTCCATCTGGAATTTCTCAGTAGCAGCTCGGAATCTGGATTTGTGCCGGCTGATGGCAATAAGCTCGCCCCCTATTACATGGGACTTATAAAAGGCGAAATGTGGGTGTACTATAGTACTATACCCCTGCCTAACCCTTCGGGGAATACAGACATGATATTATGTTATAAATTACTTTGTCCCAAATCACGGTCTGCCAAGTCAGTGGCGCTACGTAAACGATTGTACTCCGACCTCCTATTCTTAGCTCACATACTAGGCCAATTATTTGGACACCCTTTCTCTAAGCATACAATTAGACAGCACGTCTGTCTGTACTGCAAACTGTGGTGTAATTTCAAAAAACTTTCATGTTTTTTTTTTGCACCATTCGTTCCGCCGTTTATGAAGTATTGAGGTGATAGTTGTTATTGTAATAAAGAAACGGCGAAGAAATATGGCGTAACCGTTTGAAAATGTGTTTTTAAATATCTCAGTACGTGCACGCAGCTTGTATAAGCTTGAAATGGTATTCGGTTATACCATAACCTTTGGTCCTTACGAATATTTTGGTCCTTCGATCATAGGTGCAGCTTGTTTATTTTCCATTCATAAACCGTTATAACTAACTAGCTTCTGCCTGCGACTTCGTCCGCGTGAAACTTGTTCCCCCGACGCACTCCGTCGCATCGCATCACCTGCCCGCGCTATTACTTCGTTTTTGCTTAGCGTTCATTTGGACTTTTCTTCTTGTTGCTCGGCTCCTAAGGGTCGTAGCGGGATGTAACTTCCAACAGCCTTTTAACCTTCGTCAAGAATTGGGCTATCAAATTGGAAAATTATTTCCAGATAGTTCCAGAGATTAGTGCCTTAAAACAGTTATAACAAATAATGTTGGTACAGAACTAGAATTCATACAACTTTTGTCTCTAAATACACCTATAAATATTTATATGTACAAGTGGTAAACCCAATCATAGAGAGGAAATGATATGATAATATAGACACAATCGCCTATAATTTGCGCTAAGAATGGCGGTAATTATCGCCACCTGTCAGGCGCGAGCTATCAATACATACAGTGTTTATTTATGTTATCCATAATGTTATGTTTATCTTAGCCTTTTTCAAGATGTAAAAAGTATTAAATTACAGCCGCACAAGTCGATCGAAGGTAAAGCTACGCTTGCAGCAGTTCGTGGATGAGTGACAATCCCATATCGAGACACTTCCGTGCTTCTGAAAGCACGTTAAGCCTTTAGTGCCGGCAGTCAGAAGCCCGAAAGCGACAACCAGTCTTACCAAGGGGTGTCGTTACCAGGTAACTCGGTTGCGGAGCTCGGGTAGCCGGTTGCTCCATGTAAAATACTGGTATTCAACGGCTTCTGGTTAGACTGGAAGCCGACCACAAAATAGTCGGAAAAAGGCTAGGCAGATTGATATTGTCGTTAAGATACAGCAAAGGAGTATTATCGATGTGCGAAGATGTCATTCAATGAAAGGGTCAAGCAGGGATTTAGCATCTCCACACGTTTCTCAAGTGATAACAATATCATTGAAAGTTTCTATTTAAATAGCCTGCGCCGATTTAAAAGTTTATCAGTTGATCACAGCTTGAATTCGGTATTAGACCGTAAAGATTCACTGCTTAACCTGCGCTTCCTAATTACCGTTTCAATGAATGATTAACGGTAGATGAATTTTAAAGATACCACCCATAGTTCTCTAGTTTCTGCCAGTACTTAGTCTTAGCAGTGACGTGATGGTTCAAATTGAAAGTTCACTTAACCAAGTAGAAAACTGTCTTCTAAAATAGTAAACGGGCGCCGTCAGTATGGATTGCTCATCTCCTAGCGGCCACGGCCCCAAGGGGAATTTTAATTTTTGAATTGTCCTCTACTAACTATGGACGCTTTTAAGAGGAGGCTCCCTAATTTCATGTAAATTTGAACTAATATTCTGGGACAGTCACACATGCAATCAAAATTGAACTTTATTAGATAATATAATGGATCTTTTATCTTTGCATGTATAAGACAGAAACGTAATTGTAACATTTTCGCCCGATTCATTATTTATTCGAAAGTCATGTGTTTTTTAAGGATTATTGCATTTTTTTTCAAGATGGCTCAGCCTTTATGTCTAAAATAAATGTTCACAGTAAGAAAATATACTTTACTATCGACCCATAAGACATTTTTTCTCTAGATCAATTATTACTTTAGTTATAAACGAAATAAGAATTGAGACTTACGACATTTAGTTTCGAGCTCCAACGCGATCAAGGAGTGCACGCGGTATTCAACTTTATTACTGATGTGTTAGCGGCCTAACCCGCCTAACGGCCAGCCGGTTCGTCAGTGCCGCGCTGTGCGCCATCGTGAGAGGGTGTATCGCTCGCGCGCGCGTTCAATACGTATTTTATTTGGGAGTTATTTTAATAAAATTCACATTAAAACGCTACCTATACAATGGGAAACAAACACAATAAAAGACGTCATGAACAGAAGAGAAAGAAAGACGAAAGCTTAAAAAATATTGCAAGAATCATGAGAAGCAAAGCAGTATTTTTTTATTAGTATTTTTTTTTTAAATACGTATATATTATTTTGACGAAACGTCTAATCTAAAGTATAAAATTGTATGACAGTCGATCGATATTCATAAAATTTTATACTTTAGGCTATGGTAATACGGTCCTATTTTCAATGGAGCCAGTAAATTCCGCGAAGATTTTTCCGCTGTCTGAACTTCGCCAAAAATGTAAACAAATATGAGTTTATGGAAAAATAATTTTAATTTCTACACAATAAAGTTTAGTTTACGCTACAACTTCACACATTTTTATAACTTTTTCAATAGTGCTAGTCACTCTGAAATGAACTTAATTACCATTACAATAAAGTTGATATTCCTTTAACTTGAAATAACGTCAATTTGAAACAAATAAAATTTAAATATAGATATCTCTATGATGATCAGATAAATTTGATTTGATTGCAGCCGCCCTATATCATAACTACTGCTAATAATTATTATTGCATGCAACTGCAACCTAGCGCGTGGGTTCAAGGCCAGATTGTTACAGTTGTGTTGGAGATTGTGAGAACATAGGAAGCTATGGAGGCGATTTGATTGTATTAAGTACCTATATAACAATATTATAAGTAGTATAACAATTATGTTGTTTATGCTTATATATAAATTGTTGAAGATGTTTTATCCGAATAATGACTAATAAGTATATACTCTCTTAGGAAAAAAAAATTAAGGCAAATTTCCCGAATTTGAATGTCATCCGGAACAAGGAAACTTATTGGAGACGCCTTCTCAGTTGCATAATTTAGTTTCTGTTCCTGCGAAATCATGATGCAAGTTGTTGCAGTTTTTGTCTGGCTTGTTAATTCTGATGGCGTCACAGATGTATTTGCGAGCTGATAAAATTTTTATTTTACAAAAAAGCTTTCTGTCTTTTATAGGGTAACGTGTGTCGGTCATGAGTTTCTGCATGTTATTACAAAATCGGCGCAAAATATGATTTCTACAGTTAATCTTTTCGACTGTAATGTTTGCGTAGGGCCGTGACTCAATAATTTTTGTGTAGGTACTGCTATCGCCATCTGCTATAAATCGTCCATAAATAATGTTGTGCATTTCAATCGATTTTTTTAAACCTGCTATGATTGTTGCTTCCATGCTTGTAGATGGGACGTCATAATTTTTGTAACATACGAGGGCGACACTGAAAGTTTTTAGAACCGGCCACTTGTAAAGGATATAATAAAGAAATAAGTTCAAATTTTGAAAATGGAACTCTGCCAATTTTATTGTGCATGTATTTTATATAATAATAAAAACGTTTATTTATAAACATGCTGCAGATTTACTATAACTTATCTTAAAAAAAATATAGAGGGACACAGTTGCTCATTTGCCTGAACTAGGTGGAACCTGTTTCAGGCTAGAAAGGTGCAAAAAAAAATTAACAACTGAGAAGACTAATTAAAAATTAATATTACCTTAAAAGACTAACATGTTTTATTTACAGACAACGAGTAAATCCTCTGTCTCACTGTATGATATGCTAAGTAAAAATTGCAGAATAACCTTTTTACAGTCGCAATTATTTAATTTATAAATACTTTTTTTCCTATTTAATTTATTGTATAGAAATGGACCTAAAAATGTATAAAATCTGTTTACAAAGAAATATTTAGAGGATGCATTGGACTTACATGCAATTTACAGACAGAATTTTATTTATTTGTCATTTGTTTACGATTTGGCGGCAAATTGAAAATTGTCTGCGTCACGTCAGCATGAATTTAACGCGAGAAAAATTTCGTACAATGATTTTTTATGACTTTCGATGTCATTTAAGTCAACAAGAAAGTTATGATTGACTTCGATTGGCCTTTTACGATGAAATGCCATCTCGCGCCACTGTTTACAACTTGTTTAATGCGTTTAAACGTGGTCGCACTAATCTCACCGATGATCTGCGTGAGGGACGGCCTTTTACGGTGACGACTGAAGATAACATCAGTTTTGTGCGGCGTATGATAGATACTGACAAAAGAGTGACTTATCAGCAGATTCGGACAAGCTTAGGCATCGGTATGAGTCAAGTGCACAACATCATCCATGAACATTTAGCGGCCAGAAAGCTTTGTGCCCGGTGGATACCTCATAATTATTTCCGAAAATAAAAGAAAAACTTCGAGGAAAACGTTTTATGGACGCCGAGGAAGCAGTGGCTGCATTTCAAAATGCCGTCAAAGAGACCCCTACGGACGAATGGGCAAATTGCTTTTCTCAGTGGTTCCATCGGATGCAGCGATGTATTGATGTAAATGGACACTATTTTGAAAAGATATAATTTTCAGTGTCACCCTCGTATATGGTCTTTTATAGCATTTCCACTTTTTTGACAAATGCATCATTACTTTTTTTTACTAAATTGTTTCAACTGAGCATGACTACCACCACTTGCTTGTATTCCAGCTACAGCGTCTTTATGTTCTGTTCCGATGCCTCTTTTGAATTTCTTATTGCACATCATGCACTGCAAATTTAGCCGAGAAAAAAGTCAAATTTTGGTGTTCAGAAACCAATTGAATCGAGTTTAATCCCCAGTTAAAAAAGAGATTTATGATCAGCAACCACTTGCAACTTATCATAAAAAATCGTATATCAATAATACGTCTTCCAGTTGAAAAGAAATGAAGTTTCAGCCGTAAAAGTAAGTAGATATCTGAACTATTCCGATAAGCTGTTTTTGACTTTAAGCATCTCGAGCTGGCAACGAATACTTCTGTATCAAATATGAGCCTTATTCTTACCTCGTTACTTTTATTATTGGAAATGTTGTTTTTGTACCAGTTTTAAAAACATTTTGTTTTGTGTTGTTTAACAGACGTGATGGATATTGATATCTAAACACGATAAAAAAAACAGATTTCTCAACTCATACTTCAAGTAACACCACCAGTGGTCATTGACTCCAAAAAACAAACAATCATCAATTCCAATCTTTTTAATTTGTCGATTTTAGACTGCGGAGTTTCTCTAGCTAATTTAATTTGACCATGTTTTGAGTAATGTAGTAGTTAGTATTAAATAAACTATTATATTTCATAAAATAAAATATATATAATAATATAAAGGTGTTTCTATTCCATCCATGTTCGCTATTCTAAAATCAAAATACGTAAAGTTAGAATTTTGCGTCGACGGGGCGACCTTCGGCTCGCTCGCGGAAGCGAAGCGCGGCGTGGCGGGGCGCATGGGGCGGAGCTTGCGTGGAAATTATTTCAGAGTGCCTGGTCTTAACGTCCGTCTTTCTACATCGTTCTCACATGTATAATTTCCACATAATTCATGTAACCAATATTTTGATTTAAAATAGTGTCCGTAGAGTTTCTCGCCCGTTCTTCTCCATAGGTACCAATTACGTTTTGGAATAAGCAAGCTACATCCTTCAGACTGACCGACTAAGAAAAGAAAAAAAAAAGTCTGTAAATTTTATATCTTTTCTGTAAATGAAAAGTGCCTGTAATATAATTATTTTGCCTAATTGAAATTAATGCATAGAGTTTGATATAGATGAAGAGAAAGACTGACGCAGTAGAACAAAGACTACATGTAGATATACACTGCGCAGAATCTCTTTAAATAATAAATTGTGTTACCCACACACTACAAGATATTTCACTTGCTAGTCTGCACTAGAGTAAAGATTTTGATCAAGTTTGTAATATTTCACCGACTACCCTACATCACCGTGTTTACGGTCCAACAATTTTAAAGTTCGCAACCTCGTGTCAACGCTGAAAGGAAAACCGGTCAAGCGTGAGCTGAGCGTTAACGTTCACACTATGAACAAGCAATATATTCCTAGACTATTTTCTATTCGTGTAGTAAATAGTTTATGGTAGTGAGGAAATTTTGAATACTTTGACACCTACGTCAGGATCTATTTGGCATTTGACTGATTATGATGAATCATGCAGTCAGGTTTTTTTTTAAAGAAGAATGAAAGAAAACTCGTTTATTTAGCACAGACTAAAAGACACAATACATAAATTAGATAAAAACATATAAAAATAATTTAAAAGTCCAATGTAAGAAATTAGCAGGAAAGTGTGCATTACGGCTGCGCCAAAAAGACCCAGTTCAGAAAAAATGTCACGACTACTAGGACACTCTGTCCTTTCAGTTTTCAACCAAGCATTGGACTGTGTTCCATTATAATTTATCAAACTTCAGAACCTGATTTTAGAAGTGGGTTCACGTCTAAACTGGATCCCGACCATGCAAATATTCGTTTGCCAGTCTGGTATTTAGTGGCAGTATTGTCACTTTTACTACTTGCAAAAGAAAACCAACAACTGACATTTTTTTAAGCAACTTACTTTGTAACTAAAGTAAACAATGTTCACGATTTCGTCGTTCAATTTGCTTGAAAATCTCTCAGCTGACGTAACAAAAAAGAAAAATGCGTATCGTTCCTGCTGTGCGCGTGAGTTTTGGCAACAATGTCGTTATTTCTACTTTGTTTGCGTGTTTAAATCACCAGGCGAGCGACTGTCCAATAGATTCTTTGTAGACGCGAATTCGTGATTGTTTTGTTTTCATATTCTTATATTATTGTGGTGGGAATGTTGCGCGATACACGAAAATGGGTTTTGTCTAAACGAACTTTAATTTGCATACAAGCACGTAGTCGAATTCTGGGCCGAGTTCATGTAGATTGCCATCGAGACGCTAAGAAGAACTAATGTTTTAACTCAATCATCATCATCATTCTTCTGCTCTTACCCCAATGTTTCTTCTATACTTCCTTCTTTGTTACAAGTCGTCATCTCGGTAGTCACTCCCTTTCTAGCCATATCATCTTTCACAGTCCATCCATCGATTTTTTGGTCTTCCCCTACTCTTATATTCATACTATAAAACTTTTCTTACGACATTTTTCCTCATTCCTCCGCAACAAACGAATGTTATAATTCAATATAGTTGTTTAAAGCCTGCTCCACATTTAAAGGCATCATATCTAATCTTATTTCAATTGGCAACTGTGGCCTTTAAGCCGTCCATAGCCCATCCATACGGGCGCGACAATATAGTACTAAACTACCGCCACAAAGGACCAATTGGTATACAATATTGCGAGATGACTTCACGTGCATTCGTCACCGCCATCATGCAGCGAAGGTCGCAGCATTGTAATGGTAAATGTTACTGATAGCATTCATAATAATAGAGCTTGTTTTGTGGTCCTTAGTCACACATAACACGACACAACAAATAGGTAGGTAGGTTCAACATGGTAGGTCAGGCTTTCCTAACATTTTGAAGGATAGGAGGAAGGAAGCTGTAACAGTGTTTGGTAAAACCAATTTACAGAATAAACATAATAATAATTATTTTGTCATTATCATTACACATATTTAACTTTATAGACACCGAAGTAGATAAAAGAATGTGTTCTTTGAGCTGTTTCTTCTCTACTGGTTACTGTTAGCCTGCATCATCCCACTGCTGGGCAAAGGCCTCTCCCCCATGACTCCAGCTCTTTCTAAGCGACTAAAGTGGACCACTGGTAGTTTGTTTGGTCCAGCTCGTCCCGCCATCTTCTACGGGGTCTGCCGCGACGCCTTCTAGCTGTGTCAGGGCTCCACATGGTGGTTATTTTGGCCCACAGCTCATTGGGCATACGGGAGTTTCTTCTCTAACAAAGAGTTTTTATAAAACTGTTGGAAAACATACATAACAATGGTTGACAATATATCGAATATTATATTGTATTGTGTTGTTTGTGGTCTGAGCGGGTCCTCAACTCCATTTTCAACATAAACCTTAATATATTGACTTTATATTTAAAACAAATCAAACTATAACTGTCAATATTTATTTACGTTAGACACAAAGCCTCGACAAACGACTATGCATTTGCGATTGCCAGTTTACCGCATATGACAAAGCGAAGACTTATCAAATGCACAGATGCATTGAAGATTCAGCTCCTATCAAGGGATTCCTGTACTAAGTACTGTAGATAGTGTTCCAAGTATTTATGAAAGTGGAGAAAGGCTTGGTTGTCTTTATCGTTTGGATTTGTCGATAGCGTTTGATAGGCACATACCCATTTAAAATTGCTTGATTTTATCTGTTATTAGTTTTTAATTGAAAGACCTGTATTTTTCCTTTGTTTTACTAGTCAATAAGGCCGAGGTTTCGTAGTCGGCGCAATATGTCTTTTTTTTCATACTTCTCTATTCTATCGTCTTTAGCCTAATATAGAAGCCTTTCTAACCATATTATCATTCACACAGTCCATCCATCATTTCTTTGGTCGTCCCCTACTCTTATTGCCATCGACATTCATACTCAAAACTTTCATCCTCTTATCCTTATCGAAATTTATAAAGGGTGGGCGCTATGTATTTTTCTGCCATAAATATTAGGCATCATCTCAGTGTTCACTGGCTTCCCAGATATAGCATTCAAACTAGGTACTTAATATCACAAATTAAAATTAATAAACACCATAACTTGGTAACTTGTTATTTAAAAAAAAAATGTTTTAATTTAGCACAATGATCACTAACTTGGATGTTGCTTCTGCCGTTGATTGACCTAATGGCTGTCTTATCAATAATGCAATTCAATTTGCAACCCAGTATGAATAATGAATGATAATATCTCTTGCGAATACTATACTGTAGTGAGGTTACCTCGAGAAGGGGTGATGCGTGGAATTGTGTTGTTGTGAAACGTGTTGCATTATTTAAATCTACATATTAGTGATGGGGGACATCCATTACATATCGAGACCCTTGGCATTTGAAAGCACGTTAAGCCGTTGGTACCGACTGTCTATCGTAGATCTTTAACAGTCGTTACGGGAAGCCAAATACCCCAAAAGTCTGACAACCAGTCTTATCAAGGGGTGTTGTATTACCCGGTAACTGATTCTAGAGGTCAGATAGGCAGTCGCTACATGTAAAATACTGGTATTCAGCTGCATCCAGTAAGACTGGAACTCGACGGATAGTTGGGAAAAGTCCAAGCAGATTGATATGTAAGTATTTAAGCGATGCAAGGACCATTGCTGTACTTGGTCCTTCTAATAAACAAATACGATTATTATTAACCGTCGTTCTTGTAAGCAAATATTGCTATAATTATAGCCTTCATTTAGTTTATTCATTAAATATTTATAGCCCAGTCAACATTCAATTGTCTGCATTGACATACTTAAATATTCTCATCGCTCGTTTTGCTCGTCGTCGTCGAGAATAACCTAGTTTCCTTTTACGACGCTTAAAAGTAAAAGAAGTCTTGCCAGCCGTAGGATCTAGGTTCGATTGTACTTACGTGAGAAAAGGAAGTTCTGCCAGCCTTAACATCTTGGTTCGTCTAAACAAGCTACTCTAAACAATCTTTCTCAAGCTTTAAATTCAGTCAATGGATGCTTGAACCCTCTAGCCCTCAGTGTCTATCGTAGCGATGAGTCACAGCGTCGATACCGGACTGTTGACCCCAATTAGAGTCTGCGTGATCGCGCTAACGATATTATCTCGACTTGATTAATGTACCGATGTCAGAGACGTTTCAGTTTGTTTGTACTGAGATTTTGACGTTCTGAAGGGCGATAACTGATAGGGGTGGGAGATGTTTGAGCTAGGTGTTGAAAGCATCCTTTTAGAGGGGACTTAAATTGATAGCAAATAAGCGATGATGATTGTTTTGGCTTGAGCAAGGTATGCAATCGAGACACGGTATGCAGGACGCTTTCTCGCAGGCACAATTTTCACACACGAATAGCAGTAAACATGGATTTGGAAAGCGAATAGATTCAAGTCGAACGAAACAGTGAGACGGCAGAAATACCATGAGCCTTCTGATAAAACTATCTGTTTACGATATATATCCTAAACAATATGTATTTTTTAGCTATCAACCAGAATTTACAACCGTACTGAAAACCAAAACATGTCTTTACAGCCAGTTCTATAAACTTACAGAAACAAACACGTCGATATGACTCAAGTAAATGTTTTCTGTTTGTTGACCGTCTGTGTTTACGCCATAGTCAGACAGCCTGGTGAAATGTCCGAGAAAGCAGCACGTTTCGAACGTTGTTTAATATCATACTAGGAGTGAACATGTTGCGATGAAGATATGAAGTTTGTGTTGGGTGTAAGGGATAAGCTTAGCTAAACATGCGCTGGTGAAAGAATGACGTAAACAGTATTGAAACTATTATGATCACAAGATGTTAATGTTGTCTCGTATCGAACTGATGAGAATAGCTTAGTCGTAGTAACCCTGGCTAAAAGGCTCTGGAAATTTATTTTTTATTCTGTAAATTTGGGGAGGCCTATATCCAGCTGTGGACGTCTTTCACCTAAAATGATGATGACGATGATTCTGTAAATAGGATATTGGAATCTTTTACACGTCATGTTTGAAACCATAAGCTAGATGAAGTCGACGTTTCCTATTTGACTACCCCTGGGAAGTAATGGTGAAACTCTTTTGAAGACCAGGCATTGAGAATCTAAAATATCCTGTAACCAAATGTAGGGTCCGGAGTGATTTTTTGAGGAAAGTACCTGAAACAGTTTGAATAAATCTGTCCCTGGTAATTTGGCAACCAATTCTCTACCAGTCGAGGTTGTCTAATTCCGTGAAAGGCAACATTTTAACTTGCCAACTTAGGTACTGCTAATCAGCTAATATCGTTATCTTCCTTTTGCAAGCAGACGTGATGGCGTGCAATTAACTGAAATCAAGAAAACTTGTTAGTTGATTGAGACTGTTTGCCCACGCCCTCTTCATTCCTTAAGTTCGTACCAACACCCCTTCTAGTGTTTACTGTTCATGAGTACAATTCCATGGGGACGTGTCTGGTGAAAATATACCGAGAAAGCTGCACGTCTAAGCGGAAACACGAGGAGTAAACATTGCCTCTGTTCCATATAGCTGTGTCGAGTAGATTGCTTATATTGTAGCTATGTTGAGTGCCCTATAAAGTTCTGTTCCGGAAACTTTCCGTTTCATATTTAGAGAAGAATTTTGTGGTTTATTTTAGACGTCGGAACAGTTTCTGCCATTCGTCTTTTTAGTCGTATATCCGTCTGCCTCACGATTTTACGGAAAATATAAGCTGTGAGGGAGGTTCTATCGGAATGATATAATTTTCCACCGTCCACAATCCGGGGGTCAAAGGAAAGGGTTCGATTTACAGGCTAAGATATACTCGCTCATAAATATAAATTATTTGACTCAGATATACTATACGCTTCGATTTGGTCCTTTGAGGCGAGGTCTACAAACTCTTACATTTGTAGCACCTATCCTGAATCTAATTCACTTAGCTTTAATAACTAAATTAAGTGTCAATTATACGACAGATTCTCACTTCCTACGTGTGTCATAAGACGTCTAAATTATTCCACCAGGCGAATGGCAACGGTCGGCGTCCCACGCATAAAGCCAAATGATTATGGAGGAAGATTCTCCCTCTTAAGCAAACGAGAAAGACGTCCAATGAAAAAGAGTCTTCGTCCGTCTGAAACGAGTGATTTATGAGTGTTATTCACCATTAGTCTCTTTTATTTGACCTGTCACGATTAGATAAATTACCTAGTCTGAGAACTGGATATTTTAACCCTGAAAGGAACATTGAGATTTGAGTCCAATCTAATGAGTTCTTTTATAATGAAGTCATAGTGCTATCTGGTTACACTTGTTACTTTGTAAATGATAAATGAATTGCTTCATTATTTCCTGAAAGGAGGTCTTTCCACACAACTGCCGAAAAAAAATAAGTGTTATGTATGTGTGTGGGAATGTTTAGTTGTATTCCACATTTGGCGGTATTTATTAGGTAACACCTAGTAATAGGATTTTTGGCTTCCTACATAACACATCATTTTCCTATATCATTCTGATACAATCCGGTTCTTTTATGGCAGATGTTTTCATTCAAAGTTTGAATGTTGAACATTTTAAATTTAATTGACTTGACAAATAATCAAATATTGAACAGTTTCTCTCCCACCGTCGCGTGCGCATTAGTCATTTACAATCACGATCATCTAACTAAAGACTTTGTGTTTGTTTCAGGTAAAGTGATGCTGTAGCTACTTTTAGACCGGCTTGGTCATCTAGATCGGTGGTGATTTCATCATGGTGACGTTATAGAGGTAACTAGGTAATATGGTGACACATGCAAGAAGTAGCATAATCAGCCATAATGCTCCCACAGCTGGGACACAGGCCTCATCTCTGTGAAAGAGAGTGGGCTTTCATATACCACGCGGGCCCAGTGCGGGTTGGTAGATGTCACATGTCTTCGAATTTTAGGTTCTAGGACATGCCGGTTTCCTCTCGAGGTTTTCTTTCACTGTTTCGTTTCATGCAAGAAGTGATTGGAGTATGCATGAAATTGTGATATGAAGATGTATGAGACTATATAAGAGGTAAACTTGATAATTAATGTCGTCGTTACACAGTGGGTGCTTGAAAACAGGTATCGTCACCGAGGCAGACCTATGACACGCTGGCGTGACGATTTGGACCCAGACCTTTGCCCAGCAGAGGGACAAATAGGTTAATATTAAAAACAACTTGAATCCCTCAAAAACAAAAAGTCTTATTTTGAACTTGGCAATCAACAAATTGAGTTCATACGCTCCGATGGCACGATCGCAAATTTTGTACGTTTAGAAATATTACAAACGGTTTTCTATCTAAAAGCTTAAAATATGGAGAAATAATTATAATTTTATTATAATTATTTCTTTCTTTATTTTTATAATTTTAAAGCAACATAAGACTAGTTTTTTTTGACGAGACCGCAGTGACTGCCCACAATTCCACAAGTAGATGACCATCATGTAGAATTGTAGATGGTCATCTAGTTGTGGCATTGTGGGCAGTGACGTAATATTTTAATTATTTTAATGGTGACTGACAAAATTAAATGTTGTGTAAGGATTATGGTGAAATGTCGTGCCGGAGTACGACTCTTTATTAGTATGTTTCAGGAATTTTATTTTAATTAAACCTCTAGCACTGCCACATTTACCTACATGTGTGGTGGTTTGTTTTTAAAAACAAATTGTTTGCAAAACTATGCTTTCGTTAAGAATGACATGACATTTCTGTACTGATGAACATACAAGAATTTGTAGAATTCCTACATACATTATTTTAGAACCATAACACCTCCGCCTTTTCAGCTCTGCCTAACCCTTCAGGGAATACAGGAGTGATGTTATGTGTATGTTATTATTCTGGGAGTAATTCTAAATCCTTATAGCATTTCTTTGGTTTAATGAAGATATGTTTGGAACTCTTTTTTTTTTGGAGTTTCTGGAAGTATTTAGGGGAGGCCTTCGCCCAGCAGTGGAACAGTATAGGCAAACAAAAAAAAAAACAAAAATGTCTGGAACCTATGCTTTCTGTCACTACAGTTTAAATAGTAAGCAGTGTTAACAGACGCACGCAGTCGCATTCGCTTTGAATTAGCTCTGATTCTATCGTAATTAGGTACATATGTCTAAGATGTTCACTAAAACAGAAATATTTTTGATTAAGTTTCCTAGTATACCTGAGTCTTAACTTGCTTTGATCCAGACGTCAGTGCAGTGATATTCATCAAGCTTGTAAAGCCCGTCGTAGGTCACAGGCCACACAGTTGTGAATGATGTGCAATGTACAAGATGAATTTGGTCCTTTGTCCTCGACATGCTGTCAGTCTGCTTCAGGCTCTTTAAAACGTTACTTAAGCTGAAAATGGGGATATCCTGAAGTTATTTGATAAGGGCGATGTTATTCTTGCGGCAACCCCAAGCAATATATTACTAGGTAAATGTCCTTCCAGCAATATTACTAATGAAATAACGGTATCAAATAATTGATCATTGCTATACAAATAAAAGACAAAACATAAATCTCGATCAAAAACTGCCTATTAGATTACCATAAAAACGATTCAAATTACAATAATTTTACGACGTAATATTTATGACGTCATTTATAACTATAACAACGACATAAAGCTAGATGACGTAAAACCACCATAAACTGCGCTGGTCCCCTTTCCAATAGGAAATGCTCCCGCCATGGAAATTGCATGCGACGTACCCCGTTGCGGTGTATGTAATTTATACATGGTGTCACATACCTTGTCAGCGCCTTTAAATTTTAACCTTATGTGGTAGGAATTGAGTTCTATTTCCGTGTAAAAGATATTGTGAATGCGTGACTCGCGGTACGTTTTTATTGGGTCCCTTGAAGAGATACGTAGAAAGTTTCTTTTTGCTTCACCTCACCCTTATTATGTTTATTGTGGGTTGTACCGAAGGACCAACTTTTTTTATAAACATACTACGACACTAATAGGTGAAAACAGACATGTTTTGATCGTTATATATTTTATCGTTTTGTTGAAGGTTCATGTAAAGTGGTAATGTGACAAAAATTTCATTAAACAAGTGAAAATTCTCGTTAATGTAATCTTAACGAAGAACTTACTTGTTAAAAAATGTCACAAAAACAAATCTTTTGCAAACCATCAGGAATTTTAATTTCAACAAGACCAAACATCACGTGCCACAAACAAACAGTAAAAGAATTTGGTCCTAAGAGACTGATCAGTCGATCAGTCCCCTGACGAAGTTAGATCGTGCGTAACGTCGCCCCATTAGATAAACAATCACGACTTTTGCGTTAACATAGTAGGGATGTCGACCCCGAATTACTGGGATTTGTGGCTAAATCTTGCACTTGTATGCTCCTTAGATATACTCAAACAGTAAAAAATTACAATCGTGCCAGCGTGCATAGTTTAAGCCAAGGATGCAAATTCGTAAGCTCGCAGTTTCAATTGTGACTTCTTCGCTCAAGATGATCTGTAACAGAGGATTTTACCAAAGATCCAATCCCGTTTTTGACGCTCAAAGCTTAGTGTGCGACTGCAAGCAAATCCGTACACCGTAACTGTATCAATTTTATGCCGACATCGACGCGCATCGAATGAATAAAATGTACACATTTGAGTTAGCAAGCAGTTGTCGCATAGCATTCGTTTTGGGCTAACACCAAAAAACCAAAAGGATTCCTTTGTCGCGAGTCTATCACTTTTCAGTTTTGGGTGTTTGTGCTTGAACTTTCAATACGCAAGTTCAGTTCTATCAGTTTATCATTTTAATATACCTCACTCGTACTCTTAGAAACCTCATAATAGGATCACGTCAGAATAAAAAACAATCTCTTTTAAACCACGTCCATCACACCCCTATATCAGACGGGGAGGGTTTGAGGAAGGCTGTCTTCACCCCTCAGAAGGGGAGGATTGCGCCTTTCATTTTTACCATAATAGTATGCGATGTCACGCTAAGTGACGCAGTTTTGAATTAGGCTATTTTGTCAGGAATTGCGTGTTTTGTCGTCTTTGGGGGGACTGTTTATTTGTTTTTATAATATTATAGGGTTGATAAATGTAGGATATTTGAGATGAGAGGCCAAAAGAGTGGCAAATAATGGTTGAACCTCTGAAAAGGAAAGGAAGGTAGTAGATAATTGTGCCGTGAAAGATACGTTGGTCTTTGACCGAATTTGGTAATGTCGTTTTCAATGGCACTTAAATATACAAATTGCAATTTAAAGTTCTTAGCAAAGACTGCTGGACGAAAATGAAACTTGATTTTTTTGTGACGTCAACGATGCGTTGGTCTTTGACCGAGGGTGGCATTGAAACCTTCAATCGCACCTAGATATACAAAATGGAAAAATTGTTTTCAAACAAAGCCAGCGCTGGAAATTAAAAACCTCCAACAATACAATGGTCTCCGCAGCCTCTACGAGGCATAATGAAGGGGTTACATCTCCGACACGTTATTCATTTACATGTCATCAGCATTCTCCCACGTTTGCGCTCAGAGTGCTTTTCAAGCCACCACAAGCACGTCATTAAATAAAACCTACGTTTTATACTCTCGTCTGCGAATAGAGGAGTATCATTAACCTATTTTGTGCCTTACAAACGAGAAAATTCTGCAAAACCAATTCTGAAAATAAACAGATTATTTGGACAAGCTGTCTAAAAACACCGAGATACAACCCATATTTTGCCCACAAAATATGTAACCGGTCCCGCGAGTAAGCTGAAATCGGCCTGTACCGTAATAAATTTACCAGGCCAACAGGAAATGTAAGAGGTAATTCTGCTCTTCAAGAAATTTAGGAGTTCCGGTAATATGCGGAATGTCGCCTGAAATATGAGGACGGTGTGGGTGTAAATAACAGTCTTTTGATCTTGTTTCCATTCATATTTCTCAACTCTTTCAACTGCAAGCGTATAATTTTGAGTCATGTATAAGGGTATCGATACCTTGTTTACCGAAGTTTCAAGAATATTGCCATCTGGAGATCTTGCCAACACACCATCAAGATTGTCATATCAACTTATCGCTGTTCCCTGTTGCCTTATAAACGGTATACATTTTTAAAGTATGCCTGATTTTCAATTTATAACCGTCTACCAAATTATGTAGATCCTTACCATCGCCATCGCTCACTGGTGTTTACACTGCGCCTCCCTGTATTTCTAAAATGGCGACCTTTGCCACCCCTTGTCCCATGGCATGGAATTTTATTTGCAATTCCCTCGGTACTCCACCCTCATATTTATTTAGTGACAGGCCGACATTAAGTGATATAAAAACAGTTTTAAATTGATGTGGCCGAAATTGAATTCTAATTTCCTTTTTTCCCGTTCTTGTTACAACCTACAAAAGACCAAGAGCTAAATGGACCTCGTTCACCGGGTCGGTCATCCCAATTACTACTTCATTTTGCTGCCAATCCGGTAGAGAACTAACTCCTGATTGGTTTTTTAATTGACTTGGCAACCATTGAAATACAATTATTATCTGAAACCGACTCTTACAAATGAACCGACAATGATATCACAAAACATTTTGCCCCCAAATTAACGCCGAAACGAACCGACAGAGTTACGTGAAAATCCGTTACGGTATCAGTTTCAATTAGAGTGTTCCAACGCCGGGATTTAATGACGTATCTACCCGGCCGCCCGGTCCGGAACGGCTCGTGACCCGGAGGCTGTCGACCGGACGTAACCCGTATCTCGCCGCCGAATCCCGGACACACGTACGATCAATATTGCGTTAAATCTAGACAGGTGACGGCAAAGTTTGCATGCACTAATGGTGTACGCTTGTGTTGATTTATAGAAAAACTGTTTCCGGGCGCGGTTGCATCGGTGGCATGGTCCATCTATTATTTGCTTTGTTAAAATGCCAGATTTACAGAATCGAGTGCTAAAGTTTCTTTTTAAGAAAATAATTTCGTATCGTTGTGACTCGCTGCTAAATTTCGTCGCGAGACGACTTTTATTTCGGGATCCGGGAGTTAAAATCTTGAAGTTCTTTGTATATTATAACACAATGTTGGGAGACGTTAAATTTTGATTGAAAGATTGTGCGTAGTGCTGTGTTAGCGTGATCAATTTGCAAGTGCAGCCCAGAAGTCATGAAGCGTGCAAACAATACCGTCTTCAAATCTCTGACTGAATGTGACTTGAGTGTACTTGACGAAAGTGACAGTGCGTTGAATACCGTCTGACAAGTAAGTTGAATAGTATCCTTCTATTGAATGCCTTCTACCGAGGATAGGACGATCATTTCCATCGCGAACACTTTCTTTTGTCAGTGGTGACAAAAGCAGGCGAGCGGTGCAAAAGTTTGAATGTGTCCAGGACTCCAGGAGATTGGAAAAGTTTACCGAGATTGTCGGAGGATGACTAACGTTTGTTATCATCCGCGTCTTGGAATTATCTTATTAAAATGCTAAGACAATCATAACTTATAATATTAGTGAGAATTCTGTGCTGTACATTATGTTTAAAAGCCTTTTCTTGGTCCTAAGTGTAATAAATACCTCCTTGAAGGTCTTGTGGCATACTGTGCACGTAAATTATCAGCAATTACATGTATTTTGGGCGAAAGTTAATAAGTTTAAAAGCACAGTAAATAAATTGACTGACTGTTCATTTATGTGAGTGACCACACACTCACAAGAATGGTGGTAAAGTGATAGTCATTGCGTGACGGTGCGATATCACTTGTCCTTTAGCTTTTATTCATTTTTTATTTATTTAAAAGAGTGTTCGTGGAGTTTCGTGCCCGTTCTTCTCCATAAGAACCTACTACTTTGGAATGGCCTTCATCTTTCTGACTGACCGACCCTTTGAAAATTTACAAGTGCCTATTTTCAATAAATGCTTAGAGTTTGAGTCTTTCGGAAGTGTATTGTGTAACGCAGTGGCTAATGTAAACTATCATAATTGTTTCGTACATCTCATCATCCACTTCTCAAAGTTTCAGACAAAAAGTTGACATTTGGCAGAATATTTTACCGAAACATTAACTTTATTCACTACTTGCCGAAAGTTTTGTCTCCAAACTTAGCTTCTAAATTATATCCAGCCTACCGTGAAACTATATCATCATCATCTTCTTGCCCTTATTACAATTTATTTGGGCTGCGGACAGCATGTTCTCCATACATTTATCAATCGTAATATATATCGTTTCTTTCTTCCCGTAATACAGGTGTTACCATGTCCTGAACGACTATGCCCCATCTACTAGTGTTCCAAATGTTCGTTCACCTGCACCCTTGACGGTCTGAACAACGTCTCTGACACAGTGTCCCACTGTGACCTTATTAGAAACATAGATGTACCATCGAAGCTAGAAGCATGTGTTCTTATAATATAGAACATAAAATTTCACTAGCAGCATTCACCTACTTTCCTATCCATTCAAAACTCTTTGACTCTAAGCCAAAGACGGCTGAGTTATCACCTGCACGTAGTGTAATATGTAAAATGTGCTGGAGTACAACAGGTAGGTATATTATGATAAAGTGGCACTGAACCCGTGGTAATTGATTCACAAAGAGTTGGCGTGCTGCCAACGCCCCTACTATGGCGCTTTTTAGAACGAGTTGCATGAATTTTGTTGGTTATTGCTTTGTGCTTTTGCGTTTTTGGTGTTTTGAGCGGTTTTTTAGCGCTATTGGTCGTGGAAATTATGTGGCTTTTAGTGTACCTTACACAAGTTAAAGTTGAATGTTACAGTCATTGGTGTTTTAAACTATAACCAAGGAAGGTTGTACCTTATTTTTTTCTTTTTTCATCTGGGTTTTTGGTGTTTAGCATGATGGTTTTCTGGGATTTCATTCTGGGTATTTTATCATTCCAAAATACTGTGTACTTTTGTCCTCTCATCTTCATCTAAAAACCTGCTTTCCAACTTATAAAACTAGCAGAACAATATTCTGAAACAAAATCTTCCAACAAGGAGAATTTTTCCTAAAAAACAACCTCACTTCTAGAAACTGGGGCACCAGTAAGTAATCTAGTTATGTGAAAAGTTATTCCAGTTTATTGAACGCGGGCTTAAAGTGCGGGCATTTTAGAATGGGCTTAATTTACTGTTATGGGAAGAGTTCTGTTAATTGTTCCCGCTGCTATAGGATTTACAATAGTTAGTGCGAAATGGATTAAAAAAAGGATTTTAGGTGTGGCTCAAAAAAAGTAAATGGAATCGTAATCTGCCTCTACAAGGGTGAAATATGTGTGACCAGGACTGACCGGGTCAGTCGGGCCCTCGATTGAAGTCTGATCAAGTCTCTTAACCCTTTATTTTCTGTCAAGTCTAATGTTACCTGTTGTGTGGCGAAGTAGCAATGAAATAAGACTACGTTTTAAATGAATAATAGTTCCAAAAACCATGTGCTTTTCTCACAGTTTTTTTTCTTATCCATTTAGCAAAACTCACTATTCTGTATCCTGTACTAGTAGAAAAATAGTTTCACAGGAGACAGGGCCTTTCGTTTGAAATGAGACAGCGTGTCGACTATGTATGTAAGCCGTTCTGAAATTAAAGATTTTGCTCTAAAAGCTTAGGGCGAACTCAAGAAATCTAGGTAAAAATGTCTTACCAATGATGCTGTCCAAAAACTCATACATAAACTCACGCGTTCTTCCCAGGGTAGGCAGAAACTAAAGAACGGTACCTGCTACGATCCTTACATACTCTTTTTGCCGCGTTTACGTTCATGCATCAGGTCATATACGCTGCCAAAAAAATATTGACGAATTATGGCAGAGGGGCTCAGGGGTCGTTATATCTTACGATGAGTTGACTAATTTGACTATTGTTTGTAGTTTACACATTCGTTGACCTACAGAGTAACGTCACGCTCAGTTGGCTTCAGTTACTGGGCCGGGACACAAAGCTTTTTTCCCCAACAGGTACGCACGGCTACACATCAAGCTATATATAACCAGTATAAGCTGACTTCTGATTGTACGAAAAACCTATACAATGCGAGGTCAGCTATAACTGGAAATGCTTGATGTGTCGCCGTGTGTAGTGGATGAGTTTTTAATTATACAGGGGAAACCGTTACCCATAACTGGTTCCTTCCTGTGATATAAATAATAAACTCAGTATTAAATAGTAATTATGTGAGTTCATATAGCAAGGCCCCAATTGACCGATATGTTGATTTCGCGATTTTTCATCGTTCACTGGGCAAGGCACTTGTATGTGGGTAGTTGGAAAATGTGCTTTTTTAGTATCTCTATCACCATGTTTGTGTGGTATCGTTTTTCGATGCCGTATCATTATTTTTTGGACCACAGACAAGAAATATTTTGACACAACTGGGCCTTTATGGGACTAGACTACAGTTAGGTTCAGCGGGGTAATTGCGTAACACATTATCAGTAGCAATGGCTTTTGACAGTTCAACACTATACATTGCGTTATTTACGTTGTTGAGTTTTCGAACATATAAAGCAATGGATTAGCAATATCCTACAAATTATTCAGTCATTGTGGTTGATAGTGTGTTACGCAATTAGGGTGCTGGGCTGGTTAGACCAACGCTTATGTTACAGGGGACCTTCTAGGGTGAATATAGTAGTTTTTTTGTTGTAAAAGTCCTCTATTGTAAAGAAAACAATGAATCTGAAGTAATCTTACAGTTGAATCGGTTATCGGATATGCCGTAGGTCTGAGCTACTCAACCGTAAAGGCACGACCATTGTGGAATAACTACGCAATAGTGAGTATCGTTTAATGAAAGAACGCAGTACAGTTGTATTCAGTAGGACCTACCTAATACTCAGGAATATAATATAATTACTAACTACGACAGCGACTACGTCCGGGAATGGTCTTTAATTTACCGGAATGATAAGAACCGCGTTCTCTAGGTCCTTAAGTGCACTGGTCCGGAACTCCATGAAGTCGACTGCGATGCCAAGGAGTTTAGCAATGGAAGCGTAGCAAACACCGATTTTAAATTGTGCTTCAATGTGCACTACAAAGATGTTACCTGTTTATGATACTTTCTTTCCTAAAATAGGACAAGTATTTTCAATATTTATACTGAACCACCCAGTTTCAACAATTGAATCAACATAACTAATTTGTGTCTTTAAACATTTAGCACACGACTCTTGGAAATGTCCGCATGTTTTTTGTTTGATCGATTTGACCTAGAGAACGCTTTTGTGCGTGGCTGCGTGACTGATGCTCATTTACTACTTAGGTACCAATGATTTGTTTCTGTGTGCGAATGGATACGGGTGCTGCGATAACAGTGCATGTATTGCAAGTTAGTAGTAAACAAGTAACTAGTAGTTGATGATTCAAGGATGTTATTAACACATAATATAATGACGAAGATATTTTTTTTAAGTAAAATAAAATCCGGCTCGAAGAACCAATTATTTTGTAATGGCGCTCGCGTATCTTATGAGTTATGATGAAATCAAGTCGACTGCGGCAAAAATGAGGATTGGATCTTTATTTAAAGTACAAGCATAAGGTCGGTTCCCTTATCTATACATTATCATTTTGTACTGACTACCAAAATATCGTTAGAATTAACAAAAAGAAAAGAAAAAAATTGCCGCCTAAAGTCCGCCACAAACTCACGATTTTCCTTAACCAACGGCCAATAAAAAATGCCTACGCCATGCGACAGTCGCACATCGATGAAAGTTAAAGCGTGTTTGACAGATGAACAATGCTTGAGCGACGTGGAAGGGACCCATTGTCGACCATTGTGTGGTAATGTGGGGAAACCTGGCGCTTGGGCACCAATCAACATGGATTAGACTGCCATTGATGGACTACGTGAGTTTTCGTTGTTCATTTCGTTTGTTAATTTCGGTGGTTTTGATGGTTGGCTGTAAGTTAATGCAGAACATGCTATCAGAAGTTGATTTTTGTCATGCTTTTGATATTATCCTTTAGCGGACATACTTCGTAGTATTGATAGGTTTACTAGAATGGTTTTTGTTGTGTCCCGTTTTCAATAAAGTCTTGGTCACAGTTGGTCCTTCGTTTATCTTATTAACAATATTGGAGTCGTGACCCTTCCTACCCCTGGGATTACTGTCACATCTGTTTATCTCTAAAAAATAACTCTGTAGAGATGGGTCAGTGGTGCATTCGAGTGAACAAAGAAGTCGTTGTGTGTGCCCACCCTATCGTCTGGCTCTCTGTCTGATGTCTGGCCACTAATCTTACATCTTTTTACTCCCCTTTTATTTTGGTAATTGTTTTGGCCTTAGGGTATGGCCATACCTGACCGAAAATACGTCGCGTTTTATAAGTCGCGTGGTCAAGCAACCGGTTTTAAACAATTCTGTAATATTTTGAATTATTTAAGTCATCATCTACACATTATATTTACGGTTTGAGTAGGAGATGCCTTCTTCTTCCAAACATCTCTATTAGCCGTCATCACAGTACTCATTCCTTTATAGACATATCATCTTTCACATCATCATAATTTCAGCCGAAACACCGTGTGTTTTAAGTTCAATAGGACAACATGTCGCGTCAGTAAAAGCCATAATATTTAACACGGTCGACTCCCGGTCCACGGATGTTCGCGGATCTCCAGTTAATCGTGTGTCTATCCTTAAAACCGAAACCGGTTCAGTAAGTTTCGGGACAAGCTCGTATTTTACCCGCTGTCTGAGGATCGCAACTTTGATTGTATGAGTATATTCTAAGGGCTTCTTTATTTATGTGCTTAATTTGTAAAGATATATTAGTATGTGATGTATAGGTACACTTTTATGGAGGCATGGCTAATTTTGTTTAGTCATGGGGTGTTTTATTTGTATTGCTGTAGTTATTTTCTGAGAGTTGTCGAAATTTGTATGAAAGATTAGTCTTTGAGACATTTTTATGAGCCAATTGCAAAGGGTGCATCTGTGAAAGGGGGTTCTCATGCGTTGGTTTTGTGTTCATTTTGAATTTACAAATAAGTGACAGTTACTGGTAGTCTTTGCAATGTTGCGGTTCTGTAGGGATTGAGTAATCTTGCTAAACAATCCTTTTTCTTGCAATGTAAAATATGCGTCTTGCTATGTAATGCAACAACATTTATAAATATTAGTGGACGCACGATTAGATCCTTATATAAAAAAGCACCACCTAAGTATACGACAATAGTCTTTAATTAAAAAAAGTGCAGGAGTAATGAGTAGACAGGCATGTAAAAATTCCGCCTCAACTGGCTTCGTATTAAAACATCTCAAATGTACAAGTAATCAAATACTTCTCGTTTAATAGGCACATTCTGGCACTTAATAACACTACAAGTCTACCACTCATAGTTTTTCTACCATACAACCCGTTCCTGCAACGTGATTGCTGTGCGAGCGGTCGTTGACCCCGTGACGTCACGCCTAACTGTGCAGGCCCTGGCGTGTACTTTGATAATAGCTAGTACATGATACCTAGTTTGTATGTGATTTGTTCGTAGAATGGCGAAACTAAAAGGGTAATGATATGTTGTTTGACACCCATCCATAGTTCCATGTACGGGTTCTTTGTCGGTAGGTGCCATATGCGAAATGGGACTCACTTTGAAGAATTAAATGGCTATCAGATTGTGAGGCGACAGTGGCGAGAGATACATCACGAATTTTGTCAAACCAAGAATACATGAGCCTTGTCTTGTCACCTGCAATATATTTGTAACTAAATAAAATAGTTCTTACATATAGGTATTTTAGGGTGGGTATTTGATAAATAACCTAATAAACCTTCAGGTATCAAATGTAATAAAAAAAGATCGTTTCATTTGCTTCAACAATTACATAATACAGGTCTTTCATACAATAACCTGTTCCACGCACGAGTCAACATTTAATTTTCAGTGGCTTCTGTTCTCATTTTATCTTCGTTAGTACAGTTTCGCCAAATTCTATTTATTTCGCGGGGATGAATAGAATTGGGTCAAGTTTTATTTACCCCGCCGTCAATAGCGATTGTAGAGACCCAGGTACGATTCGTAGAGGGCACAGGAATGTAATTCTGGACCTCGACTTGCCTCGGTCATAGATTGGATAGAATAGTGGAGGAGGACGCTGATGTCTATTTGACTGAGTAAAGCGACAATAGTCCAACAGATCTTGGCGATCAAGACCTTATGTTCGCATTCTACAAATTCGCATGTCTTATTATAATAGACTAGTTTCTGCCCGCGAATTCTTCCGCGCGAAATTTCTTGTCTTAACATAAAATATTTCTTACGACTGTAGCTTCCCATTAGTGAACGAATTTTCGGAATCGGATCAGTAGTTCCGAAAAATTTCTCCTAGGCCACAACTCAACATACAAACTCACAAATTTAACTTAAACAAACTCCAAGAGCATTGACATATTTTAGTTTAAGCCGACGAACTAAAACTCCACCTAAGTCAAACCACAAGTAGGTCGGCTTACTCTATGACAACTTCCAGTCTACGTTTTTCGGTACGCGAAAACTAGGTTAAAAGTGTAAAGCCATAAAACTTCCAATTTAAAACTAATCTACACATAATACTCCATTAGTATTCCTCCATTATTATGCAGTGCTAGTAGAAAAAATCTCCCATTTCGTGGAACCACGTCCATTCTCATAAACACGCGAGCGCATTGTTTAAGCATTTAATCAGCGCACATTGTCATGCAAACGTGTGCGCGATCCTGCGCGATTGTGCGCTAATATTCTTTGTCAATTGCTGGCTGAGCGCGTCGTGTGAATAAGGCTTTATTAAAAGCTTGGCGGTGTTGTTGGTAAACTTGTGGAAAAATTAAAATAATATGCTTTATTATGCTTTGTAGCTGCTTCACAGTAAACGCGAATACTGCTTGATAAGTTAATCACCGCCTCGTTGATCTAGTAGTCGCAAGCGCTACTGCTGAGCATAGCGCTATTGGGTTTTGCCATATGGAACTTCTCAGTAACAGCTCGGAGCCTGGATTTTGTGTCCGGTTGATGGCAAAAGGCTTGTCTCCTTTTACATGGGTCTTTACAGAACGGGCGAAATGCACTATAGGGTGTATAGATACACCTTAGCCTAACCCTTCCCTTTTTATAAATAGAAACCTTTGTTTCGGTAAAAGCCCCCTTCATCACTTGGGATTTTTCCCTGTCTTTAGCAGTCTTCATCCAGTTTTTCCCAGCAACTTCAATAACGTCATATGTTCAAGGTTTTCTTGGTCTACCAATCAGTACAAATTCATCTAGACCTACATCCACTTCGAATCATAAACCCCAATATAACAAGCCACCTAATTTATTTCTAGACATTTTACAACCAGCACATTTGTTTCCGGACCTAGTGTGCACCACATGTCTACAATTTGTCACCAGCAATAGTCTAAACGATCTAAGAACTCATTCTGTGTAGTTTCTCACGCTCATAACAAAATCATCAGCATGTATTGTCCCGGGAACGGCAATGACATAATTATTTTCATGCTGGTCGTTATTAGCAGGCTGTAGTCTGTTATCATTGTTAATCAAGTCACCTTGACCATGTCTTGTCTTTCTGTGGTGTGTAATTGAACTGGTTCATATTGTTTCCCACATAACAGAGGTCGTTTCAAAAGGCTTATACGAGTATCTTATCAAATATTGGCACACTTTCAAAGTTACCTTACTGGCATTGATGTACAAAGAATTTAGGACAATCACGTAACTTAAAAAACTTTATAATAATATGAATAAAACATTTTCAAACTGGTAACCGTTTGATGGCATTAGGCTCACTGTCTTAAACATGTGACTAAAATATAGCTCGCAAAACGTGGCTATACATATATCCCTGCCTACCCTTCAGGTGTTCGGGATATACAGGTGTGATATTGTGTTATTTAAGTCTATAGAGATTAAACAAAAGGCACTAATGGGCGTTGTACATAGACTGCAAACCCTAATAATAGTTAAATAGGCAATCTGTATTCTGTGAGGTGTAGCCTATATTATTGTAATGAATGGCTACATAGAAGCGTCAACAGAAGCTGTGTTGACTGTAGACTCGTAATTAAAACCTCGTGGTTTCTCATTATGATTCTCTGAAGTGATGTTGTTGTGCCAGACATTCTTGGTAATAAACTGTCTGGACTCCATTGCATAGCGGAGATTTTATATATTGACAGACAACGCACACCATTAACCACTGGGTCTAGAAGTATAAAATGTTGCACTAAGGAAGGTCCCTAATCAGCCCCTAAAAGGGATTAAATAAGGGATGAAAGTCAGTTTGAAAGTTTTGCTGATGGGAATTTCATCGGGCAGTCGGCTTATCATTTAATAATACTGCAGGAACAAAAGGTCGTCAATCACCATTTTCATTTGTTTCATTTGTATACCCACCTGGGACCAAAACATTTGATAGGAATTCAGAATATCCCGTCGCTTTTATTATACCGAATTTAATTTCGGAGTTTCGTTCGAGCGAGTGCCCTTTAAACAACACTTCAAACATAATATGCATCCGACTTTATTAAATTTTTCCAATCTCCCGGTAAAATTAACAAAACTGAGTCAGTTCGTGAAATCCTTCCAATATTCCTTTACTGTTGATATTCTATACCTATGAAGTAGATGCGTCCCTCCAAATAGTGCTCAAGCGAGCTCCTGAGGGTAAACAGGCGATCCCAAACGTAAATGTCACGATTGCGAGCCGCGCCCTCGCGGTTAGGTCGTAACATAACCATGGTTGCTACCGAGGACAAATAGGTTATGTAACTGTAGTTGATTTCGGTGTCGGTTTTCCCATCAAATTTTAGAGAGAAGAGGATAACGGCTTTTTGGTGTTCGGTGTTTTGTTCTTCGGGATCCGGCTCGAATAACCTTTTGCCTGTTGATGGAATTTTCGATGTAGCTGAGGCAACCACGAGATTATATCGATGAATGGGTTCTTTGCCTTTCCTTAGAATCTTAGCTGCTTCGAGCATTCTTACCGTGGCGATGGCAATCTATATGTATACAGTCGGGCTAGAATTTGGCTACGGCTTTGCACCTTCAGTAGCGTCCATCTACTTCTGTAGCATGTAGACAACGGGGCACGCCGGACACAATATTAACTGCCCCATTGTTTGTAGGAGAGCACCACATTGTATTAGTGCTGATATTTGAGAATGTAAATTGGAAACAACTCGAACGACGGAGAAAAAGGGGTATTTAGAGAAGCTTAGTGGAATCTGTAAAATAATAACTATTATTTTATCCCAAAAAGAAGGCACAAGAATCGCCAGAAATGGAAAAAAAAGTTTAAAGAAATAAATTTCGAATTATCTTAGGGTCTTTGCCAGCCCTGTGTAGTGTTAATTAATAATCACATGTAGGTCGCATATGTCATATTAAGTGAATTATTTGGGTGGCGTGGCCAAGGCCGGTCGGACAAACACGAGGCACGCGCGATATTAAACTTATGCGTTAATTGTAATATAGTTTTATGATATACCCATTATGTCTAAACTCTACATCGAAACAGTGCAAGGTGACTTAAATTTTACCTTTTGCCGATTGGACTTGAATTTTGCGCAAAACTTTATAGGCAGCCAGTAGCAGTAAATATGCCCTAGGTGTCTCAGCACTACGTGCTAGCTTCTTTTACCACCTAATGTTTACAGGAAGCCTGTTAGCCGGCATAAATACCAAATTCAATAACCATATCGTACAAGCGCTTAACCTTTAACCCATCGGCTTGTAAACTTTAAATGTCACGTCTCTACTGACTTATAATTTCAATGAAAATTCAATTTACTCCCGTACACAGAGTTTTATTATCAAAACATACTTACAAAAAGTCTTTATGTTGTTTACAACTGTTTAGAAGCGATTCCGATGCGGTGTAGGAACGTATGGGGGTTACTGTTGTGTATTTCAAGATAGGTCGACGGTTCCCGCGGTGTTCGTGAGTTTTAGTTGTGGTTATGGCTTCCTGATACTGATGTTGTTATATTGAACCTTATCCCCTTGATTCATAAACGTTGCTAAGTTCTGTAGTGATTTGCGACTGTTAAACCATACATTTTTGATATTTAAACGTCACTTAACTTTAATCATCGTTCATAAATAATCGCCTATATTGTTAGCAGTTCAATTTACAATACAAATAATTGGCCTCAAACAGGAAAATAGGCAGATTCACGCGCTAAATTGCTACTAATTGCACGAGGTAAACATTTTCACAAAAACAAAGTTACGTAGGTAATCCATGTGAACTTTCAGTTGCATTTTATTTGGGACCTTATTACATGGGGCTTACCTATATTACATAACTGGCTGGTGCGTATACACAGGTGCACCTCTGTCTAACCCTTCGGGGAATACAGGCGTGATGTTATTTAATTTGGAAGTGACCAGGGGGCAATCCTCTTAATTTTAAATACGTTCACAGTCTGATCTCAGTCTCAATCTGTCAAAAATACATCTTATTTCCCTACATTATTGACATTTGTTTGTCGCCGAGATGCGACTGCGACTAGATTGAACGTTTTTAATTACGGGAATTGACTTTCAGATATTTCATTCCATATATTTTTCAATTCGTTTTCCAGACAATCTAAACGAATCAAAGTAAAGCACAAACAGTTAGTAAAGAACTCTGTTCAGAATAACAGCACCATTTGCCAACATTCCGCGTTCCTCGATTCCGTGATCAATCTTCGCGTGCAGCCACAACGCCCACAACTCTTCAATTTCACAATAATGGTGTAAACTCCCAAGTTTTAGGGTGCCTCCACCGAAACGAACGAATAACGTTTCGTTTTAAATTCCAACTTTGTTCCCGATGAGGGGAATCGATGGTTTGATGCGTTTTATGTGTTCCACGGAATTGTGAGTCGCGACTATGTTTGAATTTATTTTGTGGGATTCGTGTTAAAGAAGGTTATAAAAAACTTTGAAATTCGTCAGAATGAGTTTTTGGGAATCTCGTTCTGGTGGAAGAAGCAACATATAAATTAAATCTACTCTACCAACTCTGCATCTTCCTGGCATATTGCCATGCTCGGCTTTACTTGAATTCACTGATTGTTATGGCAGTCGGGACCGCCTCTCATCTATTAAGCCTTGATTGTCCTATTGTTGACCAATCGTCCACCCTCCTCTATTAGTGGCCTCTTTTCGCTTGTGATTACAGTTGCTTGAAAGCGTCAAGTTTACCTCTAACTTTCTAGATGTGTCCTCGTCGATCTTTGTTAGCATTATTCTGTCGCCATCTTAACTGACCGGGTTGTCCGTGAATTTGTCTGCGTATGTTTTTGTATTTCTGAAAAGTAGCCAGGTCCCAGGCTATCTGTCAAATTTAATAACGATCGGTTCAGTGGTTTAGGCGTGAAAAGGTAACAGACAGAACTACTTTCGCATTTACAATATTGAAAGCGAAGCTTCAACTGATTAGTGTCAGGGCACCCCATTTATTATTCCTAATCATTCTTTCATTCTAGTTTTTGAAGATATAATTAGCATGACATGATTATTATTTTAAGAAGTTAAACAAACAGATCTATTTAGTCCTCTCCTCATATCTCAGTCCACACTCCCCTCTGTTTGCCGACAGGCGTCAGGCGTCTGTCAACACGTCTGCCTGCCCCACAGTGTTCGACGCGTGAATAATGTATTTGCGACCGTCTGTCTGTTGCTGTTCATCGATCCAGACCGAATGTGCAGACCAGAGGATTAGGAATGAGATATTTTTGGAACAGAAAGGATTTATTTAATTTGAACTTCGCATTAAGCAACATTGTTGTGTCAGGAATATGTTCGAATTTAGTGCCGTCTAGCCATTTCCGATCTAAAGAAGAAAATTGAAGATCATTACTAAGTTATCTTTAGAAGTAACATAACATCACATGCCTGTATTCCGCGAAGGATTAGGCAGAGGTGTATGTATCTATAGTACACCCACATTTAGTCAATTATAACTCCCACGCAACAGGGACTGAGCCTATTGCTATCAGCTGGGCACAAATCCACACTCCGGACTCCGAACTCTTTAGAGATCATATTTACTCTACATCTTTGCATACTTCTTCAGAGAAACCAGATTAAAATATTTATGATACCTACTTCAAAGGGAATCGTCGGTTAAAAGCCATCTTAACATAAATTAAAATCGTAAGTATATTATACGGATTCAAATTCCAGTTATCCTCCTCTTAAGCTTAATGCTTAGATATTAAATTGGCCGGAATTGAAATATTAGCTCTTTCACTAGAAATAGAATTGAGATCGAACCTACGATATGCTAAAGCTAGACATGAAATGCGACTGATATTGAGTCCAACGTGGACTGTCTGGCGCCGCCGTGTTTTTGTAGAAAGCCTTCGTATGTGGATGTTTTGAATAAGTTCACGAGTTTCTGAACCTAATTTATATATATATCCTGCTATGACGAATATGGAAAATAGCTGGTTTATGTTTTAGTTTAAATTGATCGACTGGTATGTGACTCGAGTTATATTATTAAGTCACGTTTGCTTTTGCTAGGATATTATTACTCAAGTTATTAGCGTTATCTCAAGTTCCAAATGGAGCTATCCTGACTTCTCGGGCTACTTTTGAGAAGCAACGCGGAATTCGAATGAATTGTGGTTCCGTGTGTGGGTATGCTACAAATAACACATGATTAAAAGCTCTACGATTCGAAACATTTGTCGTGCTCATAAATTAGCTAAAACCTAGATCAGCTTGATTTGTTTGCTACCACATCTTCCTTCAGCATTCCACATCGTGACTCCTGAACAAACACGTTCAAAGCAATCGTAAATCACAACGAGTCGTAACCGCGCGTAACCATCGGTTATAATTTACTGCTCGAATGATGTACGGGCCGTAACTGGTAGGTATCTGGTGGATCCCAGCTGAAGTGTCGATGTATTGTCGTTTATTTTTGGGCTTTACTACGAAGTTACGCATCTTGAAAATGTTGTAATGTTAGAGGACGATACACAGACTCCAAAGGCTTTGAAATATAGTGTCGAAATGGCAGCTAAAGTAATTAGATCTAGCTGTGTTGTAAACTCTATACTAAGAATTAATGAACGATTTGAGAGTTCCAACTGGCTTGACCGTGCCGGAATAACAATTGAAAAAAAAAAGAAGCATAATCGTCAGTTAGAAGAAAGGAGCGGAATGGATGTGGCCCTGCAAGAAATGGCACTATATGATAATGATGATGATACAGAATCCCAAATAAGTTTACTAGAACTTTTTTTTTTAATTAGGTTAAATACCACTTGATGCCATCGGTGGTGAACTTGAAATATTTCCAGACCTAAAACACCGCTTGTTTTTATCTAATACCCACATTACTCAACGATAAATTTTATCATAGTTGAATCATCCAATAAAATGTTGGTCCAATAATATTTTTGTGCTACTGAGTGACGAAGATGATAGCACAAGCGCACGTGTCCGATGATTCAATACGTTAGTTTTAATATAAACACATATATTTATAGCGTTTATAAATAATCGGATCACTATGAAGGTACCGCTGTGTATAGAACTTCATGGTGAACTATTTGTGTCCGTGACAGTGTTATGGTATAGGGTTTCCTTTGTGCCCTTAGCGTGATAGGTTCAAGTTCAATTTTGTAATCAAGTTATATGACTGTTGAGTCATACTTGAAAAAGTTTATTAAATAATCCAATCTAGGTGGCACATGCCACGACGAGATAGTCTGCAAACTTTTATAACACCCCCCTTTTTGAATAGGAAAACTTAAGCTTTTCCAATATAACGTTTCGGTCTTCGTTAATAATTCCATCCATCAAACTCAAACTCAACTCATTTATTTCAATTAAACCATTTACAGGCACTTTTGAATTGTGAAAATTAAATAGTCGGTCAGTTAGTCAGAAAGTTGAAGCTAGTTGCCCATTCGTAGTTCATCCATCTTTAAACCACTAACCCTTTCTAGCTAGCTCACAATCTAGGAATAGACACCGAAGGGCAGACTACAATAAATTGTATTAGTTCACAAACAAAGTGTTTAACATTCCAACCGTTAGGTTGCCAATCTCAATATAGTTGTAGACGCTTATAGGCGACGGGCTCAGTAAATTAACTAATAAAACAGCTAAGTGGATGACGCCATGCGGCCGTGCCGGCGCCTCTCAGACCTACCCTGGAGCGCTGAGATTTTTACATGAATGGAGTGCTCCGATACATATTTGGTCCTTCGAATCTCATTCGTCGAATTCGTGAACTGCTCCGGGAGAAACAAATGCTGGGCGACTATTGGTCCTTTGTCGTGTTTCTGAATGAGATCCGCCGAATTCGCTAGCTGCTCGAGGGGATCAAATGGTGTCTTTCGACGGACATGATGTCTATTGTTGGAACAGTAAATAGTTGTTTTAGGGTCGTTCATCATTAATATATCAGTAGATCTATATCGTTTATCCTTAGCCATCATTCATCATCTTTCCTTTCCGCCGCTCGTCTACAACTCTACACTTATCACTTTCTCGATTTGCTCCTTTCTCTGCGTTAAGATCGTAATCGCCTACGATTGAAGCTGTAGTGAATAAAGCAGATAGGTTATGTTCTTATTTGTCTCAATCCTGTTTTGGTTGAGTGTGCAGTTCCGTTGTTTTATGATTTGTTTGTACCCGATGTATTTTTCTGCCGTCATTGTCACTATGCAAGCCAAGAGGGCTAGTCATCACAGAGTCAGCTTTACGCATTTACTTACTGGCAGCATACCAAACGTGGTGATCAATAATACTATGAGTACGACGACTTTCTCCGTCTTTAGAAGTGGTCCATGCATGAGCCATGTTTGGCATTAGACGCCTGTAGCTCGTAAACCGTATGATCAATTGTCATGTTGCTACTCTTACACAAATATTTACCGAAATAAACTCCGAAATACAATGCCGAAATATGACATAATATTTACAACAAACTTGTGTACGAAATACCGTAGCTTGTCATAGCAAGTTACAATGAATATTCGCGCATTTTACAAAGTAGGTCTACGCAGTTGTTCTTGAGGTCAACGCCCTTGGCGTCTGGTTTTGGTACTCAACTAAGTACATTTGTGTTACTACATGAGGAAGTTGTAACTTGTAATCTTGTAATACGTTATGGCTGTTCGTCTGTCGAGAGGAGAGTAGGTTTTGCTCTAAATAAAGATTTAAATTACATTGTCCTAGTTTCGAGCACTTTTATTGTTCATTATTTCCGCTAGGTTATAAAGGTACCAGATTTTAAATATGTACCACCTATAGTCTATGACAGGGTTTTTATTACGAATATTTAATTGATTTAAAATCCGATATGGGGACTATTGATCGTTTTCAGCGATATGACCACCTATCGTTTCACCGTACCTACAATGGTAGTCATTTCAATTATGATTTCAACTAGTATTATATACAGCATATTTGCATCGTATTCATCATATTCTTCAGAAATATCCATATCTTAATCCCTTTCGAACAAATTAAACTCCCATGTCCCCTTTGCTCATCCATTTCCCTCCTTAGTTCGCCCAGCTTCCCAATATATTAACGACAACTTCATCTAACTCCATTACCATGTCCTAATAGAGTTTCTCAAGCGCAGACTGCCAGTTACCCGCGCTATTGTCACTTTAATTAGCTGAAGCGCCGTCTGGTCTAGTTAAATCTATCTAGAAAGGGTAAATGAGATCGCTGGTTAGGTCCAATGAGATCTAGATTGGTAGCTGTGGCTTTTATTGTTCATTAGAGGGCCTATTTAAGCCGTTTCCCTGTTGATTATTGGGGTTTGCTTTTGTTTAGTGTTAACTAGTAGTGCTCCTAGCTTTGTTTGTGTATGTGATCTTTGTTTTCTGGATTAGAATATTCACTTGTGTTACTTCAAGATAGATTCTGCTTTAGTATCAATTATTATCTCGATCTTTTCTCTTGTATGTCGTGATTGTTTCCAATCTTTCTTATTTTTGTGACCTATTACTAAGATCTCTTCGACCAACAATCCATTGCTCCAGCACAGTTTTCTCTAAAGATACAGAGCTGATTATTTTTCTCATCACTCTATACAAGCGCGGTTTTTACTTCGTTATTCTCTCCTTTTTCATCCGTAATAGCAGCATGGTGTTCACTGTAATTAATGCTATTAAAAACCTAGTTATCAATGAACAACTAACTGAACATAGTAGATTGCTAATAATTATTCCTACCATCAAACTCTTATGTCACAATACCTTCGGGGCTCCTGTATACCAATTGACCTTAGCACAGAATATATTATGCTAATATAAAGCGCCGCCTGACTCATACCGTAGGGCCGGTTAAAGTTTCTATTGTGCTGAATTAGCATCGCAGCAGCCATGATGTCACGTCATTGTGGACGGTCAGGGGCTGGCATTGATTTATTTTAAATGTTGAGCTTATAGTGTTAAGAGGAAGGTCAGGGTTAAGGGCTTATGGCTTATGTAGGTATGTGTGTGTTTGGTGAAATTATTGTGAGATTTATATGTGACGATCGACCCGGTTAAGCCGCGGTAAGCCGTAAGCGTAGCTTGGATGGATGACCATCTTTATATGTCAAAACTTCTCCGTGCCTGGAAAAGCACGTTAAGCCGGTTGGACCCGGCTTACATTTGTGGTTCTTTGACAGTCGTTACGGGTGGTCAGAAGCCCAAAAGCCTGACAGCCAGTCTTACCAAGGAGTATAGTAGTACCCAGTAACTGGGTTGTGGAGGTCAGATAGGTAGTCACTCATCCGCGCGTACATCCTGTTAGACAGGACGCCGATTCAACGTAGCTGGGAAAAGGCTATGCAGATGATGATGTGTGACACTGCTGTGATCCTTTTTGTGCATGTATGTGAACATGGCGCCCACTTATTGATATAGGCAGAGGTAGCCAATATCCTGCATAGCCACAAGGAAGGGTCAGACCAGGAATACAAATTTGGACATAGATACTTAATGCCAAATGTGGGTTCGGTGGTTTTCTTGCTTATCGTTCAGGGCCATGTTACTGACTTATGCAAATTACACATTAAATAAACATAGCACTCGATTTACCCTTGCAAATTAATTATATTACAATTTAAACGGTTTTTCTTATCTACGAGGCCGTTTCTCCTTACGGAGTCATTGTAAATTCAAGCAGAATTTACACTAATTTGGAGCTGCGGGCTTTACCAAGCAGTTTGGCAGAGGCCTAATGGGCAAAAGTTGACTCTGAGAGGCTAGAGTTAATGTGCATTATGTATATCGTGCTTGTGTGTTCGCAATTATAGTTGTTAATACCTTAGCGTGACACTGTAGAACGTTTCAAAGACCCTTGACACCTGAGGCAGTTCTTAAACTATACTTACCATCATTTCATTCTCCTGCCCTCATCCCAATTTACATGGGATCTGCGCAACATGTCTTTTTCTTCCACTTTTACTTTCTCTATTAATCGGCATCTCGTTGGTCACCCCATTTTTAGCCGTATCATCTTTCACACTGTCCATCCATCGTTGCTTTGGTCTTCCTCTACTCTTAAGCAATCCACATTCATACTCAAATACCAAAATTATACTAACCATCTTAACGAAAAACATGGAATGCTGCGCTAACACTATACTTCCACTATTTTATGTTTTATGTTTGCCTATGCTGTTTCACTACTCAAAAGCCTCCCCCAAATTCTTCCAATACAACAACACAACTATACCTTAGTAAAATTAAAATATCTCCAAATCAAATAAAGAGTGAAGTAAAAGTTTCGAGAAGCCCTAGAGCACAGTTGCCCGTTGTCGCTCAATTAGCAAGCGAACTGTACAGACTTTGTCAGTTTTGAGCCTGGGGCCACGTGGAAACTTGCTTGGATAACAATTAGTAAGTTTATGTAGTTCTCGGCCAAGAATAGGCGTTTGTTTGAGGCCTTAAACCTTGGGGTTTAAGGCCCGAAAACGGCACGAAAGCACAGAGAATTTTTTTTTGCCACTATTTGGATAGTGGCAAAAAAAAAATCTCTGTGCTTTCGTGCCGTTTTATGAATATAGACTATGTTTCACGATAGTTTATTGCAGGTAGCTAGCTGATAAGAAAGTGTATGCTTAGCAGTCGCCATAAAGTCAAAGTCCCTTTTTCCTCAATCGATTAATTTTTTTTACACCTAAAGACGGCCAAAGAAGCTGATTCATTTCGATACTAAAATAGAAATACTACGAAGACTGCAGCGAAGTAGTGAATCAAATACCTCGTAAATACTAGTATGAAACATCGCTGTTTACTCAATAAATCGATACTGTCCAATAAACTTTTAGATAGCTAAACAACTCGAGAATACAAGGAGTATTATGTTCTTAGGACTTGAATGCACTACCAAGTGAACCTAAGATGAACTGAATACAGGAATGCAACGAAAAGTTCAACTATTATACTAAACTAGCTGAGCCCCGCGCTTTCACCCGCCTCCGCCTCCTCGACACCGTTAAATTAATAATTGTCGAAGTTAACCCGTACAATCCGATAATCTTCTGGCTTTGATATTCCAGATATGACTTCCCGCAAAATCCGAGGTAGTCCGTATGCTCCTAGCCTTACTGAGTCACGTTTGGCCGTCTGCCAGCGTATGCCATATTCCGACAAAACGTCTATGAAGCGTGTATCCGAAACATTAAACAAATTACAGAGTTCTGGCTGTTGAGACGCTAAAGTTCTGCGAATAAAGAGATTTAGACGTAACGCCAGTTTGAGCGTTTATGAACGGCACCATGGTTTGATGGCTGTAGATGTGGGACTTCTGTTATAAGTAAGTCGTAATGGGGAATAGAGGAAGCGGGAGATATGGATATTCCTCGAACTGGTCGCTTTGAAACGGAGCTGTTTTAAGTGACTTGATCTCAATTTCAAGCCTGTGTAATATTAGTTTTTTTTATTAGAAATCAAAGCCACAGTTCCTCGTTTGGGCAAAAAATAAATGAATCCTTGTTCATTCTTCAGCATTTTCCATGAGTAACGTGTGCATATAATTTCCTCTATTTCCTGTTGTCATACCTCGTCTACGGAGCGTGCGCAGGCGTCTAAATTCATTTGTAAGAATTAGGGACGCAGACGCTCAGTTCAGCCAGCAGGAGGCCCGGTAAACGCAATACTGTGAGGCACTGTTGTTTGGTTCCTATGGAAGTATAGAGGAGATTGTGTTTTGTAATAATAGCTAGAAGATTTCTGTTTTACTGTTTCAATTTATAGAATTTGTAGTTTGACACGAGTGCGCGAATAAGAAGTGGGGAAGGTCGGACAAGGAAAACTGACTACAAGATTATTTCACAAGTATTATTTCAATATCATCTCATTTCTATTCATGACTTTGATATTTAGCCCGAAAAGAAAAATGACACTGACATACATCATGTTTATTTTCATGTTTCGTGAATAATTTCGTAAGATGATAATAATATCATAGGACATCCATTATTCAAATTGATCGATTCGTCAATGTCACTCCACCTCAAATTTTTGGCTTCTGCTTTTTCAAAATTCGCGGTACTATCAACACGAAGAAGAAGGTCCGAACATTCGACTGACGTCTTGGCTGGAGACTGACCAGAAATTCTGTCGCATTAAAATGAAGTACACTACTATAACTTGACAATAATTGTACTCGTCGCGACAGCGTAGCAATAAAGGACGCAATCAAACGGCTCTGCAAGTAGATAATCGCCGTATAGACGGACCGGCTTTAATTGTATAATAACACACTATAATCGTAACGAACACTGTATTGGAAGATGCGGTGGTTAAGGAAGGATGTAGAAAAACGGTAAATGAATATTCAACTAGTTCACTTGAATTGTAGCGGTTTTTATAAGGCAACCAAATCAGTGTAGAATGCTCATTGTCTCTTGCTTTCTGCATCCAGCCTGTTGCAGTTGATAAAACTGCCGTTGATTGTAGATCTCTAAAGCTAGGGTTTCCATAGGAAAGCGGTTCCGGCATATTATAACGGTTGTCATGAAAATTTGTCATTTTCATCAGTATTTGACCTTTTTAGGGTTCCGTACGCAGAAACGGTAAAAACGGGACCCTATTACTAAGACTTCGCTGTCTGTCCGTCCGTCTGTCTGTCACTAGGCTGTATCTCAATAACCGCGATAGCTAGACAGTTAAAATTTTCACAAATTATGTATTTCTGTTGCCGCTATAACAACAAATACTAAAAACAAAATAAAATAAATATTTAAGGGGGGCTCCCATACAACAAACGCGTTTTTTTTTGCCCTTTTTTGCTCGATGTCAGTAATGTAATGTATATATTTATGTTCTATAATTTGTATGGTGTACAATAAAGAGTATTCTATTCTATTCTATGGCAACGGGTAGGTATTCACAAAATACTCAGTTGTATTTTTACTTTAATAATAAATAATAAAATTAAAATAAAATAAATATTTAAGGGGGGCTCCCATACAACAGACGTGAATTTTATAGATAATGAACGGAACCACACCGGAACGGTACGGAACCATTCGAGCGCGAGTCCGACTCGCACTTGGCCGGTTTTTTTTTGTTGATTTGTGTGACTGTTGTCATAGGTTTTATAATGTCTTCTACTTTCATATAGTTAATTTATAATCTTCTCAATCATTATTAGCTTGTTCACGTCTACTGCTTATCTTGCTGCTTAGTCGATTCTTAGAAAATGATAATAAATTTCCGCCATTCGGAATTTGTAACTGTCAACGTAAACTGTATTGTAGACAATCCATCCATAGCTGTTTGTATTACGATATGCCATCAAAAGATATGTAGTAAGTAGTGGAGGGATGACCGTAATTCATTTAAGTTAGGTTATCGCAGGGTTAGATAATTTGGTTATCACTCGAGATTGGCTCTATGCACGATTAATGATGATAGTTTCATCTCCATTAGAGTTTAATCATCGGAGAATAGTGGGTCCAAGTAACTTTGGGACAGTCTGGCATCAGGAATAGAATCAACTGTTTAATGAATCAAATTCAAACTTGGGAACTTGTCTTAAGGCAACTGTGACGTGTGTCAATACGATCTTGGTTAGAATATTTGCCAGGTTATATAATTGAGGTAAATGTATCTATCCTGTACAATTCTAAACACCGCATAATACTAAGTTCGTCAACAATGGGTTCTCACGCTGCGCGCTGTGCACAGTCGATCCGTGCCATTGTATCGTATAGGCTGTCATGTGCAATCTAGTATGTAGCTCTATGTGATATCTGAGGTTGAGGATGATTCCAATTGTGTTAGTCATCGTATAGGTCTTTTGATAAGTACTGAAGTTGTACGGGAATGTCCCGTAAGAATGTTGTGAGGAACGATACAAAAAGAGATGGGTGAATCGTGAAAGAGAAAATAGTCTGGCATTTTCGCAATGTAATTTTATCAACATCAACATTTTAAAATCTGGGATCGTTCGCACTATTATGTTCCTCTTCTTCTTCGTGTTTATGGTACGACTGTTTTATTTATTTAGATCCTCTGCGTTAGGTTTTCCGCCTAGAAATTACTACATCACAAACTACTCTCTAAAATCGATCTAAGAGACAATTTCGTAAGACGTAGTGAAGTTACTTACCTAACTTAATATCTTTACCATCCAAGTTCGTACGAGGTGGGGCGTTATATTCATAGCCACCCCACTCGCCAGACACAGTTTAATGTATCGCTATTAACTGTTTGATCGGTTTTCTTCGTTCATGTGGCTATTACACTGTTTATTAGCTCAGTTCCTATATAAACTCCGTCGGGCAAGTTTAGGTGTTTTGGTTGTAAAGAGGAACTAATAAATTCCAGACATTGTAATGCATTAGAATGAAGTGATTGGCTTGCTGCATTATAATGGCATTTACGAGTGACGATAACTGGGCAGTCAGTCTGGCTGCTGCCTTACTGACCGAATGTTTCTTCCTTCACTTTTAATAACCTACGACATAAGTAATGATTTTTTAATGGAAACACTGGTACAATGGTAGACTGACTCCCAGTCACAGGTACTTACTTATAAACCTAGTTTGGGTGCCTACCTATGTTGAAGACATTACTTCTGTATGTTGTCAACTTTTTGCCAACACTAGAGGAGAATTAGTGCACCCTTGTCTGTCAACTTGGTTTTCATTAACCTTATTACTGACTGGTTACACTTTTTACTATTGCTTAAAGTTTTCTCGAGGCTCGTACAGACCTTGTAGAACAGGAGCATTATGTGTGTGTGACTAAGATGTGTGTAGATGTTTAAATGTTCGTTAGTTATGTTGTTGTTAATAAAGCGAATGATAGTTGTTATGTGTGGGCATCTTCAGTGCCAATGAAGTGACCTCTCTGTTAATGGGCCACTGCTTGAGTCACCATTCTTAAATTTGTTATTACTTATATTTTTGAAAACAGTTTTATAGCTACTTCTTACTACTTCTAGTTTCTCTCAGTTCTTGACTTAGCGTCATCGATCTTTGACCAGCTTTAGTGTTTATTATTATGAATTCTGTGTATTTTTCCCCACAAAAATGTCTTAGTAACCGACTGATTGGCTTCCGACATTTCATATTTCTTGCAACTGATAAGGTTATTTATTTTCCTGGCGAAAGTACTCCCAATTGAATAATTTCTTTACCTCACCTCACTTTCAGGCAAACAAAACCATAAAACCCTATTACAGTAATAAAATATGTCCTCCATGAGACTAATAAAACCTTTTCTTCATTCCAGGGTCTGAAGGTCGCGCGGCACGATGCCGGAGGGAGTGGCCAAAGAGGGCAAGGAGGATGCCAAGGGCAAGGCCAAGGAGGCCTCCCCGCGGCGCCGCCCGGCTGGCAACATCGCCAGGGTCCGGGTGGAACTGCTGGATGGCTCCATCATGGAACTGGATGTCGACGTAAGTACGAGCTAAAAGACTTTGTTACCATGAACTCAGGACATGATTTTAGATCAACTAGTGTCGTAATTTTTCGTCGGTTATAAAAAAAAAGCTGTTTCAAAAGTGCAATGTCTATACCATACAATGTAAATAACCTAATATTAACTTTTACTAACATAGTCATAAGATTTCTGCTTACTAACCCACTATGGATGTTACTTGTCCGAAATAAAGGTTATTTTATTTATACGGTCGAAATGTACGTATGTAACAACAGCACTCTAACTGTGTAGCACACTAACAACCACAATCTGAATCATTTTGAAGGATATTGCTAATCCATTCAAATCAAATCCATTGCTTCATGTGTTCGAAAAATTTGTCTACTCAACAACGTAAATAACGCAAATAATGTTGTTGAACTGTCATAATGAAAGCCATTCCTACTCATAGTATGTGACGCAATCACCCCGCAGTTAATAAAAAAAAAGGAAAAAGGTCAAAATCATGTGTTCAGTTCGTGGCTTGTTTACACCGTATATGGTTTCCCTAACTCGTCCTCGATTTGTGTAAGAAAGGACACATGACTCTTGTGAGTTCATTAGAAATATTGATCGGATTATTAAATGATGAAGTAGTGGCTATTCCTATAATGTATCATTACAAAAACAACTTGTATGAGTACCTACTGTTCTGAAGTTCGTTCGACTTCGATCGTTCGATCGATAGTAATAGTCTTGTAGAGCCATTCGGACTAACCGATTCTGGTGTAATTTTCGACACTGATGTGGTCGAAGTAGTTGGGCTCTTCAGAATGGATTCTTTCAGGTACTGGAACCTCTGTGTAAACGCAGTGAATATCCTGGTGGTGGTTCACAGTCGAAAATTTCAATAGTTTAAAACTAGATGAGGTTGGTGTTTCCTATCAGACTACGTCAGTCTCTTTTACAGTTTTACCATAATCTTGGTCGGGTCACAAGAGGACCATGTAGATTAGTGTCTGTAGAGTGGATGGCCCAGTCAGTGCGCACAGTTTTCAGATGTAGACCAAGGTACTGGCAAATTTGTGTAAATGCAGTGGGATATTATTTTTAACATAATTTTCACCTTTCAGAGAAAGATCCGGGGACAGGAGCTGTTAGGGAAAGTGTGTGACAAGCTGAACCTGGTGGAGAAGGACTACTTCGGGCTGCTGTACGAGGACCGCGGCGACCCGCGCGTCTGGGTCGACCTCGAGAAGAGGCTCTCCAAGATGCTCAAATGTGAGTACCCATTTCTTTAAAATTACTTTAACGGGGATGCGCTAAGTTTGCCCGCAAAATTAAAAGTACGTTTTTGCAGATCAGTGAGTTATAATGATTATTATTCTGAAAATACATATGTTTTACGGTCGCGAATCTTGTTTGGATCAACATGCAACTAGATACTGATCTGCTAATTGCAAAAACCATAAGAATATTAGAATTTCGCAGGCTACCCTGGCGCTTTCGCGTTAACCTTTATCATCAGTCCTCTTAGGGCCGGTTGTGTCAATTGGTTAATGTAACATATGTACGTAAAATAATAATGATTACGTACTCGTTATTATTTGACGTACGGCAGGCCATCATTTTGTAATTGTAATTTGAAACAACACATTTTTTGGTACGATACGCGTGCGTCAAGTGGACGTGAAACAACCTGTCCTTAATGGGTACAATTATTAAAAAACGAGTCCTTACTTAAAAACAACTATTTTGTTGTTGTAATTGCGAAAAACTTATATAACCCCTTTGTATGTTGTTGATTGCAGACGAGCCATGGTCACTGCGGTTCTCAGTAAAGTTCTACCCGCCGGAACCGGCGCAGCTGCAGGAGGAGCTCACGCGATACCAACTGGTGCTGGCTGTCAGGAAAGACCTGTTAGAAGGTAAGCAACACTTACCTAGCTGTAATCCTTTCCGGCCTATTCATGTATTCACAGCATATCCCTGGACATGGAACTTCACGAGAGAGGATTTTCGAGATATTTAGTCTTCCCAGTTAGATAGTGATTCTTCTACCTGGTAACACCACCACTCCACTTCCATTTTGCATATTTTCTATTTTTCGATAATTCGATTTCGATAATGATAAATAATACAGACAATTCGCAAACAACTGCCATGACTAACTCCCCCCTCCCCCCCAGGCCGCCTGCCCTGCTCCACGGTGACGCATGCGCTGCTGGCCAGCTACCTGCTGCAGTCGGAGCTGGGCGACTACGAGGCGACGGAGGCCGACGCGGGGCTGTGCAAGCAGCTCAAGCTGGTGCCCGCCGCCGCCGCCACCAAAGACCTCGAGGAGAAGGTGCTGGAGCTGCACAAGACGCACCGGTACGTACAGGAGCCCCGTGAAACCTTTACCATACTTAGGCGAAGTTGAATCTAGATGCGATCAGCACAGCTTAACCGAGTTCAAGAACTCAGAGCACCAGTGCCAATATTCCATAACAGTGATGACACTAACAGCTCTTGAAGGTGGTTTAGATGTGCTCATCACGTTCAGTGTCGCTGGTGAAATTCGCCCCTTCTCCCTTTAATCAATCCAAATGGGGTCTTTAAAAGATCGCTTTTAGCGATAAAACCGTTCATTGTGTCACCCTTTGTAAATTTTCTACATTTATATCGACAGTTGATAGGCTAATTGGTCTAAGCGACATTTTTTTGCAATATTGAGTTATACATTATTCGGAATCAGCAAATTTTTCTCCGTCGTTTGAGCCAGGTTTCAAATTTTTTTGACTACTTTTTTGGCGCTTAGCACCCACTGCAAAATAGGCCTCATTTTTAAGCTCATTGATTTATGCGACACAAAATTAGACAAAGAGGACTCGATGACTTAAGCTATTTTGGAACTTCCTCGAGCACTTCCGACGTTTGGCCCCCAAACTGGAACGGGCCGGGGCCGCTTTAAAGCGGCTCTTGCCCAACCTGAGGGGGCCAAACGCCTCCTGCCGGAGGCTTATGCGGGGGTCGTGCGGTACATGGCCCTATATGGGGCCCCGGTATGGGCGCGTTCACTGCGGCTGCGAGCCGCACTCTACCAGAACGCGCCCCAAAAGGTGGTAGCCGTAAGGCTGATCCGGGGCTACCGCACGATCTCGGGACACTGCCGCCATGGGATCTGGAGGCGATAGTCCTCGCGCGCCTGTACGATTGGCGCGCGGAGGCACTACGCCGGGGGGAAACTCCGCATCCGCGGCAAACCGCGGCGGAGCGGACGAACGTCCGGCGCGATCTCATGGTAGCATGGAAGAAACGACTATCGCAACCCAGCGCAGGGCACGCCACGATAGCAGCGGTAAGACCCCTCTTTGAGGAGTGGCTAGAGAGGCGTCACGGCGTTCTCATCTACCGCCTGACGCAGGACCTCTCCGGACACGGATGTTTTGGGAGGTTCCTGCACATTATCAGGCGGGAGGAGACGCCCGGCTGTCATCACTGCCAGGATCGCCCAGAGGACACGGTGGAGCATACGGTGGAGGTCTGCCCTGCTTGGGTAGAGCACCGCCGTGTCCTCGTAGAGGCGATTGGCAGCGGCGGCGACCTCGCGGCCGGCCCTGGTTCAAGCCATGGTCCGGGGCGAGAGGGTGTGGGAGGCAGTCGCCTCCTTCTGCGAAGCAGTCATGCTAGCGAAGGAGGTGGCGGGGTGGGCGAGGGAACGCACCTCACACCTCAGCCGCCGCGGGAGACGCACCGGGCGTCGGGAGCCGCGTGACGACTCCCGGCCACCGTAGGCGCGGGCCTGCGGGCGGAGAGTAATGGGTAACTCACCGTCCGATCAGGACCAGGCCCGTGCCGGACGGCGCGTGTGTTCCACGCGCGCCTCAAAGAGATGTCAGCATGAGTGACGGGGCCCGATAAGGCCGAGGCCTGCCAAGGTAGCGGGATCGTCCGAAAGGGTTACCGCTGCCCTAAGAGTCTGACACTCCTTTCTGCTCTACCCAGAGCGGGAGGGGTCAATTGATGATTTCCCATCCCGAAAAAAAAGGCGCCAGTATCTACTATAATCTAGTAAGGGTTCATTTTATTTCATGCTGCAGTCCCTCTAATGGGCATCTGGATCAAACTTCTAGGTCGATACTTGAGCCAGTATACTTTCAGCTATTTTATTTACGCTAGGCATTTGAACCATTTTGCATTTCTAAAAAAAAATACTAAATTTGATGCATTTTGAACTAACCAACATAAATTTTCTAAAATAATACACACATTTTGTAACAGTAATAACATAAAAAAACTTCCTTACTTAATTAGGGATACACAGTATGTATTAAATAAATAAAAGTCTATCAAATATTTGTTTTTTTATGATTTTTTTTTTCAAAGAAGAAAACTTTGATCCGTCCTCCAGCAAGTTTTACAAAATGTCGCTTAGATCAATTAGCCTTTCAACCGTCGATATACGTAATTTTTATGATGAACATAATAAAGAGTATGCAATTCTAATATTTCAAACAATTTCTCTCCCCCACAGAGGTCAAACCCCAGCAGAAGCGGAGCTGAATTACCTAGAAAACGCTAAGAAGCTGGCTATGTACGGCGTGGACTTACATCCGGCTAAGGACTCGGAGAACGTCGACATTACGCTCGGAGTGTGCTCGTCAGGCCTGCTCGTGCATCGGGAGAAGTAAGTGATATCAACTAATAACTACTACCGTACTAATGTCTGTTTCTTAAGTATCTGCTGAATGAGTAAACAGACCTTGTTCAGAGCGACAATTCTTGTAATTTTAAGAACATTCAGTCTGATCTGTCTCAATCTATCAAAAATACCTCTAATTTCCCTATATTTTGGCAAGTTTTTGACATTTTTTTTTTTTGCCGAGATGAGACTGCGACTAGATTTTGAACGTTTAAATTACGAGAATTGGCCTTCAGGTTCAATTTTTAACCGACTTCAAAAAAGGAGGAGGTTCTCAATTCGACGGTTTTTTTTTAATGTTTGTTCGCGCATACCTCCGTCGCTTGCCAACCGATTTAAAAATTCTTTTTTGTTGGAAAGGGTATACTTCCCAAATGGTCCCATAGAAATTTCATCAAAAACGATTTAGTAGCTTGGTTTTTAAACCAAAATTACTGGTAAAAATTACAACTAAAAAGTGAAAAATAAAAACTTTTTTGCTAAAAACAACCGACTTCCAAAAACGACACTACAAAGTGAAAAATAACTTTAATTTCGGAAGTCGGTGGCAAACAACGAAAATGCGAATCCGACGACACCATCATCTGCCTAGCCTTTTCCCAACTATGCTGGGGTCGGCTTCCAGTCTAACCTGATGCAGCTGAATACCAGTATTTTACATGGAGCGACTGCCTATCTGACCTCCACAACCCAGTTACTGGGTAATACGATACCCCTTGGTAAAACTGGTTGTCAGACTTTCGGGCTTCTGACGACCCGTAACGACTGTCAAAGATCCACGAATGACAGCCGGGACCAACGGCTTAACGTGCTTTCCGAGGCACGGAGGGGTCTCGGTATGTAAAGATGGTCACCCATCCACAGACCAACCGCGGCAAGCGTAGCTTAACCTGACCGATCGACCTGTGCGGCTGTTCTTATTTAGCCACGGGCCCCTCCGCGAATCCGACGACACCGACTTCCGAAATTAAAGTTATTTTTCACTTTGTAGTGTCGTTTTTGGAAGTCGGTTGTTTTTTTTTTTGCAAAAAAGTTTTTATCATAATCACTCGCTAAAAAGACTTAGTAACACATTAATTTGTACTTAAGAATGGTCCAACTTTATGTTTGCTAAGGTATTGGTCGATGTGGAACATCGCCCAATAGTTTTCGAACATTAAAATCCAGCTTTACAATAAAAAAACAGCAAACGTTAAAATCTGAAAGTTACAATTAAATGTTGTCGACGTCATAATAGTAATTTGATCCCGTTCAAGAACGCAAAGATTTGAAACAAAATTCTGACGAAGCTTACAATTTTTTTTCATTCACCCACAGACTACGCATCAACCGCTTCGCCTGGCCAAAGATCCTGAAGATCAGCTACAAACGTCACAACTTCTACGTGAAGCTGCGGCCGGGTGAGTTCGAGCAGTTCGAGTCCACCGTCGGCTTCAAGCTCGCCAATCATCGCGCCGCCAAGAAACTGTGGAAGACTTGCGTGGAGCATCACACGTTCTTCAGGTAAAATAATATACAAGATCTTTGTAGTTTGAGCTAATATTACCAGCCTGTTACTGTCCCACTGCAGGGCAAAAGTCTTCCCATACAGAGAAGGCACCAGCATTGGTCATCACGTTTGCTTACTTTGAACTAAAAAATTAATAGTTTAAAAAACACGCTTTTGTAAATGCACGTAAAAACAAAAAATACATTATGGATCGTTTAAGTTGTCTCTATTTCTGGGCTGAAGTGTAAACTATGTGCTTTTAATTATAATATTTGATTATAAAAGCGTGGAGCGCTGGAACAGGAAAGACTTTTTGTATAACTTGCTGAGAAATCAAGTTAAGCGATGGTACGGGAAGCAGGTTATACAAACTGGCGCTCTAACTGCAGTTGCAGCACGACTAGTAGGTGGCTCTACATTAACCACTCTGCTCGACTAGATTTTGACATATGACATATCAGCTGACTCGACGGAATGTTGCGAATTACGTCATGAATTTCAGTAAATTACATCAACTTTCAGCATTCAAATTTATTAAGAAAAATATGTTTCCGCGCTTATTTATACAATATATTTGTGGCAAATATCTTTAATTATTTGTTGAGGTCGCTCAAACTTCGTTAGTCTACTACGAAAGTTGTATAAAATAGGTATTACTACACCTATCCAAAAGGTAGGCACCTTAAACTCGCTGGAAATATGTACATAAACAACCTATTCTCTTGCTGAAAATATGCAAAAGGGAAAAATAAAGATATTATCATTCTCTCCGCGTTCTTACTTTTACCATTTTTCTTACTTAAACTACTTATAAAACGCAATCAAGTCTTGATAAAAATTACAAAAAAATGTGTTTCGACATGACATTTCTTAGTGCTGACCATCCGTCCAGTTTTCTTATTTCGATTCAAAAATTGCCTAAAGCTTAATCGATAATCGGAATTTGCAAAAAAAAAAAAAAAATTGTAGAAACTATACAGGATAATTTTTTATTCAGTGCGTAAATTTTTACAGGGTGTTCTACCCATGAATATGAACAACATTCACTATGGGACCATCTCTGAAATCACGAAAAAAAAATCAGCAGATTCATACATTTTGGTCGAGTAGGTATTGAACTTTTATAGGAAACAGCTGATTTTTTTTTTGTGATTTCAGAGATGGTCCCATAGTGAAAGTTGTTCATATTCATGGGTAGAACACCCTGTGAAAATTTACGCACTGAATAAAAAATTATCCTGTATATATCCTCTTTGGTATATTTTTCATGAATTAATTTATTTTTGAAATTAATCATTTTAATTACCGTACCTACACGTACGGTGTGGTTAGGTGTGTAATTTTTTATGGTTCCGTACGTCCAAATGAAAAAACGGAACCCTTGCAGGATCACTTGTGTCTGTGGGTCTTGTCTTTTCTTATTTGCTTCGAGTCTACTGGACCGATTAAATTGAAAGGACATTGCTCTGCGTCCATACATTGTTGGCCCTGGAGCCAAGAGCATCGGATAATTATGAATTGTATTCTCTATCATTAGTAGATTCTTAAAAGATCTTGTATTTGTAGCGGACTAGCTGCAAAAAAGGTATATTTCAAAAAAAGTATCAGATTTTGAGGTTATAATCTAACCATAACAACGAATATTAAATGTAGGTACCTACGATTTTTCATAGCTCTGAGTGATTTTTAAGAAACTGAAAAGTAGGTAATATCATAATACCTACCTAGATAATTAGGTACCTATGCAGTTGTTTTTCTAAAAAGTGGATGCAAGTGCAAAATTAAAATGCATTTAAACTAACGACGCGACGTGACGTTCACAGCAAAACTAGGGATGTAGTACGACACCACACCAATAATCGAATTTTCGACTAAGATTTACTGTGTTCTTAAATTATTTCAAACTGTCTGTTACATCACCTTTGTCATATAAACATTACAAGTATGTATGACAATGGTTTATTTTACGCCGAAAGAGAAATGTTATTTTTGTATTAATTGTCGTAAAAAATGAATTATTAATCAAAATAAAAAGTTTTGATTACTGTATAATATTAATCTTACTACCTATTTAAATTGGAGTATGACTGCATACATAAAGTATTCTTATTAGGTTTTTAAAAATACACTTTAGAAAAGAAAACACAATCGATCGAATAATAATTCAATCAATCGATTATAATTGATTGGACATCCCTATTTCACTTCTGACACGACATGACATTAGGCGAAGATGGCGATCTAATGTTATTATAGTCCATTTACAATAGCATTAGAAAGAAGTTAAAAAAGGTTATTTTTAATGCACACTTTCTAACAAAAATACAATAAACATTGTTACATTATGATAGACGCCGAATTTATTATGATCTATTTTTACAGCAGCTGTCACACTTAATTGTAACCATTTTAACTATTTATCTTATGAAATTATGTGGCTTTCATTTATTTATATTATATAACTCCAATTTAAAATTACAGTGTCAATGCCAAAAACCTAAAAGAAGCAGGGATGAACAATACTTGGAACGTTATTCGTTTCACTATAATTCTACCGAATTTTATTTTAATTAAGGTGGATGCGCTGCAGTAGCCCGCGAAATCAGACGAATTCGGAGCAATTCTAATTTAAAGGGATGTATTGATGATTTTTAAGGTTAAAATTGTATTATTGCCTACATATTTCTTATTGTTGCGCATCATATTATTTTTATTAAGATACAACCTTACACTGACCTGCAAATTGCAAAAAACGCAAGAAAATTAGAATTTAAGCATCTCCCTTAAAATTGTTTTATCATAACTTTGAAATAAAATGTTTTGCATTCCTGCTTCTACGAGCCTCTTTTTTCTAATGCTATTATAAATGGACTATAGTCGCGTTAAATTCTATTAAAAGTACATTTTGGAATACAGCTAGTCCGTGATACAGAAGTATTTGCAACTTAAATAATAAAATAGGCGATTAATTATCGTTTAATCTGATACTCTTTATTGCACAGGGCCAATTTGGACATTGTCCTTTGGTACACATATGAATTTCTGTGATCCAAAGACGGACGTGTAACGTAAATAAATTAATTTTGAAAATGGGGTCACTCTTGGGGGGCAAACTAGAAAAAAAAAAATCTTTGCTGTACGGTGTACCTCTGTGTGACATATCAAATGAAAGGGCTTGTTGTGGGGTTTTAAATATATTTGCTTGGTAACTAAAACAAAAGTTATGTGGCCGTCTGTCTATGTGCCGGTCGGTCTGCCTCTCTGCCGTCTGTACAAACCTAAACTAACCGTAAAATCTAGATTTTGACCAATTTGCACCGGCCAGCCTTTCTTACAGGGTTAACGCGGGCGTTTTCGTGGACGCGCGTTGTGGGACGAAGTAGGCACTCCTTATGTCCCAAGCTGCCGTTCTGTAGCTTGGGATAAAATTTTAAGAACTGTAATTGTCTGATTTCTAATTTAAATGATCTGAAAATACTTTTACGGAACCCATAATTTCGTCATGTCAGTTTGTGCGTGCGTTCGGATGTCAATGCCATTAACCATTTTACTCGTAGACGTTAACGAGTGTTAATAACACTATATCGTATTCGTATTCTATGCACGCAAAATGGTGTAGTAAAATTACGATAAACATAATTAGAGGTAGCATTCCCCATGCATGTACCCGAGGGTTGAAAAAAATCTATGCACACAAGCGTGGGGGGGGGGGGGGTATTGTTGGAACTTATAATTAAAATTATAAAGATGTTTCTAATTGACTTAACTTTTAAAGTCAATCGTTTTTGACATATGGGATATTTTCGTTTAAAACCGCAGAATTAACTTGGTTTTTTACAGCTTTTTCGAGAACTTTTATGAAATACAAATTTATTTCTGCAGTCAATCAAATTAATGATATGCGCTGTGCATGCGTAAATATTCATCCCAAGTACAGGACCTTTCGCTGTGCATGGTCCGACATACACTTGGCCAGTTTTTTTTTTTAATTTCGTTGGGAAACTACCACAAAAAGTAAACAATTTCTATTACTCAAGTAAACTAATATAAATAAAAACTACCAAGCTCATACAGCTAACAAAACATAATGAAATGTAAAGTGTTTGCGGAATACTTAATTAATCTATCATCATTTCCCAAACTTTTGCTAAGCCTATCTAAAAATGTATACTGGGCATTCTGTAGCAAACTATTAGAAAGTATCAAAAATTAATAATTGCACATTAATAAAAATAATTTTGAATAGCAAGCGCATTCCGAATATAAATTCAAATATAGAAACAATTCGGCGCGAAATTGAATAAATGACTATGGTCATAGGTCCTCTGTTATTGACTCAGTTTCAATATAATGTCCAAAAAACGATTAAAATTACATTAGGAAAGCGTATATCATTATTATAAATAATGCTTGTTGTATTTAATGCATAAAATAATTTTATTTCAATTTCTGAGAATCGATTTCTGACATTCGTCATATTAATTACTCGGGTCAATCGAAATTAAAAAAAAAAATCGTTTGGCATAATCGCTTTCGCACATCATTACGATAAAAAAAAAACAACAATGGTCGGCGATTTTGAACACAAATTAAGTAGTGGTAATGAATAATACGTGTTATTGGACCTGTGTTTCAATATTACGTTAGGATTTGGGCATTTTCGTGTTTTTTATAATATTTGTAATAATATTTTTCACATTTTAAATCTTATCTACATGTGTGTGTGTGACTTTTGTGAAAAGTGAAAATGTAAACACGCACGATTGGCGCGAAACTTCGAATTTAGATATCAAAAAACTACATTACCACTACTTATTTAACATGAACAATGGATGAATTCGTCAAATAATTAAATCATGTATTATTCATTGCCCCTGTGGTGGAGTTTGGATTTTCGAAATCCCCAATTTTTATGTTTTTTAGCCTCGACCACCACTGTCATCAAAATGGCGATTATCGCATTTACAGACTTGAGTTTACTAAAGGTAAATTAATAAACTTGCGCGCTAAATATGGAAGATTGAATGGCGATAACATATGAGTTTTTTATCCAACTCTCTTAATTAACACACATTCATAAGATTTGATGGGTAGCATAATCAATATTTACATTATCAGTAAGGGTGTCGTATGTCGTCATTTCAAGGTCCAATGGGACCCCTTACTGAGCCAGCGGAGGTTCGTGTGTTCGGGTCCATTCGGGGGCGCTACCGAACTATACGGTTAAACAGTCTGTTCAAAGTACCAGTTTGTCGAACTCAGACAAAACGTGCGCCAGCTGCGATGAGAGACGACATTCACCGACATTTTTAACGCCTTTTCTTTCAGGAAATTAAGTACATAAGGGTAATGCGTCAGCCGAGAGGATCCGGCAATTGGGACTCGAGGTGGCATTGCACAAGTCCTGAGGCCATGTGTTTTCATGGTCCTCGGGACGCGCCACCGTCGGGTTCACAAATAACGGCGGGAGGGGTTCACATCGGCCTCGAGCTGACGATGAAGTACCTGGGACTCGTCCTCGACAGCCGGTGGAACTTCGTGGAGTACTTCCGACGTTTGGCTCCCAGACTGGAGCGGGCCGGGGCTGCCTTGAGGCGGCTCCTGCACAGTGTAGGGGGAGCACGCGCCTTCTGCAGAGCTCTGTGCGGCGCGGGGGGTGCGCGCGGCGGTGCGGGGCGCCGGGGGCGGCGTCTGGGGCGGGGGCAGCCCGCCGGCTGCACGCGCCCCAAGGGGCACGGCTGTCCGGCTGCTCTGAGGGTACCGCACGGTCCCCGCTGAGGCGGCTCCTGCACAGTGTAGGGGGAGCACGCGCCTTCTGCGGAGCTCTGTGCGACGCGGGGGGTGCGCGCGGCGCCGGGGCAGCCCGCCGGCTGCACGCGCCCCAAGGGGCACGGCTGTCCGGCTGCTCTGAGGGTACCGCACGGTCCCCGCTGAGGCGGCTCCTGCACAGTGTAGGGGGAGCACGCGCCTTCTGCGGAGCTCTGTGCGACGCGGGGGGTGCGCGCGGCGCCGGGGCAGCCCGCCGGCTGCACGCGCCCCAAGGGGCACGGCTGTCCGGCTGCTCTGAGGGTACCGCACGGTCCCCGCTGAGGCGGCTCCTGCACAGTGTAGGGGGAGCACGCGCCTTCTGCGGAGCTCTGTGCGACGCGGGGGGTGCGCGCGGCGCCGGGGCAGCCCGCCGGCTGCACGCGCCCCAAGGGGCACGGCTGTCCGGCTGCTCTGAGGGTACCGCACGGTCCCCGCTGAGGCGGCGAGCCTCCTTGCCGGATTGCCGCCATGGGATCTGGAGGCCAAAGTCCTCGCCCACATATGGGAGTGGCGAGAAGAGGCAAAAAGCCGGGGCGTAACTCCGCTGCCGCGAGAAATCACGGTACAGCGGACAGAGCTCCGGCGGGGTCTCATAGCGGCATAGAGAGTGCAATTGTCGCAACCCAGTGCTGGGCACGCCACAATTGCGGCGATAAGTGCGGCGCCTCTCTAGCCACTCCTCAAAGAGGGGTCTTTGAGGAGTGACTAGAGAGGCGCCGCGGCACCCTCACCTTCCGCCTGACGCAGGTCCTCACCGGACACGGTTGTTTCGGGAGGTTCCTGTTCAGGATAAAGTGGGAGGAAACGCCAGGGTGTCACCACTGTGTGGGTCGCCCGGAGGACACAGTGGAGCATACGGTCAAGGTCTGCCCGACTTGGGCGGAGCACCGCCATGTCCTCGTGGCGGCTATTGGCGGTGGCGATCTCGCATCCGGCCCTAGTCCAGGCAATGGTACGGAGCGAGAGTGCGTGGGGGGAGGCCGTAACCTCCTTCTGCGAAGCAATAATGCTCGCGAAGGACGAGGCGGAGCGCGTGAGGGAGAGGCAATCTCTGCGCCCTCACGCCCCTAGTCGCCGCAGGAAACGCCCTGGACGGGAGTCAACAGCCGACTCCCGGCCACCATAGGCGCGGGCTTGCGGGCGGCGAGCAATGGGCAGCTCGCCGCTCGGTATGGATCAGGCCACGCGCGCCTCAAAGAGATGTCAGCACGAACTGACGGGGTCCGCTAGGGCCGATGCCTGCCAGGGCCGCGGGTTGTTCGAAAGAGATACCGTGGCCCCTGGCACAGGCAACTGAAGGAACACGGGTGGGTTTTAGTCAGTAAAAGCCTGACACGCCCTTCCGCGCTCAGCCCAGAGCGGGAGAGGTCATTTGATGATTACCCAACCAAAAAAAAAAGGGTAATGCGTCAACAGTGGCAAAATGTAGAGTTCTTGTTCGTGGACGAGATATCTTTGGTTCCCTTTGGTAACCCTTTGGCTGCATAAACGTTATGCTCTTGTGCGACCTCATGCAGCTTCCGCCAGGAAGTTAGTATTAGTATTTGTTAACAAGAAAGTCTTTCCTGTTCCAGCGCCCCACGCTTTTACAATCAAATATTATAATTAAAAGCACATAATTTACACTTCAGCCCAGAAATAGAGACAACTTGAACGATCCATAATTTATTTTTTGTTTTTTGCGTGCATTTAATGTCGAGGATAAAAATGGTTTTGTGGACGAGTTATAAACTCTGCTTTTCACTTCGATTGCGAGGAAATAAAACAGTAGTATAACATAACATTTCTTTAATTAAAATTCAAAGTAAAATTAGAACAGTTTTGAATACTGAAGGAAATTGTTTTTAAATCTTACGACATTGATATTAGGCTGCAGACCTATACAGCCTACTATTAAATTAATTTTGTAATAATAATTTTCTTAAATCAACTAACCTACCGTACTTGAATTAAAATTTTAATATCTATTATATCTTAAAAAACACATAAGGCAAATAAATTAAAGTAAATATTATATAATAACAAATTCTGTCTATGAACTTCTTATTGCATTTGGCTGTATGGCTCATTTTTTTTGTCTTAATATAATACATTTATGAGTAGATACGTTAATGCCCTTGTGCACAAAATTCGATTTTGTGCAGCCTGTACCCTGCACAAAGAAGCACTTTTAGAGCATGAGAAGTGAAAATTCTATTTACACTCTCCATGTACAGGTCTATATACATTTTATACAGGCACCTATGTCAATATTTACACAATTTGATATATAATAGGTTTGTTATAACCTTAAAACCTGATCGTGTTCAAAGTCCATTACGTGGCCTTTCTCACAAGTGCAAACACGACTATGATACGATATTCCATCATGGAATGCCAGTGCCTATCTTTCGGCTTCATCATCAGACATTGAAACCTAATCGTGGTCAAAGTTCATTACAAGACTTTTCTAAAAAATCCAAAACAGCTATGATACGATTTTCCATCATGAAGTTTCAGTTAATATCTTCCGGCTCCATCATCAGATCAGTTCGACAGTACCATATTATTGTATTGTCATCAGAACTACATACAGCTCCCAATTTTCATTACGCTACGACCCTTGGAAGATGGTTAAATTAGTTACCTTAGATTCCATTACATAGTTAGTCGACCTAATAAAAGCGTGTTAATAAAAGATGACTTAGACCGTATTCATAGAGTCGTAATTTCACAAAGGAATACATAACATTCGACATAATATGTTTCGGGAGTTCGGGACTAGTATTTCCAGAGATGTACCTTGAGGACAGGCGATGTTAAAACAAAATTGAATAATTTATTAGCTTGCACACATGATGCCGCCAAACATCTGGCCTTCAGACTTTATTTCATCGTTTTCTATGTCGCCGGACATGTCGAGCGAAGTCGAGCGACGTTACATGATTTCGCGCGATGTCTCCGTAGTCTGGAATTGCGGGATATGGTGTCCTCTAGTAAATACAGGGTTACTGTTCCCCAGACTGATGTCCCCGGAGCCGGCCGCCAAGAGCTCGCTGTTCCCGCGGCTGGGCTCGCGCTTCCGCTACAGCGGCCGCACGCACTACGAGTCGCGCGCCGCGCCGCCGCAGCGCCCGCCGCCGCACTTCGCGCGCACGCTGTCCAACAGGAAGCTGTCCTCGCGCAGTATGGACGGTGAGTCACGTCACTTCCGCTACAGCGGCCGCACGCACTACGAGTCGCGCGCCGCGCCGCCGCAGCGCCCGCCGCCGCACTTCGCGCGCACGCTGTCCAACAGGAAGCTGTCCTCGCGCAGTATGGACGGTGAGTCACGTCACTTCCGCTACAGCGGCCGCACGCACTACGAGTCGCGCGCCGCGCCGCCGCAGCGCCCGCCGCCGCACTTCGCGCGCACGCTGTCCAACAGGAAGCTGTCCTCGCGCAGTATGGACGGTGAGTCACGTCACTTCCGCTACAGCGGCCGCACGCACTACGAGTCGCGCGCCGCGCCGCCGCAGCGCCCGCCGCCGCACTTCGCGCGCACGCTGTCCAACAGGAAGCTGTCCTCGCGCAGTATGGACGGTGAGTCACGTCACTTCCGCTACAGCGGCCGCACGCACTACGAGTCGCGCGCCGCGCCGCCGCAGCGCCCGCCGCCGCACTTCGCGCGCACGCTGTCCAACAGGAAGCTGTCCTCGCGCAGTATGGACGGTGAGTCACGTCACTTCCGCTACAGCGGCCGCACGCACTACGAGTCGCGCGCCGCGCCGCCGCAGCGCCCGCCGCCGCACTTCGCGCGCACGCTGTCCAACAGGAAGCTGTCCTCGCGCAGTATGGACGGTGAGTCACGTCACTTCCGCTACAGCGGCCGCACGCACTACGAGTCGCGCGCCGCGCCGCCGCAGCGCCCGCCGCCGCACTTCGCGCGCACGCTGTCCAACAGGAAGCTGTCCTCGCGCAGTATGGACGGTGAGTCACGTCACTTCCGCTACAGCGGCCGCACGCACTACGAGTCGCGCGCCGCGCCGCCGCAGCGCCCGCCGCCGCACTTCGCGCGCACGCTGTCCAACAGGAAGCTGTCCTCGCGCAGTATGGACGGTGAGTCACGTCACTTCCGCTACAGCGGCCGCACGCACTACGAGTCGCGCGCCGCGCCGCCGCAGCGCCCGCCGCCGCACTTCGCGCGCACGCTGTCCAACAGGAAGCTGTCCTCGCGCAGTATGGACGGTGAGTCACGTCACTTCCGCTACAGCGGCCGCACGCACTACGAGTCGCGCGCCGCGCCGCCGCAGCGCCCGCCGCCGCACTTCGCGCGCACGCTGTCCAACAGGAAGCTGTCCTCGCGCAGTATGGACGGTGAGTCACGTCACTTCCGCTACAGCGGCCGCACGCACTACGAGTCGCGCGCCGCGCCGCCGCAGCGCCCGCCGCCGCACTTCGCGCGCACGCTGTCCAACAGGAAGCTGTCCTCGCGCAGTATGGACGGTGAGTCACGTCACTTCCGCTACAGCGGCCGCACGCACTACGAGTCGCGCGCCGCGCCGCCGCAGCGCCCGCCGCCGCACTTCGCGCGCACGCTGTCCAACAGGAAGCTGTCCTCGCGCAGTATGGACGGTGAGTCACGTCACTTCCGCTACAGCGGCCGCACGCACTACGAGTCGCGCGCCGCGCCGCCGCAGCGCCCGCCGCCGCACTTCGCGCGCACGCTGTCCAACAGGAAGCTGTCCTCGCGCAGTATGGACGGTGAGTCACGTCACTTCCGCTACAGCGGCCGCACGCACTACGAGTCGCGCGCCGCGCCGCCGCAGCGCCCGCCGCCGCACTTCGCGCGCACGCTGTCCAACAGGAAGCTGTCCTCGCGCAGTATGGACGGTGAGTCACGTCACTTCCGCTACAGCGGCCGCACGCACTACGAGTCGCGCGCCGCGCCGCCGCAGCGCCCGCCGCCGCACTTCGCGCGCACGCTGTCCAACAGGAAGCTGTCCTCGCGCAGTATGGACGGTGAGTCACGTCACTTCCGCTACAGCGGCCGCACGCACTACGAGTCGCGCGCCGCGCCGCCGCAGCGCCCGCCGCCGCACTTCGCGCGCACGCTGTCCAACAGGAAGCTGTCCTCGCGCAGTATGGACGGTGAGTCACGTCACTTCCGCTACAGCGGCCGCACGCACTACGAGTCGCGCGCCGCGCCGCCGCAGCGCCCGCCGCCGCACTTCGCGCGCACGCTGTCCAACAGGAAGCTGTCCTCGCGCAGTATGGACGGTGAGTCACGTCACTTCCGCTACAGCGGCCGCACGCACTACGAGTCGCGCGCCGCGCCGCCGCAGCGCCCGCCGCCGCACTTCGCGCGCACGCTGTCCAACAGGAAGCTGTCCTCGCGCAGTATGGACGGTGAGTCACGTCACTTCCGCTACAGCGGCCGCACGCACTACGAGTCGCGCGCCGCGCCGCCGCAGCGCCCGCCGCCGCACTTCGCGCGCACGCTGTCCAACAGGAAGCTGTCCTCGCGCAGTATGGACGGTGAGTCACGTCACTTCCGCTACAGCGGCCGCACGCACTACGAGTCGCGCGCCGCGCCGCCGCAGCGCCCGCCGCCGCACTTCGCGCGCACGCTGTCCAACAGGAAGCTGTCCTCGCGCAGTATGGACGGTGAGTCACGTCACTTCCGCTACAGCGGCCGCACGCACTACGAGTCGCGCGCCGCGCCGCCGCAGCGCCCGCCGCCGCACTTCGCGCGCACGCTGTCCAACAGGAAGCTGTCCTCGCGCAGTATGGACGGTGAGTCACGTCACTTCCGCTACAGCGGCCGCACGCACTACGAGTCGCGCGCCGCGCCGCCGCAGCGCCCGCCGCCGCACTTCGCGCGCACGCTGTCCAACAGGAAGCTGTCCTCGCGCAGTATGGACGGTGAGTCACGTCACTTCCGCTACAGCGGCCGCACGCACTACGAGTCGCGCGCCGCGCCGCCGCAGCGCCCGCCGCCGCACTTCGCGCGCACGCTGTCCAACAGGAAGCTGTCCTCGCGCAGTATGGACGGTGAGTCACGTCACTTCCGCTACAGCGGCCGCACGCACTACGAGTCGCGCGCCGCGCCGCCGCAGCGCCCGCCGCCGCACTTCGCGCGCACGCTGTCCAACAGGAAGCTGTCCTCGCGCAGTATGGACGGTGAGTCACGTCACTTCCGCTACAGCGGCCGCACGCACTACGAGTCGCGCGCCGCGCCGCCGCAGCGCCCGCCGCCGCACTTCGCGCGCACGCTGTCCAACAGGAAGCTGTCCTCGCGCAGTATGGACGGTGAGTCACGTCACTTCCGCTACAGCGGCCGCACGCACTACGAGTCGCGCGCCGCGCCGCCGCAGCGCCCGCCGCCGCACTTCGCGCGCACGCTGTCCAACAGGAAGCTGTCCTCGCGCAGTATGGACGGTGAGTCACGTCACTTCCGCTACAGCGGCCGCACGCACTACGAGTCGCGCGCCGCGCCGCCGCAGCGCCCGCCGCCGCACTTCGCGCGCACGCTGTCCAACAGGAAGCTGTCCTCGCGCAGTATGGACGGTGAGTCACGTCACTTCCGCTACAGCGGCCGCACGCACTACGAGTCGCGCGCCGCGCCGCCGCAGCGCCCGCCGCCGCACTTCGCGCGCACGCTGTCCAACAGGAAGCTGTCCTCGCGCAGTATGGACGGTGAGTCACGTCACTTCCGCTACAGCGGCCGCACGCACTACGAGTCGCGCGCCGCGCCGCCGCAGCGCCCGCCGCCGCACTTCGCGCGCACGCTGTCCAACAGGAAGCTGTCCTCGCGCAGTATGGACGGTGAGTCACGTCACTTCCGCTACAGCGGCCGCACGCACTACGAGTCGCGCGCCGCGCCGCCGCAGCGCCCGCCGCCGCACTTCGCGCGCACGCTGTCCAACAGGAAGCTGTCCTCGCGCAGTATGGACGGTGAGTCACGTCACTTCCGCTACAGCGGCCGCACGCACTACGAGTCGCGCGCCGCGCCGCCGCAGCGCCCGCCGCCGCACTTCGCGCGCACGCTGTCCAACAGGAAGCTGTCCTCGCGCAGTATGGACGGTGAGTCACGTCACTTCCGCTACAGCGGCCGCACGCACTACGAGTCGCGCGCCGCGCCGCCGCAGCGCCCGCCGCCGCACTTCGCGCGCACGCTGTCCAACAGGAAGCTGTCCTCGCGCAGTATGGACGGTGAGTCACGTCACTTCCGCTACAGCGGCCGCACGCACTACGAGTCGCGCGCCGCGCCGCCGCAGCGCCCGCCGCCGCACTTCGCGCGCACGCTGTCCAACAGGAAGCTGTCCTCGCGCAGTATGGACGGTGAGTCACGTCACTTCCGCTACAGCGGCCGCACGCACTACGAGTCGCGCGCCGCGCCGCCGCAGCGCCCGCCGCCGCACTTCGCGCGCACGCTGTCCAACAGGAAGCTGTCCTCGCGCAGTATGGACGGTGAGTCACGTCACTTTAAAGAGAAAACAAACAAAATATATACAATTACTTGCACTAAACGTGTCGCATCAAGAAAACAATTAAATACACAAAAACAAAGAATAAGAGAGATTTAAGGAGAGTGAAAGAGAGAGAGAGCGCTCCTTGAAATTTCACTCTCAATTCTCCAATTATCGAATCGTTGCCGAAGCACTTTCACTTCAACAGAACAAATTGGAGGAAAATATGATCCTCATGCGCGCAAAACGACCCGCACACCTTTTAACCCTCTGAAATAGAATGCCTGCGGAGTAATTTCGTAACACGCTTTCATTTTGACAGTTTAACAACGTTCATTCGTTATTAACGTTGTTAAGCAGACACATTTTTCGAACATATATGAAGCAATGGATTAGCAATATTCTTCAAAATTATTCAGATTATGATTGAAACTGTGTTACACAATTAGGGTGCAGTTGTAAACGAGGTCAAGACGTGTCTAAATCAAGCCTTGCTCGTTGCTCCTTGAAAACTTAGCTATACATCGTGGAAACCATTATTATTATAATGAAATTTTGGAGAAACCACTTCTGCGTGATTTACACAAACTGCGTGATCTGCAAAAGCGACCCCACTCAACACTATGAACTCATCAATTACATGTAGAAGCGACCGATACAAAATCGTGGTAATGTTTGGCACATTACTCCTCACACCTACGCGAGCAGTCATGCTACGATTCAATTAACTCATTTGTCATCACCTTTCATTCATCTGCCAATATTATCATCATGCGGAATTCCCACGAAAATTACGTCACCAAACACATCATTCAAGTACTAAGAAAAATTATTTGTCTTGAATGATCGCTAATGTTTATATTTGCAAGCCAACCCCACCACTTACTGATTGATAATAATTATATTTAGATTTTACTTCAGTAGCAAAAAGGATGAATCGGAGAATTTGTGTGTAATCGGCTGAAAAGTGAAATGATGCGTTTTATTTTGTAACAGACGCTAACGTCATCTTTTATGACTGTATTTATGACATGCCTCATCAAACATTGTAGTATTTGCAAGAGGTATCCTATCCTACTAATATTATAAACGTGAAAGTTTGTATGGATGGATGGATGGATGCTTGTTACTCTTTCACGCAAAAACTACTGAACGGATTTGGATGAAATTTGGCACACAGATGGTTTATAACCAGGATCAATATATAGGATACTTTTTATCCCGATATTCCTAAGGGATCGAAACTTATGCGGGGCGCAGTTAGTACTATACATATAAGTTTTCTCAACTTGCGGAAATATATTTTGTTTGTTACCGGTACAGTACCGATACTGATTAGAAATACCGATAGTACAGGTACTACTCTGGTACCGGTATCACAACAAGGCTAATGGTACCGGTTCCCAAAAATACCGGTATTTCTAGCCCTGCTCTGCTGAATGGCGATTTAAGGTCACAGGGAGTTCTTGGCCAATGTCATATTGACCAAGCAATCGATTCATTCAATGCTTGAATACCAAAAATACTGAATTGTCCCTGTATCAATATACAAGTATCATAGGCCCACAAAACATTTATACATGAAGGGCTAGCATCATTTAGTTAGATAAAGGTCAACAATCGCCATATTTACTAATCATATTCATCATCATAGAATCTAGGTCCAATAAAATTAAATGGCTCATTGTAAACAATTACAAGTCACGGCCGAAACAATAACACGAATACAGCGTCAATGTACTTTCGGAGAAATGGCCGCTTATGTCACTGACGCACAAAATAGATAGGACAGAAGGTCCGCTTTATACAACAAGCTAACACGCACACACAGACACGCTTCACGTATAACGAGTCCAAGCGCACTCGCGACCGGCATTTGTTTGAGATCGCTGTACATACGCGTCCATGTGTCCGTACGTCAGTTTAAGCTCATCGCATGGAGTCGATCTTCTGTGCTATTCTTTGATATCACAATAAATTGAGGTAGTTGCCCAAACAAACATACAGACTCGACCTTGACTGCGACGGCAGATAGTTGAGTCATATTGTCACTATGCCAAACTGATGCAGTGGATGATAGTATGGCAGAGGTGATAATTTGTGACTAAGTTGGAAATATTTTTCTGTGTAGTTTTTGTGTGGAAAAATGTGTGAAGATGCTGGTGTTATCTTGGTCAGAAACTCTAAATCTTTTCTGATATACTATGATGATGCAGATTGCAGAATGTTGATTGTCGACTGTCATTCGTGGATCTTTGACAGTCGTTACGGATCGTCAGAAGCCCGAAAGTCTGACAACTAGTCTTACCAAGGGGTATCGTTTTACCCAATAACTGTGTTGTGGAGGATAGATACAGATAGCCAGTCGCTCCATGTAAAATACAGGTATTCAGCTGCATCCGGTTAGACTGGAAGCCGACCCCAACATAGTTGAGAAAAGGCTATGTAGACTGCAGAATATTTGTTGCAGTTTTTGCTGACGTGAATATTTCGCGTTCGCAAAAAACGTTTCGAACTCTTGCGGAGTTCTTAGTCATGAAGTTTATCACGTAGCGAGGTCGCCAGTTGAGTTGTAGCTTTAAATTCTATTTTCGACAAACTCATTTCGAAAACCAATTTTTTTTTAATAGTCTGTTTTTATTATTACTGCTCTGCATTTTGATACTTAGGCTTTGTATTGAAACCAATCGGGCCTTTTACTAAACCGCCACAATAAACCCTGAAATTATTTCTTTTACGCACACCTGCCTTTTACGCCTTAAACCTTTAGTATCCAATTTCATAATACTATTAAACAATATGAGTCATTCCTGCCAAACTGATTCATATATTATTCAAAACTATTTTTATATCCGATTCAATTCAATAAAACAGGAATACAGTGAATCAGCTGCCAGTACCAGAAATCATGTCAAATAGATCACTGTTATATTACGAACGAATCTATTAATACACATCCATAAACCCACCTCCCTATGGGGGTAGGCAGAGACTACAAGACGCCACCTACTACGATCCTTACATACTCCTTTTGCTCTGTTTACGTTCATACATCAGAGGGGCAATTCTCGTAAATTTAAGAACGTTCACCTGATCTCAATCTCAATCTGTCAAAAATACCTCTAATTTCCCTACATTTTGAAGTTTTTGACATTTGTTTGTCGCCGAGATGAGAGATGTTTTAAATTACGAGAATTGGCCTTTTGGTCATTCATACACGTATGCCGGTTGCGAGTACTACGCACCTGACCTTTCTAAAGAACATCACCAATAAGGTCACTATATGTCCTATCTCTCTCCATTTCGGAATGTATTAATTAATACATTTTGATGAAATAGATTTCTTTTATGTAACTAGATTTTTTTTATAGAATGCTATTTTTGATTCTGACTATTAATCAACAGGCATTCTTTGTGTAATCTAAGTGATTTTGTGTATAAATCATTCGTCCGGTTTACTTACATGTTTGATTTAGTGAGGAATAACTGATGAAATACTAGACAATCGCTCCATGTAAAATACTGGTATTCAGCTGCATCCGTTAGACTAGAAGCGGATCCCAAAGTAATTGGGAAATAGCTAGGCAGGTGATGACCTGATGAAATACTAGTAGAATTTTCACATAATTTACTAGTCAAATTCGCTTATTTCATTGCATTAAGGTTAAAAACTTAAGTCGATACTAACCTACTACTGTACTCTTCTCATACAAAGAAGGCATGAGCATTGATTACCGCGCTTGCTCAAGGCGGATTGGCGGATTGGATGGGCTGATGATTAAATTAAGATTTTCTTAGGACAGTAGCTTAGAGAGAGCGGTATAGGGTTGAGCTCAGTTGCAAAGGATGGGTAAAAGATTTAGCTCATGCTGAGGAAATGCTTTTATCCATCATTGGACTGCTGTAGGTGGATGCAGTAACTTATGCTTTTCTGCCTACTAAAATATAACAATGAAGCATTTTGTTTAGTCAAAAAATTCATTCTAGTCCTTACTAATATTATAAATTCGATAGTAACTGTTTGTCTGTATGTTAACTTTTCACGCCTAAACCACTGAACAGATTTCAATAAAAGACAAGGAGATAGATGGCATCCTGGGAAAGGCTATAGGCCACTTTTTTCCTCAATCATGAATACTAAAGCGGGTGATAATCAAAATCAAAATCAAAAGTCATTTATTCAAATTAGGCTGAGAATCAGCACTTTTCGAACGTCAAAATTACAAAAGACAGTCCCCCAAAAACGCCCGCCCTTCGCCACTTCCTAGTGCTATCGCTGGGAAGAAGAAGTGGCGGAACAAACTCCCCAGCAGCACAGCTGTCTGTTTAGTCAAAATATAGTTGCATGTATACAATACTAGGAACCTATGTTCAGTAATGAACATTACAAGAAGCTTAAATTATTTGCCATATTATGTCAGCTAGCCACGCCAATATACCAACAAATACAATAAAAACTATACGTACTCAAGCTAAAAAATAATTAATTAAAATAAAAACTCACTACCTAAATAAAAGCCTCCAGGCATAAAGGGCGTGACAGCTTACATATTTATGCATTGCTGGGTTCGTCACATAGCTGTCACTTGCAGTCACAGATGATGAACTAGGACCATCGATGTGAAATAAATGAGTTAATACTAATAACAGTAACCTGTCAGTACCTAAGCTAATTCTGGAGAAAGAACACGAACATTGTCTTGCGTTAATTAGGGCGACCAACTATTCTTATCGTGTAAGTAGTCGTTGATGGAATAGTAAGCCTTTGAACAAAGGTTGGATTTTACTTGAGCTTTAAACGCATTAAAAGGCAAGTCTAGTAAAGAAGACGGTATCTTGTTATAAAAGGTTATACCAAGCCCAACAAATGAGTTATGAACCTTATGAAGCCGGTGAAAGGGGGCACGTAGTTTGTCCTTATTTCTAGTGTTAACACTGTGAATATCACTGTTTTTAGTGTAAAAGTGCAAATTTTGCCTAATATATAGGATGTTGGCGAAGATGAATTGTGATGCAACCGTGAGAATACCAATATCTTTAAATAAATCTCTTAGAGAAACTCTGGCACCTAGCTGGTAAATTGCTCGAACAGCTCGTTTTTGAAGGACAAATATATTTTGTATATCAGCGGCTTTTCCCCACAGCAGAATACCGTAGGACATAACACTGTGAAAATAACTGAAATAGACTAAACGAGCTGTATCAACGTCAGTGTATTGTCTTACTTTCCTGACGGCGTAGGCAGCCGAACTGAGCCTTCCTGCTAGACTTGATATATGAGGTCCCCACTGAAGTTTGGCATCTACTGTTAGTCCTAGAAAAATTGCCGAGCCTACTGTTTCAAGCACCTCTTTATTTAAGACGATGTTGGGTCCTAGATTTCTGACATTCGGTAAGGCGAACTTTACACATTTCGTTTTCTTGGCATTGAGAACTAGGTTATTTGACGTAAACCAATCTGTAACTATTGTGAGTGCACTGTTTACGTCGTCAAAATCTTGTCTATTCCTGTCTACTTTAAAAATAAGAGAGGTATCATCTGCAAACAGTACAACGTCACAGATGCCCTTCAAATGGAATGGTAAATCATTGATATATACTAAGAACAAGAATGGACCCAATATTAACCCTTGCGGAACACCTAACTGAACTGGTAGCCCGGAAGATTTCGCGCCATTAACATCTACACATTGGACCCTGTTATGTAAATATGAAATTATTATGTTGAGAGCCTCGTTTCTGACACCGTAATGATGTAACTTACGCAAAAGCGTGTCATGGTGCACGCAATCAAAGGCTTTAGAGAGATCACAGAAAACTCCAATAGCATTTTGCGATTTCTCCCATGCGTCAAATATGTGTCTCAGCAGAGCAACACCCGCATCTGTAGTTGAACGACCCTTTGTAAAGCCATATTGATCATTATGGAGGAGGCTGTTTAAATTAAAATGTCTTAGCAACTGCTTGAGTATTAACTTTTCAAATATTTTGCTAAATGCAGGTAAAATAGAAATAGGCCTGAAATTGCCAACGTCATTCTTATTACCTGATTTAAATAATGGTATGACTTTACTACTCTTCATGAGGTCAGGAAAAGTTCCTAAATCAACACATTTATTTAAAGTAACAGCTAGATAGGGGGCTACGATGGCTATTATATTACTTAAAAGTTTAATGGAGATGCCCCAATAATCACCGGTGTTTTTAGACTTAAGTGTATTAAAAATATTAACTACATCACGTGGGGTTACATGTTCGAAACTAAATAAAGGACTACATTTAGGTACACTACTATGCAAAAGGTTTTCAGCTTTAGACGGGGACGAATTTAAGGAGCGAGTCGTAGTTATCGGTATGTTGGCAAAAAACTCATTAAATGCCTCAGCTACGTCAGCTGCATTATTAACTAATTTGTTGTCGACCATAATCTCAAGTTGTTTTTCTTGTTTAACAGATTTACCAGTTTCATTGTTAATAATTTTCCAAGTGGCTTTTACTTTATTATTAGAATTTTTAATTGTATCGCCTAAAAATTTTGATTTAGCAAAAGTACTAATCTTTTTGAATAATTTTGAATAATTTTTGACATACTCTAGGAAAGGAATATCAAACCTGTATTTTTTCAAACCATATAACTCGTATAGTCTCGTTCTACTTTTATAAATACCTGGAGTAGCCCATTGATTAAAGCCAACAGAGGATCCATTAATGTTAATAGTTTTGGTCTTAAAAGTAGATTGGTACTCTTTTTGCACAACATCAAAAAGGGCACCATAAAGGAGATGGCTAAATAGAAGTATGGACGACTTTTCAACAATGAATAAACATGATACCTAGCAACATGTAATTCTGAATAGCTGGATATTAGTATTTCATATAAAAAAAGTTTCAGGAACTTTTAGTATCTTTTTATTCCTGAAAATTAAATCGTGTAACTCCTACGTCAATAGGCATACAAAAACTGCAAATAAAAGATATTGCTATGAACTTTTACCTAGGCGTTTAGATGTATCTGCGATAATATTGATAATTGTATTTTTGCCTAACGACCCACCCCGATTTCGCACGGTGGTACTTGAGTAAATATCTACAAAAGGGTAATTGCACCAAAAACCGTGATACAACGAGCATTCTACAATCCGCGTAAAAATCACTCCCCGCCCGCGTGTATATAAGTATTAAACTCTTATAAATCCTAAACTACTTATTCAAATGAGTTGAAATAAAGACAGTTTTCACAGACAATATAAGTAGTGGTTGAAATGATGAAAGTATTTAAAAATAAGGATTAATATTAACTGAAAATAAATGGACTCGAGAGGCGGATTCTGGGCGCTGATTGGGGCAACGAGCGCAAGAATAACACTCAGGCGGCAGGATTTTTCTGACTTGAATTACATTGGTCAATACAACCTACACGAATGTATACCTAAACCTTCCGGAAGAACCAATCTACCTAATAATGACAACCCCATTAAAATCTGTTTGTCAATACATCCGTACAGACAGACTGACCAACAAATGCACCTGGGGGACTTAGTTTAATTAGTATGTGGTGATTGTTAAATCCTGGGAGGACATAAAAGATATTGAAATAAAACAACAAAAATACGATTTATCTATTTATTTTGTGAATCTTATAAGAACATTATCTAAAAAAGTTAGTTTAGGTTATCTGTCCGTTTGATCAAATCATTCAGATTGGATGCTAGCCCATTAACACAACCAGAGAGAGAGAGGTCAGGGACAGTAGTTCTGACGATTTATAGGCCGAGAAACTGAATATCTGAAAAGGAAGATGATCCATAATGCTACCGGATGGGCATGTAAATATAAAAGAACACACTGTATTTAAAAAACAATTTATTTACTTGATGGAAAGCTGGATGTGACGTTGGTAAATTCTGTAACATTGAATCGTTTCTTTCCACTGCATTGTTTAATTCTCACAGAACGGCCACAAGTTATGCGCACCATTGTATGGCCAAATAAACGTACATCACTAGTTGCTTCTGAATTCAGCAGTTCATAACAAGGATGACAAATGTTGGCATTCCTTGGAACCTACAACAAACTTAATTACCTTAGTACCCACATGAATTATTTATAATAAATAAAGCAACCAGTCTGCAAGCAACCACGTCTTAGTTTCAGAAAATAAATCGTTTTGATACCTGTTATCAAAAATCGATATAAGTATAGTTTTGATTTGACATTCTAGAAAAGCGACATGACCCGTCCCTAGTTTGTAGTACTGTATTATTATTCTCTTTGAACTTGTCATGTCAATCAAAAAAAGCAACTAAGATACTTTTTTATGTCTAACAGTTCACGAAAGTTCTATGAAATTATTAAACGCTTCATAATTCATGAACGAATATTTAAATATTACGAGTTAATGTGAGGTTACTATTCATGCTTGGGGCAGTCATTTAGCCATGTCCTTTCATTGGGATTCTCATATTCTACTATAGATGGTGTAATTCTATGAGCTATATTATTTTTAAACATTTTGCAACGACTGGCTGTATAAGGCCTGCATTCAAGTTTATGCGGCTTTTTATGTAATGGCATGGGGAAGCTAGCTAATAAACCACAGTGGTCGGACGTTAAGTCAGTTAACACTAATTTATGTTTGGCATCACAATCACTAAAAATATTATCAAGACAAGTTGACGAAGATGCTGTGATCCTAGTAGGTTCAAAAAACAAGTTAATTAAATTATAAGACCTAAAAAGATTGAGAAGTCTAATACTTAATGGAGTAACATCTAAAATATTAATATTGAAGTCTCCACATAATATAATACTTTTGTTACTAGATTTCAACCTATTGAGAGAATCTTCCATTACCGATTCGAAACTAATAAAATCCCCAGAGGGGGGTCGATAAACGCAAATTATAACATATCGCTCAAGATAATAGATATATGAGAGGCATACTTATAACCTGGGTTAAGACATAGAATAGTTTTGTATTCCGATAGTACGTTCCCGTGAAAATCTTTAATAATTCCACGCAGGCAAAACTGCGGTAAAAACCTAGTAATTAATATGTTTAGTTCTTGTAGAATTTACGAGTTTTATATGCAAAACAAGGCTTTAAGTAATCATTATTGTTACTATGAAGAATTCATTTGTTTACTACATAGTTTCCAGAAACTTTTCACCGTATCCAACAAAATACTATATTTCATAATAACAGACGTAGCGATATCTAAACTGTTTGGTTATGATCTATAATAGCTTGAGTGATGGCTGTTGGGCGCCCGCCAAAGATACCAGAGACTAGAGAGCACGGAGAATTGGATATGGTAACGTGTAGCCATCATCAGATTTTCTTACTGTAAAATTGCTTAAAATTGGGGGGTGTGTGTTTGTTTGGCGTTTCGAGGATATAAAACTATATTTATGTATGAGTAAACTAGTAATTATAGGCAACTAGCTTCATCTTTCTGACAGACCGACCTATTGACAATTCAAAAGTGCCTGTAATTGGTTTATTTGAAATAAATGCTTTGAGTTTGATTAATATCCTTAACAAAGTGCAACCAAGAAAGAATACCTGAATCATTTAGTTTTAAAACTCACTGCTTAAAAATCTATGGGTTATTCTACTCCTAAGCCATAAAGAGGGATTATTCGATGATCCATCAGATTAGAACTACATAGACTAGGCATTAGTATTACATATAATCAGCCTCTAACGTTCCCACTGCTGGGACAAAGGCCTCTCAGTGAGAGGGAGTGGGCCGTAATCCACCACGCGGGGCCAGTGCGGGTTGGTAGTATTCCATATACTTAGCGTAATCATGACTAGCATAGTAGAATGCTTCGTTATACAGTGATACTAAAATTTAACCAATATCATTTCTGAACTTGTTTTGATTTGTTTTGTAGCAGGATAAAAAATCTTCATATTTTTTTAAAATATTGTACAAAAGTCATTTTAAGTTTCAATTGGTCCTCTTACGGGACTAACCACACTTATTCAGCTCTGTTCAGCATTTGTCCATAGAAAACAAAGATTTTGTATGGAGATGCGTACGCATCCGTTCAGCTTTACGGATGCGTACGCATCTCCATACATACAAAAACTGAATAAGTGTGGTTAGTCCCTAAGTCAGCCGAATAAGTATGTACCTTTAATCCTAACAATTTCTTCTAAAAATTGCTCAAAGTTTCCTTCATGCCTCACTTCCACATAAAACACCCGAACCGTTGCAAGTTAGTAGTACGAATCTATGAAGTAGTCGTTATTAATACACCGTGGTGGTCAGACGCTCCATCCATATAAACAAACGAATACAGTCGGTGGAACTCACACGATCTGCGGTAGCTCTCGACAAGTCAACCACTGGTACATTTGTGATAGCACTTGTATACGACCTTGGGAATATATTCGTGATCGTGATCCCAGCCAGGACGAAAGAAAGGAAGAAAGGAAATAGTTTATTTGTGCATAAAATATGGTGTTTGGTGACTGTTGGACCTGTGCCTCCGGCGGGTATAGTGAGTATCAGTGATATGTTCTGTGTTTTAGTGTTATAATGATAAGATTTTGTGTGTTTAGGGGTAAAAAAAACTTGTAAATTTTTTCGTGATTTTGTGTGTGGTTCGTCATCCATTAATAAGGGTTGGATTATTGGCAAGTGTTTTCGTTCTTCTGTTTATGGTTTCAGAAATAGCAACGATTAAAATTTACAGCGAATTATTTAAAAAACTTTTTTTATCCGGGCAATGACAGTAAGCCCTAATATTTTTTTATTTTTTATTAAATGCCCTTCTCTGAGGCGTTAATTCAGATGCGAATACGCAACAAATACAAACCAGTATAATTATAACCCCGATGCCCTAAATGTACCAGTACCCAATTATTTATGAAACGGCCAAATTCGCGAAAATACGCTCGTTAAATGAGAGAAAGAATAAGTAATGACAATGACTCAGTGTAAACAGAGGCAGCATTTGTGTAAATAAACATTATTATGAACTATGCATGTTTATTGAAGTGGGATTATTATTGTACAATGTATATGACTGTAGTAAACTGACCTAGTTATTACCAAGCTGGTAATGTTCGTCTATTGAACTTATGTGAACACTAATAGGGTTGAAAGTACCCTCGTACTATACTACCATTAACGAGTGCATATTAAGCTCCTATAAACAGAGCTTCAAATCCAGTCAATTAGCTAATCCGCAATGAATGCTCGGTATTCGAGATTGTTATTACGGCCCAAAGTGTTGCTGATCTCGGGTGTTCAGTGTAAACATACACGAATTATTACTGGCCTGGGTTACCACACACGCATATTTCTTGCTTTAGAACGAATTTTTGACTAGTAGAAATACTCTTTAATAGTTATTTTGCTTTGCTTCTGCCATGGTCTCGTACCGTTAGTGTCCCACTGCTGGGCAAAGGTCTCCCTACTCTTCTGTATTTATAAATAATTTAAATTATGACCAAAGGATCACCTGAATTTTTAAATCCTTATCCTAGCCTTAAGCGAAAACTAAAGTCCTACAGAAGAACACGATGTTGAACCTATTTATCATCATCATCAGCATCAGTCTGTAGCAGTCCACTGCTGGACATAGGCCTCTCCTATTGCACGCCATTCAACTCGATATTCGGCAACTCTCATCCAGCTACTACCAGCAAAACTTATCAGTAAGATCACTTCTTTGCTATAAGGAGGCTTGTATTCCGAATGAACGGCTCATAAAATGATCCTTCTGCCTGCATATTTATTTATGGTCGGCATAGCATGTCTTCATCCCAGTATTGGCGATAAGAACCGTTCAGTCTTCAATTTTCCACACAGTCATCTTTGCCGCTTTTATCCCAATTTGTTTGGGGTCGGCAGCGCAGCATTACTTCTTCCATACATTTCTATCGGCCGTCACTTCGGAAGTCACCACTTTTCTATTTGCATAATTTTTCATACAATCTATTCATTGTTACTTTGGTCCTCCCCATCCTGGCCATCCATCTATATACATAAAAGGAGAAACTGACTGACTGAATGACTCACTGATTGACTGACTGACTGAAATATCAACGCACAGCCGAAACTACTGGGACTAGGAACGTGAAATTTTGCACACGGTTTCCTTTTATAATGTAAGGGAATACTAGAAGGGTTTTTGGAAATTAAACCTTTAATTGGATGAAAAGCGGGGATTTTGTTTGTATGAAAAATCTTATTCGTTGAGTTAATAAACTTTAATCTTGGCACGAACACTTGCAGTTGGTCATGTTGTGTGAAAGAATTTTAACGCACAGTCTGATTAACTCGAAACTCAGTAATTATACTTAAGACTAAAAATAAGGAGTGACATGTATCAGGTTTTTTCGAAAATCTACCCCTAACGGGGTGAAAAGGGATACCTAATTAATTTTCCAGGGGCGGACTTTACTGCGTGGCTTGATTAACTCGAAAATTGGTATAAATAATCATTGAGTCAAGTTATGAACACACCAAACGATTTTCGAATTCCACCCCCTTGGGGGTGAAAACTATAGGCGTGAAAAGGCGGGATATAATTACTATGGAAAATCGTATTCCTTTGGTTAAGAATCTTGAAACTTGGCAACATTTGCCTCATTTCATAATAAAGATTGTCACTTAGTTTTCAAAAAATCCCTGACAGAGGATTTAGGGGGTGACAAAGTTAATAGGTAAGAAAAAAAAAAATTAACCCGAGGTCGGATTGACTTGAAACTCTGTACTAAAAAATTAAAAAAGTAAGTGTTTTAGAGTTTTTCAGAAATCGATTCCTACCGGGGTGGAAAAGGGTAATTAAATTTAAGAAGTCGATTTTACTGCTTGCTTCCATTAACTCGAAAATGGGTATAAATAATCTTTCAATTCATAAAAATTGAAACCCTGTCATGGTGAAAATGGAGGACAGTTTATTTCAAAAATCTTAGTTTAACTTAAAAATTGGCCTGAATACTTATTTCTCTAAATAAATTATAAAGATCGTAAACATTAATTTTCGAAAACTATCTTTCAAGGGGAGGTGGGTTGGTCCGGCGGGATCTCATGGCGGCATGGAGAGTGCGATTGTCGCAACCCAGTGTTGGGCACGCCACAATTGCGGCGATAAGTCCCCTCTTTGAGGAGTGGTTAGAGAGGCGCCACGGCGCCCTCACCTTCCGCCTGACGCAGGTCCTTACCGGGCACGGTTGTTTCGGGAGGTTCCTGTTCTAAGGTGGGAGGAAAAACCAGGGTGTCACCACTGTGTAGATCGCCCGGAGGACACGGTGGAGCATACGGCGGAGGTCTGCCCGGCTTGGGCGGAGCACCGCCGTGTCCTCGTGGCGGCGATCGGCGGTGGCAATCTCTCGCGTCCGGCCCTGGTCCAGGCCATGGTACAGAGCGAGAGTGCATGGGAGGCCGTTATCTCCTTCTGCGAAGCAGTAATGCTTGCAAAGAAGAAGGCGGAGCGCGTGAGAGAGAGTCAATCTCTGCGCCCTCACGCCCCTAGTAGCCGCAGGAGACGCCCTGGACGGGAGTCAACAGCCGACTCCCGGCCACCGTAGGCGCGGGCTTGCGGGCGGCGAGCAATGGGCAGCTCGCCGCCCGGTAAGGACCAGGCCACGCGCGCCTCAAAGAGATGTCAGCACGAACTGACGGGGTCCGCTAGGGCCGATGCCTGCCAGGGCCGCGGGTTGTTCGATAGAGATACCGTGGCCCCTGGCACAGGCAACTGAAGGAACACGGGTGGGTTTGGCTGACACACCCTTCCGCAGAAGCCCAGAGCGGGAGAGGTCATTTTCCCACCCGAAAAAAAAAACGGGAGGTGGAAAGGGTGTTAAATTTTTTGAGGAAAGTACGAAATTCACGCGGACGAAATCGCGGGCAAAGTGCTAATGACTCATAAGAATAGACAGTTATATAGTTTTGATGCAACATCACTGACCTCATGAATGAATGACGAATCTCAAAATAATAGGTCTTGTTATTAAGGCTCAATCATGAATTCTCAGATTGTCTCGCGATAGGTAACAATACAGGAGTGATAACGTCATGTTCTGTATTTAGGCGCGAGTTTCAGCGCCCGGCTCAGTGCACAGATGTAAATAGAACTACGTGATAATTACATGATCACATTTATTTAGCGCTCGCGGTTTTATTAACTAACAACTCTTTTTGAAGTTCTGACTTGTGTATGTTTCGCGGTTTTTTTGGCCGGAGCTTCCTTTGAGGTAATTTTGTATTTATTGGTTATACCTATTATCCTATCCGCTGGTTATGTTTGATGTTGTCTTGTCTGATATTTATGTATATGTAAGGTCCAAATCTTTGACATCACAGTAAGTACCTACTCTTGAACATGAACAACGTTTATATTGGACCAACCATGAAATAAAAAATAAAAAAACTGTTGTTTCATACAATTTGATAGTGTCAGTAGGTACTGCAATTTTGTATGGAACAACTGTTTTCTTTTATATTTACTTATTATAATTATTTATTTATTCAGACAAAAATCCATAATTGTTAGTTTCAAAAATTATCTTACAAACTATGTTTATTTAAACGGATTACCTCATATTTCCATTTGGTTTTTATCTGTCTATTGATAATGAGGGTCCATTTAAGTCGTTGCCAGCACATAAAAAGCCAATGAATGTGAATAGAATATGTTCAATTTACATATAATTATATACAAACAAGTGTGAGTCAGGGTTTTACTAGGCTGAGAAATAGACGAGAATATTTTAGCAACCATCGTAGATTCAATATAGCCGATTATTTATCGAAACATAACCATCAATCATTGTATTTCATTCAGCACGCCCGAAGTTATGATAAACATAGTGCGCTAAAGTATTGCATCCTGAGGAAATACACTCGTAAATAATCAATAATAACTTGTTGTATGTAAAATGATGCAAGTAGTCTATTGTGAGAGGTAGGAGCTGTTGCTTGTGTTAAATTAAACTAGACAAATAATATCTACGATGTTTTACGGTTAGTATATATATAGTAGTTGGCTTGTTTTATTCTTAACTGTTGCCCGCGACTTCGTCTGCGATCCAAGATGAAAAGTAACCTATGTCATGCCTCAAGTTCATGGTCTACCCATGTGCCAAATTTCATCAATATCTGTTCAGACGTTTTCGCGTGAAGGCGTAACAAACAGACATAAAAAATCGTATCTTTTCTCTTTATATAAGTTTGGATAAATATGAAACATTGCCATACACACAGTGAAGAATCAGAGGGAGACTTAATTTACCTTCAGAAAACTTTAATTTCTGACTAATAGGTTCTGGTGACAAGGTGACTTGGCTTCTGGTGACAAGCTTGAAAATTTGGGAAACTTTTATCAGTGTTCAGTTTTTATATGTTTTATACGATTCTGTGACTGTAATTCAAAACTGTGTTGGTTATGATATGTAGATGGTGACTACTGTTGACTAGTGATAAATGAAAGATCTACAAAAAAAAAAATATATTTTGAACCCACGAAACTTGCTCGCACTTAACAATTTCATCACCATACTTACCTATACCCTTTCTCCTACAGCGCTGGCACAAGGCGACAAGGAAGAATCGATGCCCGCAGACGCGGCCAAGCGCCACACCATGCCGCCGCAACCAGCGCCACGACCCACCATCAAAGATAAGGTAATTATACCAACTTACTATGAGGTTGGTGATAGTTATCGATATAGTTTATAAGTTGTGTACAAGTGTAGCATGTTTGTGAGGGTTGCCAACAGCCTGTTTTGATGATGCTCAAGTGGAAAACGTTAAAACCTGAATCGGAGGAGACTTCAACAATAAATAAATCAACCCTCTTCTTTCGAGTTTTATTTGGAAGCCAACTGATTCTTCAAGGCCAATTCCCGTAATTAAAAACGTTCAAAATCTAGTCGCAAGCTCATCTCAGCTACAATCAATGTTAAAAACTTGTCAAAAATGTAGGGAAATTAGAGGTATTTTTGACAGATTGAAACTGAGATCAGACTGTGAACGTTATTAAAATAACGAGAATTGCCCTGTGTTAAGCTAACGCATTCATTTTGGTCACTAAAAACGCGTTCCATGTTGATAAAATAATGTTTTAACAGTGTATTCAAAAACCGAGTGTTTGGCAACCCTGGAGATGTGTTCAGTCGGATTTTTAGTCTCCGAGCAGAATATTAACGAGGTTTTATACGTTTTAAATTGAAGTTATTCCAGAAATGAGTTCCTCTATATTTTTAGCGATTCTCTTAAGAAAACTGAACGCATCTCGTCAGCTGCATTAACTTTTGTTAATTAACAGTCCGTAAATGTTAATGCAGTTTAATCTATTAATAGTGTTAATACAATTTTGTGAATAACAGTCCGATGGCATAGGTATACCTGACGATTATTGAATGCAGTACTATTAGTGATGATCTCAGTACATCTCAATTTGGATATTCTGTTAGTGTTTTTGTTTAGACATATGCATTAGAAAAAGGTTATCTCATACTGTGGTTACCGTAGCATAAAATGCTACACTGATAGGCCAGAGGTCCTTGCAAAAAGACACATAAAAAAAGCACTGCTCAGCATGAGGTCCTGGCTTCGATTCCTGAGTCGGTCAAAGTGTTTTTGGGTTTTCCGTCCATCCATTCTATTGGAATTCCTCAGAAGCAGTAGTCTGGATTTGTGCCCGTTTGATGGCTCACCGACTTAATCATAACTGGCGAAACGTGGGTTACTATAGGTACACCTCTGCCGAACCCTGCGCTAAATATAGAAGGTGATATTATAAAAAAAAAAAAACTTAATGCGGCTGTCCCAATTTTTCTAGTAGAGTCTAGAACTGCAGTATTTTGTAAGCAGAAACTTCACTTTAAAGAGATGTTTAAGTTTGAATTACAATTATCATCACAGGTGACTACGAAGCTATTTTTGGAATGATTATCAGTGTATTAGTCACCATAACTAAGATGAGGCATTTGTTTACTTATAATCTCAGGCACTACAACATATAGAACTAAATTGTGTAGTTTTTACACGTAGGTATGCGCTATCGGACATACATACTATGCATATAACATGTATTTAGTTTTAACACTATATTCTAGAGGGCATGGTGATATCATTCCATCATAGGGTGGAGCCAGACGAAACGTGGCGTAATTTTTGTCGCAAAAATGAGTCAGCGAACTTCTGGTTGAATCAATTAGCTTATTTCGTACGTAATTAGCTTGCAGTGTAATTTTGGCGACTCATTTTAAGCGGCGTAAATTACGCCGGGTTAAACCCCACCCATAGTCAATAATATCAGTTGTACCTACAATAACATTTATTTCACTTACAAACTTCAATGGTATTGGTTTCATATTTAGATGTTTTGTTTTCATCTCTTTACTGATGTCATGTTTCATTGTAAGTAATGATGCCAGATATTGCGTAAAGTTCATTTATTTGTTTTTTCTTTAGCCTTAAATAGGCTCAAAAGTTTGTAATTACGGTTTTACTGAAATGTAAAAGAAGAGCTGAGAGCTGTGTGAGATATTTGAATTGATTTTATTAAGATCATCAAATCCTAAAATTGGTTACCACCAAAATTATTACAAACCCGGGCTTATATTAAGTAATTTTGAATTACAATTTACGCGATTAAGTATCCTAAAAAAGTTTCAAACAAAAGAATCCTTGAAACAAAAACATAAGGCATTATCTCGTACATATCTGGCAACATACTGGTGCACGTACTAACGGTGTGCGCACGCGGCCGGACAGCTGCGGCGGCGCTCGGGCGGCACGGCCAGCGCCTCGTCCGCCTCCTCGCTGGAGGGAGAGTACCTCGCCGACAAGCTCGACAAGGTGTGAAACACCGATACACTCACTCACTCACTCACCCTTACCCTACTCCCTACACATACAGGGTGTAACAAGACGCAGAACATAGCCGTTATCGACGCATTCTGTATAGACACCAGCACATCAAGCTACAACAATCTTTTAAATTTATTTAACAGATTTTCAACTTTACTGTTAAAGCAGTACGGTTGAAGGTTAATTGGGAAAGTTTGACAGTTTCGGGTAGCTTGACCTGCTGGCGTCTGTACATCAAACTAAGTAACATTGAGCAAAAATTCTTGCTGAGAAAATACTTATTTTTAGTGTGAAAAATCGCTGTTTACGACAGCACGCAGTACATTGTGCTTATGAGTGCATGCAGTAGTACAGGAGTTGTGGGGATATTAAAAAAGTTAAGCTATAACATTTAAAACTTGTTTTCATTTCGAAAATACTTCAAAAATGTTGGATCTTTGAAGTTTAATATCTCCGTAACTAAAAGGTTCCCAGATGTGGTCTAGTAGAAAAAATTATCACATGGACAGGGAGGGACAGGGAGTCATGGGAGTACAAGTGGCTCTTGCTTCTTTAAGCGTCTTTTTACACCCGTTATGATTGTATACATACACACACCATCGTGCAGATGAGGAGAGTGACAAACCATTCCGTTCCCCACACCTCATCATCACCATTTTCTTGCTCGTATGCCAATTGTTTGGGGTCAGAGCAACATGTCCTGTTCTCTACACCTGTACGATAGATTTTACGCGTGCTTTAGTAGCTTAAAAATTGAAGTCCCGTAAGCATTGCAGTATATGGTTAGTTAGCAGTGGCAAAGAAAAGTAGATCCCAGCAATTTAGCCAAGTCTAAAAACTTTTCGCGTTCGCCGTCGGTGGCCACAACCAGCTCGACAGAAACTACCAAGGTCGAACGTGCCGCAACCGCAGACCTCTGTGGTAACGCCGCCCAATTGCAATGACAGACCGTAGTGACACGACTAGTTTCCATGTAACTAAGAAAACGGTGATAGGCGGCAATGTCGCCAACGCCATCTACGAAAGCTTTTTCATAGAGTAAAGCTACGATTTCTCAGAAGAACGGTGGCCTGCAGATAACGGCCGCAGTGACGGCTGTCATGAAAATGATGGCAGAAGGCAGCGGGGTTTGACTTTAGGGTGTCAAAAGTTGCTCTCTCAGAAAACACACCAACTTACTTTTATGATTAACGTTTCACTGGTAAATTGGGGACACTATGTGGCGGCCACCGTAGTCTTAGGAAACCATGCTTTACATAGAAACCAGTCGTGTCTCTGAGATCTGTCATAGCGATGGGACTGCAGTTCCGTCGCTTTCGGAAGTGTGCCTGAGAACAGGTGTCCAGCTGTTTACATTGTTCCCAGATTATATCGAAAAACGATGAACCCTCAAGTCGCCAACACGACAAGATGATACAAACGGTTTCTTTTAATCTAGAAACGAATTCCTATTTCCTGAAGAGGCATAGATTCTGCTTTGTATGTTATCTTCTGTGTATGTGTTTAATTTACATCGTCGTGAAGTGCCAACAGTTTTATTAAACCTCGCTTAATATGTTAGCTCTTGGCTTTTATTTGCGTCTTTGTAAAGCTTCAAGGGGCAAGCGCCAGGGGGCCCGCGAAATTTAAATTTCTTACGTTTTTGCAATTTTCAGGTCAGTGTCAGGTTGTTGTTGTTGTTGGTTAAAAATATGATTCGCGACTGTAACAAATATGACTTTACAGAATTATCATCATTGGAATCATCAATACAACCCTCTAACTTCATATAATCCTATTTATTGATATTTCATGAAATAGTCATTCAATAGGACTATATGAACTTACAGGGTTGTACCTACGGGATTTTAATGATTATAATTATGTAAATACATACTTGTTACGCTCGCGAATAATATTTTTTTTAACATAGAATATGATACTGACTTGCAAACAGCAACAGACGTGAGAAAATCTGAATTTCGCGGTCTACCTAGCGCACCCCTCTTAATTAGAATTCGGACAAAATGCTTTATTATTACGAATAGTCCTTCGCTTAGAAACCTTATGAAGCTGATGAAAACTATAAGATGTTTCATTAAAAAAGGTATTGCTTTTTCATTTTACAGAAGATCTTTATTGAATACGGTAACAGTAGAATTTAAAGTGCTTAATCAAAAATGATTTTGAATAATTTTTTACGTTGACTGAATAATCTTTACAAAATTGTTAGGAATTCGTTAAGGATTTTAGCTTCTTTTATAATTATTTAGTCAAATAACAAATAGAAACCATCTCCTCAAATTGTGATGGGTTTACAAATCTAACTTTATCTAATTTTTTTTTTCTTTATCTGTTCCTTTAATTCAAGTCTTTTCATCAATCCAAACATCACACGATACTTATCAATACCACCATCGTGGTAGCTTATTCTTCAATGTTTTGTAAGTTTGTGTTCTTTGCACTGTTTGTTTTAGTACGTTTTCTATATTGTAGTTCAGTTACTCATTCATTCTATATTTATTGCATACTGCTTCCTAACACTGCACACTACTGTCTAAGCTTACTATACCCTTAAGCTGTTTCCTTTATATTGGCACTCTATTAGAGTACAGTGTACAATAAAAAAATAAAATATTTACTAGGTATAAAACACTGTTGTTTTGTGTTTATAGAAGCCGCCTCCGGGTGCCGTGAAGGTGATGCCCACAGCTCCCCCCGACAAGAAGGATGAGAAGAAAGTCTTGGAGCAGAGGAAACCTGCTGAGAATGGTGAGTATTACTTATAAAACGGTAACTATTTAAATATAATGTAGTGTAAAAGGCACTAGCAATAAACAAGAAACCGTGGAAAAGAGCTGGAAATTGAAAGTCAATATTTTATTTCATATAAACCAACATGGGCAGTTATGAAACGTCACAAGCTTGGTGCACGGTTCCAAATGGTAGTTTCCTACTTATTGTACAGTCACGAGCACCAATATGTCAACACTCGGCAACTTTCTCTTTTCTTTTTCTCTCTTCTCTCGACTACAATGTTTTCAAATTACAGTATTATATGGGGACAAAGATAGGGAGCCTACACCCAGTATGTGATTCTGGGCTGAAATTATTGTGCTGAAAAAAGCCAACGCATTGGAATCAGTATTCTCCTATGTTCTTATAACGGCATATCGCATCTGGTTTGCCTCGTGTGCAAGTATTTTCTTACAATTTTGTTGGTAGCGGTTAACCACCGCAGCGATGCATATTCACTAACAGATATTTGTAAACATCATTTTTGAACAGTAAGTCTAGTCCAAAGAATGTTGTATACACTAGGTTTTCCGCTTAATTTTTCCCAGAAACTTACTAATGGTAAACAATTTGTCCGTCTAATATTAATCTGGCCAACTCTTAACAAACTTATATGTTTTTATTTTAGGTACAGACACGACTAGCGATCCGGGAATCACGAACAACGTTGAAACAACACCCAAGAAGTCCAAGGTGAGTCCGTTTTAATTATATACAATGCAATAATTATCTCAAATGTTCATACAAGCAAGAATGGTAGACTCAAAGCATTTTATAAGTTCTGTGACGTCAATAGTAGAACCTAGTGTATCATACAAATGTTCAATGTAAATATGAATGTTAGACAACGCAATAGACGTGCATGGTGCATAATGCAATATTGCCTATTTTATTCGCGGCTGTATAAGTCAAATTATACAAAGCACTGTTATACTTTTGTTAATTTTTATTTTTGTTTTATCCCTCCCTTTCCTTTAAGACCGGAGGATTCGGACTGTTCGGTGGTAGAAACAAGTCGCCAAAAGAGGAGAAATCTCCTAAAGAAAAGTCGCCGAAAGAGAAATCTCCCAAAACGAAAGATAAGAAGGTTAAGGATCCGAAGATCAAGGTGGCCGCGCTTGAGACGTCGAATGACAGTTCTAACCTCGATAGTTCACTTGAAAAGAGTCCCGCGAAGGGTGAAGACAAGCCTTCTTTCACCAAACCGTACGAGTACACTGACACAGAGAGGAGTCCCACTCGCACCAAGCCCTTCATCCAAGGCGCCTTCAGTTACGAGAAGGAACCGCTTTCCGATGAGAGGCAGCGGGCGCTAGACGACAGTCAAAGCCCGACTACAAGGAAGGCAGGACTCGCGTTTAACTACGCCCCCGGAGAAGACAAGAAAGTCGCTGAAAGCGCTGAGAAGCGCAAAACACCTGAAGATCCGAGCAAGCTCAAGACACCAGGACTTGACTACGTGCAGTCGGCAGCTTTGAAAGAGCAGGCTAAGAACCTCATAGACCCGACTCTTGCTTTACTTGACTCTGAAAGGTCACAACACGAAGTACCCTCAGCTACCGTTGTGCCAGTACTCGCGCCTAAGCCAGACAATGAAATCCAAGTGGTCATCATCACTGGTCGCTACAACCCCAAGTCCAAGAAACTAGATGACGCAAATGGTACCATCCTCGTCACCAAGGGATCGTTGAACAAAGCCAATGGAAAGATCCAAACAGATAAGGAACTGATCAATACCAAGTCTGGACAAGTTAGCTACACAGATCCCGCGACAGGCAAGCAGGAGGTCAAGAATGGACATGTTGACAAGACAGGACATATTCTATTCACATCTGGAGTTATTGATCCCAAGACTGGCAAGATTGACCCATCGTTGGCCCAACAGTACTGCTTCGTTGAAAGATCTCCCGACAAGCTTGGAGCCAAGCCCGGCCGCGAAGTCGATCTCGTCGTTATTACCGGAAAATATGACGGCAAGAATAAGAAGTTGGATGCTTCACATGGTCATGTAGACGTTTCTAGAGCAGTCGTCGGACCAGATGGCTATGTCGCCTCAAACTACGGCGTCATTGATCCAAGAACAGGCAAAATTGAATTCATTGACCCGAAAACAGGCAAAGAGGAACCCAAACAAGCTTACGTTGACCAGAAAACTGGAAATATTCTGGTCACCACAGCTGTCTTGGACCCCAAATCTGGAAAGGTCGACTCTTCACTTGGTCAGCAGTTCAGCATCGTAGAAAAGGACGCAACTAAAGCAAACCGTGAAGTCAGATTAGTAGTCGTTACAAGCAAATACGACTTGAAGACCAAGAAGTTGGACCCAACATTCGCTCATGTTGATTCCGTCAAGGGAGTCCTCAGCGGCACTGACGGCAAAATATACACAGAATACGGTATCATTGACCCGAGGACTGGAGAAATCCAAGTCACGGATTCTAAGACAGGCAAGCAAGAAGTCAAACAAGCGACAGTCGATCCCAAGACTGGAAACATTCTGTTACTCTCCGGAGTTATTGACCCAAGGACTGGACAGTTGGATACCTCGCTAGGACAACAATACAGCATTGTTGACAAACCTATCGATACCTTCGGAGCCACCACTGGCAAGGAGGTCCAAGTTGTCGCCATCACAGGCAAATACGACTCAAAGAGCAAGAAATTGGACAACCCTAACGGATTCATTGAAACATCACACGCTATCATCAGCGACAAGGACGGCAAAGTACATTCAAACTTCGGTGTACTAGACCCTAACAATGGAAAAGTCTACTTCACTGACCCCAAATCGGGCAAGCGTGATGCAAAACAAGCAGTCGTTGACGCTAAAACTGGAAGCTTCATTCTTACATCTGGAGTCATTGACCCTAAGACGGGCAAATCGGATTCGTCATTGGGTCAGCAGTTGACTGTTGTCGACAAAGACGCACCTAAGGGCATCCCTGAAAGATACGCCAACTTAGTGGTCGTTACATCTAAGTACGATCCTAAGACCAAGAAACTCGACATTACTAATGCGCATGTCGATAGTTTCCCCGGAAAATACGACAATGACGACAAAGTTCATACTGATTTCGGAATTGTCAATCCAGCAACTGGTGACATCATTGTCACTGACCCAATCACAGGCAAGCAGGAAATTAAGAAAGCTGCCATTGATCCGAAAACAGGCAATTTACTTCTCACTTCCGGTGTTGTTGATCCGAATACTGGCAAAGTTGATCCTACATTAGGACAGCAGATTACCGTCGTAGACAAGCCTAAGGATACCTTCCCGTCAGTTGCAGGAAAGGAAGTCCAACTTGTAGTGATTACAAGCAAATATGACTCGAAATACAAGAAGCTAGATAGCCCGAACGGACATGTGGAAACTTCACGAGGCATCGTCGCCGCTGACGGCAAAGTCCACACCAACTTTGGCGTAATTGACCCCAAGACAGGCAAGATAGATCATGTTGACCCTAAGTCCGGCAAGCAAGAAATCAAGCAAGCCGTCGCAGATCCTAAGACCGGTCACTTGGTCATTTCTTCAGGAGTTGTAGACCCGAAGACTGGAAAGGTCGACTCTTCATTGGCGCAGCAATTCGCTATTGTTGACAAGGACAGAGTAGCACCCGAAAGATACGTCAACCTTGTCATTGTCACGTCTAAATACGACCTTAAGAACAAGAAATTGGACCTTACCAACGCTCACGTGGACAGTATCCCTGGCAAAGTGGGCTCTGATGACAAAGTACACACAGCATTCGGTGTCATTGACCCCAATACCGGAGACATCATAGTAACCGACCCACATACCGGTAAACAAGCAGTTAAGAAAGCCTCAGTGGACCCGAAAACAGGAAACTTGCTGCTTACGTCATCAGTGGTCGATCCAGTATCAGGTCATGTTGATCCTACATTAGGACAACAAATCAGCATTGTTGAGAAACCTAAAGATCAATTCGCGAACGTTCCTGGTAAGGAAGTACAGTTGGTAGTCATTACTAGCAAGTATGATCCCAGGACTAAGAAACTTGACAATCCCAACGGCCATGTTGAGACTTCAAGAGGTATCATCGCCCCAGATGGAAGAGTACACACCAACTTCGGAATTATCGACACGAAATCTGGAAAGATTGATCAGGTCGATCCCAAGACCGGCAAACATGAGACTAAACAAGCCATCGCTGATCCGCAGTCAGGTCATTTGTTACTGACTTCAGGTGTTGTCGATCCTAAAACAGGAAAGGCTGACTCTTCTCTCGCTCAGCAATTCGCTATTGTAGACAAAGACGCGCCTAAAGAAAGATACGTGAACTTAGTTATTGTGACGACTAAGTATGATCCTAAGAACAAGAAATTAGACCTTACGAACGCTCATGTTGACTCAGTGCCCGGCAAAGTTGGTGCTGATGGCAAAGTGCACACAGAATTCGGTGAAGTTGATCCTACAACCGGAGATATCGTCATCAAAGACCCAGTCACTGGAAGACGTGAGACCAAGGTTGCTACTGTTGATTCCAAGACTGGAAACCTCCTCCTTACATCAGGAGTCGTTGACCCCCAGACTGGACAGGTTGATCCTAACTTAGGCCAACAAATCAGCGTCGTTGATAGACCGAAGGACACATTCACACCAGTTCCTGGCAGGGAAGTTCAGCTGGTCATCATTACTTCCAAGTATGATCTTAAGAACAAGAAGCTTGACAGCCCTAACGGCCATATTGAGACCTCAAGAGGTATTGTCGGGGCTGATGGCAGGGTTCACACCAACTACGGTATTATTGACCCCAAGACTGGAAAGATTGAGCATGTCGATCCCAAGACAGGCAAACATGAGACGAAGCAAGCGGTCGCTGACCCCGGCGTCGGCTTTAAGTCCGGTAACCTCATCCTAACCACTGGCGTCGTAGACCCGAAGACAGGCAAACCAGACTCAACGCTCGCTCAACAATTCACGATTGTCGAGAAAGAGACGAAGCCTATTGAGAGAGAGATTCATCTCGTTATCATCACAACCAAATACGACCCGAGGACAAGGAGGATCGACCCCAGCCAAGGTCATGTGGACACCATCAGTGGTGTTCTCGGAGCTGATGGTAAAATCCGTACAGCCATTGGCATCGTCGACCCAGCTACTGGAGAAATTGTCGTTACAGACCCTAAGACCGGCAGGCAAGAAGTTAAGCGCGCTCAGGTACACCCTGAAACTGGACACATGATAATCACGAACAACGTTGTCGACCCCAGGACCGGCAGAGTCGATCCTACATTGGTTCAACAGTATAGCATTGTCAACAAACCAGTCGTGCCTTTCGTGAAACCAACTTCTAAGGGCGAGATTCGTCTTGTCATCGTCACTAGCAAGTACGATCCCTACACCAAATCTGTTGACGCCGGCGCAGGCAACGTGGAAGCCGCTAAAGGCTACGTCAGCGCTGAAGACGGTAAGATTCACACGGACTTCGGCATCATCGACCCAAGATCTGGACAAATTCTGTACAAAGACCCGATAACTGGCAAACAAGAGCTAAAACAAGCCGAGATAGACCCTAAGACAGGAAACTTGATTATAACAACCGCCGTTATAGACCCCAAGACAGGAAGAGTAGAACCTTCGTACGCTCAGCAGTTGACTATTGTTGATAAGCAGAATGTGTTGTCTACTGTAGCGCCAGTGTCGCAGCGAGCTAGTGTGTCCCCTGCTAGGCAGGTACCCTCGCCTGTAAAGACCCCAACACCTTCACCGATTCCAACACCTCTACAATCACCCGTGCGTACCTCATCGCCTATTACAAGTTATGCTCAGAAATCATCTCCCCTCACACCGACTATGAAGTCACCTGTGAAACCTACTATGGCTCCTCCCGAACCTCCTAAGAGGAAGATCGTCAAAATCATGGTTATCTTCACCAAACTCGACCCTAAGTCGAAGAAGCCTGATCTGAACACCGCTGAAGTGGAACATCTTACTGGTATCCTCGATCCTAATGGTTTGATTGAGACTAAGTACGGAGTCATTGATTCCAATACTGGTAACATTGTTATTACGGATTCTGCAGGACAAAAACAAACCCGCGATGGTTACGTTCTGACTGAAACCGGTCAAATCTTCATTAACTCTGGCGCAATTGATCCGAAGACAGGCAAAATTGATCAGAACTTAGGCATGATTCTAAGCGTTGCCAAGCAAGAAGACCCAGTGGTTGAAATCACCACCATCACTGGTCCAATTGACCCTAAGACAGGTAAAGTTGACATCGAGAAGGGCACAGTCGAACACACTAAAGGCAAAGTTGACGCTGAAACTGGCCACATTTCTACTAAATACGGTGTTATCGATCCCTCAAATGGTGTAATATTCGTCACCGACACATCTGATACCAAACCAGTACATATCGATGAAAACAACGGCCTTATCACCATAAAGGGAGTTGTCGATCCTAAGACTGGCAAACCAGATCCAAATGTTGGACAGGTTATTGTTGTTGGTACGCATATCGACCCAGTAGTCGAAGTCACCACGTTTGTTGGTAAGTTGGACACCAAGAAAGGTCTTATTGAGCCCAAGCATTCTCTAGTAGAAAGCAGTACAGGTCAAATCAACCCTGATAACAACAAAATTGACACGAAATACGGACAGATCGATCTTGTCAAGGGAACTGTTACATACAATGATCCTAAGACCGGCAAGTTTGAGAGCAGGGAACTCAAAGTGGACCCCGTCACCGGTCAGTTCTTACTGAAGACAGGACAGTGCCACCCTAAATCCGGAAAGCCGGACAAGGATGTCGCCAGAATGATCTGCTTGAGGATTATCAAGAACAAGATTGATCCCGTTTCTGGCAAACAGATCGTATCCAACGACCCGAAGAACGTGAAAGTTGATCCTAAGACCAACCAGATTTGGATCGCTGGACCTAAAGACCCTCTATCTGGAGAGGTTATCTACACAGCTGGACAAGTCGACCCTACCACTGGTTACATCATTACGATATACGGTAGGCTGGACACTAAAACTGGCACAATCGTCAGGACACACGACTTTGACAAGACACTTATCAAAGTCGACCCAGTCAACGGACAGATCTACACAGCAACCGGAGAAGTTGACGCAGACAACCATCCACTATACTCCGCTTCACAAGTCGATCCCAGCACTGGAGAGATCTACACCAAACTCGGTAAGATCGATCCTCAGACAGGCAGGCTGATCATCATCAAGATATTCATCATCACACAGAAAGACGACAAAGGAAGAGTTAAGGAAGTCGATCCTAAAGAATGCACTATCGATGAAACGACCGGCAGGATCATCACAACTAAGACAGTGTATCTATACCAGATCATCGATCCGATCACAGGAGAAACTATCGATGTGGACCCTGATGACCCGAGGTTGAAGGGCGCGCGAACAACTGTCACGCAGACCATGACGCTATCAGGCAAGATCGACCCCGTCACCGGCAGGATCAAGACTGAATACGGAGATATCGACCCTGATACCGGCGATATTGACCCCAGCACGGCAGTAAGAGACCCCGTAACCGGACAACTGATTCTACATTATTCACAAATCGATCCCTCCCACTTCGAAGACAAGAGCGGCAACTACACGATAGAGAAAGAAACTCAAGACCTACCCGCGAACATCGACATACAGACAGTGAACACACACAAGTTCTCCACTTTCGGCAAGGACGAGAGTCCGCTGAGAGGAGACGAGCCCAAGACGTTCAGCGAGTACACGACGAGCGAACACATACGGCATCAAGGTTATGTGTCATCTACCACCCCCTCCTCCAAGATCCCGGTTTCACAGCGCTCTAAGAAGACGCCCACTCCCCCCGTGGTTGTGAAGACAACTACCAAACAGCTGCTGACGCGGAATGACGAGGGCGTCACACACAATGTGGAGCAAGAGGTGGAGAACCTCGGCACCGGGGAGGTGACGTTCTCCACACATACCAACAAGGTGCGTTTCATTCTCTTTCTCAATTTACAATAACCGGCACACAAGACGCCACCCTGATTTATTTTTCATGTCGTTTTCTTTTTTTTCCCTTTAATTTGTACAGCGTGTGGCCTATTTTTTCATTTTTTTTTTTTACCACGGCTTATGTAGTTTCAATGTTAGATTTCTGTGTATATAGTAAATGCATGCTAGTCTAACCTTAATTAGGCGGAAAGCCTTGAGCCGATGGAGGGTCCTGGGAAGAGTCCGTACGTGACGGCGCGCGCTGTGACCACGCGGACGGCCACCACGCACCACGATCTCGACACGAAGGCGAAGACTCAACAGATGGAAGAAAAGACAGTCGCACACACATTGACGTCATCAGCCACGAGACAGGAACAACGGGTCTTGACCCAAGAAGTCAAAACCATGGTGACCACCGGCGATCAGGTACGATCATAACCTTATTCCTGGCATTTATCATTGTTTTAATCCAGTCATGGCATGTAAATGGAGTTTTTTTTGTTCATTATTTGTTGAATTTTGTTTCTTTAATTTTTTCTACTTAATTTTTCCATTGCCTAGTTGTTTTATTTTTCGCTTTACTATGGCAGCTTTTTTGACACGCGCAGAATACTGAACCAATTTTAAAAACGCTTGATTCGCGCGACGCTTTCACAGCGCTTAGCAGTGCTTGAGAAACTAAAAAATAAAAAATCTCACGCAAGCATGAAAGCATGATAAATTATCGCCGCTTGACACCAAGTAGGCGATTTACAAAGAATTTTTAAAGTAAAGATCTTGAGGACATGAGTACTTTTATGTGAAAAAGCTGTCATCTTAATTTGATTGCATGTTGAACTTTGTTCTAATTACATATTTTTTTCTTTTCCCTCCATCCCATATCTACATCGAACGGACATGACCTGGTAATGCATTTAAACCAAACTAAACGGGCATGACATTACTAAACCATACATTACGTGGTAACACCACCGATCTCTATGACACCAACAAACTTGGTAACATCTTCGCCAACATTTGGCAAACACCTGTGGTAACTTCACCAACATTTGGTACACTACCATGTAATAACCTCACCGGCAAACATTGGTCGAACGTTGGATGGTGATCAGCAGCTTGCTAGGCGCGGCTCTGAATCGTCCTTAAGCAGTGGGGATTCTGGGACTCCGATCGACTTTGAGGAGGGCGCTGGCGAAGGACATTATTACGTCACGGTGAGTTTACAAGCGCTGTAAGCGATGTTATCGCTTTAATGTGAAAGTTGTAGGACGAAGCGCTGTATTGTCATTTTGTTGAGAGAAATAATGAGAGGCCTATGTTCAGCTGTGCATTGTGAGGATATTCAGCTATAGTATGACTTATATTCTTACTCAGTCTTATGTATATGTCTGTGTTGATCTCATAAATCAACTAATTTTGAAAGTTTTTGTCATAACTGCTTGAATAAAAACTATAGTCCATTTATAATAGCATTAGAAAGAAGTTAAAAAAGGTTATTTTTAATGCACACTTTGTAACAAAAATACAATAAACATTGTTACATTATGATAGACGCCGAATTTATTATGATCTATTTTTACAGCAGCTGTCACACTTAATTGTAACCATTTTAACTATTTATCTTATGAAATTATGTGGCTTTAATTTATTTATATTATATAACTCCAATTTAAAATTACAGTGTCAATGCTAAAAACCTAAAAGAAGCAGGGATGAACAATACTTGGAACGTTATTCGTTTCACTATAATTCTACCGAATTTTATTTTAATTAAGGTGGATGCGCTGCAGTAGCCCGCGAAATCAGACGAATTCGGAGCAATTCTAATTTAAAGGGATGTATTGATGATTTTTAAGGTTAAAATTGTATTATTGCCTACATATTTCTTATTGTTGCGCATCATATTATTTTTATTAAGATACAACCTTACACTGACCTGCAAATTGCAAAAAACGCAAGTAAATTTGAATTTAAGCATCTCCCTTAAAATTGTTTTATCATAACTTTGAAATAAAATGTTTTGCATTCCTGCTTCTACGAGCCTCTTTTTTCTAATGCTATTATAAATGGACTATAGATTCAATGTTTTTTGCGAACACTACAGCTTAAAACAGTGTTTTCAGTGGTGGGCACTAGTATGATGCACCAGAAAACTATTCAATGAGCAAAAAATATTCAGCACAACACACTCACTCTATTTAAATATAACTAACAATTAATATGTATAATATTTATATACTTTTCAGGGTAGAGTAGACGGTAGTCGTATGTGTGAGTGGTTTTATAAAACTTTTAAACAAGTAAATATTTTTTATAGAAAATATCCACTTTAGACTTGCAGTTCCAATTTGTATATCTTTTTGAGTATTTGGGATGTTTGTTCCAAATGAAATAATATTGTTTGGCATGATCGTGTGAAGAGTTGCATGTTGCATTGAAATACTGTTGTGTGATTGTCCACTGCATTTAAGATTATTGAATATTTTTATTTATTTATTTTATTTACGAAATGAAGGTATAGTACTGGTTTTATTTATTTTTTTTTTACACCCCTTTAACTTTTTTTCAAACACAAATTAATATTGCAATCCAAAAATATTGTTTGATGTATAATATTTTTTTTTTTACTTTCTATCTCTTTGCCCACATGAAGTCAAAACCTAAAAGAGAAAACTTCATGTTCACAAACTGATTTGCGTCTTCAAATAATCATAAAAGCCGGTTCTTTCATTCAGATAATTATAAAATACCTTTTTTAAATTCTCAACATTGAGTATCGATATCAGCAATGTCAGCCGCTCCATGTAAAATACTGGTAATCAGCTGCATTCGGTTAGACTGGAGGCCGACTCCAACATAGTTGACCCTGATTTAAGATTTGACCCTGGTATAATACAACATCCATATATTTATACGTATTAATATATATTTGCTATTCAACCGTATTGATATACAACGGTTATCTAACATGTGTTATGGTACAGGAACCGGGTGCGTATAAGACGACGACCACCACGTCTGTGATCGGCAACGCGCCTTTCGGCAGCATGGTGCACGGAGCTACCACCAGGGTGAGTACCACTGTTAACTTGAAGATCTTAGATGACGTTAGTTTGACGTTCTCTCGGGTGCAGGCGTCCAATCCATCGTAACGAACGCCTAAAAACAACTTAAATTTATCAAATCATTTTTTTTTATGTTTTGGCTGTTTTGGTAAGATAGTACTTATAAAACGGCTCATGGTTTACCCACAAGATCCGGAAACGTTTTATTTCTAGCCGGCCATACCGGGCTCGTTAATTTCTTAAGAAAAGTTATTTTTTTTAGATCGCGGCAATGTCACCAAACATTTTTCAGTAATGTTGAAGTTGAAAATTATTTTAACTCTTGATTTGGGAAAGAACGAAAACGTACTTATTTATTTAGGACTTGCACAGACAACTGTTTCTAATATGCCATAATCTGTTACTTCCAGACGAGTACCGGCCCGATAGTGACTGAGCCGGTAGAGACGACAGAGACGCAGGAGGAAACTGTATCAGCAGACGGCGAGGTGGTCTCCTCACAGACCATCAGCTCCAAGACGCGCACCGTTGAGACTATCACCGTATGTGCACCAACAATACATCCATTATTCACAGCTCTGTCATTCTGTAGTTAGAACACACTTTAAAGCGACAGTGCCTGCATTAGATGCGTTAAACTCAGGATGTGTAAGAGAATTCGGCTATATTCGGCTAAAAGAATAAAAAAAAAACATTTTTGGACTTGTTTTTTACGAAAGGGACATGTCAGAGATTCGCATGTGAAAAGTTTAAACGACAAATAAAGCAAAGTCAAACAGCACTGTCTGTACTCTGTAGGTTGCTATGTACATTTTCAGTGCAGATAGTTGGTTTTGAAGTTGTATAGAAATGAAGCATTTTGTATTATGATGTTACGTAACTTGTTGCAGTATAAAACGGAGCGCAACGGCGTGATTGAGACGCGCGTGGAGCAGAAGATCACCATCCAGTCCGATGGAGACCCCATCGACCACGACCGCGCGCTCGCCGAGGCTATACAGGTAACGTATCAAAACAAATAATAGAAACTAAAACGAAAACTATGTCTTTATAACGGCGTGTGACATCAAGAAGACCTAACAAGCAGACACCACTCTTGATTTAAGAGCTGCCATGCTCCACTTAATCCTTCTGAACGCGTGTTATCGATCGACTGCAATAAAATTATACCTTATAGCAAGTTCAAGCACCTTCGATATTTGCCAAATCCTATTATTTGATTACATTCCCCGATGTACGACGAAAAAGCTTGTAGATAACCTAATAACATTTTCTTTATGCGCTTGTATTATATCAAATTCTATTGACCTTTATTAACAAAATCGTATTTCCATAATTTCCAGGAGGCCACAGCAATGAACCCAGACATGACAGTCGAGAAAATCGAGATACAGCAACAAAGCACGCAACCCTAAACTGTTACAGGAACACGTTGCAACGTCCACCAAGTTCGCGCCGTAACGTCACGGCCTGTATGTATATGTAGGTACATACCCTAGTTGTAAGCGATAACAATGCGAATATTAATCACTAAGATATTTAAAAACAAACATTTATATTGATTAATTAATAAAATGTTAATTATATTTAATATTTGATGTTGTCACGTCGTGCACTTTACGATTTTGGGCGAGGGGAGGCTGTTTAGCATAGTTACAGTTTAATAGGCCATTGAGTCGGAAATATACATTTAGTGTATACATAGATCGATAAAAATAAGTGTTGTATCGATATGTCGATATATTGATAGATTTGCAGTGGCCTGAACATTGTTGTAACTATAACTTCCGAACATATTATTAAATAACTCGTTTTCTAAAACGGTTCTCTACCGACTGGCCGCCTTCGCCTCGAGAAAATGCAATTTTTATATTGTAAAATATTATCTTAAGTATTGCAGCATTTTTCTTTTTTTTATAATTAAGCTTAGGCTAAGGCATCCATACAATCCGGACGGCATAGGGCTTCGTAGATATATAAATGTTGCCATAGTAAAAAAATATAAAAAAAATGTTTTTGTATTACTATATAAAAAAACCATTTTATGCCTTGTGTTTGACAAATCTGGCTGGATAATATTTTAAAATAAAATGTAACCCTTGCTCAAATCATGTACCTATTTAGCTTGGATATAGTTGGGTTAACAACTATCACTGCCAATGAAAACAGCTGTGAAGAAATACCTCTATCGCGTAGATTTTTTAAATTAAAATCATGTAGCTTAGCCTTAAAAAAATCACATCAGTACTTTTTAAAATAAAAAATCCACTCTTAACATAGAAAAATCAATCTCTAAAATAAGAAAATCGACTTTTAAAATGTAGCTCGAAATTGCCTGTATCCAGCCAGGTTGAAACACGAGCTCATTTTCTATAACGGAATAGCTTTAAAATTATGTCACACGAGTTAGACCACCGTTTTTAGGTATAAAAAGATACAAATTATTAATTTTTTCTCCTCCCTTCTATTTAAAGTGTCGATATACAATGTAGTGCGGGACTAATCGGTTATCTATCGATAGATTTGTGATGCTTTGACGATGTATCGACAAAAACAACTAGGGAATATAACTGTAGTATGTTCCCTAATTTGGTAAAATAAAAAATTCGCGGCTGATTGTTTGTTGAAAGAATCACAAGTGTTATCGAGATCTACGAAAGTATATGTTAAAAAGATATATTATTGACGTGTTGCTATGGACTATATTATATCTGCGCGTTCGCTTTATTACGTACAGAGCAGTTGGTAATAAGAAAAACTGTAATTTATCTTACGTGTAATGTTAATTTCTTGTTAAAATAAAATTTAAAGAAAGCTTATACGGCTTAAAACAATCGTCTATAATCCACAAAGTCGCTAGCTTTCTATAAAAACGTTTTAATTATTAAAGTTTACGTTATTTATAACGCATAATATGCTACTCAAAAATAGCTTGTTAAAATTGTTCTGCACGTAATAGCGCGAGCGCTATATTTCACCATTAGGTGCTACTACTTAGGATCTAGTGTTACGTACGTTTGTAATGTGCCCTGCGGCGGGCGCTCCATTTTATATGTAATATTAGTTTGGCAGCTTTGGCTTGACGGACGGGGAACGACTGACACAACACATTAAACTTTCTTCCTTTTAAAAATCCTTAGGATACCGCCTTGTCGAATGTTGAAAAAATCACTTATGTTAAAATAACTCGTTAGAGAAAGTAGCGACATGTTATTTCTTGATATTATTTTCTGTGTTTAAAGATACGTTAGGCTAGTGTTACATTGTTGATGTGCCAGTCGATCCCCGAGAATGTAAACTAAGCTTAGTCGGTCAATGTTAGAGGTTAGGGCCAGGCGAGCATTTGTTGCATTCGACAGTTCTCTGTAACGGCGGGACATTCCATAGTTCACAAACTTAATGTAGGAGTAAACGCTACATCATGACACTGAGTGTTTCTTTTATTATTATTTGTCTTAAGATTATTTCTATTCAGTGGTACGGTTCACTTTGCGAGTTAATGGAGAAATAGTCGAAACATTTTATGAATATATTGTATTAATTTCGATAAAAAAAAACCTGATAGGAGATATCGAACCTGTTTTCTTCTATATGTACAGTCTGTAGTTTTTTTTTGTTAAATAGTTTGACAACCATCGCACAAAACTTTAAGGTTGGAAGCTCGCAAAGTGAACACAACCGCAATAAATAAGTTGGAATGATACTGATATTGTACAATTTATTATTATAATATTAATATATTTCATACACGCTAGACGTAAACATTATTTTGTATTAGAGTTAAGTTTTAAACGCTGGTTTAAAATCAGATTTTATGTATCAGCGGGTAATGGGATGGTTTATTGAGTTGTTTCATTTAAGTATGACGGGTGTATACATCATCCATGACGACTATAGGCGTCAGTGACGCTCACAAGCGTCATGATGGCAATAAATATTCGTGATCCAAGTAAATATACCAACTCATTACCTATTTTTTATCAATTTGACATTTTACTGTAGTTTTTGTTCTTGGATATGCTGTCAAGTATTGATTAAATGAAATTATTACACAATTATTAGTAATATTTCTCTATATCCTGTCTATGACATATTCACGTTGATATTTAAGGTGCAGATAGAGGAGGGAATGTCGGTAAAAATGTTTCGATGCATGCAAATATATCGATTTTTATACAAACTAAACATCGATGAAAGTGTGGTAATTATCGACATTTGTTTCTCATTCTGTACGCGATATTCTGTCTTGTGTTAATCTACAACTCTGCTTATATCCGTCGTTATGAGACGAGAGTTTTTTAGCCTAACTCATCCTTCTATACGTCACGTGTTGAGTTGAAAATGTATTCCCAGACGTAACCGCTAATATTTATCACAAAGTGAAAGCACTTAATTTTATATTTTATACGTTACCTTAAGGGCTGATTGTTCCATCGCCAGATAACTTTTATTCGAGGAATAAAATTATCTTTGACAGTTTTTGTATGAAATAATGTCAAAATTTCAAAATCATTCTTCGAATAAAGTTATCAGATGATTGAAAAATCAGCCCTAAAGGTCACAAGCATTATATTAACAGTCGGATAGAGTGACAGAGAGATTGACAACAAAGTAATATGAACGTTACTTCATTGGCACCATATGAACACGTTAACATTACTGATGCACAATAAATAATATAGGTGTTGCTATCGTAAATAATCAATAAAACAGAACAGAAATAAGACAGACATTTTGTTTATTCTGCAAAAGTTTTTGTCTCGTCACAATGGATACAAGCGGGGTGTTATTATATTTATTGTAGATGTTTATTTTTGTATCGAGTGGCCCTGCTCCGTAAGCGGTATCGAGGAGAGTTAGGTATTACAAATAAACAATGCTTTGTTTTAAATACGAGTTTTATTTTGTCTATGATTCTGATTCCCTCCTAACGATTATTTATATTTATCTCTTAGATTCCTAGCGTCTCGATTCGAGCAAAGAAAGAAGCCGAAAAAGACAAAAATATTTGATTGATTAACAATAATAAACTTAACATCACGGCCCTCTTCCCTCAAGGACTAGGTAGGCATGCCCACACTTTGCTATTTATGTTGAAGTTTCATAATTATAACAGAAGGCGAATCTAGTAGGCATCCAAACTCCGGCTGTTACTGAGAAATTCCTGATGAAAAGACCTGTGCCTGCGAGCAGCGAGCAACATGCTAAAACGAACGCGCCAGTAAAAATTAAATAAATCAAGGAATAATTTTTAGGGTTCCGTACCCAAAGGGTGCCATCGGGAACCTATTACTAAGGCTCCGCTCTCCGTCTGTCACAGGGTTGTATCCTTTGAACCGTGATAGGTAGACACTTGAAGTTTTCATAGTGTGTACTACTATGACCGCTATAACAACAAATAATGTGTGTTTTAAAAAAGGAAATGGTACGGAGTCCTTCGTGTAATAATGACCACTCGTAAACACTTCAGGATGGCTACTTCTACTGCTGACTGTAGGACCGAATTTTGTATCAATGTTGACAAAAAAATATCCCCGAAATATAACAGGAAAAAACCTTAAAATCAACAATATAGTCACAGTATTTCTCAAAAGTAATTAATTAAGGCTGTCCTTACCTTTTACTTCCTGAACTTATTCCGACAACATAAGGAAATTCCATTCAGATCAGTTCCGTTTGCATATTTATATTATGTTGTTCTACATCTGTTATAGCGAAAACCCCAAAACCCACTACGTAGATAACTACCCGTGAAACTCGCATAAAAAAATGTCGCTTCAAAAGGGTAGCACAGGCTCGGAGGCAATAGCTTTTAGGTCAAGAGGACCCAGGTTCGAACTGTTATGTTTTTCTTAATTTCATCATTATTATCTATTATTTATTTATATAAAGGTTTACCAACTTAACATATACACAGCATTAACCTTCTACGAGGTCAAATTAGATTGACTAGCGAAACTTGACGTGATGGGTATCGATATCTAAACACTGTAACATTAAGATAAATAGATTTGATGTTGGTTTTTAAGGGTTCAACGATCGCTGATATTACTTGAAGTATGAGTTGAGAAAATATGCTTTATCGTGTTTACACGGATACTGTGATACTAATCACGCCTGTGAAGTTTACACAAAAAAAAAATGATTTAGAAATATATATATTTCAAGTGAATATACTAACTGCGGTCGATAACCCCACAAAAAAACATCAAATTAAATTCTTTTTTTAACCGACTTCAAAAAAAGGAGGAGGTTCTCAATTCGGTTGTATTTTTTTTTTTTTTATTTTTTTTTTTTTTATTTTTTTTTTTTTTATTTTTTTTTTTTATGTTTGTTACCTCAGAACTCCGTTGTTTATGGATCGATTTGCAAATTTTTTTTTTAACTTTGAAGGATATGCTTCCAGATTGGTCCCATTTTTTTCAAAATCCAGTTCTGATGATGGGATCCATGAGGAATCGAGGGAACTCCTCAAATATTATAGGCAACTATATAGTAATTTTAATATTTTCATCGAGAAATCAAACGTTTACAGTCAAAAAGTAACATTTGATGAAGTGGAACTGGTGAAGAAGATCAGATATGGCTAACGGAACTTGTCACTCGCATAGATATCACAATCAAGATACTTAAGCAACTATGACAATACAAATAAACATACAATCCTGAATAGTTATATTGAAAATATTATCATTGAACTGATCTGATGATCATGATGGAGCCGGAAGACAGGTACCGGAACTCCGTAATTAATCAACGTATTCTAGCCGTGTTTGGGCTTATTAGAATTGTCATGAAATGCACTTTGGCTATAAGTTACTATCGAACTGATCTGATGATGGAGCTGGAAGGTGGAAGGTTGGCATGAGAACTTCAAAATAAAACAATGTATCCTAGCAGTATTTGGGCTTAGAACTGTCATGAGATGCACTCTGAATACAAGGTGCCATTGAAAATCTAGTTTTGATGTTATCATCAATGTGTCCACAAAACAACTTCTGAAATATTAAAGGCATTTTGCTTACAATGTTTAAAAAAATATCGCTTCTATTATTTACTAAAATAAAATTGTATTCTTGGTAGTATGCACACGTTTCCACGCCACCTATGAGGTAGTGTGCTGGGCGCGTTTTTTTTAATGTGGTTTCCCCGGTAGGCCTATTCCATGGCACGTTATGTGTTGTCTTGATTATCAGATGGCAGATTCCGCAACCTTGTTATCTCTGTCATCGCTCGATCATCGTGTGGTCGATTCAATAATTTATTGGCGTCTAAATCTGATAACACTATGCCTTCCAAACTTCTGACACGATTTAGCGCGACATATATTTGTCCTTTTGCAAAGTTTTTTTTTACCAAGGTCGATCACAGCTCTCTCGAGGGTGGTCCCTTGTAGTATATGGACTGTTACCGCCCAGCTCAATATTAGAGGCAGCATACGACGCATAAGAATCGACAGTATTTCATGCGTCATATTATCGTCTCTCTACGGGATCAAATTAAAGATCAGAAAGTAGGGGTGCGTCTCATAACGTATAAACTCATTTGGTCTAATTTCATTTTATTATCGTTCATAAGATATAATCAACGTGAGATATACCAACTGTTGATATAATTTCTTTACATATAACATTTATTTATTCTAAAACTTAATTAGTATAACGTTGTTTGATATAACGTTTATGTAATCGAAAATCATTTGGTCTAACGTTTATTATGTATATTGTTTATTTAATCGAAAAACATTAGGTCTAACGTTTAATATGTATATTGTTTATTTAATCGAAAATCATTAGGTCTAACGTTTAATATAACCCCAAGGTCTAACATGTCTCGATTTTGTAAAAAGGCAATGAGAACTTAGGATGCAAGAGCGAGCGAAGCGAGCTCGGGAATTGGGGCACCCCGACTCGGACAGGTTAGGTTCGAAGGGGATAACGGGGGCTCAAGTGAGCGAGCGGAGCGAGCGAACGAGCCCCCGTCATCCCCTTCGTGTTAGGTTCCTTTAAACCCTGCAGACAGAAATAGGGGCCCCGCGAAGCGGGGCTCCGTCGACCACGCCTTATTAAAATAAGGCTAAGGCGGGAGCGAAGCGGAACGGAGCTCCCGCCTTAGCCTTCGTGGTTATTTTTTTTTAAACCACACAGAAATAGAAGCCCCGCGAAGCGGGGCTCCGTCGACCTATCTTAGCACAGGTGGTAAGCAGTTGCTAGTTATGTTTAATATCTACTTAGGTTACTATTACCTATAACTACGACAGAACTTACAATATAATATATATATTAGACCAAATAATATATTAGACCAAATAAGTTTTATATCTTTTGAGTGGTATGTCAAATGATTTTATATTTAATGTATGTTATGTCAAACGGTGTTATATTTAATGTATGTTATGCTTATAAAAATTAGGTCTTTTAAAATTATATCAATCGTTCATTATATCAACTAATCGTTATATTAAATAAAATTATAGGTTCCGTTGTTATATGTTGTTAATATTAGAGATTTTGTTGTTATATCATCTATTACTTACCCAGAAAGTAGACAGTAATATGTACCTACTTGTATGATATTGGTACTTCTTCAAAATAATATTCTATGTAGAAAAGATATTAACTACATTGCCATTATATTATAATAAAAAATACACTAAACGGCTAGAAATAAAAAAACTTTTTACAAAAAAAAAAACCGCCTTCAAAAAAAGACAAACAAAAACGTTCCTGCACTAAAAAGTAAAAAATAAAAAATTGAATTCCTGTAAAGAAACTTAATTTAAAGGTAAACTTATTTGACATTAATATTTTGCAAATATTCAAAATTGTTTACTTCTTTTTGGAGTCGGTGCCAGCCAAGGCAAGGAAATACGTATGGGCAACAATACCTCGAAAAACGACCTCTAACATTTACTATAAAACTACCAAGATACCTATTGCATACCTAGAATAATTAAAACACAAATACAGACTAGACTGTACTCTAAAACAAATTGACACAATTTTCACAATAATTTCTTTTAAATAATAATTATTATACATACGTATAAAAATCCTCTGCCACTTTTTAAGTACTTTGAAATTTTTGAAGCACTAAGTTTGTAAGCATCTGTTTTAAAATTTTATAATCGTGAATTGAAAAAATAAATGGCACAGGATACAACTGCTGGCACCGACTCCAAAAAGAAGTAAACAATTTTGAATATTTGCAAAATATTAATGTCAAATAAGTTTACCTTTAAATTAAGTTTCTTTACAGGAATTCAATTTTTTATTTTTTACTTTTTAGTGCAGGAACGTTTTTGTTTGTCTTTTTTTGAAGGCGGTTTTTTTTTTTGTTTTATCATATTTCGATATCGATACACATCACATCTGTAGAGTTTCGCTAGCTAATTTAATTTGACCCTGTATATATTTCGTCATAATTAGCTATCGTTCTTGTTTTTTTAAGTGTACCTTTTAACGAGATCCTGAAAAACCATAAAAGAATGGTTGATCAATGCTTTTATTCCTGCTTCGTATGAGACGATCGACCGACGACCGACGACGTTGTGAAGGTCACAGGAACCCGTTGGATGCGAGAAGCACAGAGCCGGATGACCTGGAGGTGGTTGGGGGAGGCCTATGTCCAGCAGTGGACGTCTTTCGGCTGAAATGATGATGATGATGATGAGAAGAGGCCTTTGACCTTCAGCAAGAGAATTACTAGCTTAAATTATAGCCTTACCTATAACTACCATAATCAAGGATCTGACGACATCACACGATTGCTCATTCATAATACCTACCTAAGGTTTTTACAACTTATGCGTGACACTACAAATTAATTATATGAACCGGTTTCTCAAGTTCAATGCGAAGATAGACTTAATTATATCAAACTACTGTTAGCGTAAGATAGTTAAGTACCATTGCAAAACCGGAGCTGTTTGTAATATGGACATTTATTTGCATATAGCCTCTATTCACGCTTTGCCCCAGCTGTAGGCCTCTTTTCTGTTACGTCGCTAAAAATGGTTATGTGCGTTCCGTATCTCTCACCGTTTCATTAATTTAGAATAGACTAGCTGCGCCCCGCGGTTTCACCCGCATAAGTTTCGATCCCGTGGGAATATCGGGATAAAAAGTATCCTATATGTTAATCCTGGTTATAATACATCTATGTGCCAAATTTCATCCAAATCCGTGCAGTAGTTTTTGCGTGAAAGATTAACACATATCCATCCATCCATACAAACTTTCACGTTTATAATATTAGTAGGATATGCCAACAGCATATACATTTTACCTACACATTTATTAACTAAAAGGTATAATTCCCTATATAACAATTACAGGGTGTACACGACATTCACATACAACAAAGCAATATCTTCGTAAAATAAATCAAACTATAGTTAAAAACAAAACTGCTTTGACTTAAGTCTTAAAAAACTGACTCATTATCATAATATTATTAATACTAGCTTCTGTCCGCGTGAAATTTCTTATTCCCCGCCTCACCGCGTCGCATCGCATTGCCCGCCCGTCCGCGCTATTACTTCGTTTTAAAAGAAAAGAAAGAAAAATATTTTATTCTGCACAAACAAAACGCACAATTACAAATAAAAAAGAATAATGTCAAAAAAGACATAAGCTACACATAGTCAAAAGACCGGTACTCAACATTAAAAAAAATCGCTTAGCGCACTTTCTGACTTTTTATCTCGGCTCCTAAGTGTTCTAGATCGTTGTAAAAAAAAAACCGACTGGTAGTTCCAGAGATTAGCGCGTTCAAACAAACTCCTCAGCTTTTTTATTAGTACAGATGTGCAGCTGATCTGCCATCCTTCACTCTCGGCCATCGGGCCATCATACCGCTATCGCCTATGTCCTATGCCGCTTCGACAAGCGGACGAGTACCTCTGTGGTAAGCTACCGTGGACTGTACTGCATTATAGATGTCCTGGAAAAGTTTGTGGGTACCATTTTGTGTTTGACGATCTATTGCCAAATAAATATTATTCTTTCTTTTCTAAAAGCTCTCTTTCTCTCGGTTCATTTAGAGTGGCTCTACTACTTCACTGCGACGCTAATGAATAAAGCTACTCGTATAGTTATGTATTCCATGCTACTTCCTACTAATATTAAGTATGTGAGGATGGATGGATGGATGATCATGGATGTTTGTTATTCTTTCACGCAAAAACTACTGAACGGATTTAGAAGAAATTTGGCACACCGATAGTTTATAACTAGGATTAACACATGGGATACTTTTCATCCCGATATTCCCACGGGATCGAAACTTATGCGGATGAAACCGCGGGGCCCAGCTAGTGATTCCATAAACTTACGACGATTCCATTAACTTGCAGTTGTTCTTGCTATGGTGACATGCGTAGCTCTTGACCTTGTCTATGCAAATAGACTACCAGTTTTATTGACCTTCGTGTTCGGCATTACCTACCTAAACTTAATTCATTTACTTATTATCACATCTATACCTAGAGGGTATCCTTGGTCTATTACTAGTTGTATTATAACGATTGTCTCTAGTTCCTTATCGCAAGGGCGAATTTCAAATTACGTTTTGAGAATAAAACGATACTTTTAATGAAAAACAAATTCAATAGTGCAAATGGCCTGGAGTTATTTTTTATTATTCATAGCATGGGGGTAGTTTTTGTTTATTATTCATTTTATCCCTCAAATCCCAATTATATATTCATGGATCAACTATAAGTTTAATTAGTTGCCCTACAGGGTTAAACAAGTTTAATTAGTTATAACACATAATAATTAAACTTATTTAACCCTGTAGCCTACATACGGGGTGGCAGGGACATCGAAAAACTGTAACTATGAATTCAGCACATGATTCTAGTATTATGAACCCCCTAGGGTAGGAATTATTCGTCGGTTATAAGAAAAAAATCAAACGCTATTTCATAGAAAAGTGCAATAACTACCTACGCGGTTAAAGTTTATGGAACAGCAATTTTTTTTCTCATATTACCTACTTCAGAATCATTGAGGGGCCCGTGGCTAGATGATTACAGCTGCACAGGTCGATCGATCAGGCTAAGCTACGCTTGTCGCGGTTAGTTTGTGGATGGGGACCATCTTTACACACCTCCGTGCTTCGGAAAGCACGTTTAGGCGTTGGTCCCGGCTGTGGCTGTCATTTGTGGATCTTTGACAGTCGTTACAGGTCATCAGGAGCCCGAAAGTCTGACAATCAGTCTTACCAACGGCTATCGTATTACCCAGTTACTGGGTTGTGGAGGTCAGATAGGCAGTCGCTCTATGTAAAATACTGATATTCAGCTGCTTCCGGTTAGACTGGAAGCCAACCCCAACATAGTTGAGAAAAGGCTAGGCAGATGATTTCTTCAGAATCATGTACCGAATCCATGGCAACAGGTTGCGCGTAATGTCCCTGCCACCCTGTATAGGTTTTAAAAAGATATTCCACAGTGCCAAACCGTTTGCTTAAAATCTTGAAAGTAGGTGTTACTTGGGTGTTTCCCCCAGAAAACAAAAAAAAAAAAAAAAAAAGGTGTTACTTGGGTATTATTGGGGTTGGGTTTAATATTGCTACGCCGATGACATGGCGCTGCTGAGCCCGTCATTGGTTGGCCTTAGGAAGTTATTTAGAGTCTGTGAGTGTTATACTGAGGGACATGGTTTGAGATACAATTCGGTCAAGAGTGAGTTGATGATCTTTAAGGCGGCTAACAAGGTCACTGAGAGATACCCAGCTGTCTTTTTGAGTGGTTACGTCTTGAACCGTGTTCGTCAGTTTAAGTATCTAGGGCATATTGTTACGGAGGTTTTGAAGGACAATCTAGATGTGGATCGGGAACGAAGTGCATTACCGGTGAGGTGTAATATGTTGATCCGAAGGTTCTCACGCTGCACAGGTTCAGTTAAAATAACTTTATTCAAAGCTTACTGTCAAGTATTTTACACGTGGAGCCTTTGGTCTAGCTTCACTATAAAGACCGTTAATGCTCTTCGAGTCCAGTACAGTAATGCATTCAGGATGCTGTTGGGGCTGCCACGCTTCTGTAGTGCCTCAGGGATGTTCGTGGACGCCCGGATTGACAGCTTCGCTGCAATCAGGCGCAAGCGAGCAGCGTCCTTGTTGCACAGGGTGCGTGCCAGTAACAACGGTCTCCTGAATGTCATTGCCAACAAACTGAATTGTCCTTTCATCTGGTACTTAAGTCAGCTGCATGCTCCTGTAAATATTGGTAATGTCTACTAACATAGTTTTTATGTTACTAACATTTTGGTACCTTTTGTGATTTTGTAATTATGGAATTGTATTCTGAATTAAAGAGATTATTATTATTATTACGCAGGTAGGCCTACCTATTTATTTAAAAGTTATTGAGATTATCATATTAATGATAATTAAAAACATTACAGTTAAGATCAAGGTCTTCATTTGTAATTACTGCGCTTACGTTGTTAGAAATACCTTTTTATCGCGAGTGTTCAATTTTATCGTCAGATTACGTAGGTTGTAGGGAACAATAGGTAGTAATTCAACATAACATGCGCTAGATCATAATTACATTATTTGTAAATGAGAATGTGCATTTACACTGTAAATACCGTTCCTTCCTCGTGGTCTAACTTAGTAGTCAAACTGATTTGACTACGAGGAATTTTAACATTCTTCGTGGTCAAACTGTAACTTTGAACATACTGTTTAAGATGTAGTCTTATTGTACAGGGAAAAATAAAAATAAGTAAATACACATTCTCATTTTAGCTACTAGAATTGTCGGAATGATGTAAGGAACGAATGCTCTCGATGGTCGGACAATTAATTACAGTTTTTTCTTTTGTACCGTTTTCGAAGAAAAAAATCCGCTTTTTATACTCAAAGGGATTTAAAATCCCACCTTGCCCGAAAAAAAATCTGGCAACGCTGATATTTACAGGTATGTTTACACATACAGACCTGTAAATCAGCGTTGCCAGATTTTTTTTACCCCTACGACATACTTATTCTATGCAAGGATATTCCTGCGACAACAAGGTCCTGAAAACTTGATGAACCCCAGCCTTAAACAGCGTTAAACTGGTCCTCAGTTAATCAAATCGTTCAGCCCAGTCAACGGTAAGACCTTAGCGGAAGTGCTGGCAGGCAGCTCGGCTGATTACGAGGCTTGTGCCGCCGCGGCTCAGCAGGCAAGGCACAGTATCCAGATAGCTGGACTGTTATATTTTTTAGGGTACCTATAGGTAAGTAACGATAGCAGAACGACAGTTACGAGCCTTAGGGAGAAACTTACAGACATAACGAAACTAAGTATACTGAGATAGGCTCATGATAGGTAGTAGGTATGGTTGACCTTTACTATAGGTCACTCAGTCATAAATAAGGAAAAAAGTTATACAGTCATATTAAGATGTAACAACAGCCATATTTCACAAAAAAAAAGAACACTTGTATCTCAAATACTGGTAAGAATACTACATTACGATATGTGTGACTTAATTATTCCATTATTTTGATCGGGGCGTTTAGCACTAATTTCACGCCGTGCAGTAACATACATAATATAATCAGCCTTTATCGTTCCCACTGCTGGGACACAGGCCTCCTCTCTGTGAGAGGGGGTGGGCCATCCACCACGTGGGCCCAGTGCGGGTTGGCAGTTGTTACATGTCACGATGTTTTCCTTCACCGTTTTGAGAGCAGTGGTGATGAAATAATTTACACAAAGTAAAGCACTTGTCTGGGTTCGAACCTACGACCTACAACTCGTAAGACGCGGCCGTTACCACTTGGCCACCACAGCTCTTGTGCAGTAATGACTACTATTGATATAATTTAACATTGGCATTTATTTAAAAATAAATATTAATTGATTAACTATATGTATTGTATAGATTCAACTTATTACAGAAAAGAACTAATATATTTTGTACACCAATTTCATTGGCAGGACATAGAGCTCGACTACAATGTATAAGTCGCAGCCAACTGGTTTAATTAACCATTTAGTTAACCGGCTAGCCATTTAACTAAATGGCGGCCGTTCAACTAAAGCCTGAATGATATTCAATAAATAAAAGTTTAGGTTGGAACTGTAACCAATCACGTGCGAGCCGAATTGGTCGCAGTTACTAAGCCAGGGCACCCCGACCATTGGGTTAGGTTAGAATTGTGATCAACCGCGTGCGAGCCGAGAGAGCGAAACGAGGCGAGCATTACTTCCAAAGCAAATGATGATTTGATTTGAAAGGCCAGGCGGTTGACTAAACGGCTAATTTAACCAGTTGGCTGCGACATACACTTACATAAGACCTTTATTGTAATACCACAGGTATACATGAATAAAGATTGATTGATGGACTACTTAAGTCACACGTACCTATCGTATACTATTTTATAGCTCCTGTGACCTAAACCCGCCTAAGTCACGGTTTTCTGTGTAAGGATGAACTACTTTGGTCACAGAAAAGCGTGACTTATGTGCGGGTTTTGGTCACACAGTGCTACAAATTATTTTCTCTCTGTGTGTCGTCTGTTTGTTACGTCGTACCGCCTAAAATTCCGAACGAAAGATACAATTTGGCAAAGAAAAAATATTTTTAAGGCGCTGAATTTTCGGGCACCTGAACCAGGTAGGGTGAGTACCCTGCCTGCCCTAAAGTACTAGTAAGTAATAGTAAGTAGCTAATTTTGTTTGCACCTTATCACATCGACTCCAAGGCACAATGTTCTGCAGAAATCCGCAAATACGTCAAGACTCGTCATCGACCATCACCGCAGGTAAAACTGTTCCATATAATCACAGACCTCTTATAAGAAGATACATAATATAATCGTATAAAAAACGCGATATGGGAAATATCGCGTTTTTTATACGACAGACCTTACACCTTTTGAGATATTAATAACTACATCGTCGGCGTGTTTCCGGTCAGTGTGTCGAGAACTGTTCGTTAGGTCTGTGCTCTTAAAGTTACCTTATTTAATTGGAGCAGAAGATCGAAAGGTAAAGTTAGGTTAGGTACGTCTATTTTGTATTGGATCTGTCCCCATAAGACCTAGACATTGAAGTGGACTGTACTAAGGTAGGGTCAATGGGGTTGTTATACAATATTGTGATTTAAAAGAGTGTCCATGGAGTCTCTTGCCCGTTTTTCCCCATAGGAACCTACTACACCTTGGAATGGGCTACCTAGCTTCATCTTTTTGACTGACCGGTTCCTTGACAATTCAAGAGCCTGTAATTGGTTTAGTTGAAATAGATGATTTGAATCAGAAACCAGAAGGCGAAATCCAGTAATTAAAAACGGGCAAAATCTAGATAGTTAATCAATCTCATCGTTTAGTAATCTCATCTCAGCGACAATCAATGTCAAAAACTTGTCAAAAAATGTAGGTATTTTTAATAGACTGAGAAACTTCTTAAAATTACGAAAAGTGCCCCTCTGTTTTTGGGGATGATCATGAAGTCCAATCCTGAAGTGAAGGGTTTATTTTTCGTGTAGATAGATTCCATTTACATATAACTAAGTAGTTCAGAATACTTAATTTCTGCCCGGTCTGTTTTGTAAACTCCAACATTCTAAGTGTTAAGTCAATAGGAACTTATTTGTGAAAGAAAATGATACAGTTTTTAATCGGTAATTGCTTTCAAGACTAAGTACCTACATTGATAGGCTTTCACATGAATAAAATTCAAGTTATCTACTAATGGAATTCTGTTGTTTTCTGTACGTCCTATGCGTGCGGCATTTAATTCATAAAAATAGAGATAAGTAACAATATAATTGAACCCGTTTTATTTTCGCTTCCCACAGCAAGTACCTATTTACCTATTCTTTAATTTGCCTTTTAATTACTGACTGCTTCAATTTATGATCAAGTCCAATGTGATAAGGAATTAGTGGTTTATAAGAGCGGTTCGTATAAATATTTGGTTGTGTTTTGTTCTTTGTTAGTCGAACTGTTTGAAACAGGAAGTAACTGTGGAAAGCTAGATTCTAGAACCCTGAATAACTAAATTTTCTGAAGTGAGGTAGGTCTTGAGGTAGGTCTATTCTTGCATAGATCTAGGAAGAGAGGTCGTGTAAAGATGTCTATTTTCAAGAAATAGAGGAGGATTTTAATATTCCTTTTTAAAATATTCCTATTTCCTAAACTGGTATATTTGCGATTTTTATTCAGACTCGATTGCAGGTAGTTAGCAGCCCAAATGTCTTACTAAGGGGTAGGAGTAACTGGGTTGTGGTGGTCAGATAGGCAGTTGCTCTATGTAAAATACTGGTATTCAGCTGCACCCAGTTAAGCGCAGGCCACACCGCCAGCTGGCGGTATCACCTTTTTTCATACTTCGGTAGCTTATCTCTGTAGTTCGCGGTGTGAACCCAAGTATGAAAAGAGGTGAAACGATGCCTCGCTCGGCTCGCCCGCCCGCCCGCCAGCTGGCGGTGTGGCTTGCGCTTTAGACTGGAAGCCGACCCCAACATAGTTGGGAAAAGACTAGGCAGATGATGAGATAGAGATATTGTAACTGCTTCTAACGTTGGTTGACGTCGCGGAGACGCTGTACTCTGCACGTGACTGGGCAAGAGTCGTTAGATACGTTTTTCCTTTTTTTAACTTTCTTCTAAACAGACATGTTTAAAAATAAATTATTTCAATAACCATAGAATACAAGCAATAAAACTGACCGTTGTTTAGTGGCACTAAGTGTACTCGTACATGCGCCAACTTACTCCCACTACGCCAAAACCTTGCCAAGTTACGTGCGTACGGTGACTGTACTAGCGTCGCGTGCAGCGTCAATGTTCAGCGAACGCCTACACTTGGAGATTCCCCGATGGTGCGGAGGTGGATGCAGCTCCACGCTGGGTTTTAATTGTATGTAATATCTGTGTCTGTAACCTACTAACACTAGAAGTTAAGTAAAATTGTTACTAACCCTATGGACTCCTGTCTGAAATAAAAGTTTTCTATTCTATTCTTTCTTTAACACTAGCTCCGTAGGGTGCCTCATCCTGTTCAGTTCTCAACGATTTACTACTCCCCAGGTTCCTATCGACATGTCGCGCCTGATCCTCTTGGTGACAGTAATATGGCTGTCTACGGCGGCTGCGCAGTTAGGCATCTTCAATTCGATCAAGGATCAGGCCACCAAGGAGATCTCCGCCATCGCAGACCCCATCCAGAAGACCATCGTGTCGGTCGGGTTTAGTCAATGTAAGTCTTGTATTTATTTATTGAGGATCTCCAACAACACAAAACGGTACGTGTCCAGGTCATCTCGCCATCTTTTTCTGGGCCGGCCTCGGCGGCGCCTTCCATCTTCAGGTACCCATTGTGTGGAGACTTATTTTACTTACTTTATTTTTACCTAAAAGAACTTTTGACGTTCAGAAAGTCCTGATCATCAGCCTCATAAACCTCTTTAGATGGGAAAAAACCCAATTTTATCGTATCTTGAATTGAAATTCACATATGTATTTATTTATTACCTTTTCTCAGGTAGACACGTGAAGAGACTGTTGGGAGTGGACTACGACTCATACAATAACTCCGAACCCAATATGAATAACCTAAAACTCGACTTTCTCACCAGGTGAGTTGTCAGGGCAGAAGGAGTGTGTTGTGATGGTTAAGTTCCCAAACTTAACCCAACATTTTGCATGTTTGTAACCTGAAACTCAGCTTGCGGGTGAGCGTATACTTAGTCTTTAATCTGTAGTTAATAAAAATCTTAAATTTATTCAGTGACATACAACGCACAGCCTAAACCGCTGGGTCTAGTTTGCAGCTGGAGTTATTAAATTATTATTATTCTCAAATCCTTCCTTAGTGCTCTAAGGAAGGATTTTGGAATATTCATCCCCAAAGGGATTAAATGGAAGTTTAATAAAGAAATAAGTAGTGTAAAGTAAGTAAGTCATGATCCATGAGATACTTTAGTCTTAAAAGGATCTATGTGGTGGGATATATGTGTTGAAATCGAGTTATTTAGGCTATACTTAGCTGGCTAGAAACGCAATAAGAGAAGCAGGACCTTCCGCTCTGTCAATAAAAGGTTTGAATAATGAACAGAAGGCCAATTCTCGTACTTTAAAACGTTCAAAATCTAGTCGCAGTCTTATCTCGGCGACAAACAAATGTCAAAAATTTGTCAAAATGTAGGGAAATTAGACGTATTTTTGACAGATTGAGACTGTGAACGTTCTTAAAATTACGATAATTGCCCCTCAGGCTCAATGTACTCGTACATTTCGCAAATGGATTGTAGAATCCTCTGTTTTACAAAACCGCTAAGTAGTGGTTTTTACAAAACAACTCCGTTATGTGTTTTGTAAAACAACTAGCGGGTTTGTAAAACCGCGGATTCTATAATCCATCTGCCACATACATACTCGTATTATCTTCATCACTCAGAAAGGCATGTCGCCATACAGAGACAACCTTGTGATTAAAATATTTGACAGGGGAAGATAAAAACTGTCTGGAAAATGGCCGTCACGGACGTTTCTCGAGGCTCTCATTATCATCAACAGAAGGCAATAGAAGCATCTTAGAGCTGTAGACGTTTTTTATAAATACCTATGTATTGGGACGAGGTACGATTAAAAAAAGAAAAAACGCGCGCGATAGCCATCAGGAACATATACATATAATAGAAAGAGAAACTGTGAATTTAATACGCGTTTTAGGGGTCCGTACCCAAAGGGTAAAAGCGGGAATCTATCACTAAGACTCCACTGTGCGTCTGTCTGTCACCAGGCTTTATCTCATGAACCGTGGTAGCTAGACTGTTGATATTTTCACAGATGATGTATTTCTGTTGCCGCTTTAACAAAAATTCTAAAAACAGAATAAAATAAATATTTAAATGGGGCTCCCATGCAACAAAAGTGACTTTTTTGTCGGTTTTTGCTCGATATTAATAACGGCAACAGGTAGACGCTTGAAATATTCACAGAATATTTAGTGTACTGTGTTTGTGATAATGAGAGAACAATAAAGAATATTATTATTAATAAATAATATTCTTTTTATACCCATACAGCAAACGTGATTTTCATAGATAACGGTACGGAACCTTTAGTGCGCGAGTCCGACTCGCACTTGGCCGGTTTTTAATATATGATAGCTTTTATAAAACTAAATACCTACGTTTTCAAAAGCTCTCATAAAGTTGTCGCCATATTGGATTTTCATTTTGAGTTCACTATCGGCTTTAGCATCCTCGACAACCATTAAAACGACACCCATGAAAAAAACTTGAAAATTTTGTCAACAGCCATTTTGGATTTTGCATCCTCGAAAACCATGAAAACTATATATCTCTCTCTCTCTGTCTCAGTGGCACGGAGAAGGCATAACGCTTTTTCGTTACGTGACGATTCCTATCAGTTTATTCCTACCGCAAGTCGCGTTAAAGAACTTCGTTCCAAAAACAGTGAATTTTTCTTGACGCGGTGTTCACTGCACGACGACAATACAAAGTACCTTCCTTTCTATTATAAAATATTCTCATCGTTTCCCAGAAATGTGAACGTCTCATACAAGCTGACGGCGGCCGCGGCGCTGATCCCCCAGTCTGGCTGGTTCAACCCTCAGAGGCCCCTCAAGATCTACCTCCACGGCTTCACCGATAACCCTTCCAAGGGGAGCTTCACGAGCCTTAGTACTGCTTTCCTGAATCAAGGTAAATGATGAATAGAATTAATTGTACCATCTAATTGTTATTTTAGCAAGCAAGAGAACGCAGCAGCCGTGTCTGTGTCCTAAATGAAAACGCCTTTCGCATTATGCGGAACAAAAGTGCTCGTACGTCATATTCATTTAAACGAGCGCTGCGATCGCATACTCGCGCGACAGTCGTTGTCATTTAGGACACGTTCTAAGCGTAACTTCATAATAAAATGTCTTAGTTCAAGCAATCATATTTCTGCCGCGTAACAAGCATTGCTTTCCAAGGGCGCCAGTTTAGACGTTGTATGCGTCCTAGCATTTTTTTTGAACATCAACCTACTTACAAGAATATAGAATTGATTCTAGTTGCCCCTTCAAAATTGGCAAAAGTCTCCATTGTCTTTTAAAATTTTAGGCGACTTCAACATCGTGGCTCTGGACGCGAGCTCTCTGATCGGCTGGATGTACCTCCGCTCCACCACAATGGTCCGGTTCATCGGCGAGGAGTTGGGGAAGATGATGGCTTCTCTGCTTTCTGGTGAATTTTGTCTTTTATCTTATACTAACGGAGATCAAAGCATGGTCCTTATAATAAGGGTTGTCAGAATAAAGCAATATTGGTAAGAGCAGCGCACGCGTACCGCGAGGGCTGGTTCGATGTGGCGCGGGAAAAGAGTTCCTGGAAGGATTTGGGGGAGGCCTTTGCCCAGCAGTGGGACAGTATAGGCTAATAAAAATAAAAAACCTTTCTCGAAAATTGGACTATCAAATGCAAAAAGAGGTTTTAGAATCCGACCGGTCGGTAGTTCCAAAGATTTGAAGCGCGGTCAAACAAACAATCTCTTCAGCTTTATTATTAGTGTATAACATAAGCTGACAATTTTTTTTTCGGACATTGCATATCCTCACATCATTATTATTCTTTACAGCTGGCCTCGACCCATCCAACATCCACCTAATAGGCCACAGCCTCGGCAGCCACATCTCAGGCTTCGCGGGCAAGGCCTTCATGAGGCTGACTGGCCAGCGAGTTGGCAGGATTTCCGGCCTGGACCCCGCGGGGCCCTGCTTCTCTGACGTCAACGTCACCTTCCGGCTGAACATCAATGACGCTGACTTCGTTGACGTTATACATACTGACGCTGGAGTCTATGGAATTAATGAACAGATAGGTAAGTTGGACGATAAAGGTCGACGACAGTTCTATTTCGTGTGGATATTTTGGTAAACATATTGGTGTATATTATCCTCACTTATGATACAAGACAAGACACGTAAATGATGGGCAACATTCCATTTTTTTTTTGAGACCACATCTGTAAATTTGTAGAGGTAGGTGATGTAGGGGTTGGCGTTACTATTATCACTTCTTTCTATTTAAAACCTTTGTTGCAACTAGACATAATTCATGACCATGGAATTAATAATAGGTATGTCATTACCGACAAGTGATCTCAGGGTGAGGAGCCGTGGTGTCCCAGTAGTGACGGCCGCGACTTACGATTAGGCAAGCGCTTTACTTTGTGTTAATTAGTACATTATTCATCAACACAGCTCCAAAACGGTGAAGAAAAACATCGTGAGGAAATTGGTATGTCCTAGAAAAAAAAATTCGAAGGATGTGACATCTACCAACCCGCACTGGGCCTTCGTAGTGAATTACGGTCCACTCCCTCTCACCGAACCTGTCCGGCCTGTTTCCCAGCAGTAGGAACATTATAGGCTGATTATGCATCACCGACAACTTTTGGCAAATAGACGTTCCTCTCCTCATCATCATCAATTTTCTGCCTGTTTCCCAATGGGTCGGCTTAACAAGTTTTTTTCTTCCATCCATCCATCTTTTCTTTGGTCATCCTGTCCCTCTCCATCCGTCAATTTCAGACGTTAAACAGACGTTAGACGTTAAGCAGAGGCTTAACCAGCAAAATTCCATCTTCAGGTCACGCAGACTTCTGGCCGAACACCGGCTCCAACCAGCCTAGCTGCCTACCCACCTTACTGCTAGCGTCGTGTAGTCACAGCAGAGCGTGGGAGTATTTCAGCGAGTCGGTGAGCAACCCGCGCGCCTTCACCGCCGTCAACTGTCAGGACTGGCAGGGGTTCAAGGCTGGAAACTGTAATTTTAATGATTTGAGGTAAGAATAAACGGGACGAGGTCTTGTGATATTTTCTGGGATATGCTTAACGGTTTATGTTGTGAGATTTTTTATGTATGTCTGGCAATTGGCTCGTTACTTCTTTGTATGAGAAGAGGACTTAGCGCTTGCAGTGAGGCAATGATAGGCTGTATTCTTGGTAGTAGCTGTATTATTATTAGTCTGGCAGTTGACTGCTATGTTGCTAATAGTGGGAGAGGTCTGTGGCCCATATATATATAAGGCGAGCTGTTGAATTGAATGCATCAACTCCCGACTTAACTAACCTACATAGTATAAGAATATTTTTTTGAACATCAATAGTTTTCATTTTTTTTTTTCTTAGGTATCTGTGGTCTGAATTAAAGGTGTATTATTAAAACATTTATGTTCCTGTCCGCAGCCTGATGGGGTACGCGACGCAGCCCGGTAAGAGAGGCTCCTACTACCTGCAGACAGCCGGCAAGGCGCCGTTCGGCCTGGGCATGAGCGGCGTGCAGTACGTCAACAACGAGGGAATCGTTCAGAATATAGGAAACACGTTCGGCTAACTAAGCTGATAGATGCATACGTCAAAGGGCCCGCCGGGTTTTTATCCTGAAGAGCCATTATAAGAGCCAGGATAAGAGAGCCATTCACAATAGATAATTAATTTTATTGTGCTTAAGGGACCGACGGAGTGGCGGCGAAGCGACTGATTCTAACAACTGAAAGTCAAATTTATTTACTATAGGATACTGATGATATTACGTACCTAATCGAAACACACAAAGTGGTGCGCAGCGTCATTGAGAGATGTGCGGTCCTGCCGATCTATTATATAAAACTCTTAAGTACTGTGAAAACATAAATGAAATGAGTTTGAAGTGAACTGTCATTTCCCTTGGTGGTAGGGATTGATACTATTGACAGCTACCTAAGATTTCACTGTGTGGCACCCTAATTGCGTAACACACTATCAATCTGAATCTGAATCATTTTGAAGGATATTGCTAATCCATTGTTTCATACGTTCGAAAACTGTGACTGCTGAACAACGTAAATAACGCAATGAATGTTGTTGAACTGTCAAAATGAAACCCATTGCTACAGCTAGTGTGCTATGCATGTACCCCACTGCTGTTCTTCGCTGCTACTCCGTCGATCTGCGGTGACCGAGGCTTGAGAGGTACAGACGCCAGCGCATCAAGCTACCCGAAACTGTCAAATTTTCCCAATCAACCTTGAAACCTTAATGCTTTAGCGATAAAATTGAAAATATATTAAAGAAATTTGACAGATTGTAGTAGCTTGATGTGCTGGCGTCTGTACAATACTACTAGAATATTTACCAATATGGTCTGTTATGCTACCTCTTAATATAGTTAGTTAAAATTACGAGTATTATGCATATCATACAAATTCAGTTCTATTTTTTAATTTATCTAGTAAAGTACCTATCACCACACAGAAAACAAGCCCTTAATCTACTGTCAAATTTAGGATTTGTTAGGTATAGTAGTTACTTTGTACCAACTGCTAACATTAATTTGATTTGACAGTAGATTGACTGGAACTTGATCTAATAAGGCCTGATCTAATAGGGCGTTGTAAAAATCGCCAGATAATTTTTTTGGAGGAATAATTTTGAATATTTTTTTAATTTTGACAGTTCTTCCATACAAAAGCTGTCAAACGTCAATTTTATTTCACGAATAAAAATTATCTGTCGATTGAAAAATCAGGGCTCAGTCAAACATCATCATTTCAGCCGACATAGGCCTCCCCCAAGCACCTCCACTTCGACCGGTTCTATGCTTCTCGCATCCAACGGGTTCCTGCGGCGTTCACAAGGTCGTCGGTCCACCTTGTGGGAGGCCTTCCAACGTTACGACTTCCGGTACGCAGTCGCCACTCCAGAATCTTTAGGCCCCATCGGCCATCTGTTCTGCGAGCAATGTGCCCTGCCACTGCCACTTAAGTTTGGCAATTCTTCGGGCTATGTCGGTTACCTTGGTTCTCCTGCGGATCTCTTCATTTCTGATTCGATAACGCAGGAAAACTCCAAGCATAGCCCTCTACATTGTAATAAGTTAATAATTCTATGTATATCAGCTGACAGGAAGACTGCTGATGTGCAACATTTTGCAAAATAATGTCAATTATCCTGAGGGACCGATCTCAATTATCCCTAAAGCTTGGGTTTCCTAGGAAAGCGGTTCCGTCACAATGAAACGTCCGTCATGAAAATCTGTATTTTTTACCAGATAGACATTAAGGTATCAAAAACGCATAGTAATTTTACAGCCGTTATTGTGTGACTGTTCATTGCTTTCTTAGGAAACCAAAGCAGTGTTACACGATGCGTTGCGACGACGTGCGGCCAGGCAATGCACATGCAACGGGCAAGGTTTCCAGAGATGAAGCGGGGAGCTCATCCCTCCCGTGCCGTGGACGCTGTGTTGGGTGAATCAAACACCACTGCGCTGCGCTGCCAAGCCGCTCCGTCGTCGCACCGCATCGTCCACGAAATAGCAATTTTTTATTTATTTATTTTAATATGTGGCATCATCCCAGCTTAATACCTAGTAATATTTAACTCGTAAGTACAGATGTTGTTATAAAATATTAAAAAATCATGGATTTTATTTTTGGAATTTAATTTGGTCAGGGATTTTCTATAACCTAATATAAAAATTGAAAATTGCATATTTGTGTGGAGGTTTTCAAAGCAATGCGGTCTGCGGGTGTCCGCATGAAACTTCAAAACTAAGACTCACTCTACATTTACGATACGACAACGACATCATTGATTATGATGTTATACGCTAAGTTAATTATGATCATAGGAGCCCGCGCCCGTGAATTCCTTAGTCCTCGGGTAAAATCTTGTTTGCGATGTGTCTGATTGATCAGTATGTCAGACGGTACCCAGCAGGTTCTTTTAAAAGTCTCAGCACCAGTTTATCAGCTCAAACTCAAAAATGATGTCTTTCGGCTGAAATGATGAATGAATGATGACTCGAGGGAAACTTAGTCTCTTTATGATAAGTAGGTATATAGTATGCTTACCGATTCATTTTTAAAAAGCAGCTCTCGGCAATCGCTAATAAGTGTTTTTGTTTACCTACCAATCAAACTACCGTAAAAAAAAATCAAGTTTCATTCAAATAAACATTTCTAACAAGTGGTACTCTATATCATAATAGGTACAGACGCCAGCAGGTCAACCTACCCGAAACTGTCAGATTTTCCCAATCAACCTTGAACCTAATGATTTAGCAATAAAGTCGAAAATCTATTAAAGAAATCTGACAGATTGTAGTAGCTTGATGTGCCGTCTGTACTTACTGGAATTTAAGAACCATGGGCAAAACATTCACACTTGTTGGTAAAATAAAATACCCACTATGATATAACCTGCTGAACACACAAACGAAGAATTCATTAAGATCATTAAAAACGGGTTTTCTGTAGGTTATTATTATTATACCTATATTCTACTTCGGTACACTCAGACTTTATTTGCAAGTATGTTTATTTTAGGGCTGATTGTTCCATCGCCAGATAACTTTTATTCGAGGAATAAAATTGACCTTTGACAGTTTTCGTATGAAATAACTGTCAAAATTTCAAAATTATTCTTCGAATAAAGTTGTCTGGCATTGGAAAAATCAGCCGTTAAACCGGTATAAAAAAATAATATATATATATATATATAATTATGTACATACATTGAGGTTATAGTCGTCTCATTTAAGTTTTTGTGTAATAAAGAATAGGTATATTTGGCTACGAGTTTGGCACCTTCAGGAACGTCCATCAATTCCTGTAATGGCTGTAATGTGCAGGTAACAGGATAATTGAAACGAGTATTAAAACTTGCATTTTATTTATATATTTTTTCTTCTTAAACATTATTTATGTAAACTAACAACAACTTTTGGATATTGGTAGGTACAGTCACCAAAAGAGATAAGTAACCACGGTCGTCTGTATAGTTGAAGTTTAGTAAGAAACAGATAAATGTTTTCGAATGAAATTTAATTTGATAAATTAATTGTTTCTTTTCTATTAAATAAATTAAATTTATTTGAAAAAATCCATCGGTTTCTTACTAAACTTCAACTATATCCCGCGACCCTGGTTACTTGTCTCCTTTGATGACCGTACATCACAAAATGTATAGGTACTTCGGCACAGTGCTTTGCAAATAAAATATATTGGTTATGAAGATAGCAGACCACGTGATGCAGTTAAGTAAGGTATTGGTATGTACAGTAGGCTGCACGCCAGTACTACCCCTTTGACCTTGAGCTGGTCTAGCGTAGTAAGGATTTTTAATATAATACGAGGTCAGCTTATACTAGTTTTGTGACCACTGACGACCAGTCTACCGTACCTACCAATTTAAAAAAAATAAAGAGTACCTAATAACTTACACATTAATTAGGTAAGCATAATTACAGCCATTTTTTTGTTAAATAATACAGCTTCTAAGACTTGCTACTTAGTGCAAGTATATTTATGGCAATATTAAACTATCTCGTCCACAGTCTCGAACACTTTATTAAACAAAATGAATTATGACTGTGTTTTAGACGAACATGGAATCTTTGATTAGCCCTTACTGAACGAATACATTAGAGTCTAAAATAAGAATAAGTACATAAGTAGTAACGTTGATACTACACGGTTCAGCCAAATTGATTCACATTGACAGTCATAATGTGAATGTTACAATATTACCGTAATAAAACACAGCATTCAGCATTTCAAAGGAAATCAAATCATCTGTAGGTAATACTAAAGCGGGTAACAATAATGTAATAAGAATAACAGAGCATCATCACCCGGAAAATAAAATATCCTTGACAGCATTGGAGGCCGACCTGACCACCGCGGTCTCTTTGTACTTCAGCCCCTGGGCACCGATAGTGTAGGGCTCCTCACCAAGTGTCTGACAGTAGTACGAGCCCCTAGTGTTGGCGGGAGTGCCAAAGCCCATAACACTGAAAAAGAAAGAATGTTTGTGGTGTTAAACAACACGCATTTATTGACTCTCACTCTCTCACTCACCCTGTGAAGTGCCTTCCGCGTTCAAATGCGAATGTTTATCAGTAAAACTCCTGAAGTCCTCGATATCTCACCTCGTATCATTGTAGTCACACTTTTCATGCCTGAAGTCGTAGTTGCTGTCGCACTTTACTGTTATGAACGCCTCAGGGGTCAGCACCGACTGGGCATAGATCTCCCAAGCGCGGCTGTGGCTGCAAGTCTGGAACAAGCAGTTCGGCTGCTCCTCGCCACCGTTCGGCCAGAAATCTACGTGTCCTGCGAATTTTGATAAGTTTTTAATACAAACAGACTGACGGCGTATCAGATAGGAAATGGTTACCGAAAGACCATTTAGAGGCTGGTGCCATTCTATTTAATCAAAGATGACGAAGATTTATCTGTAAAAGGTACTTACAGGAGTATTTAAGTAGTCCTAGTAAGGCAATAAATGCATCACAAAATAACTTACCAACTTTTTGGTCCAAGCCATAGACTCCTGCATCAGTATGTATTACGTCAACGAAGTCAGCATCCTCCTTGGACAGCCTCAGGGTGGGGTCAACGTTGCAGAAGCACGGGCCGGCTGGGTCCAGGCCGGAGATCCTGCCAATGCGGGATTTCATCAAGGCAAAGTACGTCTTGCCGGTGAACCCTGCGATGTGGCTCCCGAGACTGTGGCCAATTAGGTGGATTTTTTTGGGATCTAAACCAGCTGGAAAAGGAATGTTGATCCTATAATAATAATTCGAAACACGTTAGTTTGCAAACTCATACTTCTAATCCAGTGTCCTGATAAAAAGCGATTGCGCGATGATTGATCAACATAACTGCTAAAATTATGATTATAGGAGTGAGACTTAGTCGACACGTGTCCGTTTGATCGCGGGTCAGTACGAACAACATTCGCGTGAACTTGTGATGGTCGCGTAGTCGTTTTCTATAGGACAACGCCAAAGACATCATTGAGAATAATTTTATACAGCAAAATAGTTTCACATAGTAGGTTTATGTGTTCCCAGTTGAACTAAACGATGATGATAATAGCATGGAATCAGAAACATTCGAGACATTGTCTACAATTGTCTACGCTAAACAAAACTTTAGCGTATTATTAAATTACCAACTAAGTTAGATAATGATTTGGCATCAATACTGTTAAAATTTTCGATGCGAATGACATCGCGTCGAAGTGGACAGTTTAGAACTTACTGGGTACCAAGGCGGCGAGGGTTCTTCCGACTGTCTCGCCGATGAACTGCACCATGGTGGAGGCGCGCAGGTAGAAGGAGGCGATCAGCGAGCTCGCGTCCAGAGCCAGGATGTTCACCTTGCCTGGCAACACAACACACTAATATGACAACATTTGACAAGGTAACAAGTAAAAATATGCTCCTATTTGTCAGTTAGCAATGACTACCCAAAAAAGACAACAAAAACAGTTTTTCCCTGATTCTTTGAGGTTTTGTGTGTTTTTCAGAATCAAACGCATTTATAAAAATTGATTTATAATTTTACATTTAAATCAGCAGTCTTAAGAAATCGCTTCGGAATTTTGCTCAAGTGTCGGTTTACCTTTGGCTTTCTCTTGACTAAAGAATGCACTGCTCATAGTCTGAAAGCTGTCCTTCGTGGGGTTATCGGTGAAACCGTGGAAGTAAACCCTGAGGGGAAGCTTCGCGTTGAACCACCTCTCCTTGGGGATTTCTTTCGGGGCCCGCGTCAAGTTGTACATGACGGTTTTTGCGCTGTAGAAAATTGAAGATTACTAGTTAGGACATACTTTGAGGGAGTAGTAGTATTCATGAAAACGAACAACTTTTAATGTGGGAACAACCTTGAAATCATGAAAAAGCAGCTGCTCCGTACATTTATATTCACATAACTCAAGTAATCAATCGTTCATCGTAAGTAATTAATCGTTTAAACTGTCGTTCTTAGGGTAAATTAACCTTGAAATCATAGTCATAACACAATATCGACGTAATGTGTCAATTTGCTAAATTCTTGTGTTTTTCCATCTATGTGTAGGTATGTGTAGGTATAATGGTCACCTGGTCTGGAAGACAAGTGTTAACTTGCTCATATCCGGTTCCTTGTCGTAGTTCTCGTATGCCACTCCCACTATGGGCTTCACGTGGTTACCTGCGAAACATCAAAGGGCAGTTCTCTCCGTTATAATGTTACCAGGCCAGAGTTTCTCTGAAAGATTATTTAGAGATATTGGTATTCTCACGGTGGCATCACAATTCATCTCCGCGTACATCTATTAGGCCAAGTATACACTTAAAATACCGTGATATTTGCCATATTATACTTACTAGCAATAAGTAGAAACTCCGTGTTTCCTTTTACAGGCTCCATAAGGTTCGTAATTCATTTGTTCGGCTTGGCATAACAAGCTACCCTGTTCTTTGCTAGCTTTACCCTTTCAAGCGTTCAAAGCTTGAGTAAAAAAAAAAAAAAATGATAAGACTGGTCACTGTAATTAACTCAAGACAATGTTTGAGTTATTTTATTTAGAATTATTTAGAATTTGTTTACCTACTGATAGGTTGTATGAGTTTGTACACGTCGTGCAAAGCGCTAAACATACTAATTTGCGTAAAAATGTGTAATAGTTTATTCACACGGACGATATTTTCCCGTCAAAATCGACCGTGTAAGCGATACCGACCACATTAAGGCCACGTCGCAGCCACAACGCAACCAGCAGCGAGACCGCGCATTAGCGGCCGGCCACATCGCAACCACAACGATCTGTCTGTCTGTTAACACTAGACACAACGTAACCATTTCGCAACTACTAGCGATAACTCTACCACATCTAAATTTTGTAGTGACCACAACGCAACTGCAATAAGCTGCAGCGACACTGTTCACACGTAACCACTGCTTACTCACATTATGTCGCTGTGATGCGGTGTGGTTGTGGAAAGTGTGATTGGGCCCTAAATGCTGATCGATCAAGAAGAGTATTCTTGACCGAACATTAAAAATAAATGATTTTTGGTGAACTCAGGCCCCTCCTCGCATAATGTCAGGACTTCTACTTACAGAGACCCCCTCCGATGAAGGCGAGGGTTTTCCCGACAGGGTCGAGACCAGCCTGCACCTCACTGGTAGCTTGATTCTTGACGTCGGTCGCTGTTTTCGTGAGGCTTGAGATGAACCCAGTCTGCGCAGCTGCAGAGGATAGCCACAGGGCTGTGAAGAAGGAGGCTAGTCGGGACATGTTGTCGGGTACCTGAGAATTTAGACAGATTATTTATTTATTTCGTGTCCTGTTTATGCATCTGGTATGTGCATATGTCTATGCGTATGGTTGGGTCAGCGTCAGAGAGATAATAATACCAAATCAATCTGTTCAGTTTAATTAAAGGTTAAACTGAATAGATTGATGAGGCTAGACCAGAATAATAATAATAAAAGGACTGCTATTCGACGAATTTGATAATTCCTATATTTTTCCTGTATCTATTGCTTTTAACATGAAACTCACAGATTTAGTAATTTCATCAAAAAAGTTATATTCCCCTGTTTCTGCGTCCATCGCATTAGTTTTTTTTTTTCACGTTCTAAACATAACAAGTAACAATACCACAAACACACTGAGAGACGAATTAATAATATAAAACTCGATGTTATTATTTCTAATCGATCAACAATTAAAAACGTATCGTAATGTTGTATTCGCGCTGTGAATATAAACATCACACGAGTTTATCTGTAATTTTACGCTAACTGCGTTCGAATTATGTAAGTAAGCTAATTGACGTAGTTGACAAGCAATTAAGTGAACTTCTTATCGGATGTGAAATATGAACCAAGCAATTTAATATTATTCCAGCTGTAAACGTCACAACTGATCATAAAAGAATACGGTTTGCCAGGCCTGCAATGTAGCGAAAAGTAATGATTTATGGGTGACCACGGTTTCTCATATAATACTCGTCAACCTGCCGATCTATCATGTAAATCATGTAACCTGTCAATAGAGTAAACTCCTAGCATCAGCAGTGCCATTCTGTAACCACCTCACCGTGAAAACTTAGGTGAAGTGAGCGTGGAGTGAGCTATCATTCCAACTAATGCTAGGGAGTGGCACTATTGACAGCTCACTCTAAGCTCACTTCACCTAACTTTTTACGGTGAGATTTTTACAGAATCGATCGGCAGATACAACCCAGCTCACTTCACCTAAGTTTTTACCGTGAGATTTTTACAGAATCTTAGACCAGCTGACGTCGTTCGAATATTTGTATTGACCCGTCATCACTATTGTAAAACTTTCATTCAACAAGGTACCTACTATTTATGCAAGTCTAGCGACCCGACCCTGCTTCGCACAGTTTGCATGTACGACTTGACAAAACATCGAGGGAGGGTTCTTTATTATATTTGTGTTTATCGAATATTAATGTAATACACGCGGTCGGAATCTGTTACCAGTGATATAATCTCGCAGACGTTGGATTGTACCTCTAATTCCTTGCCAGGTATGTATGAAGATGAAGATGAAAACCAAATAAACATAGAATCTATAAGAAAGAGCTAGAAGAGCTTAAAATTCAACTACAAAACGCACACAAGGAAATAGAATTATTATCATTAGAAAATAGTAACCTGAAGAAAACGAATGCTGATTTAATAGAAAAAAATAAAACGTACAAAGTAATGGCGTGTATCCCTTAAGACCAAAGCCCAAACACCGAAGAAGAAAGCACCTGTTCGTACAAAGGCAACACAGACGCAGACATCAGAAAGTATGAAAATTACACACAGCGCACAGCAAGAAGATATTGAGTCTGGAAGTTCTCAGAACATCGTCGCCTCACAGAATAATATTAACGCACCACATCCTTCGCCCCCAATTGTAAAACGTAACATATGTGTTCTGAGCAGTGAAACATCAAACAGAATACTTATATGCAATGAGCGAGAGAACTCATATAAAGAACTATAATTATGTACGTGTCATTATCGTGCTCCTAAATGTGGAATAAAATATTTTTTAAATAATATCGATCAAAAAGTTCAGAACTTCACTCTCGCAGATTATTGCATTATTTTTATTGGCGAAGAGGATTTCAGGAAAACCCATAATTATATAGAACTGGTAACCTATATTCGTAATAACACTAAATCATACTAACTTTGTAATATGTCTGCCTACATTTAAGTACATGGACTATGCTATTATTATGTTTAACAGCCGAGTAGATACTTTTAATAATTTAATTTGTATGGATATTGAAACATGCAATTAAGCGTTTGTCTTGAACTCAAATTTAAATCTTCCATACACATGGGATACATATAACCAGCGACATGGGCACCTGAATAACAAAGGCTTTATGCAGATTATCTCGGATTTGCAAGACTTCATCCTAGACATAGAGGCAGTAAATACTTCTAACTTAAGACTTTTGAAAGATGAACTTTCTGATGACTACAAATGAGTCGTCCCACTCAAATGATTTTTTTCACGTATAACAGCATAAATATCTTGCATCAAAACATTGCTGGTCTTTTAAATAAGGTTGATCTGCTCACAGTCCATCTTCAGGAACTATCTAGAAACAAAAAGACATAGACGTGGTCTGCATTAACTTCTGAACACTTCATTATGCGGGGCTGTGAAAGGTATTAAATACTCCAAATTATAAACTAGTTGCATGTTATGCAAGACGAGCAAAGAAGCGCGGAGAATCTAGCGTTCTAGTTAAAATAGGCCGTATAAAGAACTAATAGAGATCTCACGCCATTCAATAACAAACACTTTTGAATGTCCGGCAAAAATTAATCGTTATTTGTATATACAACCCACCGAAAATTAACAACCTAAATATTATGTACTATGAGAAACTAAAAATTGTGATGAAAACTTCATGTATTAACTCGAGTAAAACAGTTTTTCTATGCGGGGACTTCAACATTAATACATTAAAAAAGAATAGAATGTCCTAGACTTTGAATGTTTTCTTTTGGGCTTCAATCTTAAACTGGAAACGTTGATAACTTTGCTCACAATTCTCTTCAAAAATGTAAATCGAAGGCGAAGTGCCAATTACTCTTAACTAACAATACAAAACTAACAAATTCACTTTTTTATCGTTTTGTTTGTAATTTACCAAGAGATTGAACGTTTGTTTCAGTTTATGTAAAATTTGTATTTTGTAACTTAGGAGTTGAAGTAATCGAATTCGCTCTTTCAGATCACACGGCACAAACTCTGCAAATTAAAGTAAATAAAACATATAAATTAAAATCTTGGCGAATCAAGAAACGACATTTGTCGCTAGAAAATCTAGTTTTTAATAATCATCTCAGCTGCATTTCGTTCTCCAAAATATACAATACAGAAAATGTAAACGTAGCATACGATATTTTCTTGGAAGACTTCCGTTTATTGTATGACCTTTGCTTAGCTAGTATAAAAAAGTTAAATGGGTCTCTCGAGGAATACGTGTGTGCAGTAAAAATCAACGTCACCTTTTATGGCAATACAGACTTAGGCCAAACAACGAAAATAAAAATAATTAATTTAAAGACTAAGTACTCAAAACAAATTCGAAAAATTATCAAATTAACTCAAAAATCACAGAATAACTATTTCATAAGAACCTCAAACAATAAGTCGAAAGCATCTTGGCAAGTCATAAATAACAAAACACCCAATTACGACCCAATTTCTCAAATTAGACTACATGATAAAATAATTACAGATCTTTAGTAACTATTTGATTGAACAGATTCAACAGTCACCTCAAGCGTCATTTGAAACTAGTAATATTCCGAAAACCTACACTCAATGTTTATGGCACCAGTTTTACCCCAAGATGTAATTAGAGCAATAAATTTTTTAAAAAAACAAAAGTAGCGTTGGGTATGAAGATAGCAACGAAAGTTTAAACACTGTTGTAGTTAAACTAATATACAAGAAGAATAAAAAAGAAGAAATAGCTGATTACCTTAATTCCGGTATTGTCCAAAGTAGTAGAGAAGTTAATTTACGAATTACTTAACAATTTCTTATCGAAATATGAAATTTTGTGTAATGAACAAAAATGTTTTAGGAAAGGAAAAAGCATCAATACAGCTATTTTAGATTTAAATAATATTATCATAAAAAACGTAGATATATAGCAAAGTGCTTATTTGCGCAATCTTCACAGATAAATGTAATAATAATAATAATATCCCTGGACATTTCACACAGCGCCATCTAGTCCCAAGCTAAGTCAAAAGCTTTTGATTGCGTCGATCACGACATTCTCTAAACAAGTTAAGCGTTTATGGATTAGAGGGAAATGTACTCAAACTAATTAAATCATACCTAAGCGATCGTAAACAGTACACGGAAATAACTGGAATTTGCCAAGCAAAGTTTAAGTCCCTGTAAGTGCTTACATTTCCGTCATTGTATATTCTAGAAATGACCATGTTTGTAAAGACCAATAAAATCCTATTTCCCAAGATGTCAGAAACTAGAAAGCGACCTGTCAGAAATCAATATAAAAAATTATTACAAATCGAGTCTTGTAACACAGCGTGTTATTTGTATGGGTCCTGCCATGTATCTTATACATATATATATATATATATATATCCCTGAATCCCTATTTCCCTTGGTCACGTCATAACTTGAGAACGACTTTACCGATTTCATCCATCTTTTTTTTAAAGTTTTCTAATACTTTGTAGAAGGTTCTTACGGAAAAAAAATTAAGAAATTTGCGCAGAAAATTTAAGCTGTTCAGCTGTTTTTACGCTAAAACAGCTGAACGGATTTAGACGAAATTTGACACATGGGTAGACCATGAACGACATAGGCTACTTTTCATCCTGGATCGCAGACGATGTCGCGGGCAACAGCTAGTCTACAATAAATCGCCAGATGTAATGAAAGATGATACAATTAGAAACTTTAAAAAGAAATTAGTGGCCTTCCTAATAGAACGATGTTATTATTCGATTAATGATTTTTTAATGGACAAAACTTTTTAATCAGCTATGTATATAATTAATATTATTTTGAACATATGGACCTAATATGCATTTATTTTCATTTTTATTCTAAAGTAACATTTTAGTTTGACATTTTTCAATATTAATTATTATTAATGTATGTACAATTGTAATAATTCTACCTGTGACATTTTAATTTGTAAATTTATTTTTAGATACTTATCTTAATAATGTTTATAAATACTGCGTGCCTATTTCCAGGCAGAATGTAGAACTTCGTATTTTAATGTAACCTAAATTCGTTGCAAATAAAGGATTTAATTGATTTGATACGTATAAACCTTCCGGAATAAATTCTCTAAATTATGCGGAAAACCGCAACCGCAGAAGAAATAAGTGGTCACACATTATTATAAATACACTTTATTTTATATACTTCGCTTTTGCCTGCGGCTTCGCCCGCGTAGAGGTTGGAAATTATGCCACGGGAACGTACTTCCGGGATTAAAAGTATTATAATGTGTATCCAGGTTATAAACTAACTGTGTGCGAAATTTCATCAAAATCCGTTCAGCTTTGCGTGAAAGAGTAACAAACATCCATCCATCCATCCTCGCAAACAGTCGCCTTTATAATATTAGTAGGAAGCAAACATGCAATCTTAACATTTTGTTGACACGGCAAAATTTTCTGTATGACAAAGTAAACGTGACCTTATTAAAAATGTAACATTGCAAAAAGCATAATAGAATATGATTGCAAAATGTCTTGGGCTGCTTTTCCACCAGAGATGTGCTATGCTATGCTGCGAGGATGTGAAAGCTAAGCTACGAAACAATGCGACCGTTTCCACTAATTCTAAGCTGTGTAGAGGAGCGAGTAAGATGTGCTATGAAGATGCGCCGCCGCGAGGTAGCTGTGCGAGGCCGATGCGCAGCTCGAGCTATGCAGTGCATCGATAGTGATTGGGACATATGATTGGTGGATATCAAACGCATCCAAAGCAACGTAGCATAGCACATCTCTGGTGGAAAAGCACCCTTACGACGATGGAAAAAAGTAGCATATCTACTATTTTGCTTAATTGGAATCCTACTACTTAATCCTACTTCCTACTAATAGTATATTAAAAGCGAAACTTTGTATGGATGGATGGATGGATGGATGGATTGATGGATTGATGGATTGATGGATGGATGGATGGATGGATTGATGGATGGATGTTTGTTACACTTTCACGCAAAAACTACTGAATGGATTTAGATGAAATTTGGCACACAAATAGTTTACAATCAGGATTACACATTAGATACTTTTTATCCCGATATTCCCACGGGATCGAAACTTATGCGGGTGAAACCGCGGGGCGCAGCTACAGTAGATAAATTATTTACTTTTGTAGGAATTTTATATAATACTTACGTATAAGCACTTGAGTGAGATACCTGAGATGCAGGTTTATTCCTAGTTCAGGTAGAATCCAATTATTTCTTATCTACCTCTAGTTTAAGGCCTTATTTTGTAAATATTTATGTAAATCAATTATTTCAATTTCAACCTATGTACTTACTTACCCGCGGTCCTGATACTCATGAAAACTACATGCGCATCGCAGACCATTTTTTGAAATAGTTACTTCCAAAGACAAATGCTAGTAAAGCTACATGAAGTCTCCCTAAAGTCTATTATTTTTTATATCTATAAGATCATTAAAAAATATTGTTCCAATTACCCTGTATGAAGAAATATATCATTATTTCGTTTCATAACCCATTGATTTCCCACGGCGATACACAATGTACCTACCACCAAAGAATATCTACACAATTATTTAATCATCACCTTCATCATCATTTTCCTCCCTTATCCCAATTTTTTTGGGGTCGGCTCAACGGGTCTTTTTCTTCCATTCTTCTCCATTATTCGTCATCATTTTACTTACTGATTTTTCAATCGACTGATCATTTTCATCCGTGGAATAAAATTAACGTCTGACAATTTTTGTATGGAAGAACTGTCAAAAATTCAAAATTATTCCTCCGATAAAGTTATCTGGCATTGGAAAAATCGGCCCATCTATACTTATAATAAATCTGTAGAGAGGTCAATTCTGTACATGAAATATATTTCCAAAATAACTATTAGGGGGTGATTAGGGATCGATACTGATGCCAAAAATGCAATCAGTAAAATTTTTGTCTGTCTGTCTGTCTGTCTGTATAACCGTTATAGAAACAAAAACTACTCGACGGATTTTAACAAAACTTGGTACAATTATTTTTCATACTCCTGAGCTGGTTATAGTATACTTTTCATCACGCTACTATCAATAGGAGCAGAGCAGTGAAGGGAAATGCTACGAGACCATTGACTGACCAATGATCGCCATTAAGAATTTAGCAGATTACGAACTTTAAGCAAAATGACAATGGGATGGGAATGGGATCGTGTTGGAATGACGAATTTATAAAAATAGCAGACTTGTGGCCCTGGAGAAAGAACATGGACATTTTCTTGCGCTAAATTAGGGCGACCAACTATTCTTATCGTGTAAGTAGTCGTTGATGGAATAGTATGCCTTTGAACAAAGGTTGGATTTTACTTGAGCTTTAAACGCAATAAAAGGCAAGTCTAGCAAAGAAGAGGGTATCTTGTTATAAAAGGTTATACCAAGCCCAACAAATGAGTTATGAACCTTATGAAGCCGGTGAAAGGGAACACGTAGTTGGTCCTTATTTCTAGTGTTAACATTATGAATATCACTGTTTTTAATGTACAAGTTGTTAAACATACATTGCCTGTCGCACCAATGACCTGTCGACCTAATGACATGTCGCATACTTGTTTGTCGAACTAATGACAGAAGTACACTCAATTTGTACATTTCGGCTGCAGTTTTATTTGTCATGGAGATTCGAAACCAGTACCCGAATCGCACGTTTGGTACAGTCACCAAACGAGATATGTAAACCGATGGATGTTAATTTGATAAATAAACTGTTTGTTTTCTATTAATTTAATTTAATTTCATTAGTAAGCATCCATCGGTTTCTTACTAAACTTCAATTATATCCGACAAACCTAGTTACTTATCTCCTTTGGTGACCATAAGTACATGTTGTCTGGTGAATTAAGAATTATTATTATTAGTACACGGGTTCTTGATGGGATTTACCATCGGCAAAATCTAGAGATACGCCAAGTTTTGTCAATTAAGAATTATGATAAGTATTCCGCTTATAACCTGACATTGACATTTTTAAATGGAGTTCAAAATAATATCATTCTAGTTACATAAACTTTCAAAAACTACGTACGTGTCTCATATAGTATAATGTACTCTGTGGTACGTGAGGACGTTTCATGTATAATTATTAAAAGCGGAAACAGAGAATTTAACAGATATGTGATACAAAAACCTGTTTATTTTGTACACAAAAATGCCGAAACAAACTCGGTAGTTTATTTCGGCGTTTTTAACTGTGTGTTTTTTAACTGTGGAAAAAACCTATATTTAATTACTAACCGGTGTTAGTAAGTAAATATAGGTATTTTCCACAGTTACAACATACTTTTATTGGTGGCAATATTAAATGTTTAGATCGTGAGATATCTACATCACAGATCATCTCTTAGATTAGTGGTAGCGAGAACAATTTCTGTGCGTGAGTTCCCATGTTCATTTCAATGGCGGGATGCTATGTAAGTTTCCCAAGCTGAGTTGACAAAATTTTGACAGTACAATTTAAATCAAAAATTAAAAAAAAAATCAAAGCATTACTAGGTCATTTCATGTTTCACTACAAATTATAAAAGAAAGTCCTCCGCCGTGTATGTCTGTCTGAACGAGATAAACTTAAAACTACCGAACGGATTGTCATACGGTTTTCACCAATGGACAGAGTGAATCATGGTGAAGGTTAAGTATATATAATGAATTAAGGTTTTGTGTAAATTGGCTGAAATATGACGAATATAGTTGAAGATGTCGGAAAAAATCATGCCGACTACTGGGAGCTTTACTGGCATGCGCCGCGTAAACCAATAGAGTTATGTTAAAACTATGTATTACGGAACTATTCCTCTTAATACACGCAGCTTCCTTACCCGTAATAGTTCGTTTCTGTGGGATAATATCCAACCACCACACGGGCGAAGCCGGCAAGCTAGTTAATTTATAATTTCTAACGAAAATTGTTCTAGGAACGTTTAATTTGGTGTACGGGCAATAAACGTGTTTAACGTGTAAAACGTGACTAAGCACTTATTTTACAATAAGTACCTCCTGATGTAATAACAGCGTATTATTGGCCCACTACAGGGCAAAGGCATCTTCTCATACACAGAAGGTATCACCACCCTTGCTTAAGGTGAATTTTTGATTTCAGACTTATATTCATTAATTGGATTTGTAATTGGCTTTCGGGTGACTATGATTTCCTTTTGTGTTTGTTTTTATTAGCTGTAAGTCCTCCATGTACTAAAATAAAATAAAATAATTCCAAGCTTTCTCACGATGTTTTCCTTCATCGATGTCTATGATATATCGGGCGAAAACCCATTTTTTAAATTTAACTACTACCCTTATACCTTACAGGCTCGTACGTATAATACGTTATTATTTTATTTCAAAGATAGCTGCGTTCCTAAACCACGTGCTTGGCCATTTGCCAAATAACTTGACAAATGCCTATAATTATGTCACCATTATGATTATTATGCAATGCTCTGCTGCTACGTTCGAGTATTGCATTATAATCGTACGAACAATACACACTACTTATAACAACGCAAGTAATTACGCATCATGTTCTTATTTTCCGCATCGTCTCATTTCCTGAACAAGTCTTCTATTGAAACTTCAATTTACTGCAAACCCCTATAGCACTTATCAATCAATACAAAGTCGATCTTAGCACTAATCTATATCTATACTTATAATAAATCTGTAGAAGTGAAAATTCTGTACATTGAAAATATCAAAAAAATAAATGGCAGGGGGTGTTACTAGACCGACACCGAACCCAAAAATGTGATTAAAAAAATTTTTGTCTGTCTGTCTGTCGGTCTGTCTGTCTGTCTGTCTGTCTGTCTGTCTGTCTGTCTGTCTGTTTCTTCAGGCATCACGCAAAAACTACCGGTTCGATTACGATGAAACTTGGTATAATTATTCTTTAATATCCTGGGCACCACACTGGGTACTTTTTATCCCGGAAAAGTATATACAATAAAAAACAAACTTAGTTTTGCGGTTCGATCCCTAGACCGATTACTGTACCAACCGCAAATAATAAGTTTGTCGTAGGTTAAGTCACCCGCAATGGAGTTCATTTTTATTCCTTTTAGTTTTTAGAGTTATTTAGGTTTATTTTTATATAAGTTGTAGGTATAGATTTTAATTTTAAAGTATAGGTAGTATATTTGATAGTGTACGTAGTGACCGTAGGTTATTTTATAATACTGTTAGGTAGGATTAGTCATTCGTATAGATATTAGTTTTTAGGGATTTTGCTTATTTATTGTCAGAAATAGGTTTATTTAGGTAGGTAGGTATTTAATTTTCTGTTATTGAGTTTTTTTTTTAATTAGGTAGGTACTTAGGTAAAGATATCATATAGGTACCCTCTTAATCACCACTAATGAGACACAATTGGTTTTCTATTGTAATTAGCCACAAAGGGCCCGCGAGATAGATGGCATTCTGGGGAAGCACATAGGTACATTTTATCCTGTTAGCACGTTCCCGTGGGATAATTTCCTACATCCACGCCGGCGAAGCCGCGGGCAGAAGCTAGTATTAAATAATTTTTAAAAAAAATACACAGCTACATATTGGCCGCTTAATTTAATTTAAAGAATCTTTTTGGAATTTTAGATAGCAGTAGGTACTTAATAATAAATAACAGTGAAGGAAAACATAGCGAGGAAACAGGCATGTCCTGGCAAAAAAAATTCGGAGACATGTGACATCTGCCAACTCGCACTGGGCCCGACAAGATTATGGCCCACTCCCTCTCACAGTGAGGGGTCTGTGTCCCAGCAGTGGGAACATTACAGGTTGATTATGCTGATACAAGTGGTTTCATATATTACCACTGAATGAGCGCAGACAAATTGCTGATATGGCATATTTATTTAAAATCGCAAATGGTGCTATAGATTGCCCTGAGCTGTTAGGCAGTTTAGGTTTAGTTACACACAGCAAAATGTTTTGCAAACCTAGCTTGTTGCATGTCCCTCATGCTAAGTCCGCGTACAGGCATTTTTCGTATCAGAGTCGTGCGAGCAGATGTTTTAATAAACTAACTAGTGAACATGATTTGGACATTTTCAATACCAATGTTTCTCGGCTTAAGCATTTGTTGGTGAAAAGCTTTTTTACGGAAAAGTAATTGTTTGCGTCTGAATGATTTTTAGTTCGTATTGGTGATCGTGTTACTTTGTTTCCTAATTTGTGAATAAAATAAAATAAAAATACCTACTTAATAGATATTGAAGATAAAGATTAAGAACTCAGAAAAAAAAGTTAGTATTCAGATCAAGTGTAAGGAAAAGACGCGATATAAATATTTAGTAACACAAAAAGTAATATAGGATTGCAGGAACATTGACGCACAATATGTCACAATGGATTCAGTACATGATTCTGCACCTCAAGCGTTGAAAATTAACAAAAATCTGCTGTTTCCTACAAAAGTGCAATACCTACACCCCACGGTCAACATGTATGGAACAGTTATAAAAGAAAATAACTGACGAGAAATTAAAAACGGTTCAGAATCATGTATTGTGGCATCCTGTATAATCAAAGATAGGTAGAAGCAAGTACGAGAAGTGTAAGAGAAGTTCTTACACGTGTAATCTAACTTCACACTCTCGATATCGCCGAAAAGAAAGCCCTGAGTGACGAGTCTGAATTGGCAGAAAACTTTTGATTGAAAAGCTTAAAAGAATGCCGATTCCCACATTTAAAATCATATCTTAGCGTCAACCAATGTCAAAAAGTAGTCAAAAATTTAGATAAACCGGAGGTAGTTTGGTCAGGTTGAGTCTACATCTATGAGATTGCTAGCTTCGCAAGAACTAATAAACATCTTTTTGATAAATACAGAAGTAAGCGGCACAGTGATAAAATTTGTTGCAAATTCAACAAGACGGCCTTATATGCCAAAAGCATTTTCAGTATGGCACCGCGTATATACAATCACTTACCAAAGTCTATTCTAGAAACTCCATCCATCGACGAATTTAAAAAGAAATTAAAAAAATTCTTGCTATGTAAATGTTATTACAGTATCCAGGATTATTTAACAGAGGATGTAAGGACATATTGTCCTCAGAAATAATGATATTGATCTGACATGCGATTAATGCGCCATTTAATTATCTATTACTATTACTTGAACATTTATTTACAAATATATCTTGACATTCTCATTTGATACATGACATTTTAAACTTTATATATTCTTGTGACGTTAATATTTGCTAATGTGTCATTGTTACTTGCCACGGTGAAATTACCAAAATGTGTTATTTATTATATTATTATTGTTGCAAGTAATTGTATATTAATGTTTGATACAGACTAATCAAGTCTAAGCCTGAGATTTGCATGCCTCAAGGCGTAATATGGTTGAACTTTCTCTATTATTTTAACAACTTTATGTAATTACCCATATTAGCAAATAAATGATTTTGAATTTGAATTTGAACTAAGACCATTCTTAAAAATACAGGAATTGCCCCTCTGTTCTTTCTCCATGACACAGACACCATAAAAAAATTGAAAAGTGTGTTATAAAGTCTCTTTTACTTACGACTTCGGTCTTCAGAAATAAATGTCAGTAGGTTTAAGGTCACTTTGAGAGCACTGTTGGCCTCTCTGACGGCGCGGGTCGTACTGACCGGAAGATATCGTCAACGTATTAATAAGTATCTTAAACTTGAATGACAACTGATGCGATAGATAGCGTAGATAAACAGTGTGGGTAAATATTGCTAATTTTGCGATTAGGTCGATTTTCTAGGTTTGGTTGTTCTGTGGAAAGGACCATCCGTAACATACCGAATAGTTTAATACGCTCTCCGAGGCACATAGGAGACGTGGCTTAGACAGCAAGCTAAGCCGTTGGTTCCGGCTGGCATTCGTAGATCTTCGAGTCTTTGACAGTCCTTACAACCGGTCTTGCCAAGGGATATTGTGTTACCCAGTAACTGGGTTGTGTAGGTCAGATAGGCAGCCCCTCCATGTAAAATACTGGTATCAGCTGCATCCGGTTAGACTGGAAGCCGACCCCAACTTGCAATCAGATTGATTGTGTTAACTAGCGGTGGCGCGCGGCTTGGCGTTTGATAACTTGTGAACTGTCGTAGTAGCTGAAGATCTATATAAAGATATGTAGAAAAAAGTGTACGAAGTTCAATTAATGTAAAAAATTTAATGGGTTCTGGTAACTTGTTGTACGGAACCCTCGGTGCGCGGGTCCGACTCGCACTTGACCGGTTTTTAGGGTTCCCTAGTCAACTAGGAACCCTTATAGTTTCGCCATGTCTGTCTGTCCGTCCGTCTGTCCGTCCTCGCTTAATCTCTGTGACCGTTAGCACTAGAAAGCTAAAATTTGGTACCAATATGTATATCAATCACGCCGACAAAGTGGTAAAATAAAAATTGGAAAAAATGTTTTATTAGGGTAAAAAAAATCACTTCCCACTTTACATATAGGGGGGCTCCCCTATATGTAAAGTGGGAAGTGATTTTTGTTTAATTTCAACCCTAACGTGTGATATATTGTTGGAAAGGTATTTAAAAATGAATAGGGGTTTACTAAAATCATTTTTTGATAATGTCAATAATTTCGGAAATAAGTGTCAATAATTTCCAAAAGTAAAAAACAATGTGTCGCCCCCCTCTAACTTTTGAACCATAAGTTTAGAAAATATGAAAAAAATCTGAATTGAATTGAATTACATTTTTTAAAGTGTGAATACTTTTTAAGTGTGCGTCTTACTGGCACCACCCGGTAAGAAAAAGATTTAGGTAAACAAACATACAAAACAAAGGACTTGGTTCCTATTGATATATTGAGAACAGGGGTATGACGTTTAAATGCCATAATAATTCCAGACCATTTCAGACACCAATCTACATGGTCTTCACATGATCTGATCAAGCTTATGTCTGGACATTAAAAGAGACAGTGACCTCTGAGTTTATTTTGGCCTTTCTTCTCAGAGTAGTCAGATAGGAAACGATGTAAAAGTTTTGTACAAACCTACTCACAGAAAATAAATCATTTTATCATTTATCAGTGCAAGATAGAGACGGAGCTATATATAACCGATAGCACTATCCCTTTTTCTTTTCCCACCTCGTACTTTAGAGGGTCTAAAAAAATAACAGGAAAAACAAAAGAATTTCTGTTTCCTAGCAGAGGGGAAGTTGAATTTCTAGAAAGAACTATAAATCATTTTAGTCTTAAAAATAACTAAAACAATCCAAAATTTTGCAAAAAAATAGTAAGATTTTGCAGAGTTCATTATTAATGGAACCATTCTTATAAACAACTATATGATGACGCAGCCATAATTGTTATTTATAGGACATGATGACGATGACCACTAGGAGCCCTTGGTCGTAGTATTTAATTGTAGCATAGAATCTACTTAGCATAACATGATGACATAATTATAATGTTTGTGGTCATAGCAGGGTCATGCCGGATTCCGGTTTAGGTGTTTGTTTGGTACGCTTCCGCGCTAAAACGGCTGAACGGGTTTGGATGAAATTTGGTAAATGGGTAGAACATGGCCTGGATTAGGACATAGGATAATTTTTATCCCGATATTCTTACGGTATCGAGACTTATGCGGGTGAAATCGCGGGGCGTAGCTAGAATAATTGCGAGAATGCGTAATTGCGAGAATTTTAAAACATAGTTACTATAAAATATTTATCTTCTAGTAGGTAGATGTTTTTATTAAAGGTTTTAAAATAAGATGACCACACAATCGTATAGAACAGAAAGGGACAGAGAGAGACCATGTGTGAATTTAATACAGAGCCATCTAGTATAAGTTTTTAGAAGCTCTCGAAATATTAGATTCCATTTTGAAAACTATCTCTCTCTCTATGTGTGTCTCATTCTATTCTTATTCTATGTCGTAGGTAGATGGATTGTAGAATCCGTTGTTTTACAAAACAGCTCTGCTTTTACTTTTGACTTTTAGACGTAATGCAGAATGATTTATCTGCAGTCACAAGCAGCGTCTTTCATAAAACTCTGATAGTAATAACTTTTAATTAACATTTATGTATATAGATTGTCCTTAAAATCACTGTTTTTACTCGTATTACCTACTCGTTTTATTTATTTCGGTATTGGACGCCATTACCGAGGTCTATAGATTGATAAAATTGATTGATTGGATTGGGTATAAGACCTGAAGTCCTCGCCATCTCACCTCGTATCATTGAAGTTACAGTTTCCATGCCTGAAGTCGTCAGTGCTCTTGCACTTGACTGCTTTGAACGCCTCAGGGGTCAGCACCGATTGGGCATAGAGCTCCCAAACGCGGTTGTGAGAACAAGTCTGCCACAAGCAGTTCGGCCGCGACGCGCCATTGTTCGGAAAAAAATCTACGTGTCCTGCGAATTTTGACAAGAATTTTATTAAACTAGCAAACAGACCGACGACTTATCAGAAAGGAAATGGTTACTGAGAGACACTTTAGAGGCTGGTACATTCTATGTTAGCGGGTTTGGATTCCGCACTTAGTTCTTCAGTTGGACCATTGTGCGTCGTCCATGGCAGCCGTTGGTGGTTATTCCAACCAGCCCACCTCCCACCAGAAGTCTATTATGTCTTCTAGTCTGTTAAGAAGATCTGTATAAGGTCTGGGTGCCCCGAGGTTTATACTAATCTGGGTGATGCCTGTCCATTTAAAGAGCACATGCGCAATGGTTTCCTCGGCATCCATGCCATACCATGAGGCTGGTACCATTCTATTTAATCAAAGCTTCTGAAACGATTGTTATATTCAACAATAGTGTCGTCCCGTGTGGTTGTCAGACACAACGAGGAAGACCACAGCGTCCACAGCTCAATTGATACTGTTACTATTTGTCATCAAGCTTTTCTAAGATAACATCATGATAGATACCTAGCTTTGCCTGGGACTGATTGATAACTAGGACTCCGGATGGTCCGCAGCATCATCTCTAAATAATTGCATCTCAAAATAACTTACCAATTGGTTGTTCCATTCCATAGACTCCTGCATCAGTATGTATGACATCAACGAACTCAGCGTCTTCCTTGGACAGCCTAAGGGTGGGGTCGACTTTGCCGAAGCACGGGCCGGCCGGGTCCAGGCCGGAGATCCTGCCGACGCGGGATCCCGTTAGTGAGAGGAACATCTTGCCAGTGAACCCTGCGATGTGGCTCCCAAGACTATGGCCAATCAGGTGGATGTTTTTAGGATCCATACCAGCTGGAAGAGAAGAATATAGAACCCATTTAATAATAATTCGAAATCACTGCGACGGCGCGCTTCAAGTGAGCAGCTCCCCGCTGAAGAAACGCCTGCAAGCGGTAAATTCTCACACTCACTAATGTTCGCAAACCGATCTGTAAGCTGGAAACTAGCCTCTGGAGTGTGGATGGTGAGCTACCAACTAGTAAGCGGCGCGTGAACAACAAGCGGTCACCTCTCCGGTGGTGTGTCAGCAGTTAGCGGTCTTCTTGCTGACGCGTTGGCGAAAAGCGGGTGGATTTTTTCCGAGACGGTGCCGGCTCGTTACTGCGCTGGAGCGGTGCGGTTATAATGACCTTACGTTTGATCGCCGTGGCGCTGTCAGTACGAACAACGTTCGTGCGGTAAAATAGTTTCCCATACCTAGCTACACGTGTTTCCAGTTGAATTAAAAGATGATGTTAATAGCCTGGGATCACAAGCATCTGAGACATTGTCTACATTCCTACACTAAACACCATTATTAATAGACAATGACGAACACACGATACCTCTTTATGCACGTTGCGTGATAGTAATTTTGTTACGCTTTGTACAGTACAGGGTCAAATTAAATTAGCTAGCGAAACTCCACAGATGTGTCGAGTATCGATATCTAAACATGATAAAACCAAAAATAAATTCGTTTGATGGCTTTTTTGTGGGGGCATCGATTGGTCGTTGGCATCGACTTGCAGTGTCTCAAGACGAAAGTCTTAGACCAGTGCGTGTTGCCAGTGATCCTATATGGCACTGAAACGTGGTCGCTCACAATGGGCCTCATGAGGAGGCTGAAAGTCATACAAAGGGCTATGCTTGTAGTTTTCCTACGAGATCGAATCGGACCTGAAGAGATCCGTAGGAGAACCAAGGTAATCGATATAGCCCGACGAATTACAAACTTAAGTGGCAGTGGGCAGGGCACATTGCTCGCAGAATACGTATAAATAGCCGATGGGGCCGAAAGGTTCTGGAGTGGCGACCGCGTACCGGAAGACGTAGCGTTGGAAGGCCTCCCACAAGGTGGACAGACGACCTTGAAAAAGCCGCAGGAACCCGTTGGATGTGAGAAGCACGGGACTGGTCGAAGTGGAGGTGCTTGGGAAGGCCTATGTCCAGCAGTGGACGCCGGCTGAAATGATGATGACGAGAAGTGTAAGATTTTTACACGTGTAGGTAATCTAATTTCATATTATCACCAAAAAAGTAAGCGATCAGTGATGAATCTGAATTGGCTAAAGAAAACTAAATAGTTTTGCAAAGAGAAGCTTACAAAGCCAATTCCCGTATTTAGAAACTTTCAAAATTTGGTCGCAAATCATATGACAGCGCCAATCAATTTCAAAAACTTGTCAATAATATTTGTAAACCGGAGGAAGGTTTTTTTTTATTGACAATGTGCTCACTCTTAACCTCAATCCAGCCCAGAGGGAGGGATGAATCTACGGTGGAACGAGCTTGTCCAGAAGAAGCCTATTCACTCTCGCCCTGAAGAGATTCGGGTTGTATGCACTCGGGAATGCAGACACAGGCAGACAATTCCACTCCTTAGCTGTGCGCATCAGAACAGATGGTATATGGTATGATAGGTACTTTAAACAGGTTTTCTGGCAGACCTTTCTGTAAAATACGGGAATTGCTCCTCTTTCTACCATAAATCGGATCGGATCTTTCTATCATAATCTTTCTTCTTTTTTTTTTTCTTTTTGGTTCTCTATGACACAGAAAACCTATAAAAGTTTAAAAGTGTGTTATAAAGTTTCTTTTACTTAGGACTTCGGTCTTCAGAATTAGATGTCAGTAGGTATGTGGTCACTTGGAGAGCCCCAGCTCGACTGGAACTAGCTGGAAGATGCACACCTTACCTACCCTTACTCTTATATACATCTTGATCTCGCTAAACAATGTACCCTTAGTATTCGGACGCGAGAAGTGAAGGACAAAATGACTACGCGTTCGATAGTAGGTAAGTAATTAAAGCATTTAAACAAATAAAATAATTTGAATTCATTGCTATTTTAAGTTAGTTGGTACTAAATTAGGTTCATCTAATGATAATTTTCGTTTTTTTTGTTAACTTTTTTTAAAGGTATTCTTTTTTATTTTTCACGGCTTCCTTCGATACTGAACTCACCAAGCTATGGCATACAATTTCTTTAACACCCTGTATATTCTTTTATAATACTTTGAAGTCGCCCGAAAATCCCTCAAGAAACTAAGTCATGAGCGAAAATGTGGACCCCTAAAAAAAAAAAAAAGAAAATACAAGCCCTGCCGCGCACATTGGTCTCTTCACGGGGTTGTTTGTGTGTGTAGTGATGGGCCAACCAACCTTTTATAACCGGAATACAAAATATTTACAAAGAAAGAAATATATATTTATTTTTTTAATATTAAATGTCAGAAGTACGCCAGTCATTCGTTTGATGATTCGGGACGCCAGCACCAGGTGGCGCTTGGTAGAGAGCCTGAGTTCGTGGGAGTTGACGAGAGCGCTACTGCTAGTTTACATAGGGTATTACTTTATTGACAAAACTAAAATATGGCGTTGAAAACTTCCTCTGCATCGCTGTCGACTGGTAATGTACCCAAGAGACTAGCAGCATTGCCAGCCAGCTCTTGGGTCACGGGAAGCGTCAACCAGCCTTTTGGAGATTTCATTGGACAGACCATGAGCACTCGGACTCCACGGACCGAGGGTTTCAACCCCAAACGGCTTGAAAATATAATTACCGATAAGGTTATTATACTCAGAAGCAGTGATGGCCCAGTGGTAACGACCCGTCGCGTCGTGGGTTCGAACTCAGCAAGCGCTTTACTTTGTGTAATAATTTCATCACCACTGTTCTCAAAACGGTAAAGGAAAACATCGTGAGAAAACGTCTAGAAAGTCTTAGAACCAAAAATTAGAAGAGATATGACACCTACCCGCACTGGGCCCGCGTGGTGTATTACAGCCCACTCTCTCTCGAAGAGAGGAGGCCTGTGTCCCAGCAGTGGGAACATTATAGGCTGGTTATGTATGTACTCGTATCTTATATAATTTATAATAAAGAAAATACGAAATGTGTTCATTGCAAGTCACTCCACTACGTGTTCGATACAGGTGTTTAAACACACCAAATAAGTAAAGTTGCGTAAGACATATAAATAAAAACGGCTGCGGAAAGCCTCAAGCGGCGTGAGTTTAACGCCGCTTGAGGCTTTCCGCAGCCGTTTATTACATAACATATCATCGCTTCTGTAATCCTCGAAGGGTTAGGCATTTCGCTAGTTATTTTTAAATCCCATGTGTCCCAGGGCAAGCCTATTGCGATCAACCGAGCACAAACTCAGACTCCGAGCTGCTACTGAGAAATCTGCGACCTAATATTTGTAGTAGGGTCAAAATAGTCTAGAACCTTATTATTATTTTTATAGTAACTTAGGTACTATAACTACTCGTTATTATATCACCGGGACGTTAATCAATAAAAGACTATTTACTTTTATAGCGTAATTATCTTCTATCTATACTTATAATAAATCTGTAGAAGTGAAAATTCTGTACATTGAAAATATCAAAAAAATAAATGGCAGGGGGTGTTACTAGACCGACACCGAACCCAAAAATGTGATTAAAAAAATTTTTGTCTGTCTGTCTGTCTGTCTGTCTGTCTGTCTGTTTGTTCAGGCATCACGCAAAAACTACCGGTTCGATTACGTTGAAACTTGGTATAATTATTCTTTAATATCCTGGGCACCACACTGGGTACTTTTTATCCCGGAAAAGTATATACAATAAAAAACAAACTTAATTTTGCGGTTCGATCCCTAGACTCGATTACTGCACCAACCGCAAATAATAAGTTTGTCGTAGGTTAAGTCACCCGCAATGGAGTTCATTTTTATTCCTTTTAGTTTTTAGAGTTATTTAGGTTTATTTTTATATAAGTTGTAGGTATAGATTTTAATTTTAAAGGTAGTATATTTGATAGTATACGTAGTGACCGTAGGTTATTTTATAATACTGTTAGGTAGGATTAGTCATTCGTATAGATATTAGTTTTTAGGGATTTTGCTTATTTATTGAGTTTAGATTAGTTATCATCAGAAATAGGTTTATTTAGGTAGGTAGGTATTTAATTTTCTGTTATTGAGTTTTTTTTTTTAATTAGGTTGGTACTTAGGTAAAGGTATCATATAGGTACCCTCTTAATCACCACTAATGAGACACAATTGGTTTTCTATTGTAATTAGCCACAAAGGGCCCGCGAGATGGATGGCATTCTGGGGAAGCACATGGGTACATTTTATCCTGTTGGCACGTTCCCGTGGGATAATTTCCGACATCCACGCGGGCGAAGCCGCGGGCAGAAGCTAGTACTTATAATAAATCTGTAGAAGTGAAAATTCTGTACATTGAAAATATCAAAAAAATAAATGGCAGGGGGTGTGACTAGACCGACACCGAACCCAAAAATGTGATTACAAAAATTTCTGTCTGTCTGTCGGTCTGTCTGTCTGTCTGTCTGTCTATCTGTTTGTTCAGGCATCACGCAAAAACTACCGGTTCGATTACGATGAAACTTGGTATAATTATTCTTTAATATCCTGGGCACCACACTGGGTACCTACTTTTTATCCCGGAAAAGTATATACAATAAAAAACAAACTTAATTTTGCGGTTCGATCCCTAGACCGATTACTGTACCAACCGCAAATAATAAGTTTGTCGTATGTTACGTCACCCGCAGTATCATCTGTGCGACCTTTTTATTCCTTTTAGTTTTTAGAGTTATTTAGGTTTAATTTTATAAGTCATAGGTATAGATTTTAATTTTAAAGATAGTATATTTGATAGTATACGTAGTGACCGTAGGTTATTTTATAATACTGTTAGGTAGGATTAGTCATTCGTATAGATATTAGTTTTTAGCGATTTTGCTTATTTATTGAGTTTAGATTAGTTATCATCAGAAATAGGTTTATTTAGGTAGGTAGGTATTTAATTTTCTGTTATTGAGTTTTTTTTTTTAATTAGGTTGGTACTTAGGTAAAGGTATCATATAGGTACCCTCTTAATCACCACTAATGAGACACAATTGGTTTTCTATTGTAATTAGCCACAAAGGGCCCGCGAGATGGATGGCATTCTGGGGAAGCACATGGGTACATTTTATCCTGTTGGCACGTTCCCGTGGGATAATTTCCGACATCCACGCGGGCGAAGCCGCGGGCAGAAGCTAGTACTTATAATAAATCTGTAGAAGTGAAAATTCTGTACATTGAAAATATCAAAAAAATAAATGGCAGGGGGTGTGACTAGACCGACACCGAACCCAAAAATGTGATTACAAAAATTTCTGTCTGTCTGTCGGTCTGTCTGTCTGTCTGTCTGTCTATCTGTTTGTTCAGGCATCACGCAAAAACTACCGGTTCGATTACGATGAAACTTGGTATAATTATTCTTTAATATCCTGGGCACCACACTGGGTACCTACTTTTTATCCCGGAAAAGTATATACAATAAAAAACAAACTTAATTTTGCGGTTCGATCCCTAGACCGATTACTGTACCAACCGCAAATAATAAGTTTGTCGTATGTTACGTCACCCGCAGTATCATCTGTGCGACCTTTTTATTCCTTTTAGTTTTTAGAGTTATTTAGGTTTAATTTTATAAGTCATAGGTATAGATTTTAATTTTAAAGTATAGGTAGTATATTTGATAGTGTACGTAGTGACCGTAGGTTATTTTATAATACTGTTAGGTAGGATTAGTCATTCGTATAGATATTAGTTTTTAGCGATTTTGCTTATTTATTGAGTTTAGATTAGTTATCATCAGAAATAGGTTTATTTAGGTAGGTTATTTTTTTTTTAATTAGGTAGGTAATTAGGTAAAGATATCATACTAGGTACCCTCTTAATCACCACTAATGAGACACAATTGGTTTTCTATTGTAATTAGCCACAAAGGGCCCGCGAGATGGATGGCATCCTGGGGAAGCACGTACATTTTATCCTGTTAGCACGTTCCCGTGGGGTAATTTCCGACATCCACGCGGGCGAAGCCGCGGGCAGAAGCTAGTTTGGATCATAAAATTAACTCATGTACATTATGTTATCACATACGATTCTTTCTATCATACCTAAACAAATAAATAAAATTAAAGTGTCTGTTGGTAATGTCAAAAAACGTGTGGGGTCAGGGGACCCCCGCGCCGGCAGGAACGAAGTTCAAAATGAAAATCCAAGATTTTTTAAAAATATTCGCAGCCGCCATCTTCAATTTTCATTTCGACCTCACTATCGGATTCACCACCCCCGAAAACCATGAAAACTGTATCTGTCTCTGAATCTCTCTATTATATTATGTAATAAAAAGTCGCATGGCGAACAAAAGCGTTATGCCGGGAGGCATAACGCTTTTTCGTTACGTGACGATTTCTCCCAGTTTACTCCTACCGCAAGCTTCGTAAAAGAACTTCGTTCTAATAACAGCTTGTTACTAAATGCATATGAAAGTATTTATACAAGGTTCTAGGTTTGCATCCTTGTCAAATTCAAGCAGGTAACTATGCTACTGATTCTCGACACGAATAAAAAATAAAATAAGTAGCTATTTTTTTTTCAAATTTTCGGAATTCGGCATGTATGGGACACGCATTTTAAAACGCGGCCTGTGTGAGATCGCACTGTAACTGCACTTTTACACACACATAAAAACGCGACCGCTTATACGAATTAAGAATACGCCACTTTCAAAGAACAGAATCGCGTTATGGTAACGCGATTCTGTTTGACGAGGATGCAAAACAACAGCTTGTATATGGTACTTGTAACAAAAAAAACTTTTTTTATATTTGGGTAATCTCCGAAACGGCTGGACCGATTTTGATGGGATTTTCACTAGCAGATAGCTGATGTTATAAGGAGTAAGTTAAGCTACTTTTATTTTAGAAAAAGAATAAGGTTTCCGTGCAAAAATGGAAACCCATGACAACAAGTTGTTTTACAACATGCACGCGAACTGAGTCGCGGGCACAGCTAGTTCTAAATATTATATGAATCTATATTTGTCATGCAAGCAACTTATATCAGACTCGCGGAGGTTGCATGCTACAACCATGTCAGGTTACAGCCTCCACAGTACCTAGTATAATTTGTTGCTTTACATTCTGAGGGGCCCATGCTAAATAATCACACACAGGTCGATCGATCAGATTAAGCTACACTTGCCGCGGTTGGTCTGTGGATGGGTGACCATCTTTACATACCGAGACCAGCTTCGGAAAGCACGCTAAGTCGATGATCCCGGCTGTCATTCTAGTATCTTTGACAGTCGTTACGGGTAGTCAGAAGCCCGAAAATCTGACAACCAGTCTTACCTAGATTACCCAGTAATTGGGTTTTGGAGGTCAGATAGGCAGTCGCTCCATGTAAAATACTGGTATTCAGCTGCATCCGGTTAGAAGACAACCCCAACATAGTTGAGAAAAGGCTAGGCAGATGATTTCTTCAGAATCATTTACTGAATCCATGGCAACAGGTTGCGCGTAATGTCCCTGCCACCCTGTATAGGCTTTACAAAGATATTCCACAGTGCCAAACCGTTGCTTAAAATCTTGAAATTATAATTATATTATAATTATATTATTATTGATTATAATATAAAATACTGGTATTCAGCTGCTTCCGGTTAGACTGGAAGCCGACCCTAAGAGCTGGTTCACATTAGGTCGGACCGACAGTTTGCCGTTCACCGACTGTCGGGTGTTGCTGTTCACACTAGACGCCGCCGACCCGACCTAATGTGAATATAACTGTCGGTACGGTCGTTTTACTGCCCGGCCTGGGTCGTCATAAAACAGTTGTGAGTTGGCTTTCGTATAGGATAGACCAAAATTTTGTCTTTCTCTTTCATTTAATTCCATAAAATCAGGCTTTAATATGCAACAAATTTCACGCCATGCCGCTAGTTTTAAACTTTTATTTTTGTACTGTTCACACGTTTTATCCCACAGTAAACTCCTGTCTTCCACAAGAGAAATCAAAACTTCTACATTAATTTCGCCCTCCATATTGAAACGTGTCTTCTCTGCATACACGTCGACGAAACTGCTTGCGCGAGTGCCGAGAGCGGGGTAAAGGCGGATGGGAGGGTGGCAGGCGGGTGTCGCCGCCGCTTCGTGCCGACAAATGTGAACGGTGCCATACTTGCTAGTACGCCAATATTATGTCTGATCCGACAGAAATCGTGGCTGGACGTACGGTAAAAGTGTCGGCTCCGACAGTTTGGTCGGGGCGCCCTAATGTGAACGGCGCTATTGACATACATACGCCAATATGGATCCGACACGTTTGTCGGGCCGGTAAAACTGTAGGTCCGACCTAATGTGAACCAGCTCTAACATAGTTGGGAAAAGGCTCAGCAGTCATTCAGTGATATAAAGCCCCTAGATACTAAAGCTCACTTTCATTATTCAGCTAGAGGCCGAAAATTTTCTACCTATAATTTTGAAACTCTGAATCCGAGGTTTGCATTTAGGGACTAAATGGATATTGTTAAAAAAGGTCAAGTTTTTCTAAGAACTCCGAGTTACATAATAAAAAAACCTGTTCAAACATTGACATTCAAACCACGCTCTTGACAATGACTGTGTGACTACTAATCTACACTAATATAATAAAGCTAAAGAGTTTGTTCGTTTATTTTTTTTCGTTGCAAAAATTTTCAACTTTTCCGTCATGGGGTTCGTTTTCAAAATAAAAATCCATGATGGCGGCTGCAACTTTTTATTAATTTTCGTCATTGGTGTTGTTTTAATGGTTTTCGAGGGTGTTGAGGCAGATAGTGTGGTCAAAATGAAAATCCAAGATGATGGCTGTACAAATTTTCGTCATTTTGAACTTGGTTCCTGCCGGGGGTCCCCCGTTTTTCTTGTTTGAACGAGTTAATCTCTGGAACTGCCAGTCTGATTTGTAAAAACACTTTTGCATTTGATAGCCCAATTCATGGGCTAAAAAATAGTCTAAAACAACGCTGAGTGAAAATGAAGTCGGCCGGCCACCCCCGGCGATACGATGCGACGCGATGGTTTGGGGCCATGGGAGTTTTATAAAAAAATGCCTGTCATTTTAGTACATTGTCTATCTTACTAGTTCCACGCGAACGAAGTCGCGATCAGAAGCTAGTTCTGTGTTACATATAGTGACGTGTTTTCGGTATTATAATAAGTACTTAACCAGTTAAAATAAGTATGGTCTGGGTTTTTATTGTCAACACAATTGCAAAAACAAGTTTTCCTCGTTGTCCTAGGTGAGTGACGAAGCGAACCTTTACGAAGCGATAATATTGAAAGCTAACACCAGCCGATCTATTCTAAAAAATCTCAGTGCACACTTATTTTTTATTTTTTTATGGTACGTACTTGTTGACAGGCCTACGCTGTCCTCCCATATCTACTGTAATTTGAAAACATTGTAAAAACCAATTATTAAAAAAAAAAAAGTAACCGTGGAGTTTCTTGCCGGTTCTTCTCCATAGGAAACGACCAAATGGAACTGTGCACCTAGCTTCTGACGTTTCATAAGTTTTATGTGAAATATTTTTTGTTTTGTTTTTCTAGTAATATTGTCAATTCCAGTAGCATCAGAGGGCATAGTGCGAGTTTTTCTACCTACTCGATGGCGAATGACAGCATAACTTGAAACAAAAAAAAATGGCAGTAGAACTGATTGCCGTTCCACTACGTTGTATGTATAATATTTTTATGTATTTTTTTATTTGTCATGTGCGTTTTGTTTGTGCAGAATAAAAAAAAAATCTTTCTTTTCTTTTTCTTGCGAAAAAGACTTATAGTTTAAGTAACTGACATGCATTCCCCTTACTTCCATGCAGCTGATTATAATTTTTGGTTAAGGTTTAGGTTGAAGATGATTCCAAAAATCATCCTAGAAGTTTTGGCTCGTTTTTATGACAACAAAACAACTCAGACATGCTGTAACTCTGGATTCCCCCTCAGGTGCGGCGACTGACTACTTATCAGAATCAGAATCAAAATCATAATTTTATTTGTCAAACATAGGTACAGTGGGTTCTTGCGTTACATATTTATGGTCGCCATGTTTTGCCATTACAGCATACAAATATTTTAACATAACGATTGTTTAAAATAACAATCGTACTCAATTTAATTACAACATAATTAGTACTTAATATAAAATTATAAAAAGTACAAAATGTCATAAAAAGTATAATAAGTGAGTACATAAAAAATCACAATCAATTTAAAATTAATCAAATTGTCAAGTCATTTAGAAATTCGTCAACAGTACTCGTATAATAACATCTTTCTATAAGTAAATTAGCTTCTTTTTTAAATTTTACATTAGTCATTTCCTTAAAACTATCTGGAATCTTATTAAAGATACGAGGTGCCATGCCGAGAATACTTGTTTTCATTAATGCTGTTTTGCATTTCACAGTGCATAATTTATTTTTGTATTGAGTACGAAGGGGAACTTCTCGTACTGTAGAGACTTTGCCTTTGTATCACATTCATGATTATTAATGCTAAACAACTACTAGCATTGAAATTTATTCGGTATACGGGACTAACCACACTTATACAGCTCTCGTTGTTCATTGAAATCGTTGTTTTCTATGGACAAAAGCTGAACAGAGCTGAATAGGTGTGGTTATTCCCTAAAAACGGTCGCAAAAATCGAGCAGTAGATAACTCCCCTACACTCATGCGGAGCTTCCCATTTAACACGATGATCAAGATGAATGATGAATGATTAACACTATAATTGCCATGCATAACACAGTGAAGTCGTATGGTTTTGAAGTACTTCCAATGAATTGTTACAAGTCTAATGCATCATCGGCGCTGATGACGAATATTCTTCGTACGAGGAATGCATGGGTACCAAATAATGAGGGACTTGCTGATACACGCTGATCTGTAAAAGTATATAACAATATGGATAAATAATTTTATTTTTGTAAGTGGGTTTTACTCGTCAATCATATTTTAAAACTAGACTAGGTCGGCGGTTACTATTTGACTACTCTGAGAAGAAAGGCCGAAACAAACTTAGAGGTTACAGTCTCTTTTAAAGTCCAGACATAATCTTGGTCAGATCATGTGAAGACCATGTAGGTTGAAGTCTAGAATGGTCTTTTGAGGAACGAACCACACTGATTGGGTGGACCTGTCCAGTCAGTACACGCATCTGTCAGTAATCAAATCATGCAGCTCAACTTAGAACCTAAGGAGCTCAACAATTCGGAAAGATTGTTCTAAATTAACATGCATTAGAGACGAAAGTATAATAGACCCGGTAATTACATTCTCGAGCCGTTTGTGGTTCAATTAATCTCCAAACGGCTAGTTGACACTTCCTTGGCCAGAGGATAAGTACTTATTGCCATACAACGTGGTGATGGCGCCAGTCTCTTGGGTACAGACGCCAGCACATCAAGCTACTACAATCTATCAAATTTCTTTAACTGGTTTTCAACTTTATCGTTAAAGCATTAAGGTTCAATGTTGATTGGGAAAATTTGACAGTTTCGGGTAGCTTGACCTGCTGGCGTCTGTACATTACAGGTCGACAGCGATGCGGAGGTATATTTTGACGCCATATTTTAGTTTGTTAATAATTT